>JAIOJX010000032.1:129055478-130255478 GCA_022376925.1 Tragulus kanchil | reverse complement strand
GGTCAAAAGATGAAAATAAGAGACAACTAGTATTAACCTTTGGGAACATAGCTTTCCAGGCTATTTTTCTCTGTACATATCCTGCTGTATTATTTTGGCAAACTTCCTTTTTTAGTCAGTTATGTATTGCAGCCACTTCTACAGGTCTTTAACTGTTCTTCTCCATCATTCCTTTGGGTGACTACATGGTAATTTGTCATTATTTGGCTATGTCATACATTGACTTAATGTTTCCTTACTGAGGGACACTTCAGTAGTGACAAGGTTTTCAATTAATACAGCGTTTTAGGGGACATCTTTGTAGCGAAATCTTGATGTAGAGTTTATTTATTTTTTAAAACTTTGACCTCTTTTGTTGTTTATTTATTTATTTTCATCCATCTTTATTCTTTGGCCTGTGTAGGGCTCCCATAGCATTGACCTCTCACATTGCAGAGCACCAGCTCCAGGTGCATGTGCTCCAGAGCGCTGGCTTATAACTGGACACACTGGTCCACTCACTCTGCTGTATGTGGGATCTTCCAAGTCAGGGATCTAACCTGTGCTCCTTGCGTTGCAAGGTGGACTCTTTACCCACTCGACCACCAGGGAAGTCCCTATTTATTTTCTTGAGATAAATTCCAAGACTTAGAACTACTGGGTCCAGGGACACATACGTTCTTAAGGGTTTTGATTCACTGCTGAATCATCCTCTGAAAAGTGAACAGTTTCATATCCCATCGGCACCAAAGAATAGCATGCCTGTCTCTACACGGTCCCCAAACTGTAAAGGATTTTCTCTGCTGACTTGAAGAGATCTGGCATTTCTTTACTGGGTGAAGATGCATTTTATAACTTGTTAGTGGGGTCGAGGTCTTTTCATCAGTATTTCCTCTGTTATGAAGTGTTAGTTGATAGCTTTGCTAGTTGTATAGGCCTGTAGACCAGGTGTATTTTTCTTAAAAATTTTAAGAGCTCGGACTTCTCTGGTGGTCCAGTGGGTAAAGAGGCCACCTTGCAGTGCAAGGGGCACCGGTTCGATCCCCAGCCCAGGAAGATCCCAAGTGCCACGGAGCAGCTGAGCTGGTGTGTCCAATTACTAGCCAGCACTCTGGAGTGCATGCGCCCAGAGCTGGTGCTCTGCAACAAGGGAGGCCACTGCGATGGGAGGCCCGCACAGGCTGAAGAATAAAGGTGGATGAAAATAAATACAAAACCAATTTTAAAAAAAAGTTTTTTTTTTTTTTAAGAGCTCTTCATGTATCAGGCTGATGGTCCTAGCATGCGTGGTAAGCATAGCTGCCTTCCAGGATGGTGGTCCTTAGATGATTACCTAGGTGGCAAATATTTTTGTTCATGAGCTATTTAAACATTTTACATAAATATTTTAAATATTGATGCATTTATCTTAAAAAAAACCATCCTAGATCCATTCAAAGTGTTACTTAATCAAATCTAACAGCCTGTGCTTTTATGGATTCTACTTTTGCTGCTGTTCACGTATGTCCCACCTTAGGTTAGATTTTTCTATCCTATCACTAGCCTTTGTGGTTAAATGTGTGAGGTATGATTTGGTTTTTTTTTTCTTTTTTCCAAATAGTTAAGCCCACTCTTCTAAAACCATTTATTAAATAATCCATCCTCTATTTAATGAATCGGAAATAACACTTAAATCATATAAATCATATACTAGACTGTCTGGCGCTCTCTCTCTCTCTCTCACACACACACACACACACATATGCACGTACACAACGGAATCTATTTCTGGGTTTTTATTCTCCCCCACTGATTTGTGTGTCTGCTTCTATGTTCATAGCACATTATTAAAATTACTTGAGCCCGTAACAACATTTTAATATCTGGAAGAGTTACTCGTCCCTTAAAATTTTTTCTTGGCTTTTCTGCATGTTACTTCTTCTAGATTAGAGGTTCTTATTTAAGGACATGCATCACAATTAGTACTGAAGTATTCTAAAACATAGCTGCCTGGTTTCCACCTCCAACATAGAAAATCTAAACCTCCAGGGTGGGGTCTAACATTGGAGTATTGCCAAACTGCAGAGATCCTTGACTCCTGAACGTCAGAGTAAGCTTCTGAGGGTAGAAGTCATACATGCCAGGTTACTGTATATTCCCAGCCCCAGTATCTACCACACAGGGGCATTCAATCAGTATCTGAAATAATGTATCTCCAAGCCAAGGTACACCATGGACTGATGGCAGTCACCAGAAGCTTGACGAGAAGCAGGGGACGGTTTCTCACAGAGAGGCTCCAGGAGGAGCCAGCACCTTGATTTTGGATTTCTGGACTCCTGAACTGTGTAAAGAATAAATTTCTGTTGCTTTACCCCAGAAACTTTCCCAACAAATATTTGCTGAATTAAAGAGTATGTTACTTAGTGTTTATCTGTAGCCAGCATCTTACTTTGATCTCGGGCTCCCAAAGATTATTTATGTCAGGGAAAGCAGGGCAAGAGGCCAGATTGGTGAAAAACATTCATCTGAGGAACAGTGTGAGTTCTGTGAGAAGAGAATGGCCCTGTACGGTATCTGAAGGCTGGACACAAGGAACAGGGAACAGAAGCAGCCTACATTCCTCCAGCACTCAATACAAAGAACTCAGCCTCTGGTTATCGGGTCAGGTCTATCAGAAAATGAGAGCAGGTGCCCCTTGGCTGCGTGGGCTGGCCACCTCTCTACCAACCAAGGGGTATTTACACAGAAGGTGTGTTGCTGTCTTGTAGGGAGTAATATAGAGAAGATTCCCCCATTAAGTAGGTGTTGAGAATTGGTATTCTCTAAGATCTCTTCCGGAATGGAGATTTTAGGCTTGAAAAGTATCTGTTGAACAAGTTCTGTGATTCAAAAAGATAGAAATGTTCTGAGTTTTCTGACTGGGGAGAAAAATCCAGACTAAGCCCAGAGGTGACTATGGTGGGAGACCCTCAAGGAGGCCATCTTGACCTGGGGACCTTGGGCCCTGAGCACATCGCATCCCAGTGCCTGCCTTGGGCCTAAACTTACCCTTGCCATGTGATGTTTCGATAACCCAGGTGCAGTTCAAGTTGTTGGGATAGAAGTCAGGGAATCCTGGGGACAAGATGGTCCCACTGGAGCCTTGAATGAAGCCGCCACAGAGAGCTGGAGAGGAGGGAAGAGGACACTGAAAAACTAGGGTGGCCCAGGGAAATTCCCTCACAATCTCCCTAGGATTCCAGCCCCCATCTTATCCAAACCCCGACTCCTCACTGACAGGGTCTTGAGTCTGAACCAGAATTTTCATGACAGGAAAGGAATCCTCTACGTTAGCGCCCCCTTCTGGTGAGTCTCACCTTCACAGCTGGGCAGGGCCCGGCTCCACTGGAAGTTGGGCTCACACTCCAGGGGCTCCCCGTCGCTTAGTGTGTAGCCCGAGTCACAGCTGAAGGTCACCAGGGCACCCACGTAGAAGTCGTTCCCATGACGCTGCCCGTTGACGGGGATCCCTGGATCCAGACAGTGGTCTGACTGCAGAGTGATAGCTGGAAAAGAGAGCCCATGGCTGGAACAGACAGCTCACTGAGAGCACAGAGCTGACTCACCAAAGGGAGGGGAAGAGAGCCCCGATTGAGAAAAGGCTGAAGCTGTCATCTGTCCCCTCCTCAGGTGTGACTGTTGGTACTAGCTGAAGGTATCTGAAGACCCATCTGTCAGGGAAAACCACTTAGCTTCATCCTTTGTTCATTCATCATCCATTCAGTGAACATCAGCAGTGACACCCGTGGCACCATGCCAAGGGTCACAGATAGGACACAGGTAGGAAAGCCCCCTCTGCTTGTGGTGCTCTCGGCCACAGCTTTCTACAGCGGTATGCTACGAATTCAATCAACAGGCTCTTTCAGAATGGATACATGTATATGTATGACTGAGTCTCTTAGCTGTTCACCTGAAACTATTACAACATTGCTAATTGGCTGTACCCCAATGCAAAATAGTTTTAAAGAATTAAATAGGGCTTCCCCTGGTAGTCCAGTGGGTAAGGACACCGCCTTGCAGTGCAAGGGGCGCCAGTTCGAGCCCTGGCCTGGGAAGATCCCACGTGCCACGGAGCGGCTGGACTGATGTGTCCAATCACCGAGCCGGAGCTCTGGGGCGCATGCGCCCAGAGCCGGGGCTCTGCAACGACAGACGCGATGGGAGGCCCACAGGAGCCAAGGAATGAAGACGAATGAAAATAGAGAAATGAAAGACCAATAGCAGCGGCCCGCCTGCTCCCCTCCCTCCCCAACCTGACCCCCGCCCAAAGTAAATAAATAAATAAATCTTTAAAAAAAAAATTAAATAAAACCTACTTTGATATTAATGTGGATTATCATATCAGCTTTATTTTCACACACACCCCTCTTTAAGTGGAGGCACCAGGGATGAACGCAGGCAATGAGAGAGGGTGAGGGACCCCAAGACGACATCTCCATTCAGTGTCCCCATCTGTCAAGCACTCTGTTCCCCGGGTGCCCAGCAGGGCAGCACCCAGGCATCTGCACGCAGCGGGGGTGGGGGTGGGGGTGGCGCGAACCTCTCATTCTTTATGAAGTTGAGCTCTGAGAGATGTTGAGAGCCTGGAGTACCTCCTGAGGAGCACAGCCTAACTGAGAACGCCCCGGGGACACAACCGAGCCAGCAGTCTCCTGCCGGAGCTCAGCCTTGGATCCTCCCCTGTTCCTGGCCAGCCCCGTCATTGCCACCCTGAGACTTACTCTCATAGCGGAGCTGGAAGCCGATGTCCGAATGACTCTTGTCGGTGGAGAAGAGGAGGTAGAGGTGGTTGCTGGTGCTGATGAGGAACTGGGGGACCTGGGTGCCATGGTAAACCCCGATCAAGGGCGCTGAGTACGTCCTTCCATCCCGTACTTCCAGGGTATCGTAGTTGACCTCAGTTTTAAATCTGCCAAAGGTGGAGAGGAGGATTTCTTGAGAAACCCAAGTCTCATTAACTTGCAAATGACAAAAGGCCTCCTGACCCAGGGCTCCAGAACAACTGAGATTTGGCAGGTTGGGACATTTTAATATAATCTATGCATAGTTTGTGGAAGATGTGGGAGGACCTACTCCCTACTGTGTTGTAAGCGACCGCCTTCCCCTGGTAGTCCAGTGGGTAAGGACACCGCCTTGCAGTGCAAGGGGCGCCAGTTCGAGCCCTGGCCTGGGAAGATCCCACGTGCCACGGAGCGGCTGGACTGATGTGTCCAATCACCGAGCCGGAGCTCTGGGGCGCATGCGCCCAGAGCCGGGGCTCTGCAACGACAGACGCGATGGGAGGCCCACAGGAGCCAAGGAATGAAGACGAATGAAAATAGAGAAATGAAAGACCAATAGCAGCGGCCCGCCTGCTCCCCTCCCTCCCCAACCTGACCCCCGCCCAAAGTAAATAAATAAATAAATCTTTAAAAAAAAAATTAAATAAAACCTACTTTGATATTAATGTGGATTATCATATCAGCTTTATTTTCACACACACCCCTCTTTAAGTGGAGGCACCAGGGATGAACGCAGGCAATGAGAGAGGGTGAGGGACCCCAAGACGACATCTCCATTCAGTGTCCCCATCTGTCAAGCACTCTGTTCCCCGGGTGCCCAGCAGGGCAGCACCCAGGCATCTGCACGCAGCGGGGTGGGGGGCGGGCGGCGCGACCCTCTCATTCTTTATGAAGTTGAGCTCTGAGAGATGTTGAGAGCCTGGAGTACCTCCTGAGGAGCACAGCCTAACTGAGAACGCCCCGGGGACACAACCGAGCCAGCAGTCTCCTGCCGGAGCTCAGCCTTGGATCCTCCCCTGTTCCTGGCCAGCCCCGTCATTGCCACCCTGAGACTTACTCTCATAGCGGAGCTGGAAGCCGATGTCCGAATGACTCTTGTCGGTGGAGAAGAGGAGGTAGAGGTGGTTGCTGGTGCTGATGAGGAACTGGGGGACCTGGGTGCCATGGTAAACCCCGATCAAGGGCGCTGAGTACGTCCTTCCATCCCGTACTTCCAGGGTATCGTAGTTGACCTCAGTTTTAAATCTGCCAAAGGTGGAGAGGAGGATTTCTTGAGAAACCCAAGTCTCATTAACTTGCAAATGACAAAAGGCTCCTCCCTGACCCAGGGCTCCAGAACAACTGAGATTTGGCAGGTTGGGACATTTTAATATAATCTATGCATAGTTTGTGGAAGATGTGGGAGGACCTACTCCCTACTGTGTTGAACCTTCCTCCTCTGCCTCCTCTGGCTGGATGTGGCTCTCCCAGTCCTCTCTGTGGCCTGGGCCATGACCCATCTTCAAACCTAGAGGCACAGTGACCTCTCTCATGGGAGTCAGAATGAGCCAGGTCAGGGGTCAGCCAACCAGAGTCCGGGGGCCAAATCTGGTCTAGAGGTAGTTCTTGTATGGCCTAAGGGCTAAGAATCGGTTTTGTATTTATAAAGAAGTACTTAAAAAACAAACAAGATTATGCAGCAGATATCTGCAAGTGTCCCATAAAACCTAAAATATTTACTACAGTGGCCCTTCCCAGTAAAGTTTGCAATTGCTATTCTAGGCCATAGAAGCTTTGTTTAGAAGAAGTTTGCTTTCATACTTGGGTGGCTGCTTTTCCCACCAGAGGGGCATATCAGGCCAGGAGCAGAAGTGGGGCACATGAGCAGGATTTGGGTCCGAGGTGAGGAAGAACACCTTCCCACAGTGGGAATGTCAGGGTGACGCTCCTCAGATGTGAATAGTCCCCTAAACAGCACAAACCCCAGTCCAGAACCAAGGCCAAGAGCAAAGCCATGGCTTTGGTGTTCCTGCCCAGAGCATCTGCTCCAGTGCTTTCTGACCTTGCAACCTTGCAACCGGGGTGCTGGTCCCGTATCCACTCCGGCTTCGGGTCACCCCATGGCAGAGCTATCACCCCTCGCCCCACTGCCCTGGCTGGGCTTACAAGCACCTGTCAAAGGTGATTTTGATGGGGTAGCCTGGCTGGGCTTCGATCACCCAGGCACAGCTCAGGGCGTCCTTGTAGAAGCCAGGCCAGCCAGGAGACAGGATGGTGCCACTGGGCGACGTCAGATGACCACCGCAGGGAGCTGGGGGGACAAAAGGGAGAGAAGCTGTTTTCTTGGGGAAACAAATGAATAAAGAAAAATTCCTCTATAAAACGTGTCTGCCAGCAAGTATTCTTTTTTTAATGGAGAATTACATAAACTGTCTAAACTGTGAGTTCTGTCTTTAGGGACCTTTGTGGATATGTCCAATTACATTGCTTGGAGTTTTATGAAGGGCTGGAGGGGAGGAATGAAAAGAATTATTTAAACAAAGTTCTTTGCCACTCTAGAAGGGTTGAAGTACACCTATTATTTGGGTCACCCTGTTTTTCCCTTTGTTCGTGACTCAATTAACAGGCCTCTGCCAGAGATACGAGCCTGGCCTGCCCAGCACCTACAGCGCTGGACCTGGAGTGCAGTCAGAGCCCCACTCAGCTCAGAGCCCCTGACAGTCCACTCACTGTAGCCCCCTGAGGGCAGGGGCCGTGTTATTTGCCTTGGACAACTCTCGAGCCTGTAGCCTAGTCCCTGGGTGACTGCTGCTTAGCGAGCGAGTGGATGGAAGGCTGCTGTCACGCAGGGAAAGCCACAAGACCCACAGCGTCAGGCACACCTCCCGGCTGGCTCTGAGCGTGCCAACCTGTCCTCTCAGCCCCTGGCCTCTCTGCGTCCATCTTCCCATCCCTCAACTTGCCGCTCTCTCCCGTCTTTCTTGTCACTCCTGACTTTTCCTGCAACCAGACCGTAGGCCCTGAGATGGTCATTAGAGCTCCTCCAGTGTCCACCTCAGGCCACATGGTTGGACGTCATTTGGGTTCCCATAGGCAAGGTCACGTGACTGCCTTGACCAATCAGGTGAGGGCGGAAGTGACACGCGTCACGTCTGTGCAGGAAGCTGAGGGGCTGTGTGTGTGTGACTTTTAGCTTGTGATTGTGAAAGTGAGAGTAGTTGGAAGTGCCACCAGCGGGGCCTCAGAGTGACTGAGGAGCAGAACTCCTTGATCCAGGTTACACAGGTAGCCTGCGTGGTCTGTGTGAGAACGGAAGCCCTGTCTATAAGTCACTGAGATCCTGGGGTCGTTTGCTAGCACCGCAGGAGACAGGATGGTGCCACTGGGCGACGTCAGATGACCACCGCAGGGAGCTGGGGGACAAAAGGAGAGAAGCTGTTTTCTTGGGGAAACAAATGAATAAAGAAAAATTCCTCTATAAAACGTGTCTGCCAGCAAGTATTCTTTTTTTAATGGAGAATTACATAAACTGTCTAAACTGTGAGTTCTGTCTTTAGGGACCTTTGTGGATATGTCCAATTACATTGCTTGGAGTTTTATGAAGGGCTGGAGGGGAGGAATGAAAAGAATTATTTAAACAAAGTTCTTTGCCACTCTAGAAGGGTTGAAGTACACCTATTATTTGGGTCACCCTGTTTTTCCCTTTGTTCGTGACTCAATTAACAGGCCTCTGCCAGAGATACGAGCCTGGCCTGCCCAGCACCTACAGCGCTGGACCTGGAGTGCAGTCAGAGCCCCACTCAGCTCAGAGCCCCTGACAGTCCACTCACTGTAGCCCCCTGAGGGCAGGGGCCGTGTTATTTGCCTTGGACAACTCTCGAGCCTGTAGCCTAGTCCCTGGGTGACTGCTGCTTAGCGAGCGAGTGGATGGAAGGCTGCTGTCACGCAGGGAAAGCCACAAGACCCACAGCGTCAGGCACACCTCCCGGCTGGCTCTGAGCGTGCCAACCTGTCCTCTCAGCCCCTGGCCTCTCTGCGTCCATCTTCCCATCCCTCAACTTGCCGCTCTCTCCCGTCTTTCTTGTCACTCCTGACTTTTCCTGCAACCAGACCGTAGGCCCTGAGATGGTCATTAGAGCTCCTCCAGTGTCCACCTCAGGCCACATGGTTGGACGTCATTTGGGTTCCCATAGGCAAGGTCACGTGACTGCCTTGACCAATCAGGTGAGGGCGGAAGTGACACGCGTCACGTCTGTGCAGGAAGCTGAGGGGCTGTGTGTGTGTGACTTTTAGCTTGTGATTGTGAAAGTGAGAGTAGTTGGAAGTGCCACCAGCGGGGCCTCAGAGTGACTGAGGAGCAGAACTCCTTGATCCAGGTTACACAGGTAGCCTGCGTGGTCTGTGTGAGAACGGAAGCCCTGTCTATAAGTCACTGAGATCCTGGGGTCGTTTGCTAGCACAGTCTAACCTCGCCCACCCTGATAAGCCACCTCCACCCGGAGACTGATAACAAGGACATGGATCACCTCCAGCACCACACCCGCTGCCGCGGCCACCTCGACGGCCGTGGACTGAGCGCCCGCTCCTGTTACATGCTGAGTTTCAAATCCGTGTTCACTTGTCACAAACCCCAGCCCTGTGAGGAGGGTGCTATTCTTTTCTGTACTTTACAGCTAAGAAAGCAGAGGCTTAAGGAGATTAAGCAACTAGGCCTTGCTAACTAACTAGGATTAGCAAGGGGTAGACCTTAGATTCAGACCTAGGAAGAGAACATAAATCCAGACATTTTACCTTAAACAGCTGCCCAGGTTTTTTTTTTTTTTTTTTTTTTTTAAGTTTCATTACGTCCCAGCCACCCAGTTTTAAAAGAACCTCCGCTTCCTTAGGATCCCCTTACCATGGTGCTACCAGATGCCAAAAATGTGTTGAATGAGACTGGAAAGGAAAGAGGATGAAGAGCTACACAACACTCGTATCTTCTCAATTTTTGCAGATTTTCCCAAATAATCAGTCTCATAAAATAATAGCCAAATGCACACAGCTTTCCTCTCTCAATTCTATGTGCTGTGCTTAATCACCCAGTTGTGTCCCCCTCATTGTGATCCCATGGACTGCAGCCTGCCAGGCTCCTCTGTCCATGGGGATTCTCCAGGCAAGAACACTGGAGTCGGTTGCCGTGCCCTCCTCCAGGGTCTCAATTCTACAACTCTTCTGAAAAATCTAAAAAAATAATTGTAAAGCGTTCTTCATAGTAATTACACTAGAAAGTTTAATTAACAAAGAAGATGAAGAAGAAAGATGAAGTTAACAGTAGACAACGCATACTGCTAATTTAGGACAATAAATGCTTTACATGTATTATCTCAATTAAACGTGCATAGCGTTCATGAAATTATCCCCATTTTACAGAGGAGAAAACTGAGGTTGAGTCTAGGTCAAGAGTGAATAAAGTTAGAGCAGGGAGTCAACCTCAAAGTTTCTGTCTCCAAATCCCGCTGCAGCACAAAACAGTTGACTGGTATGAGCTCACTAGTATTGAGTTTACTGTGTTGGGCTTAATGTAGATTATTCTCATGACAGTTGCAACACTAAAAGGGAGATAACCATTATTATCCTGATTTTAAAGGCAGGGATTATTATCCCATTATGAGTCAGTTGAGGCTGGGAGCAAACTAAGAAATCACATAGCACTGTATCACACATTGAAAGAACAAATTGCCTATAGGTATTGTTATTTCCTGGGTAATCTGTTTTTAACACCCAACCATCCATGTCACTGAAATGACTAATGCTTTCCTCTACTTTCCTAATACTCTTGTGAGACTCCTTGGAGATGGGGAGGGGAGTGCCTTCTGCTCTGTGCCCGGGTCTCCAGTGCCAGGAGGTACTGAGCCTCAGAATAGAGTGGGGACTCCCTCTTGGCTCCCATTCAGCACAAGTCCACCCTCTCTGGTTGCTGGACCGTGACGTCCTCACTCACTTTGCAGGAAGCCGTAGATCAGAGTCACTCTTGCCTGCCAAGGCTACTTCCCATTTAGTGGTTTACATCAACAAAATCAATTCAACTTTAAATTTTCAGTTCAATTTTAAAATGACAGCAACTGTTTAATATCTATGCCTTTCACTGTCTATTTCCATATATTGTTATAGCTGATATTCATACTGATTTTTTTCATTATATGCTTAGATTTCTCAATCTGTAAATTGAGAAAGTGTGCTGAATTGCTTTCTTGAAAAACTACACTAAGTGGCAGAATACCCATTGAATATTGGCTGCTGTATTTTGTTGTTTATCATTAAAACTTACCTATCCATATTCTAGAAAATATTTCTATTTTAATTGGAGAAGGAAATGGCAACTCACTCCAGTACTCTTGTCTGGGAAATTCCATGACAGAGGGGCCTGGTGGGCTATAGTCCATGGTGTCGCAAAGAATAGGACATGACTGAAGCAACTAAGCAAGCAAGCAATCAAAACTTTCCAGAGATGCTCAACTCTTTCCTTTGATGGTCACCATTTTGTTTTCTTTCTCTGCTATACTGTGTTTACTACTTGGGCTAATTCCTCTCTTCTCTGCTCAGGTGATTAGCAAACAACCTCTCCCTCCATTCAGTCCTTCTGTCTCTCTAGTTCATCTTCTTATCCCAGGGTGATGGTTGCTAGATAGGAAGAGGGAGGGGAGGACTCCTAAGTACAATGCCTCTTTAACATTTCAGAAGATGCTCAACCTCACTCTTACCACGAAAACAGAAATCCAAACTACACTGAGAAATTATTTCTTATCCCTCAGCTAGGGGAAATGCAAAGTCTGACAACACCTGAAATTGAGGGCTAGTATGAATTCTAGTACTTTGCTGCTGGACATGTAAAAGTGCACAATCCCTAGGCAGGAAAATTTGGTAGCATGCAATAAAATTTACAGTCATTTATTCTCTTGCCTAACAACTCTACTTCTAGAACTCTATCCTAAAGATACACTGGCAAAAATATGAAAGGACATATATATGCACCAGGCTATATAAGGCAGCACTAATTATAACAGCCAAAGAATGGAAACAAGCCCAAATGTTCAGCGATAGGGAGCAGACTGAATGAATTGGAGTAATCAACAAAATGGACCATTTATGCAGCTATAAAACAAGAATGAGGGAGAGATTCTATATAACGTCATGAAGTAGTCCCCAGAATATTTTATTAAGTGAATAAAAGCAAGATATAGTGGTAAAAGCAAGGGTACAGTATGATTCCATTTGTCTAAGAAAAGGGTGGGACACACACACATATTTACTCATATTAACAATTGGTGAACGTGCAAATCCAAAAGGCAAAAGATGACCTGTGGATGAAGGGAGGGGCTGGGCTGGAGGGGTTCGGGGTCGATGCTAGATTTTCTTAGAACAGACCTCCTTTTAGAGACTTAGCTTTGGAACTATGTCCATATTTTACATAATTTTTTACATAATTAAAAATGACTTACATGTGGAATCTAGGAAAAGTGATACTGATGAACGTGTTTGCAGGGCAGGAGCAAAGATGCAGATATAGAGGACAGATGGGTGGATGTGGAGCAGGAAGGGGAGGGGAGGGATGGGGAGACTGAAACTGACACATATGCCCCATCATGCGCAAAAGAGTGAGAACCTGCAGTGCAGCCCAGGGAGCTCAGTTAGGGGCTCTGTGCTGACCCAGAGGGTGAGGGGGTGGTAGGAGGAGGATCCAAGAGGGAGGGGATATATGTATGCATATAACTGATTCACTTCTTCGTACAGCAGGAACGAACATGACATTGTAAAGCAACTATACTACACTAAAAAGATTTAAATTTGTGAGAAATTTTTTGGCCACTTCTATTGATCTTTCATTTATTTATCTTTGTTCTTTGGCCTGTGTGGGCCTCCCATTTCAGTGACCTCTTGCTGCAGAGCACCGGCTCGGCGTATGAATTCTAGTATTTGCTGGACATGTAAGTGCACAATCCCTAGGCAGGAAAATTTGGTAGCATGCAATAAAATTTACAGTCATTTATTCTCTTGCCTAACAACTCTACTTCTAGAACTCTATCCTAAAGATACACTGGCAAAAATATGAAAGGACATATATATGCACCAGGCTATATAAGGCAGCACTAATTATAACAGCCAAAGAATGGAAACAAGCCCAAATGTTCAGCGATAGGGAGCAGACTGAATGAATTGGAGTAATCAACAAAATGGACCATTTATGCAGCTATAAAACAAGAATGAGGGAGAGATTCTATATAACGTCATGAAGTAGTCCCCAGAATATTTTATTAAGTGAATAAAAGCAAGATATAGTGGTAAAAGCAAGGGTACAGTATGATTCCATTTGTCTAAGAAAAGGGTGGGACACACACACATATTTACTCATATTAACAATTGGTGAACGTGCAAATCCAAAAGGCAAAAGATGACCTGTGGATGAAGGGAGGGGCTGGGCTGGAGGGGTTCGGGGTCGATGCTAGATTTTCTTAGAACAGACCTCCTTTTAGAGACTTAGCTTTGGAACTATGTCCATATTTTACATAATTTTTTACATAATTAAAAATGACTTACATGTGGAATCTAGGAAAAGTGATACTGATGAACGTGTTTGCAGGGCAGGAGCAAAGATGCAGATATAGAGGACAGATGGGTGGATGTGGAGCAGGAAGGGGAGGGGAGGGATGGGGAGACTGAAACTGACACATATGCCCCATCATGCGCAAAAGAGTGAGAACCTGCAGTGCAGCCCAGGGAGCTCAGTTAGGGGCTCTGTGCTGACCCAGAGGGTGAGGGGGTGGTAGGAGGAGGATCCAAGAGGGAGGGGATATATGTATGCATATAACTGATTCACTTCTTCGTACAGCAGGAACGAACATGACATTGTAAAGCAACTATACTACACTAAAAAGATTTAAATTTGTGAGAAATTTTTTGGCCACTTCTATTGATCTTTCATTTATTTATCTTTGTTCTTTGGCCTGTGTGGGCCTCCCATTGCAGTGACCTCTTGCTGCAGAGCACCGGCTCCGGGCGCATGTGCTCCAGAGCTCCGGCTCGGTAGTTGGACACATTGATCCAGTTGCTCCGCAGCACGTGGGATCTTCCCAGGCCAGGGATCGAACCAGCACCCCTTGTACTGGAAGGTGGTGTCCTTGCCCACTGCACCACCGGGGAAGCCCAAAAGGTTTAAATTTGATAAGCAATTTCTCAAAACTTAAAGCAGTGTAAATCAATGAGTATAATACTGTAACAGTCAGTAGCATAATTGGACATAAAGAAACTACTTAAAGAGATTTTAAAACACAGTAATCTGATATTACATCGCTAGTAGGACGAGACAAGAAGAGTTGAAAGGAAAAGCACAGAAACCATTTGCAATAATCATATGGCTGTGGGTGGTATTGGCATTACAATTCTGAGACTCTTGAGTGTATATTAGGGAATGGGAAATTATATTGGTGTTGGGAGCGGGGATTAACAGCAAGAGTGAAAGTAGACACAGATACGATATCAAGGAAGTTCCATGAAAAAGAGAAATGCACTTACCTTTGAAATGAAACGAACCCATGATGCATTTTAGCTTTTGAAAAATATTTCTTTGCTCTGTTTGTTGAAAAGGCTCAGAAACAAGGACATATTCGATGGTAATAAGCACTGCCAGTGCCAGATACTAATATCATTTCTCACTAGAAAGAACCAGGACTCCTTGGAGAAACAGCTGATTTTAGGCCAGGGACAGAAAATGTACGAGATGAGTTTGGGCCAGTTTCAAAGGGCTCCCTCTGGCTAATGGACAGTTTCTGAGTGTTGAGTAGAATAATAACTGCAACAAATTTAAATGCATAATGTCTGTTGAAATCCTTTGGATTGTAACAATATTAAAAATGTTCAGCTTTGAAAGATGCTAGAGTCAACCCATGGGTAAATAAAGTAGTAAATAAAGTAGTAAATAAAGGAAAATAATTAAGTATTTCTCCTGTCTTTCCTTCACAAACTATACCTCAGGGTCAGTTTTCTGTAAGCAGTCTGGCATATAAAGGAAGAGGTAGAACGCTCCTAGTTTGCAATCTCTAGGCTACGTTTGTTGATGGCTTCTATTAATAATATCACCCAAAGAGAAACAATGAGACCCTACAGGCATCTGATAGGGGCACAGAGCTCTGCCTATAAAATATTCTGGCCCCAAACCAGAACTTGAATCTGATTAGGCTTCTAGATCTTACTGCCAATTACAGGAAATATAAGAGAGAGAGGATCATGTTCAACAACCTCCTCAGGACATAATAGTCTGAATTCAGACTGCAGAAGACTCCTCAGGATAAACAACCTGGCGTTGCTAACAAAAATATTGCAAGGGAGCGCGGCAGATGCCCACAGAGGACTTGAGACATATCAGCCAATGACAATGTATGAACCTCACTAGGGCTCTGATTTTTTTAAAAAACAAATACTATGAAAGAAAGGATTAGGTACAGAATCATGAAAACTTGATTGTATTAAGTAACTATTTTCATAATGTTAAGATAATAGTATTGTGGTTCTGTTTTAGAGAGTTCATCTGTTAGCAATACACACTAAAATGCTGTGGATGAAATATCATTTCTTCACAATAATCTAAGACTGAAAGTAGACACAGATACGATATCAAGGAAGTTCCATGAAAAAGAGAAATGCACTTACCTTTGAAATGAAACGAACCCATGATGCATTTTAGCTTTTGAAAAATATTTCTTTGCTCTGTTTGTTGAAAAGGCTCAGAAACAAGGACATATTCGATGGTAATAAGCACTGCCAGTGCCAGATACTAATATCATTTCTCACTAGAAAGAACCAGGACTCCTTGGAGAAACAGCTGATTTTAGGCCAGGGACAGAAAATGTACGAGATGAGTTTGGGCCAGTTTCAAAGGGCTCCCTCTGGCTAATGGACAGTTTCTGAGTGTTGAGTAGAATAATAACTGCAACAAATTTAAATGCATAATGTCTGTTGAAATCCTTTGGATTGTAACAATATTAAAAATGTTCAGCTTTGAAAGATGCTAGAGTCCACCCATGGGTAAATAAAGTAGTAAATAAAGTAGTAAATAAAGGAAAATAATTAAGTATTTCTCCTGTCTTTCCTTCACAAACTATACCTCAGGGTCAGTTTTCTGTAAGCAGTCTGGCATATAAAGGAAGAGGTAGAACGCTCCTAGTTTGCAATCTCTAGGCTACGTTTGTTGATGGCTTCTATTAATAATATCACCCAAAGAGAAACAATGAGACCCTACAGGCATCTGATAGGGGCACAGAGCTCTGCCTATAAAATATTCTGGCCCCAAACCAGAACTTGAATCTGATTAGGCTTCTAGATCTTACTGCCAATTACAGGAAATATAAGAGAGAGAGGATCATGTTCAACAACCTCCTCAGGACATAATAGTCTGAATTCAGACTGCAGAAGACTCCTCAGGATAAACAACCTGGCGTTGCTAACAAAAATATTGCAAGGGAGCGCGGCAGATGCCCACAGAGGACTTGAGACATATCAGCCAATGACAATGTATGAACCTCACTAGGGCTCTGATTTTTTTAAAAAACAAATACTATGAAAGAAAGGATTAGGTACAGAATCATGAAAACTTGATTGTATTAAGTAACTATTTTCATAATGTTAAGATAATAGTATTGTGGTTCTGTTTTAGAGAGTTCATCTGTTAGCAATACACACTAAAATGCTGTGGATGAAATATCATGCCTGAAATTTGCTTCACAATAATCTCAGAGTAAGGTAATGGTGGGAGATACTGGTAACACTGGTATATGAATGAAACAAAATAGGTCATGAGTTTATAATTTCTGCAGCTGGGGTGATGCGCACGTGGGGCTTGCTATACTATTCTCTGTGCTTGAAATTTTCCATTAAAAATATTAGGTTGGGGACTCCCCTGGTGACCCAATGGTAGAGAATCTGCCTCTACAATTGCAGTGGACACAAGTTTGATCCCTGGTCGGGGAACCAAGATCCTACATGCTACACAGCAGCTAAGCCCATGGGCTGCAACCACCAAGCCCGAGCATCACAACTAGAGAGTCCGTGTGCTGGAGTGAAACCATCCTGCATGATGCAACGAAGATCCCACGTGCTGCAGCAAAGACCCAATTGGCCAAATAAAGAAATAAAATAAAACTTAAAAAAGAGAGAAGATATTCCCTCTTCCTTTTAACAACATGTTAGGCTAAAAAGAAGGGTACACACACACACACACACATGCACAGAAGGAAGACAAAAAAATAGGAGCGGGTCCTGCCTTGAACAGGGAGAAGAACTCAGCAATCTGAGGAACGCAGCGCCTGGTACAGAACAGGTGCTCAATAAATACTCTGTGGAAGGAATAAAATGCTGCATCATGTCCCCCCAGGTTCACAGGCCGAAACCTAAACTCCCATGCGACTGGCTTTGGAGATGGGCCTTTAAGGACACAATGATGGTGAAATGAGGTCACAAGGTTGGGCCCTAATCCAGAAGGACTGGTGTCCTTAGAAGAGGAAGAGACATCGGGAGTGCACGTACACAGACAAAGAGGCCGTGTGAGGACATAGCAGGAAGACGGCCATCTGCTAGCTGGGGAGAGAGGAGTCAGGAGAGGGCAGCCATGCTGGCACCTTGATCTTGGACTTTCAGCATCCAGAACCACGAGAGAGCACAGATCTGTTGTTTGTATTACCCAGCTTGGGCTCGTTGTTATGGCAGCAGGAGATGACGCATATGCTGGACTTCTGATGAGGGGCTGGTGTCCTCTGGGAGGGAGGCCCTACCCCTCCTGACCTCGGATGCTACAACTGTACAAGGCGAAGGGCATCTGGCCTTGGGATGGAGTAGAGTGATTCTGGGAACTTATGCTCATGAAGCCCTCTCAGGGTGCCAGCTGCTAAAAGACGCATGCTCTGCTCTTTCTGTATATCAACCTCATTGCAGAATTTAGGGTGGATACTGGTGTTAGCCTCATTTCCTAGTTGAGGAAATGGACACAGAGGGCTTAGGTAACTAGTCCAGAGAGAGCCAGGATTTAAATCTAGGCAGTCTGGCCTCAGAGCCTGCATTTCTAACTACTAAGAGTGGTTGTGGGAATGCCCACCCTGAGCACTACCCTTCTAGGGATCTCAGCTTGGAAGCCATGGAAGCATTTTCCTAGCTCCCTCCAACCCTGCCTCCCCATCAGACCCCGTATCCCTCACCACCCATCCTCCACTATTCTGTGGTCAAACAAGTGGATTCTGGAGTCAGACAGACCAGGGTTGGTGTTTCAAAGTGATCGTTCTGATATCAAAATATCTGGAGTTGAATTCTGACCCTTCCATTTACTTAGCCGTGTGACCTTGGGCAAGTCCCTTAACCACTCTGTGCCTCAGTTTCCTAATCTGTGAAGTGGGGATCCTAACAGTCCCTCCCCCATAGGGTTGTCATGAGGATATAATAGAAGAGTGTTTGTAAAGCATCTGACCTGGTCTTTACCTCATAGCAAGTGCTCAGTTATTACTAGCTGGGTGATGGCAGGTAAGTCAATTTATGTTACTGGTATGCCAATCTCTCATGCACAGAGAACAACAATCTTCCTCAACAAAAGTGACAAGAAGATGAAATGAAACAATGTTAGAAACTCCGGGACCACCCTCCTTCCTTAGAGACCTAAATCAACTACCACCACCACGTAGATTCCTCTTGTGGGAGTGGGGAGAATTGATCTTTCTTTTTTATAAGACTTTTTTATAAGTATAAAATTAGCACATTCATTTTACATAAAGATAGAAAAAAAGGTAGATGTGTCTATAGGAAACTGGAAGTGGGCCTGGGAAACGAATATTCCCACTTGAACTTTATTGCACTTGGGCGTTGTTTAAATTTTTACAACCACCGAGTATTACTTTAAACAGGGAAATACATACTCACTGAAGACCATTTATCTTCTTTTTCCCTGTGCATTTCTTTTAAACAGCATATTTTTTAAAACCCAGTTTGAGAGTCTTTGTCTTCTAATAGGGAGTGTAATTACCTTTATTATCATAACTGATATGTTTGTCTTCCTGTTGTCATTTTGTTTTATGCTGTCAATTTCTGATACTTCCATGTGGTGTCTTGTTTTCTTTGTCTTTTGCGATAGGCAATATGTTTCCTTTTGTTTTTATTTCCTACTGGGATATGGAAAGTAGAAAACCTGCTTTTCATCCTATTTATGGATGCTTTTAAGTCTTTTACAAACATGCTTGAAATTATATTCTCTCTAGTGATATAATTCAAGAAAAACACAGTAACAAGCTAGCCAAGAGCCTGGACTTGGATTCTGGTTCTGTCATTTACAAGCTGGAAGGACCCTTGGGTGGTGCATCAATATCTGGCAGTTCGAGACAGACCAGGGTTGGTGTTTCAAAGTGATCGTTCTGATATCAAAATATCTGGAGTTGAATTCTGACCCTTCCATTTACTTAGCCGTGTGACCTTGGGCAAGTCCCTTAACCACTCTGTGCCTCAGTTTCCTAATCTGTGAAGTGGGGATCCTAACAGTCCCTCCCCCATAGGGTTGTCATGAGGATATAATAGAAGAGTGTTTGTAAAGCATCTGACCTGGTCTTTACCTCATAGCAAGTGCTCAGTTATTACTAGCTGGGTGATGGCAGGTAAGTCAATTTATGTTACTGGTATGCCAATCTCTCATGCACAGAGAACAACAATCTTCCTCAACAAAAGTGACAAGAAGATGAAATGAAACAATGTTAGAAACTCCGGGACCACCCTCCTTCCTTAGAGACCTAAATCAACTACCACCACCACGTAGATTCCTCTTGTGGGAGTGGGGAGAATTGATCTTTCTTTTTTATAAGACTTTTTTATAAGTATAAAATTAGCACATTCATTTTACATAAAGATAGAAAAAAAGGTAGATGTGTCTATAGGAAACTGGAAGTGGGCCTGGGAAACGAATATTCCCACTTGAACTTTATTGCACTTGGGCGTTGTTTAAATTTTTACAACCACCGAGTATTACTTTAAACAGGGAAATACATACTCACTGAAGACCATTTATCTTCTTTTTCCCTGTGCATTTCTTTTAAACAGCATATTTTTTAAAACCCAGTTTGAGAGTCTTTGTCTTCTAATAGGGAGTGTAATTACCTTTATTATCATAACTGATATGTTTGTCTTCCTGTTGTCATTTTGTTTTATGCTGTCAATTTCTGATACTTCCATGTGGTGTCTTGTTTTCTTTGTCTTTTGCGATAGGCAATATGTTTCCTTTTGTTTTTATTTCCTACTGGGATATGGAAAGTAGAAAACCTGCTTTTCATCCTATTTATGGATGCTTTTAAGTCTTTTACAAACATGCTTGAAATTATATTCTCTCTAGTGATATAATTCAAGAAAAACACAGTAACAAGCTAGCCAAGAGCCTGGACTTGGATTCTGGTTCTGTCATTTACAAGCTGGAAGGACCCTGGGGAAGTGACAGAGCTTCTCTGTGCTGTAATGGCACAACTGCAACACTTCCTTCCTCGACAGGGACATGGTCTATATGAGGTGACACTTGAAACACC
Organism: Tragulus kanchil; assembly: GCA_022376925.1. Lineage (NCBI taxonomy): Eukaryota > Metazoa > Chordata > Mammalia > Artiodactyla > Tragulidae > Tragulus > Tragulus kanchil. The sequence goes on along the minus strand of JAIOJX010000032.1, from coordinate 130,235,149 downwards.
TACCATAGTGATGTGTGATTAGTCGTTCTTCTTAAAAGAGACAAGAAAGGAATGAGGGCAGGGGTGAGAACCAGGTGTTCCTTTATAGCTACATCACTACTTGGAGGTCTTTCCTAGGAAATTTCTGATTTTTGTACGGTAAAGGACAGGGAAGCCTGGTGTGTTGCAGTCCATGGGGTTGCAAAGAGTAGGACATGACTGAGTGACTGAACTGAACTGAAACATACAGATTCCTTACGTCCTCTGTTCTGTAGATCAGCAAACTAGAGTCCAGGGACTAAATCCGACCCATTCATTTCTGTTTTGTCAGAACTCTTTTTATATAGCGACGGCAGAATTGAGCTGAGACCTTAGGAGCCTCAGAGCTGAAAACACTTCTTAGCTGGCCCTTTAAGAAAAAGTTTGCCGACTTCTGCTTTAGATCAGCCAGATGATCATCCTTCTTTCTAAATTTAGGAAAAGAAGCCATTTTCTCCCTTCTCCTATTATAGTCTCTCAAAAGCTAAGAGGCTCTCAGCACATATTAAAAGATTTTTTAAAAGATCATTAGCTTCCATGTTTAATTGTCCACAAGGTGGGGATACTTAATCAAAAACAAAACTAGAAGAAATGGAAAGACAAAAATGTTGATTACAAAGCAGGGTTCTTCTAAGACTCAACACAAGAGGGAAAGGGAACAAGGCAGGGTCAGATTCCATTGTCTGTAAGTACTTATCGAGGTCTCTTCTGTGCCAGGCATTGTGCTTGGTACACAAGTTTGCCATAATTCCTGCCCTAGAAAAACTTTACTTGTGTGTACCATATCTGAAGCTGGGTTGACCAGATAGCTGGTCTCTGAAATTGCGTCAATACCTGTCTGTATAGCAAGATAAGAGATAAGACTGAGAAGACACCCCAACAACCCTGTGCCTGCTTCAAGCTGTGTTTTTTTTTCCTTTTTCTTTTTCATTTTTTTTCTGGCTGGTCCTGCCCTCGTCTCCTGGAGATTGACTACAAGGATATTAAGGCAGCATTTAACAGGGGCACCAAGGCCAAGATGTCCCAGGGAATTGGGGGAAATTAGCATGTGGAGAAGGAAAGAGAGGCAGGCAGTTTGAAAGACATGCAGACTCACAGCCCTGCCAGCGCTGCTTTGAGCTGATGGAGCTCCCCTGGGCGGGAGCTGCGGGCGGGGCTCCTAAGGCTGTGGTATTGAAAGCATTCCCAGTTGAAAGAAGAGGTGTTTTTGATGCCTGACAGTCTAGATCCAGTACTTCTCCAGTTTAATATCTGGTTATAATTCAAATTTCTGTGCAATGTTGTTCTATCAAGCCTTGGCCTTTCCAGGGTGAGGGTGAGAGGGTGGTCCCCAGTCCTGGGAGAGGAGGACCACCAGCGTTCAGGCTGCTTGGTCCCCCTCCTCGACCGCCCTGGCTGACAGTCCCAGCCCTCCCACCCGGCAGGCACGCACCTTCACACCGCAGCACGGCGCTGTTCCAGACCACACTGCCCTCCTTCAGGACGCAGGTGATGGTCTCTGAGCCCTGAGTCCCAAGGAAGCCTTCGTCGCAGAGGAAGGAGATGGAGCTGCCCAGCTGGAGGCTGTCACCAAACCGCTTGCCATTCACTGGGACTCCCGGATCCGGGCACTCATTGTGTCGGAAGGCTGTGTGGAGGAAGGTCAAGGATGAGATTAGATAGAGCTGCTGTGCAGACGGACTCCCAAACCAAAGAAGCTTCATGATGAAGTTCAATCCTAGACCTCCCTGGCTTCCCCAAGAGCCTGGCAGCCTGGGGGGGAGAGCTGCCTACCCTAGACCACACTGGGCATAAAGCAGGTGCTTATTGAACTGGATTTCCTGCCTTCCTGAGCACCTAGTCCAACTTCATTCTAAAGCCCTTTTATAGATCAGGCAGGGGGCTGTTTCCCTGGTTGGTTCATTGGCATCAAATATCCACTCCGTGAAGTAGGTATTATTACCCCACTTTACAGAAGAGGAAACTGAGGCTCAACACAGTAAAGCAGCAGATCTGTGTCCTCAGTGTGAAATTCATTCTACGTGCCCCAACTTCAGATAGTGATGGAATCACTTGCATTGCAGGTGAGTTGGACTCTAAATCCTTTAACAATAACAGACATCAAGCGCTGTGAAGCAAGTGGCCTGGGATTAACCCTGTCTGAAGCCACTCCCGTCACCCCCTTGCCCTGTGTCAGGCCGCCTCTCACTCTGCCCAGGCGATTAATAACACAGTTTATGTGGGAGCGGGAAGGAAAGAGAACAATGGATTTAATTGAATTTTGCTTTTTATTAGTTACATGGTTCTGGGTAACTGATGTGATCTTGCTGAGCCTGTTTCCTAACCTATATAAATGGAGATCATACTTCACTGGCTGGCTCATTCTGAGCTAGGGATAACATGAAAGCTGATTTAAATTTGCAGAGGGAGAATGCTGGGTGTAGCACCTGACAGCCGGTGAGTCCTCTTTAAGTCTGGGATCCCTTCTTTCTTCCTGTTCCCCGCTTTTCTCTGTCAGGGACTGTGACGTCCCTGCTGAGCCCAGATGGAATTCCCTTGCCCTCTGAAATGCAATTTTAAATCAGCCTAGACTTCAGCCTCCCAAACTTGGTTCATTAGGAACTATGACCACGAACTTACCCTTAGAAATATGGGCTAGGAAGAAAAGTGGTGCTTAGGGCCCAGAAGTTCAGACATTTGTCTACTCAAAACTCTACCAGTCACACACACACACACACACACACACACACACACACGTATACACACTGTGCAGGGATCTGGAGCTGTCTCCAATGTCTCGGCACAAACACTCTAGGTCAAGGACTGCCCAGGTCTGCCCATGTACCTTTTCAATCTCAGCTTCCTGGCAGTGAAAGGGGACAGGAAGCTGATGTTGGGGGGCTGGGACTGATGCCTGCAGGGTGTGCACACAGGAAGTGCTCAGTCCACAGTCGTTACTGAGCACCTAGTCCAACTTCATTCTAAAGCCCTTTTATAGATCAGGCAGGGGGCTGTTTCCCTGGTTGGTTCATTGGCATCAAATATCCACTCCGTGAAGTAGGTATTATTACCCCACTTTACAGAAGAGGAAACTGAGGCTCAACACAGTAAAGCAGCAGATCTGTGTCCTCAGTGTGAAATTCATTCTACGTGCCCCAACTTCAGATAGTGATGGAATCACTTGCATTGCAGGTGAGTTGGACTCTAAATCCTTTAACAATAACAGACATCAAGCGCTGTGAAGCAAGTGGCCTGGGATTAACCCTGTCTGAAGCCACTCCCGTCACCCCTTGCCCTGTGTCAGGCCGCCCCCACTCTGCCCAGGCGATTAATAACACAGTTTATGTGGGAGCGGGAAGGAAAGAGAACAATGGATTTAATTGAATTTTGCTTTTTATTAGTTACATGGTTCTGGGTAACTGATGTGATCTTGCTGAGCCTGTTTCCTAACCTATATAAATGGAGATCATACTTCACTGGCTGGCTCATTCTGAGCTAGGGATAACATGAAAGCTGATTTAAATTTGCAGAGGGAGAATGCTGGGTGTAGCACCTGACAGCCGGTGAGTCCTCTTTAAGTCTGGGATCCCTTCTTTCTTCCTGTTCCCCGCTTTTCTCTGTCAGGGACTGTGACGTCCCTGCTGAGCCCAGATGGAATTCCCTTGCCCTCTGAAATGCAATTTTAAATCAGCCTAGACTTCAGCCTCCCAAACTTGGTTCATTAGGAACTATGACCACGAACTTACCCTTAGAAATATGGGCTAGGAAGAAAAGTGGTGCTTAGGGCCCAGAAGTTCAGACATTTGTCTACTCAAAACTCTACCAGTCACACACACACACACACACACACACACACACACACGTATACACACTGTGCAGGGATCTGGAGCTGTCTCCAATGTCTCGGCACAAACACTCTAGGTCAAGGACTGCCCAGGTCTGCCCATGTACCTTTTCAATCTCAGCTTCCTGGCAGTGAAAGGGGACAGGAAGCTGATGTTGGGGGGCTGGGACTGATGCCTGCAGGGTGTGCACACAGGAAGTGCTCAGTCCACAGTCGTTACTCTCATCAGTGTCCAAAACACTCCATGTGGAAGAAGGGTCAGTTTACTGTAAGGAGCTCAGGGGGTAGAAAAGGGATCCCTGAGTCTTGTTATAGGAACATGGATTTCAGGTCAGCATGAGGGAAGTCCTGAGGGCTCTCCAGCCGTGGAGAGCACTGTCTGGGGTTGGTGAGCTCCCTGACACTGGGTGCAGTCTAACTCTACCCAGATGATCATCGGTCGGGACGTGGCCAAGGGGCCGCATTTGCTGCGGGGGAGACGATACTAGCTCCCAAACATTTGCCCGTAGACTGTGGTTTCACTAGTGGCAACAGAATCATTCCAGAAGCCTGTAAAAATGTAGATTCTAGGCCCTTACCCCTTAGGAGAGCTTGATACAGCAGGGCTAGAATGGAGCCCAGATTTTAAAAAGTTATTTCTACTGATTCATCCAGCTCTATCTGTATAAATGCAGAGAAAATTATCTGAGGTCTGTAAGAGTGTCCCTCTCACGGGAGGTGGGGGGATCTGAGGTGGAGGTCAGCACTTCTTCCTTTGGCTGCCCTGTTTTGACTATTGACATATCGGCCGCGCATTACTTGTACACGGTGGAGGAACCTTTGCGAGGCAGGCTGGGTGAGAGTCGGATCCTCAGGTTGGGTTTGCTGCTTTCTGCCTCCTCCTCCTGAGGACTCACCATTTGCTTCTCTCCTAGAAAGTAGGGACCTACTAGGATTTGGTTTTCCTTGGAGACTATGTGTATCTGTTTTTCTCTACAGTGTATCCACACCTGCTTTGAACCTGTAGGGTCCTCGGACCTCCCAATCCTGGATAAGTGGGCTCCTCTGAGACAGCTCTTACCCATCTCCCCACTCCCACCAGGAGGAAAAAGATCATTTAGCCCTTCATGGAATTTTCCATTCAATAGACATGTGTGGATCCTTAGGTACCAGACTCTGCACTGGGAAGACGGGGGAGAGAGAGAAGTAATCCGTACTCCCATCTTTCCAGAGTTCATGATCTCGTGGGAAAGTGGGGATGAGGACAGATCGTCTAAAGCCAGTGTTGCAGTGTTAAGACCGGGAAGATTGGGGAAGACAGAACTGGGTTGTGCTTCCTCCTGCCCACTGGCGATGGGTAGAACAGCGTCCTGGGGGAGGCACCTCTTGGAAGATGGACTATTTCTATCCAGTCTGGTGTCTCAAGGAAGGCATTGAGGAAAACACCAGAAAAGGGCTCTAGTTTCAGTGGCAATGAGCCCCATTCAGCACCTATGGTCTTCAGCTCAGCTTGACCCTGAGGACGGGTGGGACAAGGAAGCAAGACCTTTATGCAGAGGATGGGAGGTGGGCTAGGGGGAGACCTGTTCTATTAGAAAGCACCAAAAGGGACCAGCTTTGGGTATGTATGCACATGGGGCAGGGCTTGAACTGGGTACTTGATTTCAAGCAACCTCTGGGAAAGGATCGGGTTAATTGCTCAGGGAGACCCAGCCTCAGCCTCATATGACGATCTTCCCCTGGCCAAGTTCACTGAGTCTGTCGCTGGTTCTTCCCCATCAGTGCCTCTTGCTGCCTTTGGCGGTTTGCTACTTTCAGTCTCCAAGCCTCGGCCCCTACCCTCAAGTTCTCTACAACCTCCTGAGACTCAGAGACAACAAGAATCACTGTTCAGTTTGCTTCTAGAGAAGGGGCTCAGGGTTAAAATGAGATGACAACTTTGGGACTATGGCCCTGAGAGAGGCCATGAAGAAATGCCCCCAAAGCTGATGAGTCTCAGAGCCAGACAGAAACACTGCTCCAGACCCTTGCTTCTGATTTGACTGCAGGGATCGGAACTGGCAAAGCACAGTGTGAGCAGCCGCATGGGGACTCATGATGTCGGCAGTCAGTAGGTGTCCAGGGGCTGGGGGAGCACAGCGGGGAGGCATCAGTAACCAGGAGAGGATGGCGGGGGGCTGCTTTCCCTTGGGCCCTTTCTGTTTCTAGCTGGGCCTTCTGGAGATGGGGGCAGCATTGGGAGGAGAAGTGAGGCCCACTCCTTTCCCATTTTACGGCACATCTATAGGAAATGAGGGCTTCCCTGGTAGCTCAGCTGGTAAAGAATCTGCCTGCAATGCAGGAGACCCCGGTTTGATTCCTATGTTGGGATGTTCCCCTGGAGAAAGGAATGGCTACCCACTTCAATATTCTTGCCTGAGAGTCCCCATGGACTGCAGTGTTAAGACAGATTGGGGAGCCTTTCCCCCATTCAGCGCACCTCTTGGAAGATGGACTATTTCTATCCAGTCTGGTGTCTCAAGGAAGGCATTGAGGAAAACACCAGAAAAGGGCTCTAGTTTCAGTGGCAATGAGCCCCATTCAGCACCTCTGGTCTTCAGCTCAGCTTGACCCTGAGGACGGGTGGGACAAGGAAGCAAGACCTTTATGCAGAGGATGGGAGGTGGGCTAGGGGGAGACCTGTTCTATTAGAAAGCACCAAAAGGGACCAGCTTTGGGTATGTATGCACATGGGGCAGGGCTTGAACTGGGTACTTGATTTCAAGCAACCTCTGGGAAAGGATCGGGTTAATTGCTCAGGGAGACCCAGCCTCAGCCTCATATGACGATCTTCCCCTGGCCAAGTTCACTGAGTCTGTCGCTGGTTCTTCCCCATCAGTGCCTCTTGCTGCCTTTGGCGGTTTGCTACTTTCAGTCTCCAAGCCTCGGCCCCTACCCTCAAGTTCTCTACAACCTCCTGAGACTCAGAGACAACAAGAATCACTGTTCAGTTTGCTTCTAGAGAAGGGGCTCAGGGTTAAAATGAGATGACAACTTTGGGACTATGGCCCTGAGAGAGGCCATGAAGAAATGCCCCCAAAGCTGATGAGTCTCAGAGCCAGACAGAAACACTGCTCCAGACCCTTGCTTCTGATTTGACTGCAGGGATCGGAACTGGCAAAGCACAGTGTGAGCAGCCGCATGGGGACTCATGATGTCGGCAGTCAGTAGGTGTCCAGGGGCTGGGGGAGCACAGCGGGGAGGCATCAGTAACCAGGAGAGGATGGCGGGGGGCTGCTTTCCCTTGGGCCCTTTCTGTTTCTAGCTGGGCCTTCTGGAGATGGGGGCAGCATTGGGAGGAGAAGTGAGGCCCACTCCTTTCCCATTTTACGGCACATCTATAGGAAATGAGGGCTTCCCTGGTAGCTCAGCTGGTAAAGAATCTGCCTGCAATGCAGGAGACCCCGGTTTGATTCCTATGTTGGGATGTTCCCCTGGAGAAAGGAATGGCTACCCACTTCAGTATTCTTGCCTGGAGAGTCCCCATGGACAGAGGAGCCTGGCAGGCTACAGTCCATAGGGTCGAAAGAGTTGGGCATTACTAAGTGAGTAAGCATGTAGGAAATAAATGCTCAAAAGTGAGTGAAGCCACAAGAAAAGAGTGCTTTCTGCTTCTCCTGTCATGCTGGAGCCCCATGCTTGGCTCTGCAGCCCTGCCAGGCCCTTGGAACTGGCCCCTGGAACTGGCCTACCCACATCCTCACCAGCCCACCCGCTGCAGTCGACATCCTCAGAGGGATGGTCGGTGGGGGACACAGGGCCGACTCACTGGTAAAGGTGATGTTGAAGCCTCTCTTCCCTGTGGAGTGGTCTGTCTGGAACTCGAGACGGGCCACATGGCCGCTGCTTGTGATGGAGGAGGGGAGCTGGTTTCCCGAGAAGGTGCCCAGAACGGGGGCCTCAGCTGTGGCTCCATCCTTGATGACCAGGAAGTCAAACTGAGGCTCCACGTCGATGTCATTGAAGGCCAGGTGGATGCGGCTCTCGGGCCGAGCGAGGATGAGCCAGACACAGTGGAGGTGGTTGCCATAGTCCTCTGGGTAATTGGGTGACAGGACGACCCCGGAGGGGCTGGTGAAGTTGAAGAAGCAGGAGACTGCAAGAGAAGAGCCATGGAGGTCAGTGAGTGTCCCTGGCGTTATGCCTGGGCCACTGAGGACAGGCGGGGGGCAGGTCCTTAGTCTAAAAGCAATAGAGAGAAAGGTTGACATGAGGCTCGGGCTGGACTGGCTGGGCTCTAAGCTCTACGCAGGAGATATGCTGGACTCCACGCCATGCGTGGTGTGGGACTGGTCTCTGGCAAACTGCGGACAGAACGGAGTTGGCCTCCTCCTGGCCCTCTGCCACCTGTGATGAGCCCACCTCAGGCAGTGTCTGCGAGCTCTTGGTCCCCTGTGTTGAGGAAAAGCCTAAGTGTGGTCCCAGTGCCTGGCTCCTCCTAGCTGCTGGTGATCTCCTGGGGGGTAACCAGGGTGGAGATATTCCAAGTCCATTTCTGTCCTTTAAACATTCTTGGTGGGGCAATGATAAGTGTGCCCTGGGGATTCTGGCAACCTGGAAGCTATGAAACTATGTGAAGAAGGTGCCAGGTAGGCACCATCTATCAGAGACCAAAGCCTTGGAAGAAACTGGGAGAGAGAGGGAACAGTGCCCTATCTTGAGGCCCTAGACACTTTCCAAGGATCGACTCTTCTGAAAATCTTGACTTTAAATCCTTTTCATGCCTGTAACTAACAGACTATGGGAACAAGGCTGAGGCAAAGGAAAGTGTTATAAATGGAAAACTGAACACTAAACCAATACTAAAACTGAAAATAATAGAATGAAAAAATGTTGCAACAAATATGCCCAAGGGCAGCTATCAATACTGGATTAGAGTTTTTGTAATTGTATAAGAACATCAGCAGGATGAGCAAAGAATATGCTCAGAGGATTCATATGAGAGTAAATTGAATTAATATGAAAATGGAGTCCATTTCCTTAGGGAAAAAATAAACAACCCATATTGCTGAGGCTTCATGGAAACTCATGAATTTCTTGCCAGTTGCACAGTAAAGTTGATGCGGCTCGGGCCGAGGATGAGCCAGACACAGTGGAGGTGGTTGCCATAGTCCTCTGGGTAATTGGGTGACAGGACGACCCGGAGGGGCTGGTGAAGTTGAAGAAGCAGGAGACTGCAAGAGAAGAGCCATGGAGGTCAGTGAGTGTCCCTGGCGTTATGCCTGGGCCACTGAGGACAGGCGGGGGGCAGGTCCTTAGTCTAAAAGCAATAGAGAGAAAGGTTGACATGAGGCTCGGGCTGGACTGGCTGGGCTCTAAGCTCTACGCAGGAGATATGCTGGACTCCACGCCATGCGTGGTGTGGGACTGGTCTCTGGCAAACTGCGGACAGAACGGAGTTGGCCTCCTCCTGGCCCTCTGCCACCTGTGATGAGCCCACCTCAGGCAGTGTCTGCGAGCTCTTGGTCCCCTGTGTTGAGGAAAAGCCTAAGTGTGGTCCCAGTGCCTGGCTCCTCCTAGCTGCTGGTGATCTCCTGGGGGGTAACCAGGGTGGAGATATTCCAAGTCCATTTCTGTCCTTTAAACATTCTTGGTGGGGCAATGATAAGTGTGCCCTGGGGATTCTGGCAACCTGGAAGCTATGAAACTATGTGAAGAAGGTGCCAGGTAGGCACCATCTATCAGAGACCAAAGCCTTGGAAGAAACTGGGAGAGAGAGGGAACAGTGCCCTATCTTGAGGCCCTAGACACTTTCCAAGGATCGACTCTTCTGAAAATCTTGACTTTAAATCCTTTTCATGCCTGTAACTAACAGACTATGGGAACAAGGCTGAGGCAAAGGAAAGTGTTATAAATGGAAAACTGAACACTAAACCAATACTAAAACTGAAAATAATAGAATGAAAAAATGTTGCAACAAATATGCCCAAGGGCAGCTATCAATACTGGATTAGAGTTTTTGTAATTGTATAAGAACATCAGCAGGATGAGCAAAGAATATGCTCAGAGGATTCATATGAGAGTAAATTGAATTAATATGAAAATGGAGTCCATTTCCTTAGGGGAAAAAAAATAAACAACCCATATTGCTGAGGCTTCATGGAAACTCATGAATTTCTTGCCAGTTGCACAGTAAAGTTGATAGAGTCCTTTTGGAAGGGAGTGTATGTACTCTTATCAACAGCCACAAAACTATTCAAATATTCTGACTCCATAATTTCTAGGAATTAATTCAAATGAAAAAGAGCCACATGGATAAAGATGTTTACAGTGACATAATTTTATTATAGAGGAAAAATGTGAACAACCTACATGTCAGACCAATAACGTGAGGTAAATTATAGTCTTTAATGTGGTGCAGTTTGAATGCAATCATTAAAGTGATAAATATGACCCTGTAGAAGGAGGCAAGTTAAACATTTTAAAGTAAAACAGTACATCATAAAATTATATGTGTGCTTAGGATTATACCTGTTAAATACTTATGTATATACGGGTAAAGACTGGACATGAGCCCTCAAATAAAAATTGTATTAGGGTGAAAGGTTTGGGGCGATAGTTTTAAAAGTGAAAGCAATATTTAATTTTTCTGATAGTAAAAATGATATAGGTTCACTGAAACATTTTCTTAATATGTAAAGTGTAAAAAAAGGCCAAAACTAAAAGGGGCCAACATTTGAGTGCCTTTATAACATTTATAGTGATATTGGGTATTAATAATATTGAAATTAATGTATAATATTTGATTTATTCATTATAATGAAGTGAAAAAGAAAAATAATTATAAAAACATGTTTACAAAATTAAAAAAAAAAAAAAAAACATATACACACACACTGGTAATTCCTTCCACTGAGTTTCTCTTTCCTTTCCCTGACTCTACCTACCTTCTCCTTTTCTGCTTTTGGTGTTATTTTTCTACCTTGCTACTCAGAGCCCTCCCATCAAATTTAGCAGAGTGAACCTGACCCTAGGATTCAATCTCATCCCTGTCATCTCTGTATTTTGTAAGTAAAGAAAGTTTGAGCCAAGGGGAGAGAAGGCCATGAAAAAGCTTTTAGGCAACACAAGGTATAGTTAATAGTAATTATCATTATCTATTGCTGGGGGGTTACTAAGTACAGGCACTGTTCTAAGCACTTTCATCAATTACTCAATTTAACTGTCACAATAAAAGTGTGAGGTAGGTACTATGATTAACCCCATTTAAAGACGAAAGACATTGCAGCACAGAGATTAGGTAGCTTGCCAGGGTCACACAGTCAGTAGATGGTAGCAACAAGTTCAAATTCATCCAAGTCCTTGAGAGTTCAAATCCATCTGACTCCAGGGGCCAAACCCTTAGCTGCCCAGCAACTCAGTATGAGAACAGTACTGCTCACAAAGTCTGATGGTGGAGTCTTTGGGGGTATTCTTAGAATCTGCTAAAGATCCATCTGTTGACCCCAAGTGTCATATCAGTCCTGAGCTGGAGGCTCTAGGCTAGACACAGATGTATCCCAACACAGCTATCCCATCTATAGGTTCGTGGTAGTTAAGCTGGGAGTATAATACAAACAGTAAGAAATATGAAACCAATGAAGCCCACTCCTTGAAGACAGAAGAAGAAACCACTATAGGTGTGCTTAGGATTATACCTGTTAAATACTTATGTATATACGGGTAAAGACTGGACATGAGCCCTCAAATAAAAATTGTATTAGGGTGAAAGGTTTGGGGCGATAGTTTTAAAAGTGAAAGCAATATTTAATTTTTCTGATAGTAAAAATGATATAGGTTCACTGAAACATTTTCTTAATATGTAAAGTGTAAAAAAAGGCCAAAACTAAAAGGGGCCAACATTTGAGTGCCTTTATAACATTTATAGTGATATTGGGTATTAATAATATTGAAATTAATGTATAATATTTGATTTATTCATTATAATGAAGTGAAAAAGAAAAATAATTATAAAAACATGTTTACAAAATTAAAAAAAACAACATATACACACACACTGGTAATTCCTTCCACTGAGTTTCTCTTTCCTTTCCCTGACTCTACCTACCTTCTCCTTTTCTGCTTTTGGTGTTATTTTTCTACCTTGCTACTCAGAGCCCTCCCATCAAATTTAGCAGAGTGAACCTGACCCTAGGATTCAATCTCATCCCTGTCATCTCTGTATTTTGTAAGTAAAGAAAGTTTGAGCCAAGGGGAGAGAAGGCCATGAAAAAGCTTTTAGGCAACACAAGGTATAGTTAATAGTAATTATCATTATCTATTGCTGGGGGGTTACTAAGTACAGGCACTGTTCTAAGCACTTTCATCAATTACTCAATTTAACTGTCACAATAAAAGTGTGAGGTAGGTACTATGATTAACCCCATTTAAAGACGAAAGACATTGCAGCACAGAGATTAGGTAGCTTGCCAGGGTCACACAGTCAGTAGATGGTAGCAACAAGTTCAAATTCATCCAAGTCCTTGAGAGTTCAAATCCATCTGACTCCAGGGGCCAAACCCTTAGCTGCCCAGCAACTCAGTATGAGAACAGTACTGCTCACAAAGTCTGATGGTGGAGTCTTTGGGGGTATTCTTAGAATCTGCTAAAGATCCATCTGTTGACCCCAAGTGTCATATCAGTCCTGAGCTGGAGGCTCTAGGCTAGACACAGATGTATCCCAACACAGCTATCCCATCTATAGGTTCGTGGTAGTTAAGCTGGGAGTATAATACAAACAGTAAGAAATATGAAACCAATGAAGCCCACTCCCTTGAAGACAGAAGAAGAAAAACCACATGACCTGTCTAGTAGTAGAACATCAAGGTGAACCAAAAGCAAAGAGAAGCTCTATGGTTTCAGAGGCACTGAAAGCATGAGGACACATGGATTTGCTGCAGAGAATTTAGTTAACATCCCCAGAGTTCCCATCCCCACTCCATCACATATTTCCTTTACACACTTTATCCAGAGTTTCCAAGTTGTAAAGCTCCAGGGGCACCATTTTGAGCAGTTATATATGGTATCTCTTCCCATCACTCTTTAAAATTATCTTGTTTGCTGGTTTGTTGATGGTTTGTCCCTTCCTCTCCAGAATCCATACACACATATTCCATGAGGGCTGAAATCAGTTTGATTCCTCTGAATCCTGATGGCTACCACAATGCCTGGAACACTGTCAGTGCTCAATCAATATTTGCTGAATGAATCAATAAGCATTTAATGGTTTATACCCTGGTGACTCATATAGTAAAATCTGCCTACAGTGTGATCAACCTAGGTTTGATCCCTGGGTCTGGAATATCCCCCGGAGAAGGAAATGGCAACACACTCCAGTATTCTTACTTGGGAAATCCCATGGATAGAGGAACCTGGTGGGCGACAAGTCCATGAGATCACAAAAGAGTCAGACACAACCAAGGGATGAAACAATAACCATCTGAAAAGATGATGACCTGAATATATGTCCCTCACATTCCTATTCTGTTCCAAGCTGCAAGGAAAAGCACTGACCAAAGTCTGTAAATGGTAGCAACAAGTTCAAATTCATCCAAGTCCTTGAGAGTTCAAATCCACCTGACTCCAGGGGCCAAACCCTTAGCTGCCCAGCAACTCAGTATGAGAACAGTACTGCTCACAAAGTCTGATGGTGGAGTCTTTGGGGGTATTCTTAGAATCTGCTAAAGATCCATCTGTTGACCCCAAGTGTCATATCAGTCCTGAGCTGGAGGCTCTAGGCTAGACACAGATGTATCCCAACACAGCTATCCCATCTATAGGTTCGTGGTAGTTAAGCTGGGAGTATAATACAAACAGTAAGAAATATGAAACCAATGAAGCCCACTCCCTTGAAGACAGAAGAAGAAAAACCACATGACCTGTCTAGTAGTAGAACATCAAGGTGAACCAAAAGCAAAGAGAAGCTCTATGGTTTCAGAGGCACTGAAAGCATGAGGACACATGGATTTGCTGCAGAGAATTTAGTTAACATCCCCAGAGTTCCCATCCCCACTCCATCACATATTTCCTTTACACACTTTATCCAGAGTTTCCAAGTTGTAAAGCTCCAGGGGCACCATTTTGAGCAGTTATATATGGTATCTCTTCCCATCACTCTTTAAAATTATCTTGTTTGCTGGTTTGTTGATGGTTTGTCCCTTCCTCTCCAGAATCCATACACACATATTCCATGAGGGCTGAAATCAGTTTGATTCCTCTGAATCCTGATGGCTACCACAATGCCTGGAACACTGTCAGTGCTCAATCAATATTTGCTGAATGAATCAATAAGCATTTAATGGTTTATACCCTGGTGACTCATATAGTAAAATCTGCCTACAGTGTGATCAACCTAGGTTTGATCCCTGGGTTGGAAGATCCCCTGGAGAAGGAAATGGCAACACACTCCAGTATTCTTACTTGGGAAATCCCATGGATAGAGGAACCTGGTGGGCGACAAGTCCATGAGATCACAAAAGAGTCAGACACAACCAAGGGATGAAACAATAACCATCTGAAAAGATGATGACCTGAATATATGTCCCTCACATTCCTATTCTGTTCCAAGCTGCAAGGAAAAGCACTGACCAAAGTCTGTAAAGTGGATACCTATGTCATCTCTGGAAACAAGAAAAAAAACACTATGTTGTGATTCTCAATGCATTTCTCTTAGACTTGTCCCTATTTCAGAGTTGAAAAGAGCATGATCAAGACAAATCATTAAACAGAAAAGACCACAGAAACTGCTTCCAGCATCAAAAATCTAAAAAAATATATTATCTATACAACATTAAAAAATACTTGAAGATGTTTTCTACCCAATCAAGAGATGAATCAAAATGCAGAACTCAAGTATGGAAAAGTTATGGTTAATAAAAAATGCGATTGGCAATAAGCAAATAAACCATGCAGTAAAGGACCTAAATAATTGCTATAAACATAGTTAGAAAACAATGCAAGTGTAACAAATATTTGTTGAAAGAGAAGATTAAAGATATCACTCCTGCCCAAACCCAGGGGTAAAGTATTGCAGATTACTCTGATGTAAAGTAGAAAGTTTGAAGTAAGAAGATATGCTAATTTTCTCATTTTGCAAGAAATTCTGTTATATGGTTTCTGTGGTTAATTAGAGAAATATAGGTTAGAGCATGTCTTTAAAGATGTTAAGTGTAATTAGTAATACACTATAAAGTAGCTTATTTTCAAAATTACCAAAGGGGAAAAAGCAAAGCAGTCAATTTAGCAAAAAAATGGAATTCAAAGGAAACCACAAGGAATCATAAAGAGGAGAAATGTAAAGTAAGATGCTAAAAAAGGGGGGAAAAGACAAAACATCATTTATGATAATAAATGTATACAGGTTAATCTATCTTAGAAAAATATTACCATAATTTTGGGAAAAGACACACCTTAAAGTGACTCAGAATTGTCAGAAATAAGGAAATAGGCCAAGATAATTCAGACTTCAGATTAGAAAAGTGTTATAATTTACCAATGTCCAGGCCCCAACGATTCCTACTTGCTTGGTGGGGTGCACCCAGGGCATCACAGGTTCTGAAAGCTCCCAGGGCAATCCTAAGGTACAACTAGAATTTGAGAACTACTGGTGAAGGCAAACGCAAACCATAAAAATGAGCTCCAATACTAATATTGGCTCCCTTGTAACTCAGTTGGTAAAGAATCCACCTGCAATGCAGGAGACCCAGATTTGATTCCTGGGTTGGGAAGATCCCCTGGAGAAGGCATAGACTACCCATTCCAGGATTCTTGGGCTTCCCTAGTGAATCAGATAGTAAAGAATCTGCCTGCAATGTGGAAGACCTGGGTTCAATCCCTGGGCTGGGAAGATCCCCTGGAGAAGGGAAAGGCTACCCACTCCAGTATTCCTGCCTGGGGATTTCCGTGGCTTGTCTATGAGTTCCCAACAGTCAGACACGATCTAGCAACTTCACTTTCACTTTCAATACAGATATTAGACCCTTGGATGGCATAATATCACAACAGACTCTATATGATTCTATTTTCAGGTCAAGAGTTCCCTGAACAGCTACCAAGAAACATTTTCTCTTGCACCTAGAGAGACGGTGCTGGTAAAACGACACTTACAGGACAGAAATTTTACCCTTTAAAGCTCAGCTTTCTCTCCCAAGGGATAATGCAGACTTGCTGCCATGAGGTCAGGGGAAAGGAGTGCATATTTTCCAGAAAAGGTCTAATCTTCGCTCACTCTGGAAAATTAGGTTTGCCCGTTACATCAGAATATTTCTGTTGGACACTAGATTTGGTTGCTCAGTGTCCCAAATGAGGACTACAAAATGTATTGTGATTGGACCTCATTTCTGTCAGTCATCCAGGTGAAAGAGGGAGATCAAGTGCCTTCTCCCTTTGGAAGCAATTACTGGGTTGTGCTCATGGGTCTTGACCTTGGATAAGCCATTAAAGGCTTTGGATTTTTGAAACATAGTAAAGGTAGAAAATTCGTTACCAAGTGGCACATCATTTCCATGCCTAATATTGGATTATTATTCAATAAGACCTTGAGTCAGAAAGAAACGTGTTATAATTTACCAATGTCCAGGCCCCAACGATTTACTTGCTTTTGGTGGGTGCACCCAGGGCATCACAGGTTCTGAAAGCTCCCAGGGCAATCCTAAGGTACAACTAGAATTTGAGAACTACTGGTGAAGGCAAACGCAAACCATAAAAATGAGCTCCAATACTAATATTGGCTCCCTTGTAACTCAGTTGGTAAAGAATCCACCTGCAATGCAGGAGACCCAGATTTGATTCCTGGGTTGGGAAGATCCCCTGGAGAAGGCATAGACTACCCATTCCAGGATTCTTGGGCTTCCCTAGTGAATCAGATAGTAAAGAATCTGCCTGCAATGTGGAAGACCTGGGTTCAATCCCTGGGCTGGGAAGATCCCCTGGAGAAGGGAAAGGCTACCCACTCCAGTATTCCTGCCTGGGGATTTCCGTGGCTTGTCTATGAGTTCCCAACAGTCAGACACGATCTAGCAACTTCACTTTCACTTTCAATACAGATATTAGACCCTTGGATGGCATAATATCACAACAGACTCTATATGATTCTATTTTCAGGTCAAGAGTTCCCTGAACAGCTACCAAGAAACATTTTCTCTTGCACCTAGAGAGACGGTGCTGGTAAAACGACACTTACAGGACAGAAATTTTACCCTTTAAAGCTCAGCTTTCTCTCCCAAGGGATAATGCAGACTTGCTGCCATGAGGTCAGGGGAAAGGAGTGCATATTTTCCAGAAAAGGTCTAATCTTCGCTCACTCTGGAAAATTAGGTTTGCCCGTTACATCAGAATATTTCTGTTGGACACTAGATTTGGTTGCTCAGTGTCCCAAATGAGGACTACAAAATGTATTGTGATTGGACCTCATTTCTGTCAGTCATCCAGGTGAAAGAGGGAGATCAAGTGCCTTCTCCCTTTGGAAGCAATTACTGGGTTGTGCTCATGGGTCTTGACCTTGGATAAGCCATTAAAGGCTTTGGATTTTTGAAACATAGTAAAGGTAGAAAATTCGTTACCAAGTGGCACATCATTTCCATGCCTAATATTGGATTATTATTCAATAAGACCTTGAGTCAGAAAGAAACGTTTTGTTGAAAAACCCTCTTGTAGTACTTTACTTTTGGTTTTGTCACTGCAAGAGTTTCAGTGCTTTCAGAATGATAATTCAATTTCTAGTGAGCCAATGAGGCAGGACAAAATCCAAAATCCAAAGATGACGTTTAAAAAATGGATGATGTGCCCATTCCAAAATGAAACTATGACAGTTATGATACATTTGGCCCCAAAGCACTGAAACAGACAAAATAAACTGTTTTTGAAAAACATAGCAGTTGGAGAAAAATATACTAATCTCATGTCAAAAGTAAATAAAGATAAAGAAGATCTATAAAATACAATGTGTGGGTATATGCTGTATGAAACTCTGTAACCTTCCAACAAGGAACACGACTTTCTTCACAGGCGTCCAAGGAATATTACAGAAATGGACTCTATATGGGCTACAAAGAACTCTCTGTAAACTTCTCAGCAAAGCAAAGACTGTTGGGACACCTTTTCTATTTACAGTGCAAAAAACTAGAAATAAATAATAAAAGAATAAAGAAAAATTCCTAGTCACCTGAAAATTTATAAAACCCTTTCCTAAATAAGTTCTTGAGTTCAAAACAAAGGCTGTCAATACGAATTACTTATAGTAATGACAATGATACCTGGCCAAAGCTGTATTTAAGGGAAGATTAATAGCCTTATTCATTATTAAATAAAAAAGAAATAAGTGAAATGAACAATTAAACTAAAATCATGACAAATAGAATAACTAAACAAAATTAAGGAGAGACGGGAGAATAAATTTAGTAAAGATAAAAGCAGAGAAAAGTTAACTGAAGAGACCAGTAAAAAAAAAACTTCTCATTGGTCTACTCAAGAAACAAAGAGAAAAGATATATATATACATAGAGACAGGATAATAAAATTAAGGAGATAAGCCAATTATAAAAAATAGTATGCATAACATACTAATAAAGTTGAAATAGTCACAAAATGCAGAATTTCCCAGGACATTTTAAGTTACAAAAATTGTGTGAAGAGAAAAATCTGAGGAAACTGAAAAATATTTAGGGAGTAGGTAGTTTTAGGCCCAGAGTTTTAAATGTTAACTAAGCTGCAGTAGCCATGATATTTAATTAATCTTAATATAAATATTTCTATAAGAAAGTACATATGATATATATGTTCACATACAGCTACTCACACATCAGTGCACCCACAGTAAAAACTATCCTGTATATAAAGTGCTATCAAATCAAAATAAGCCCTGAAATTCTAAACAAATATGACCTATAATCAACAAAACTTTACTGACAGGGAGAAAACTAAAATAAGACAAACTTTTGTCCTGGGTGATGAGTTTATAGTTTTAAGATAAAAATTATCATCAAATGATTATATAAATGTAACATAATTCCAGGCAAAATTATGTAATTCCAGCCAAGACCCACATTAATTTTTTTTTCCTGGAATGATGGATCTATTGGAATAAATAGGTAAAAGTAGTCAACCACTCCTGGAGAGAGACAAGGAATAACAGCACAGGAGGTGCTCGCTGGCACTCCAACATGTCATATGTCTTAACCCAGCAACCCTCCCAGCAACCCTCTGAGGTGGATGTTGTCATTATTATCCACATTTTACAAACACAGGAGCTGAGTCCGGGTGTTCATGTAACTTGCCCACAGTCACAAGGCAGGTAAGTGATGTGGCTGGTCTGTGAACCAAGGCAGGCTGGTTCCAGAGCCCAGGCTGTTCCCCATAATACCTATTTTCTTCTGGTGTCAGAAAGGAGGTTCTGGAGGTTCATCAGCTCAGACATTAAAACATATTATAAAGCTGTAATAATAAAATCTGTATTGTTATCAGCTTCAAAGGAGAAATCAATAGATCCAAAAATTAAAAAGTTCAGAAATGGACACAGACATCTAAAAATGTAGTATATGATAAAGGAGACTTTTTAAATCGGTGGGGTAAGTGTTGCTTAATCAATAAGTGATGCTTGGACAAATGACTCACCAGTTGTGGAAAAATTAGATTCACATTTCACTCAGTATACCATAGAAATACTATACAAGGAATATAAGGAATATTTGTAAAACTCAGATGTGGGGTAGGACTTTCTTAACATTATACTATGGTTAGGAAATAGTATTCTAACTCACAGAAATGAAAAGCTTTTGGATTTCAAAAATCACCAGGCTTCCCAAGTGGTGCAATGCTAAACAATCAGCCTGCCAATGCAGGAGAAACAGGAGACATGAGTTCAATCCCTGGTTCGGGAAGATCCCCTGTTCACATAAGTACTCACACATCAGTGCACCCACAGTAAAAACTATCCTGTATATAAAGTGCTATCAAATCAAAATAAGCCCTGAAATTCTAAACAAATATGACCTATAATCAACAAAACTTTACTGACAGGGAGAAAACTAAAATAAGACAAACTTTTGTCCTGGGTGATGAGTTTATAGTTTTAAGATAAAAATTATCATCAAATGATTATATAAATGTAACATAATTCCAGGCAAAATTATGTAATTCCAGCCAAGACCCACATTAATTTTTTTTCCTGGAATGATGGATCTATTGGAATAAATAGGTAAAAGTAGTCAACCACTCCTGGAGAGAGACAAGGAATAACAGCACAGGAGGTGCTCGCTGGCACTCCAACATGTCATATGTCTTAACCCAGCAACCCTCCCAGCAACCCTCTGAGGTGGATGTTGTCATTATTATCCACATTTTACAAACACAGGAGCTGAGTCCGGGTGTTCATGTAACTTGCCCACAGTCACAAGGCAGGTAAGTGATGTGGCTGGTCTGTGAACCAAGGCAGGCTGGTTCCAGAGCCCAGGCTGTTCCCCATAATACCTATTTTCTTCTGGTGTCAGAAAGGAGGTTCTGGAGGTTCATCAGCTCAGACATTAAAACATATTATAAAGCTGTAATAATAAAATCTGTATTGTTATCAGCTTCAAAGGAGAAATCAATAGATCCAAAAATTAAAAAGTTCAGAAATGGACACAGACATCTAAAAATGTAGTATATGATAAAGGAGACTTTTTAAATCGGTGGGGTAAGTGTTGCTTAATCAATAAGTGATGCTTGGACAAATGACTCACCAGTTGTGGAAAAATTAGATTCACATTTCACTCAGTATACCATAGAAATACTATACAAGGAATATAAGGAATATTTGTAAAACTCAGATGTGGGGTAGGACTTTCTTAACATTATACTATGGTTAGGAAATAGTATTCTAACTCACAGAAATGAAAAGCTTTTGGATTTCAAAAATCACCAGGCTTCCCAAGTGGTGCAATGCTAAACAATCAGCCTGCCAATGCAGGAGAAACAGGAGACATGAGTTCAATCCCTGGTTCGGGAAGATCCCCTGGAATAGGAGATGGTGCCTCACTCTAATTCTCTTGCCTGGAGAATTCCACAGACAGAAGTCTGGAGGGCCACAGTCCATGGACTTGACAAAGTTAAATAGGGAGGGAGAACCAAATGAAGAGGAAGTATTTGCAAGTGATTACAATCAAATATTTACTATGTTTAACATATGAAGAAATACTAATGCAATTCAACAAAAAGATAAACACTCAGAAGGACAGCCTAAGGAAATTAAGAGGCAACAACAAATGACTTGGGCTTCCCTGGTAGCTCAGTGGTAAAGTGTTTGCCTGCCAGTGCAGGAGACACGGGTTCAATCCCTGATCCAGGAAGATGCTACATGCTTCAGAGCAGCTAAGCCTCTGAGCCATAGCTATTGAGCCTGTGCTCTAGAGCCTTGGAGCTACAACTATTGGGCCCATAAGCCACAACTACTGAAGCCCGTGTGCCCTAGAGCCCAAGGTCCACAACAAGAGAAGTCACCGCAACCAGAGGCCTGCTCACCTCAACTAGAGAGTCAGTCACCTCCATTCCCTGCAACTAGAGAAGAGCCTGCAGCAGCAGTGAAAATCCAGAAGAGCCAAAATGTAAATAAATAATATTTTTAAAAAAACAACAACAAATGACTCAAGTTGGTCAATGAATAGAGGCAAAATGTACAATATTATAAGAAAACAAACAATTCAAACATGGCTATCATGTTGGCAAAGAAAAAACAGACAGCATGGAACTTTTCAAGAAGGTGGAGAGAAGTTGGCAGGGCAGATGGAGACAAAGCAGATGAAGTTAGGAAGAAAAACAAGAGAGTGGCTTCCAGAAAGAGGAAAGAGCAAGCTGTTTTGAAACAGAGTGGTGCCTCTGTGTAAAATTCATTGAGTTTTAGCAACAGGAGCCTCATAGGTGACCTCAGTGAGAACATTTTCCAGGGGGCAAGCGGTCATTATACTATGGTTAGGAAATAGTATTCTAACTCACAGAAATGAAGCTTTTGGATTTCAAAATCACCAGGCTTCCCAAGTGGTGCAATGCTAAACAATCAGCCTGCCAATGCAGGAGAAACAGGAGACATGAGTTCAATCCCTGGTTCGGAAGATCCCCTGGAATAGGAGATGGTGCCTCACTCTAATTCTCTTGCCTGGAGAATTCCACAGACAGAAGTCTGGAGGGCCACAGTCCATGGACTTGACAAAGTTAAATAGGGAGGGAGAACCAAATGAAGAGGAAGTATTTGCAAGTGATTACAATCAAATATTTACTATGTTTAACATATGAAGAAATACTAATGCAATTCAACAAAAAGATAAACACTCAGAAGGACAGCCTAAGGAAATTAAGAGGCAACAACAAATGACTTGGGCTTCCTGGTAGCTCAGTGGTAAAGTGTTTGCCTGCCAGTGCAGGAGACACGGGTTCAATCCCTGATCCAGGAAGATGCTACATGCTTCAGAGCAGCTAAGCCTCTGAGCCATAGCTATTGAGCCTGTGCTCTAGAGCCTTGGAGCTACAACTATTGGGCCCATAAGCCACAACTACTGAAGCCCGTGTGCCCTAGAGCCCAAGGTCCACAACAAGAGAAGTCACCGCAACCAGAGGCCTGCTCACCTCAACTAGAGAGTCAGTCACCTCCATTCCCTGCAACTAGAGAAGAGCCTGCAGCAGCAGTGAAAATCCAGAAGAGCCAAAATGTAAATAAATAATATTTTTAAAAAAACAACAACAAATGACTCAAGTTGGTCAATGAATAGAGGCAAAATGTACAATATTATAAGAAAACAAACAATTCAAACATGGCTATCATGTTGGCAAAGAAAAAACAGACAGCATGGAACTTTTCAAGAAGGTGGAGAGAAGTTGGCAGGGCAGATGGAGACAAAGCAGATGAAGTTAGGAAGAAAAACAAGAGAGTGGCTTCCAGAAAGAGGAAAGAGCAAGCTGTTTTGAAACAGAGTGGTGCCTCTGTGTAAAATTCATTGAGTTTTAGCAACAGGAGCCTCATAGGTGACCTCAGTGAGAACATTTTCCAGGTGTGGTGGACACAGCGGTCAGAATGTGTGTGGTAAGAAGGAACTGGGAGGTGAAGGGTGCATACAGTAAGGGAAGACATCCCATCAAAGGGCCTGGATGTGAAGGAGAATATCCAAGAATGGGCAAGGACGTGTGCAGTATTAAAGAAAGAGCTTTACTTGTAGGAGAAAAGGAAACGAAGGAAATTCAAAGGTTTATGGGAAGGACATGGCAGAAGGGGAGAGGCTTGAAGAGATGGAATTAAGAGGATGGGGCTTCCCTGGTGGTCCAGAGGCTAAGACTCCCTGCTCCCAATGCAGGGGACCCAAGTTCAATCCCTAGCTGGAGAAATAGAGTCCACATGCTGCAACTAAAGTGTTCACACACCACAATGATGACCTGGGGCAGCTAAATAAATAGCAAATAAAATAAATATGTTTTTAAAAAGAAGAAAGAGGATGGATTACAAGAGGCATAGATTTCCAGACAGTGGGAGGTGAAGGGGAATCAATAGCAAAATTTTGGCAACAGTGACTTATCATGAAAGCAATGTGGTGGGTCATGGATGCTAAAATAAAAAAAGGAAGAGAATGAAAAATACCTGAGTGCCTTACAGGGTGAAAGGTAAGTATTGTTTGTGAACCTGTTTCAATTATGCACCAGTGGGTATGTGAGTGTGTCTGAGTGTACGGTGTACTGCATTTCTTACTGTTAGTTTAAAGGTGTTTGAAGCACCCTTAATGGTCCCTAGGTCCCCTAGGTCCCCTAGGTCCCCGAACTAAAGTCTAAATGGGATGTATAAGCTACAGGTGCATTGAATTCCGATGGGGAGAGGATGAGTATCTCTGCTAGAAGAGGTGGGAAGATGAGAGTAAGGATGGGGATGGGGATGAGCTGTAGGCTTGATGTCTTTGGAATTTGAAGCTGATGGAACTTTAAAAACAGGGCAGGGGGCATGAAGTTAGGAAGAAAAACAAGAGAGTGGCTTCCAGAAAGAGGAAAGAGCAAGCTGTTTTGAAACAGAGTGGTGCCTCTGTGTAAAATTCATTGAGTTTTAGCAACAGGAGCCTCATAGGTGACCTCAGTGAGAACATTTTCCAGGTGTGGTGGACACAGCGGTCAGAATGTGTGTGGTAAGAAGGAACTGGGAGGTGAAGGGTGCATACAGTAAGGGAAGACATCCCATCAAAGGGCCTGGATGTGAAGGAGAATATCCAAGAATGGGCAAGGACGTGTGCAGTATTAAAGAAAGAGCTTTACTTGTAGGAGAAAAGGAAACGAAGGAAATTCAAAGGTTTATGGGAAGGACATGGCAGAAGGGGAGAGGCTTGAAGAGATGGAATTAAGAGGATGGGGCTTCCCTGGTGGTCCAGAGGCTAAGACTCCCTGCTCCCAATGCAGGGGACCCAAGTTCAATCCCTAGCTGGAGAAATAGAGTCCACATGCTGCAACTAAAGTGTTCACACACCACAATGATGACCTGGGGCAGCTAAATAAATAGCAAATAAAATAAATATGTTTTTAAAAGAAGAAAGAGGATGGATTACAAGAGGCATAGATTTCCAGACAGTGGGAGGTGAAGGGGAATCAATAGCAAAATTTTGGCAACAGTGACTTATCATGAAAGCAATGTGGTGGGTCATGGATGCTAAAATAAAAAAAGGAAGAGAATGAAAAATACCTGAGTGCCTTACAGGGTGAAAGGTAAGTATTGTTTGTGAACCTGTTTCAATTATGCACCAGTGGGTATGTGAGTGTGTCTGAGTGTACGGTGTACTGCATTTCTTACTGTTAGTTTAAAGGTGTTTGAAGCACCCTTAATGGTCCCTAGGTCCCCTAGGTCCCCTAGGTCCCCGAACTAAAGTCTAAATGGGATGTATAAGCTACAGGTGCATTGAATTCCGATGGGGAGAGGATGAGTATCTCTGCTAGAAGAGGTGGGAAGATGAGAGTAAGGATGGGGATGGGGATGAGCTGTAGGCTTGATGTCTTTGGAATGTGGAAGCTGAGGATGCGGCCTGCAGGTGGGAGACAAGGTCATGCTCCGGGGTAGGGTGAGGAGGTGGGCTGTTCCCAGGATGGAGGGGACTGGAGAAGACTTGGCAGAGTTTCCGTGGGGAGGAAGAGAACAGACTGACTGGAGAAGCGCAGATGCATGCTGGGCACTGTGCAGGCCTGAATGAGCCTGGTGACCACGAATGTGTAGCAGTGCCAATTTGCCTGGTTGGGCGACTCTCTCCAGCAGAGCTCACCCAAGCAGGAAGAGCCCAATCAGATCATTCTTGCTTCACTGTGCATCTCGGGACCAGTAAACTGAGGCGTCCTTGCTGGTGAACGCTAGGGCAGAGTCGGAGGCAGAGGCTTTACAAACCCACTAATAAGTTCCTTTCACCTCTTTCTGCTCAGAAGCTCAGGGTACAGTCGTTTTTATCTGAGTCATTTTAATACCTCGGGCACTGGAGCTGATGAAATTATTACCTTCTTTGGGCCCGATCAAGTTAGGTGACAGGTTTTCAAGGTCACACACATGAGGTTGAAACTGGTCCCCAGCGAGGCTCACCCTTATCACAAGCAAGATGAAGTTAATGCTTGGTTTTCTCCTTGACAGTACTAAGAATGTCTTCCAGAAACTCATGTGAGCATGCATGTACGTGTGTGTGCTGAGTCACTTCAGTCGGGTCCGACTCTGCAACTCAGTGGACCGTAATCCGCCAGGCTCCTCTGTCCATGGGATTTTCCAGGCAAGAATACTGGAGTGCCTTTCACAGGGTGAATGGTAAGTATTGTTTGTGAACCTGTTTCAATTATGCACCAGTGGGTATGTGAGTGTGTCTGAGTGTACGGTGTACTGCATTTCTTACTGTTAGTTTAAAGGTGTTTGAAGCACCCTTAATGGTCCCTAGGTCCCCTAGGTCCCCTAGGTCCCCGAACTAAAGTCTAAATGGGATGTATAAGCTACAGGTGCATTGAATTCCGATGGGGAGAGGATGAGTATCTCTGCTAGAAGAGGTGGGAAGATGAGAGTAAGGATGGGGATGGGGATGAGCTGTAGGCTTGATGTCTTTGGAATGTGGAAGCTGAGGATGCGGCCTGCAGGTGGGAGACAAGGTCATGCTCCGGGGTAGGGTGAGGAGGTGGGCTGTTCCCAGGATGGAGGGGACTGGAGAAGACTTGGCAGAGTTTCCGTGGGGAGGAAGAGAACAGACTGACTGGAGAAGCGCAGATGCATGCTGGGCACTGTGCAGGCCTGAATGAGCCTGGTGACCACGAATGTGTAGCAGTGCCAATTTGCCTGGTTGGGCGACTCTCTCCAGCAGAGCTCACCCAAGCAGGAAGAGCCCAATCAGATCATTCTTGCTTCACTGTGCATCTCGGGACCAGTAAACTGAGGCGTCCTTGCTGGTGAACGCTAGGGCAGAGTCGGAGGCAGAGGCTTTACAAACCCACTAATAAGTTCCTTTCACCTCTTTCTGCTCAGAAGCTCAGGGTACAGTCGTTTTTATCTGAGTCATTTTAATACCTCGGGCACTGGAGCTGATGAAATTATTACCTTCTTTGGGCCCGATCAAGTTAGGTGACAGGTTTTCAAGGTCACACACATGAGGTTGAAACTGGTCCCCAGCGAGGCTCACCCTTATCACAAGCAAGATGAAGTTAATGCTTGGTTTTCTCCTTGACAGTACTAAGAATGTCTTCCAGAAACTCATGTGAGCATGCATGTACGTGTGTGTGCTGAGTCACTTCAGTCGGGTCCGACTCTGCAACTCAGTGGACCGTAATCCGCCAGGCTCCTCTGTCCATGGGATTTTCCAGGCAAGAATACTGGAGCGGGCTGCCACGTCCTCCTCCAAAGGATCTTCCTGACTCAGGGATCAAACCCTGTTTGGCGGGCAGACTGTTTACCAGTAGTGCCATCTGGAAACCCCCCTAGAAATTCATACATATTCCAAAATGAGCATCAGACATAGAGGGATGATGTTGCCCACATATTTACTGAGTATGAAACATGTCCTTTTCAATTTACATTTGATGTGCTTTGATTGAAAAGCCATGAATTGTGTCAAGTTTTTGCATTTCTTTTTTTTTTTTTTGCATCTCTACCTCCTAGGCAGGCAAGAGGACTGGCCCCCTGCATTAGGTGAGAAGGGCATTCAACAGAACTGAGCCTCCCTCATGCCTGAAATGCTTCCCCTCTATCTCCAATTACATCCCACCCCAGGCTTTCCACTCCAGCTCTGATGGTCCCTTTGCATGACCTTGGAACGTCCCCACCAAGCTAGCATATTCACGGAGCATCTGGTGTGTGACAAAGACTAGTTTAGACATGGGTGGGGGCGGGTAACCAACCAGACAGATCAGCAAGTCCTCAGCCTCATGAAGTTTACAAGCTAATAGGTGGCAAAGAACACAAGATGAGGGAGGAAGAGAACGAATGGAGGGGGGATGGCTTGCTTACAATAAAGGGGGTCAGTGATGGCCCATCTGAGGACACATCCTCTGAGATGTGGCCTGAAGATAAGGAGTCAGCCGATCTAAGGGAAAAATCACTCTAGGTAGAGGAAATGGCAAGTGTAAAGGCCCTGACGTGGGTGTGAGCTTGGCATATGTGACAGATCGAAGGGAGGCCAACAGAGCAGGAGCAAGGTGAACCATGACGCTAGAAACATGAGATGAGTTGGAGAGGACGGCAAAGATCTTTTAGAACCAGCAGAAGGAGTCTGGATTTTATCAGAGCAAATTAAACTAAATATGGGCCAAACTGAACTCCTAGTCTTCTTTCCAAGCCTGGTTTTCCTAGAATCTTGCATCGGGAACATGCCCTGGCATGAGGGAATGATTCAGCCCTGACCAGCTATGGGCTTTCCCTTGGCCCCTTCCCACTCCCCACCATGCCCTTCCCTCCTAAACGACACTGGTAGGCCACACCCTCCTGCGCACTGAGACATGGTATGTAACTGGCTGATGTCCACCCCTCCTACAGGTCCTACTGGCACCTCAAATGTGCATCCAGAATTGATCTCTTTATCTATTTTCCTAAGCCACCTTCATTCCTTATCACCATGAATGACAATACTCAGTTGCCTAAGCAAAACATATCAACCCTGTTTTCCTTGCTCCCAAATCCAGTCTGTGACTAACTTCTGCTGATTCTATCTCTTTGATATCTCTTGTACATGTCACATCCTCATCACACCCTATTAGGGGAAGGCCCTTTTCCTACTGCAAGAGCCTACCTGGTTTTCTGTCTTTAAATCTCATTCTGTTTGAATCCATCCTACATACGGGCTCAAGAATGAATTTTATAAATCACAAATTCTCATGAGGTTTCATCTTTGCTTAGAACTCTTGAAAGATGCCCTGATGCACTGAGGATAAAGCTTGAACTTCTCTAAAGGGCATAAAAAGCCCCTTAAGGACCAAGGCCCTTGCCAGCCCCTTTATCCTTATTTGTCCATTCTCTTCTCCACTCACTTCTGACATTCCAGCCATATTATACCATTGCAGCCCTACAAATGTGCAAGTCTAATGCCAGGTCTTGCTCTAGCTATCCTCTCTTTCTAGAGTGTTCTCTCCTCCTATCCATCTGGAAAACTCTGTTAAGCCTCACGTCAATAAAGTGGTGTGGGCTCCCTCCCTCCATTTATCCTACCTAAATGCAGTCATAGAGTCTGCATGCCTGGCTCATCCCACTCAGTACCCACTGAGGTCTGAATGTTTGGGTCCCCCCGACTTATATGTTGACATCCCAATGCCCAAAGGTGATGGCATTAGCAAGTGAGGCCTTAGGGAGCTCCTTAAATAATGAGGACATTGGCCAAATGAATGGGATCAGTGCTTTACAGAGAGGCTCCAGAGAGAGAGCCCTGGTCCCCTTCTGCCATGAGGATACAAGAAGACTGAGGCCTGGGGGAGGACCAGGAGGAGGACCCTGGTACCCTGATCTCAGAATTCCAGCCTCCAGAACTATGAGCAATAAATTTATACGGTTTATGCCACCCAGTCTGTGGCATTTCATTAGAAACATCCAGAATGGACTAAAGCAGTACCCAAGCTGCTCTTGGCTACAGTCCCACCAGCCTGAGAGTGTAGAATGAAATCCCACCTTAGGAGGCTGTGGGTGGCCAAGTGTCCTCCAAACCAGAGCCTCTCTTATCCCTACCATGTTGGCTTTGTCTATATAATAACACCAGTACTAATATGACTAGTAATAACTATCATAGGAAATGAGTACTTACTAAAAATGTCCTATCTTGCTGGCACTATAGATACAACAGTGCACAAGACATACTCTTTTAGGTATGTCTTTAATTTACAGTCTAGTGAGGGCACAGGCAATCAACAAATAACAGAAGCATAGTTTATTGTGTTTGCGTATATTACTTGTTTCACAACCATCCCTTCCCTCTCTGCCCTTGCCTTGCTTCCTTTTAGGAAGTCCACTCCCCACTGACTTTGGCCTTGTGACTTGTTTTCCCCCTGGAAGGTGAGAGGGCAAATCATGGGGACATCCAAGCACACTCACCCAGAATGAGAGGCTATGCAGGGCTCCCTTGAGCCCCACAGAGCTACAGCTGACCTGCAGCCTGCATGGGATGCAAGTGAGAAATAAATATTTGTTGTTGCAATTCATTGAGATGTCTGCACAGCTGATGCCACAGCAAAAGTTGACTCATACACTTACGAAAAGGGATATGGAGAAACCAGAAGGTGAAAGATGGTCTTAGGGAGAGGTATGTTAGAGAAGGCCTCTCTGGGGAGGGGACAGCTTTGGGGTGATGAAGGATATAGCCTCCGGGGGAGCATTGCAGTATGGTGAACCTCAAGTCAAAGGCCCTGAGGTGGGAAAGAGTTTAGAAGGTCTGAAAGAGGACCGGTGTGTCTGTGAAGAGTAAGAGAGGGGAGGAGCATGGGTAAGGGGAGAGGGAGGAAGGGATCCAACAGAACACCTCTTGGGTCTACAGCTCAGAGCTCAGACTCGGCATCCAGAGCGCTCAGCTGAGGCTCCAGGTCTTTCTTGGCTTGACGTCTGTTGGGTCATGGCTGGGGAGGTCATGTAACAGTGATCAAATTGGGACCCTTTTGAAAATAAAAGATGGGGACCACTTCACAATTACCTTAGGACAGAAGGTGCAAACTGGGATGACCGCAAGAAAGTACAAATGTACAGTCACCCCCACACGTGGTCTTTTACTTCTCCTCCACAAAAGTATCTTTTATCCTGAGCAAGTAGCTTCTGCCACAGGTTCCTCATTCACCATCCAGTCCTCTTCTGGAATAAAATTTTAAGCCAAAATTCACTGGGAGGGCCCTGACAGTCGCTACATTCTTGTCTTCTGCGATTGATCCTGATCCCTGTACTCTCTTTTTTTTATTTTTATTTTTATTTTTGGGTGGGGGTCGGGTTGGGGAGGGAGAGGAGTGGGCAGGCCACTTCTATTGGTCTTCCATTTCTCTATTTTCATCCATCTTTGTTCTCTGGCTCCTGTGGGCCTCCCATCGTGGTGGCGTCTGTCATTGCAGAGCACTGGCTCTGGGCTCATGCACTCCAAAGCTCCGGCTCAGTAATTGGACACATCAGTCCAGCTGCTCCGCGGCATGTGGGATCTTCCCAGGCCAGGGATCGAACCGGCGCCTCTTGCACTGCAAGGCGGTGTCCTTACCCACTGGACCACCAGGGGAAGCCCCCTGTACTCTCTTTGAGGCTGTCTGGATTCTTGGTATAAAATGACTGCTTATCCGCACCAGGCCAGCCTCTGGGGATTTCCTGTTACCTGGAAGTATCCTGCAGTTGTGACTGACTTTCACCACACCCGTGGAGGAATGCCCATCCAAACCACTCCTAGGCTCTCACTCTCTAGATTTGCTCAGAGGTCCCTGCCAAGGCCAGTTTGAGCAGGATTTTACGTGTTCCTTAGCTGCTGACTGAAGGTCTCCCACCACCAGCAGGCAGGAAGGACAGCTCTGGTCCCTTATGGGACACAGCATGAGGACAGTCTCTGCTCTGCACTCCTGGGAAGGAGCGGACTCCACACTCCTTGGACTCAGCTTTTACCTTGAAAACAGATAATAAATTCTTTGGAAAATAAATGTAGCCAAATGAAGCCACTGCCCGCCATAATTTGGGTTTGCCTGGTGTTTTGGGGGAAGCTTTCTGTACCTTACTTTCTACTTCCACATGTAGCAACATTAGACTAATAACTTTGAAATCACACCTTTTCTGTGAAGATGTATTGTGATGAAGCTTCTGGTGGCACAGCATGCAGCCCTCTTCCTGGGTACATGGGAGTTATACACCACTCTTGGTCAAATTCAAAATGAGAGGCCATATCTCCATGTAGGCCTCTGTTTGCTGTGCCTCTGCATCTCAACCAGTCTAGGGCGACAGTGAGGAGGGCGTCTCCCCACCTCTCCCACCAGCATAGCCCACTCCTCAGCCAGGCAAGATGCCAGACTGAAAGGTTTGCACTCTGATCCCCAGTACCTCTTCTCTGTGCTTGTGTGGGCGATCCTGACCAGACTCCTTCTGTGGAGGAATGCCTACTCAGCTGCTAACTAAGACTCTGTGCATCACTTTCTCGGGAAAGGCCCGCTTAGGAAAGGAGACGTGTTCTATCAGCTGCATGGAAGCGTCTGGGGCTGGACAGCTTGACAGTGGAGTGCTGGCTAATCTGTCGGACTTGAGTTCTGTCTGAGATTCTGAGGAGCCAGGCCCTGTGGGGTGAGGAATGGGTGCCCTGATGAGTGGTCTTTCCATGCTCTAAGCAAAGGCTTCTCAAAAGCGCTCCTCACTGCTGTGAGGCCGAACAGCTGCCTGGACCCAGCCCCCAGGACCCCTGGGTGACACCTGTGGGATGTGCCTCCCTATGGGGCACACTTCAGTCAGCCTCTATGCCCCCGCCCCCCACCCCACCCCGTGAGGGTTAGCTTCAACTATCCTTAATTAATCTCATCAGCCAGACATAGCTTCTAGCTGGTGAGACGCCTGTGGGCATGATGCAGCCCCGGAACTCAAACTTTCCTATGAGCTCAGGGGAACTCAAGAAGGGGCCCCCAACAGCCCAGAAGGTGCTCCTGGGACCCCCTCAGAGCCCCACCATCCTCTTGGAGGCTGTCTCAGCAGAGATCAGCTCTTGAGGAGCTATCCATGGTCCTGGCAGCTCTGAGGCCAGACTAACAGCAGACCACCAGCCACTGCAGACTGGAAAAGAATACGCAGTGGATGTCCTTGGATCATAAGGGAGTATGTTTGGATTTTCTTCCAGGGGAATCTAGAGGCTAAGCCAGAGGACGTTACTGTTGGCTGGAGAGAGCTGTCTTCAAAACCATGACAGGGGGATGGTGGGGGTGGGGTGGGGAGTGGGGGTGCTTGACTTGACTCCCTGAGCAAGACAGGAGTTAGTGAGGTAGTTGAGGGCAGCCTGTATCTGATCCCATCTCCTGAGACCCCAAGATTGCCTTTGTACACAGAAATGGAGAAAGGGCAGTTGTTCCCCCAAGAGGAGCAGCCCGAGGCTCTCGTTGAAAGTCAACCCCTAAAAAAGGTAAGTGGTGTCTTTCCCAGGAACCACAGAGCCTGAGGGAACCCATAACACCTAGAGCTGATGGGGATGCACTTCCAGCCAATGAGATGCCAGATCAGTCTAGAGGCTCACAGACAGGGAGAGCTTTGGGTTCCAATCCCTGAGCCAGCAGATGTGAAAACAAACTCTGGTTAGTGAGGCTCTAGGTCTTCCCCACAGCTCACTGAGCAGACACTGCAGAGCACCGTGGAGAAGGCGTGGTCTGTGCTGCTACGTGGGGAATGCACTTTGTGTACACATACATTTGGAAATTTTATGTAGGGAAAAGAACCTGTTTCCTCTGATCCCATTCCTCCCGTCCTGACTCTCAAGGAGGGGCCACAGTGCAGGATGAGACCCCCTAAGGCTCAGTCAGTTTCTCCAGCCCCCAGTTCACCCAGATGACTGTGGTCTCCAGACACTTCGAACCACGACTCTCAGCTGTAGGAATATGGCCTTTGGCCTGGGCCTTGTTTCACACTGTGTTTGCAGTTTGATTTAAGATAGATTTCTGGGTTGGATTGGGCTGAAATTTTGCCCATGATGCTCCAAAAAACCCTCTGCATATCTTCTAGTTGGAATACATTTTTTTCTTTCTTATATACTGGCAGAATTTTGTGGCCATGTCTTTAAATGACAGTAATTCAAAGACTGCCTTTTCATAAAAGTATGTGTTTATCACACTCACTAGATCAAGAGCTGCTGGAGGACAAGGATCACATGAGAATTACGCCCAACCCTGTCCCAGGGCTGAGCAGCGGCCCTCCCATCTGCACACTTCTGTGTTCCAAGAAATGAAAGGCAGATGATGGCAGCACTGAGGTGTAATGTCACAATACAGAGCTTTGCATCCCATTCCTCATCAGGATATCAACATGGAGGTCAACATTCCTTGGATGCCAGGAGGCCCCCACCATCACAACCATTGCATTATGCCAGCCTCAGCTTTTGCAATCTCATAGCAACAATATATGACCACAACACACGACTACATACATCCTAGCCCCGTGCCTCAAGAGGCTGCCATCCTGCCAGGGGACCAAGCCCCTCAGGAATGACCCCAAAAACTTCTGAAAGCAACTGGCACACAGTAGGTATTCCTTCTTAGTAGGATTCACCAACCTGACAAAGATCACCTAGGAAGATTTTAGAACCTTCATTCCTCGCCCCCAAACCAGATCTGCTGATCAGAATTTCTGGGAATGAAAACCAAGATTCTAGCAGACACTGCAGAGCACCGGGGAAAACTGGTTAGTGAGGCTCTAGGTCTTCCACAGCTCACTGAGCAGACACTGCAGAGCACCGTGGAGAAGGCGTGGTCTGTGCTACGTGGGAATGCACTTTGTGTACACATACATTTGGAAATTTTATGTAGGGAAAAGAACCTGTTTCCTCTGATCCCATTCCTCCCGTCCTGACTCTCAAGGAGGGGCCACAGTGCAGGATGAGACCCCCTAAGGCTCAGTCAGTTTCTCCAGCCCCCAGTTCACCCAGATGACTGTGGTCTCCAGACACTTCGAACCACGACTCTCAGCTGTAGGAATATGGCCTTTGGCCTGGGCCTTGTTTCACACTGTGTTTGCAGTTTGATTTAAGATAGATTTCTGGGTTGGATTGGGCTGAAATTTTGCCCATGATGCTCCAAAAAACCCTCTGCATATCTTCTAGTTGGAATACATTTTTTTCTTTCTTATATACTGGCAGAATTTTGTGGCCATGTCTTTAAATGACAGTAATTCAAAGACTGCCTTTTCATAAAAGTATGTGTTTATCACACTCACTAGATCAAGAGCTGCTGGAGGACAAGGATCACATGAGAATTACGCCCAACCCTGTCCCAGGGCTGAGCAGCGGCCCCTCCCATCTGCACACTTCTGTGTTCCAAGAAATGAAAGGCAGATGATGGCAGCACTGAGGTGTAATGTCACAATACAGAGCTTTGCATCCCATTCCTCATCAGGATATCAACATGGAGGTCAACATTCCTTGGATGCCAGGAGGCCCCCACCATCACAACCATTGCATTATGCCAGCCTCAGCTTTTGCAATCTCATAGCAACAATATATGACCACAACACACGACTACATACATCCTAGCCCCGTGCCTCAAGAGGCTGCCATCCTGCCAGGGGACCAAGCCCCTCAGGAATGACCCCAAAAACTTCTGAAAGCAACTGGCACACAGTAGGTATTCCTTCTTAGTAGGATTCACCAACCTGACAAAGATCACCTAGGAAGATTTTAGAACCTTCATTCCTGGCCCCCATCCCAGATCTGCTGATCAGAATTTCTGGGAATGAGACCAAGATTCTGTATTTTTAAAGGCTTATAAGTGATTCTAATAATTAGCTGGGTTTGGGTTCATTTTATAGTGGGCAAGGTCACTAAAGGTACCTCCTTCCCCTCAAAAGTATCCACTTGAAAAATAAAGGTTACCAGTGATGTTTTGGCCTACCCTGGCCTGGCAGGAAAAGCACAGACTCTACTTCCTTAGATGCGCTGGTAGCTTCCTTTCACCACCCAGGTTCCCTGGAGCCATCCCTTCCCATCCAGCCTTGTCCTGA
The DNA here is from genome assembly GCA_022376925.1 of Tragulus kanchil. Taxonomy (NCBI): domain Eukaryota; kingdom Metazoa; phylum Chordata; class Mammalia; order Artiodactyla; family Tragulidae; genus Tragulus; species Tragulus kanchil. The sequence goes on along the minus strand of JAIOJX010000032.1, from coordinate 130,200,194 downwards.
TGGGACCCCTCCACCTGCCAGGTACACCGAACACCTTCATTCTTACAGTCATATCCTGAGCCGAGCCCAGCTGAGCCTGAGAGTTACAGGAAGTCCCAGCCCCTCAAACCAGTGGGGAATGATGTGAGCATGGCTCTACAGAGTCAGCATCTGGAGGGCTGGTGAGGAGAAGCCCGGCACACCCACAGAGCCACAGAATTTCAGGATCCTCCCCACCTGCCGCCCCGTTCCCACCACGTGTGCCCCAGCCCAGCGACTGGGCTTCTCTCCTGGTTCTTGGTTTCCTCTCCAGTCTCTGCTGTGAGAAAAGTTCTTAATGAAAAGGCAGCCTCTTTCTGCTGCTGGGATAGCCTGCAGGGGTAGATGCTCTTCCCCCTGTGAGGACCTGACTCAACCCAGAAGCCCCCTTCCCCCATCAAGCATCTGTCTATTTAAGAACAAGGGTAACAAGTGATATATGACCCGACTTAGGCTGGTGAGACAAGTGTTGAAGCTACTTTCTTGGATATGCTGATTGGAAGCACTGGCAGGCCTCTTGGCAAGCCATTCCTTCATCCAGGGTCAGTTCTCCTAGCCGCAGCCTCTCTGACTCTGGGTTATCCTTTCCGGGCCACTCCTGTGGCCCCAGCAAGCTTCATGGCCGTGACTGCAGTGCCCATTCCCACTGCAGGAGCAGATACAGACACTTTCTACTTCCTGCCACTGCCAGAAATTTCTGCTCTGGGAGATGACCCCTTTGGGTTGCTGTGGGCCTTCTACAGAACAGGCGTCCCCAGCTCCACCACACACTAGGACATGTCTCCAGTGTCCACCTGCTGGGGGAGTGGGTAACAGAGGAAGGAGGCTGGAACCATCAGCTTTCAGTCTCTAGGAACTGACCCGAAACTGACAAAGTTGGACCAAGGCAGTTTTCAGATTCTGTTTCTCTCCCAGGGCCACATGTGAGTTCCTAGGACCATTAAGGAAGCCCAGAGGAGCAAGCAGAATGTTACAATCAGCAAAGGGAGCTCACACCACCCTGATTACAGCCCCCATCCCCGATCACAAGCAATTCCCAGGAATATTATCCGTCAGACTGAAGCTGATGCTTTCAAACCCCAGCTGATCCCCGTTCTGTCTTTGAACATTAGAAAGAGGTAATTTCCAAGGACTTTAGCTATTGTGATCATATTTGCTGCAGGAAAGGAAAGAATGCTTGAAACTGCTTGTTCTGGAAAATCTGGAATTACATATTTACAGGGAATGGGAGGCTTCAGCCTCGGAGAAGAGGGAAAACGGGGCATGTTTGTGAACAGGGCATTGCAGTCAAGGTGGGAGGCGACTGAAAGAGCAGCTGCCTGTTTAAAAATACAGCCAGCATGCGATGTATGTGACCTATATGAAGAAACCCACAAAGCTGTTATATTTAGAAAAATGAAAGTAGACGAACAAAGAGAGTGACACATCAGGCTTCTGGATGGGAAGGCTGTGTAGTAGAAAAATGCCTATTTTCCTCCAGTTAATTTATAGTTTAATAGGAGCACACATACAAAATCCCAATAGGATTTTTCTTACTATGACAAAATGATTCTAAAATTAATCTTGAACAGCAAACAGATGAGAATAACAATGAATATTCTGAAAGAGAAAATAATTAACAGAGGAAAGAGTAGTTTCTAGCTCTGGCAGATATTAGAACATATTATAAAACAACAATTAAAATTATTTAATACCGGTGCTAAGACAGAAATGAGCAGCAGAACAAAGCGGTGAGTCAAGAAATAGACTTAACTATGTTTGAGGATTCAGAATGTGATAGAACAATTCATTTGCCTCAAATCAAAAGGGAAATGAATTAATAAATTGTGTTGGAAAACTGTGTAATAGTTTGGACAATATCATACATTCATCTAAATAAACTCCAGATGGATTAACAAATTATATTTTTAAAAATCAAATGACTGACAAATAACCAAAAATAGAACAAACTGTTTTTCAGATCTGTGGAAGGATGTTAACTTTGTCAGCTTTGAAAAGAAATCACAAATATCGAGAGATTTCTCTGTTTAAAAATGTAAAACACGTGTACAATGGAAACTGGTGAAACAGAAAGAATAAAACTGGAGATTGGGGAAAATCTGTGTATCAAATAGAAAGAGCTCTCAAACTGGAAAGTAAAAGACCAACAGGGCACTCTCACAGCCTCATGTCAGGACGGACAGTTGTTACACAGGGACTGCAAAGAGCAAATGCCCCGCCTGAACAGCCAGGACCAAAAGTCTCTGTCCAGGGTCCTGTAATGGAAATCCTGATACATCTCAATCCAACAGAGACACACTTCCAGCCATACACACTCAGCAATCTCTCTCCAGACCCTACTCCCACGGAGCCCATCTCCCTTCTGTCACTCACTCAGTTTGGGAGCAGTCAATCCCTTCAGAAACCACTGCAAACCTAGTACTTAGACTGTGCATGTGCGCACTTGTGCATAAGTGTGTGTATGTATCCAATGGACATCCTCCTTTTGCAGAGGCGCAGAGCCCCTGGCTTCTCTCCAAACCCAGTATTGCCACTAGGGTAGCTCCCTTCCCAGCAGGGCCCCCACTCTGTCCTCCCATCCTCGAGGTCCAACTATTCTAATGGTAACGATGTAAGTCTATGCTTTGTGAGCAGAAGGGTTGCTGCTCTCCTGTTATACATCTACTGTGATGCTGGCCACATCACTAGACCCCAGTGAATATGTGTCAAATAAAAGAATGAGTCCTCACAGGGAGGTTTCTAAGTGCATCTTATTCACCAGTGCTTTCTGGTTGAAAAACTAAAACTTTGAACCACAAGAGCCCATTTTAATTTTCATAATTACGTCTATCTTCATGTGAAAGCAAGCTCTTTGAGGTTAACAGCTGTGCCCCATTTCATCTCTAGATTCACAACACTTATCCTAACATTTGGCATGTCACAGAAATTGACAAGGGTGTATGAGAGGGATGCGTTCAACTTATACCTATTTAATTATCAATTTTTAAAAGGTTATATAAATACTTGAGGTTTGGGGATGCTGGTAAAGGTTACAAGAGACATATGTGACTGATATGAAGAAAACCATAAAGTTATTATATTTAGAGAAGTGGAAGGTGATGAACACAAGAGAAATTTATGCCATATTTCTGGATGGGAAGGACGTGTGTCATACGACTCTTATTCTCAACCTTGAAGATTTTATTACTGACATTATGACCTGGCACACTTCCCTGGTTGCTCAGATCATAAAGAATGTGCCTACAATACAGAAGACTCAGGTTCAATCCCTGTGTCCGGAAGATCCTCTGGAGAAGAAATGGCAATCCATTCTAGTTCTCTTTCCTGGAGAATCCCAAGGACAGAGGAGCTTACCGGGTTATAGTCCATAGGGTTGAAAAGAGTCAGACATGACTAAGTGACTAACACACACAACATTTTTAGGGAGCAAATGTACTCTTTATGTAAGAGTGTATATCAAGAGGTATTTTTAAATGTTTCTACTGTATCTCAACAGCCTCATTCCTGGAAATTTATCTTAAGGACATAGTTTAAGAAAGGACATAAAAAGGTCATATGCTTGAGAATGGGTTTCCCTGGTGGCTCAGCTGGTAAAGAATCTGCCTGCCAATGCAGGAGATGTAAAAGATGAAGACTTGATCCCTGGGTCAGGAAGATCCCCTGGAGGAGGAAATGGCAACCTGTTCCAGTATTCTTGCCTGGAAAATTCCATGACAGAGGAGCCTGGTGGGTTATGGTCATGGGGTCACAAAGAATGGGACACATATTCACTCATGCATGCTTCAGGACATTCATTAAGAGCTTATATAAAAATAATTGTGCATGATTGACTAAGCATGGTCCACTCACTAGACAGAATATTCCATAGATTTGAAGGATATAAACTACAAAAGACATGTAGTAACAGCACAAAGATATACTATAACAAGAACTTCAAAAGACAGAATGCATGATGGTGTGTTCACTTTGCTTAAAATCCTATAAAATATGTGTGTGCATGGGTAAGAATCAAAAGGTAAGGGCCAAATTTGAAGTTGGCTTTGGTTGAAGAAAGTGAAATTAGGAATATCTTACACATTTAAACTTCTAAAATATTAGAACATACCAAAGTCTGTGTTGTGTAGTGGTTCTCAATGTCCAGATATTTCTTGAAAGAGTCACAGCACACTGGATGGACATGCCATGAAGATCTCTCCCCCACCACCTGAACATGGTTATCCACAGAGGCCCTGCAGTGTAGAATTTTACCAGCAGTAGCCATATCTACGGATGCAACTGACTCTGTACATAGTAAGTGTTCAATACATCAAAATGGATGGATAAGTAGATGGGTAGGTAGAAGGAAAGAGAAAAAGGAACGATGAGAAAACGCCTTCAACAAAGGTATGTGGCATTCTGGTGTGCAAATACTGGCACAGTCCCAGCAAGGGTCATGGACCTAGCTTCCATGAATTTGTTTCTGTTTCAGAAATTTGTCAGTTTCTGTTACTTCCCGGGAATAGATCAGACTACAGTTTGTTTCTGCAGCTTGGACAAATGTTGTCCCTAAGTCTTCCTAATCTCTTGGGTTTTGGAAATTTGGTGCAATAGAGAACGTATAGTTTGGAGCAGAAGTCTACTCTGTTAATTAGCAGTTCAGATTCCAGCCCAGCATTTAGGGGTTCTCTAACCTCTTAGGGCTTCCCAGGTGGCACCAGTGGTAAAGAACTTGCCTCCCAGTGCAGAAGACTTAAGAGACTTGGGTTCGATCCCTGGGTTGGGACGATCCCCTAGAGAAGGAAATGGAAACCCACTCCAGTATTCTTGCCTGGAGAATCCCATGGATAGAGGAATCTGGTGGGGTACAGCCCATAAAGTCTCAAAGAGTCAGACCCAAATAAAGTTACTTAGCACACACACATAAGCCCTAAGCCTAGTTACCTTGTGTCCTTGGTCTTTATTTTCATCTATAAAATGAAAAAATAAATATCCCATGACATTCTACAGAAGAGTCCAATCTTCTCAACGACATAAAACATGTAATAAATCTTGGCATCTTCCCTTACCCCATGCTTCCTGACTGCTACAATTCTATAGATTTTAATCATGACAACTTAAAACATAAATATACAGATGCCATCCTATTTAGAATCTGACAACACTAGGCTATTCTGGACTGGTGTTCTCTATCCTGGGTGGCTTTCTTCCTCAGATGATATTTGATATTTTGCAATCTCTGAAGACATATTTCGTTGTCACACCTGGGAGCAGGAGCAGGGTATGTGTGCTATTGGCTTCTAGTGGGCAGAAGACAGGGCTGCAGTTAAAACATCCTACAATGCACAAGACCCCTCCCCCACAACAAGAATTACCTAGCCCCAAATGTCAGTAGTGCTGAGACTGAGAATCCAAATGACCCTATGATTCAGTCCATTCTTCTGTCCAGAAATCTGCGTGTGTGTGTGTGTGTGTGTGCACGTGCATATCTGTGTCTAGACTGAGGAGAGAGGGAGTGATTAATGGGGGGAACTCAAGGGGGAAAGGACAGGAGGGTGCTAGGAGAGGGTCATTTCCTTCACCATCCATATATGGAGCATGCTCCATGACCTCCCAACGCTTCAAGTCCCAGCTCCAGCTCTGTATCCTTTGTGACACTTTCCTTGAGCCCCCGAGGACCCACTTCTCCCTCCCCTGGTCTCTCAAGGATGGCTTGCTGATTTGTAACTCACACTGTATAGATCCCAGTGCTCTCTCATTTCACACCTATGCCATATACAGTAGGAATTGAGCAATTAGGATTCACACCTTCTCCTGGTGGTTTAGAAAATGGCGAAAGGAAGGTGGCAATTGTGTGGTCTTGGCATTTCTCTGGTGGAGGCTGTTTTGAAACTTCTCTTGCAAGTGGCTGCTAATGGACTGATAATTGGTTTCCTGATTTCCTTATGAAGTGTGAAGTGTTCCGCTAGCCTGTCAACAAAGCATCAGATGTTGTGGAAGCCACCATCAGAGTTATTTGTATCTTCCTTCTATTGTATCTCTTGTTGTGGAGGGAGATGTAGACAGGGTTGTACGGGAGAGGCTCCTGGTGCTTCTGTAAGGAAAAGGGTGAAATGGGCAGAGTTTCTGGGAAGATGAAGAGTACATGAAACCTGGGGCGTGCCTTCTCACCAGGCTCCCAGGTTGAGCATGCTACTCAGGTAGAACCTGGCACAGGGCAGACATGCAGTGAACACTGGTGAATGTCACCGAATTTGGAGGAGCAATCCCTGGCGATGTGAATCAGCAAAGGAGGAGGAGAGAGTAAGAGAAAAGACGCCGGCTCCATCTTTTCTTTCAAAATGCTTTTCACGGTGAGAAACATCGTCTTCTTTAAAATTGAGATGAAAAAAGACCATCTACTGAGCATCTACTACTGCGAGGGCAGCTTGAAAGCCAGTGAAATGATTCTAAAGTCTCTGCTTGCTACAGAAAATGTTTTGGAACATGAAGGCAAGAGTGCACTCATGTCGCTTCTGCAGGGCCATTCCTGAGTAAGGAACTGTCTGAAGAAAATGTTTGAAGAAAAGAACAATACACTGCTGTGCACTTCTCTGGACAAACGTTCAAAGAAATTTGAGCCATCAAAACGTCCCCAAGCCCCAGTCCTCAGAGGGAAAGAATGACACTGTTTGCTAAATATGGTGTTAGTATTTATCATGATGAATGCTGAAATGTAGGGCACTTAAGCTGACATTTGCTAAGGTGCTTTTCTATGTACGTTTATGACTGCAGTATAAAACACAGAGACTTACTGCACTATTCTATATTGTTATAAATGCTTACAGATATTGTCTCCTTTCTACACAGGATTACACGCTATTATAGTATCACACATCTATTATAGGATCACACACTACAATATATTTAACCTGGGGTCAGGAGCAGAATGCCAAATTTTAACTTTATCCCTGGAAGCGGCTCTACAAATGCACCACTTTAGAAAGTGGTTTCAAAGCATTCATGATAGAAAAATGTGAGGACTGTCCTTGAATATGATCACAGAGGCTTAGAATTGGGGAGTGCCACCCCAGGGAATAGATCAGTAAACCAAACTCCATAGAGAAGCTACTCTGGCCAGGGAGCCAGGAAAATGAGCCAAAACTAAGACACTGGTCTCCAGATGCTGAATCCCATATTCTCTCAGTGCACCTAGATTTTCTTAGTATCATCTCTCACCACCAGTGAGACGGGGAACTCCCTGATGGCAAAGCCTGGGGCCTAGGGATGCATCCGCTTAGTGGGTGGGGACTCAGCAGACAGAGGTGTCTGATGGGGCTCATTCGTACCCATTGTTCATGGTGCAAAGTCCTGAGGCCAGCAGTCTCTCTGGTGTCCTCCACTGGAGCCAGCATCCCTGAGACTCCAGCCAAATCTGTTACACCCAAATGAGCAGAAAAACCTGAGGGATGGTAGTACTTTGGGGATACCATCCCCCATCTCCCAGAATCATCCAGAAGAAGAAATGCCGTCCTAGCCCCCTAAGTGCCTGCTGCATGGTTCTCATCAAGAAGTCTCAGGCTCCTCTTCCTTGTTTTAAATTGCAGAGAGCACCGCCCCATACCTGCAAGGACTGCTCTGCCTTCGTTTCTTCTCAGCTGATTGCAAGCAGTGCTCAGCATCCCGTTCACCTTCCTCCTAGAGATGAAAGGCCTGCTGAGCAACACTTACTGACGTTTCTAGAGATTTCCTGAAACTACTTCTAGGAGCCAAAGAGTCAAGTAAATTCCTGAGGACAGACCCCAAGGTGAACTTAGCTTTTCTATGTACGTTTATGACTGCAGTATAAAACACAGAGACTTACTGCACTATTCTATATTGTTATAAATGCTTACAGATATTGTCTCCTTTCTACACAGGATTACACGCTATTATAGTATCACACATCTATTATAGGATCACACACTACAATATATTTAACCTGGGGTCAGGAGCAGAATGCCAAATTTTAACTTTATCCCTGGAAGCGGCTCTACAAATGCACCACTTTAGAAAGTGGTTTCAAAGCATTCATGATAGAAAAATGTGAGGACTGTCCTTGAATATGATCACAGAGGCTTAGAATTGGGGAGTGCCACCCCAGGGAATAGATCAGTAAACCAAACTCCATAGAGAAGCTACTCTGGCCAGGGAGCCAGGAAAATGAGCCAAAACTAAGACACTGGTCTCCAGATGCTGAATCCCATATTCTCTCAGTGCACCTAGATTTTCTTAGTATCATCTCTCACCACCAGTGAGACGGGGAACTCCCTGATGGCAAAGCCTGGGGCCTAGGGATGCATCCGCTTAGTGGGTGGGGACTCAGCAGACAGAGGTGTCTGATGGGGCTCATTCGTACCCATTGTTCATGGTGCAAAGTCCTGAGGCCAGCAGTCTCTCTGGTGTCCTCCACTGGAGCCAGCATCCCTGAGACTCCAGCCAAATCTGTTACACCCAAATGAGCAGAAAAACCTGAGGGATGGTAGTACTTTGGGGATACCATCCCCCATCTCCCAGAATCATCCAGAAGAAGAAATGCCGTCCTAGCCCCCTAAGTGCCTGCTGCATGGTTCTCATCAAGAAGTCTCAGGCTCCTCTTCCTTGTTTTAAATTGCAGAGAGCACCGCCCCATACCTGCAAGGACTGCTCTGCCTTCGTTTCTTCTCAGCTGATTGCAAGCAGTGCTCAGCATCCCGTTCACCTTCCTCCTAGAGATGAAAGGCCTGCTGAGCAACACTTACTGACGTTTCTAGAGAGATTTCCTGAAACTACTTCTAGGAGCCAAAGAGTCAAGTAAATTCCTGGAGGGCTTGAGGGACAGACCCCAAGGTGCATCTCTCAGCTTGTGGGGCAGGGAGCTTTATGCCAGTGCTAAGTCACCGGCTGGCTCTGTGGCACACTTCATTCCTGCCAGCTCTCTGCCCCAGAGGCCTGACCCTTTCCAGTTCTCCCTGCCTCTTTTCATCTAGATGGATTTCAGAGATGAAGCCCCCATGCTGCCTGGGACTCCCACAGTCCAACCTTTGTCTTCTGAGGCCCTGACTTCACCCACCCTGTGGAGCTCCATCTGACCCACCCACTCCACCCTGGGCTCGTCTCTAGACTGCCTTCCTGCCCGCACCTGCTCCCTGCCAACCTCCCTTGACCTTCCCGGTCCCCCTGGCTCCCAGGGTGCATGTTGTCAGGCACTGTATTCTAACCACATCAGACCAGAGATGGGCGACCGATTCCATGCAATATTATTTTTTCCAATAAGGGAGATTTGCTTAATGTGTATCTAAGAACGATTTGATATTTGAACCTCTGCAAGAAGTTTTACATAAAACTCACAAGTCATCATCAAAAATGCTTTGCCAACGACACAAAGTGATTTTTTTGCTGTCGTTCGGAAAGTAGTCCCTGTAGTATGAACCCGCTCACCCACTCCCAAGACAGACTCTCTGTTGTCACAGATATTCCTTATAGTCTCCCAGGTCACTCCTCTCCCCAATCGCAAGGGGCCACCACTGTCCAGGAAGGAGCATTCTGAGGCCCTGAAGTGCCCACTGAGAAAGGAGAAGAGATTAGATGTCAGGGTGTCTGCCCTTCCCTGGGGGAAGCAGACTGTAAGAGATGGAGGGGATGGTGGTGAGGGTAGGGAGAAGAAGAGACTACAGCCCAGAGAGGAGAGCCTTTGATTTCTCAACAAAGACCAAGCCTGGTCCTCTACACACAGCCCCCGATTTCCCTGGGAGCCAGGACCTATAAAGCATTACACCGCCCCATACCTGCAAGGACTGCTCTGCCTTCGTTTCTTCTCAGCTGATTGCAAGCAGTGCTCAGCATCCCGTTCACCTTCCTCCTAGAGATGAAAGGCCTGCTGAGCAACACTTACTGACGTTTCTAGAGATTTCCTGAAACTACTTCTAGGAGCCAAAGAGTCAAGTAAATTCCTGGAGGGCTTGAGGACAGACCCCAAGGTGCATCTCTCAGCTTGTGGGGCAGGGAGCTTTATGCCAGTGCTAAGTCACCGGCTGGCTCTGTGGCACACTTCATTCCTGCCAGCTCTCTGCCCCAGAGGCCGGACCCTTTCCAGTTCTCCCTGCCTCTTTTCATCTAGATGGATTTCAGAGATGAAGCCCCATGCTGCCTGGGACTCCCACAGTCCAACCTTTGTCTTCTGAGGCCCTGACTTCACCCACCCTGTGGAGCTCCATCTGACCCACCCACTCCACCCTGGGCTCGTCTCTAGACTGCCTTCCTGCCCGCACCTGCTCCCTGCCAACCTCCCTTGACCTTCCCGGTCCCCCTGGCTCCCAGGGTGCATGTTGTCAGGCACTGTATTCTAACCACATCAGACCAGAGATGGGCGACCGATTCCATGCAATATTATTTTTTCCAATAAGGGAGATTTGCTTAATGTGTATCTAAGAACGATTTGATATTTGAACCTCTGCAAGAAGTTTTACATAAAACTCACAAGTCATCATCAAAAATGCTTTGCCAACGACACAAAGTGATTTTTTTGCTGTCGTTCGGAAAGTAGTCCCTGTAGTATGAACCCGCTCACCCACTCCCAAGACAGACTCTCTGTTGTCACAGATATTCCTTATAGTCTCCCAGGTCACTCCTCTCCCCAATCGCAAGGGGCCACCACTGTCCAGGAAGGAGCATTCTGAGGCCCTGAAGTGCCCACTGAGAAAGGAGAAGAGATTAGATGTCAGGGTGTCTGCCCTTCCCTGGGGGAAGCAGACTGTAAGAGATGGAGGGGATGGTGGTGAGGGTAGGGAGAAGAAGAGACTACAGCCCAGAGAGGAGAGCCTTTGATTTCTCAACAAAGACCAAGCCTGGTCCTCTACACACAGCCCCCGATTTCCCTGGGAGCCAGGACCTATAAAGCATTATTTGCGCCGGAAAGCAAAGTCAGACCATCCCAGAGGAAAGAAGAAAAGATTCTTTGTTCTCCCCAGAGAACAGAGCACTCAACTCCAGCCCTTTCTCCCAAAGACCAACAATTCAAGGACAGCTGGATCCCCACTCCTCCCGAAATCCAATGCAAGCGGATACAGTGTGATCACATCTGTGTGTCTGACAGGCCCGTGGTGTCCCACCATGGTGCCCCAAGGCTGGCCCAGAGTCTACAGTCTTACGAGCTTGCTAGGACTCCCACCCAGACTTGACTGTGTGGCCTCACTAACAGCAGGAAGGCTGAGACAGCCATGTCTGGATCTAACAGTGCCCTCAAGGGTTACCAGGGGGAGTCAGTCGGCGTCAAAGAAGCCCCCGGTGTCAAGAGCAGTCACGCTCAGTGCCACGGTCCACATCCCTGCCAGAAACGAGGACTCAGCCAGCAGCGTTTCAAGAAGGAAAAGAAACCAACCAGGATGAAACTGCGGTTATGGACGACCCTGCAAGGTTCCCAAGGACGGCGCCCCCAGATAAGCTAGGAAATGGGTCCTCAGCTTCTTGGTGCAGACCCCGCAGCGCCCCCTCCCTGCTCACTTACACACACAGCCTGGCTTCTTAGCCGACCACTGGTTATTCTTCTGGCACGTGATTGCCTTCTGCCCCACCAGCTCAAAGGCAGGCTGGCACTCGAACTGGAGAGTGTCACCGTGGCGGAACCGGGAGCCTTCCCTCCGGCCATAAGCAGGAACGCCAGGATCGCCACAGCTGCCCTGCTCGATCTCTGAAAGAGAGGAGATGAGAAAACAGACACACATGGTGACTCCACACCTCCCGAAGCAGGGGGGCCGCGCTGCCCCCCCACCATGAGGTGGAGGGACCCAGCGGGCTTCTGATGAGAAACCCTTGAGGGACCCAGCCCTACAAGGGCCTGTTTAAAACAGCATCCTAGGAGGAACGGGCCTCCCACTCTCCAATGTCTGGGGCTCTGTGTCCACATGGAGTGCTCCAGGCACTTGGCTATTTTCATTCAGGGAAGGAGGGTCTGTGTTCTTTGTGACGCCTGTTGTATGAATGCACAAGTTCACAGGGTTTGGACACATCTTTACTGACTAGGCTCTGCATTCAGATTAGGCAGGTCACTTGACAGATTTTCAGCAAAGTCCCTTCCTGACAAAAGTTCTCCCCAGAGAACAGAGCACTCAACTCCAGCCCTTTCTCCCAAAGACCAACAATTCAAGGACAGCTGGATCCCCACTCCTCCCGAAATCCAATGCAAGCGGATACAGTGTGATCACATCTGTGTGTCTGACAGGCCCGTGGTGTCCCACCATGGTGCCCCAAGGCTGGCCCAGAGTCTACAGTCTTACGAGCTTGCTAGGACTCCCACCCAGACTTGACTGTGTGGCCTCACTAACAGCAGGAAGGCTGAGACAGCCATGTCTGGATCTAACAGTGCCCTCAAGGGTTACCAGGGGGAGTCAGTCGGCGTCAAAGAAGCCCCCGGTGTCAAGAGCAGTCACGCTCAGTGCCACGGTCCACATCCCTGCCAGAAACGAGGACTCAGCCAGCAGCGTTTCAAGAAGGAAAAGAAACCAACCAGGATGAAACTGCGGTTATGGACGACCCTGCAAGGTTCCCAAGGACGGCGCCCCCAGATAAGCTAGGAAATGGGTCCTCAGCTTCTTGGTGCAGACCCCGCAGCGCCCCCTCCCTGCTCACTTACACACACAGCCTGGCTTCTTAGCCGACCACTGGTTATTCTTCTGGCACGTGATTGCCTTCTGCCCCACCAGCTCAAAGGCAGGCTGGCACTCGAACTGGAGAGTGTCACCGTGGCGGAACCGGGAGCCTTCCCTCCGGCCATAAGCAGGAACGCCAGGATCGCCACAGCTGCCCTGCTCGATCTCTGAAAGAGAGGAGATGAGAAAACAGACACACATGGTGACTCCACACCTCCCGAAGCAGGGGGGCCGCGCTGCCCCCCCACCATGAGGTGGAGGGACCCAGCGGGCTTCTGATGAGAAACCCTTGAGGGACCCAGCCCTACAAGGGCCTGTTTAAAACAGCATCCTAGGAGGAACGGGCCCTCCCACTCTCCAATGTCTGGGGCTCTGTGTCCACATGGAGTGCTCCAGGCACTTGGCTATTTTCATTCAGGGAAGGAGGGTCTGTGTTCTTTGTGACGCCTGTTGTATGAATGCACAAGTTCACAGGGTTTGGACACATCTTTACTGACTAGGCTCTGCATTCAGATTAGGCAGGTCACTTGACAGATTTTCAGCAAAGTCCCTTCCTGAGTGGCCAAGGTGAGAGAGATGGGAGGTTGGCTGCCTCTTTGCCGCTTGCCTTCCCCCCACCCAGAGATGAAGTGAGAATCAGTATTCACTGCCTTCTGACATGGAAGCATGTTCACGGAGATATATTTTTAATTCTGTTTGAGACGGGAGCAGGTAAAAGGAAACACACTGACTCATTAAATATGCCTTTAAAGTTCATTCGATTCGATAGTGGTGAGTCACCCAGGGAGTGGGTTCCCCGAGACAGCTCTGGGGGATCTGGATTCAGGGGGAAGGACAGGATAGTCAGTCTGGACCCAGACATGCCAGGAAAGTTCTCTGCACTAGCCAGGGCCCACTAGCCCCGTGCTTGGTGTTGTTTGATGAAGGGTGAGAGCAGAGGAGGAGAGGAGAAAACAGAGGAGGTACTCTGTTCTCAGGAAGGAAGGCATCCTGCAGGAAGGACTCGGAGTCATGAATGAAATGACAGATGGTGCAGTGAGGACGGCAGGAATCCTGTGATTCAGAAGAGAGGGGGCTGGAGTAGTGGGGAGTTTTTGGATACCTTCCCAGGACTGTCAAGCTAAAGGCACCCCGCCTTTTCCATGGTCACCTTTAGGGGCTGTCAGGAGTCACAGTCCCTAAAGTTGCTATGCGTGGCCCTGACCGGTGATTCTGCAGAAAGCTCTCTTACCATAGCTGCTGGGTTCTGTGGGTGGGTCAGGCGAGCTCCAAGCACTGCTGCCTTATGTGGGCAGGCTCAAGACTGTCATGTTCATGGTAACCCCCTCAAACCAGGGCCTCCAGCCCACTGCTGAGAGCTGGCAGAACAATGCATTCTTCCACTGAGATGATGTAAGTATGTATGTATGTGTGTGTGAGAGAGTCAGAGTGTATGTGTGAGAAAGTGTGTGTGTGTGTGTGTGTGTGTGTGATAGTATGTGTGTGTGTGTCAGTGTGTCTTCGTGTGTGAGAGACAGAGAGAAAGTCCTTGCACGTTTGTGTGTATGTGTGTGTATGAAAGAGACAGACAGTGAGAGAGAGAGATCTAAGTCAAACAGCAAGAGTCCTTAGTTTCAGGGAAAAGAGGGGATCTGTGTGACCAGGCACCAGGCCTGAGGACTCCAGTGCAGGTGGGTTCACACTCCTCTCATCTCACAGGTGCCCCTGATGGCTCCCTCTACACACACCTGACAGCACAACTCAACCCTCCTCTGAAGCCAGCTCTTCTCCCGCCAGGGCTGGGGGAGGGCAGTCATGGAGTCACACCTGCCCTTTTGCTCCAGAGTCCCAGGGGATTTGAACGAATGGAAGCAGCAGGTCTTGGATACATCAGCCTGGAGAAGTGAGCAGCAAGGCCCTACTCCTTCCTCTGCTGCCCCCAAACGCATTCTCTCTGGGACATAGGGCTCTGGCGAGGACTGTCACTGCAGACACTGAGACCTGGAGGAAGGTGTCCAGGTGTGAAGACAGAGCGGTCACTTACTGCCTGGGAGTGTGCCCAGGGCTCAGGGGTCAGGGGTCCTGGTGCGGCCCAGGTATGCTGCGAAGGTGTAGATGTTGGTCCACCTGCCTGTGCCAGTCTGGGGGTAGGGTCAGCTTGAGAGAACACCTGTCCAGAGCAGGAGGAAGGAAGCGGCCGGCCCCCTCCACTGGGCAGGCCTGGCCCCGTTCACACCCTTCCAACTTCTCCTGTCAGTGTGATCAGAAGCATAACGAACACCTACTGTGTGCTTGTCCGTGTGCTGGACATGTGAGACCTGGACTCAAGTGGGCTCTCAAGGGTGGACCAGTCTAGACCAGGAGGCAAGTACTTACAACCCAAGGTATGCCCAGCTCAAATCTAGAGGGTGGGGCAGGGACAGGGTGCAGGGAATGAGATGCTAACCCTGGGAGCGAAACTTTAGGATGCATCAGAAACTCAGCCATCTAGACAGACACAATATTAATGCAGTATCTTGTTTTTAGAAAACCAAAATTGATGCCTATAAATCACGTCCAACATGAAGGAAAATACCAGAACATAATCAAAAGACCAGCTCTGACCTAGCACTGGCACACCTAACCTTGTTTGCTCATCCTAGTCCTGGTCATCAGAGCCTGTCATTATCAAAATGTCATTGTTTTTTACTATGGGTATTTTACATTAATCTTGGTTTTTAAAAAATATTACACTGAACTACTGGACTGGCCAAAAAAATGTCTTCAGGTTTTTCTGTAAGAGGTTATGAGAAACACACACACAAAAACTTTATGGTCAATCCAATATTATGTCATTGCTGAGTTCTTCGGTGCCCTGTGCCTCTCTCATATCAGCCCAGTCCCAGCCTTGAAATCAAGGAAAACTTCTTGAAGGAGGTGATGTCTAAGTTAAGGCCTGAAGTCAGCAGGAGCCAACAGGTAAAAAAGAACAAGTGGGATTCACTGCAGCACTATTCACAACAGCCAAGACCTGGAAACAACTGACACGTCCACTGTTGGATGAACAGATAAAGAAAATACGGCGTACATGTGTGATGGAATATTTTTCAGCCACAAACAAGAAGGAAATCCTGCCATTTGTAACATGGATGAACCTTATGATGTTATGCTAAGTCAGAAAAAGACAAATGTTGGATGATCTCATTTATACATGGAATAAAAAACCCAAACAAACTCACCCAAACAGAATAGAATAGCTGTTGCCGAGGGTGGGAGGGGGAAGGGTTGGAGTAGGGGAGTGGGTGCAGGCAGCTGAAAGATACAACGTTCCAGCTATGCAATGAATGGCACGGTGGCTCTGGTTAATGACACTGGTACTGCATTCCTGGAAGTTACTGAGAGAGTAGATCTTAAAAGTCCTCAACACACCACTGAAAGGTGATGGGACAGGTGTGTTAACTAACCTGACTGTGGTAATCACTTCACACTGTACACACACGTGTGATATGTTAATTACTTCCTAATGACGTTGGAGAAGGAGAAGGCATTAGTGAGAGGGAGAGAAGAGGAAGGACCTTCCTGTGGAGAAGGAGCCCATGCAGGGTTGCAGAGGTCAGGCTGTTCACAGGACGGCAATGTCGCAGTGATGGTAACTAACTCTTCACTGTGATCACAAGCAAGCAGTAGTGATAGAACTGATCACTCTACTGCTGATTATGTGGCAGCAGCCACTCTGACATTTTCCATATGGTGACTCCTTTCACCTTTACAGGGCCACTGGGAACTAGAACTATCATTCCCATTTTAAAGGTGAGGAAACTGAGGCACAGAGAGGTCATGCAACTATCCAAGGTCACAGGACCAGGAAATAGTGGATCTAGGGTCCAAATCCAGATGGTCCGGATCCAGGGCTCTTCACCACCATGCCACTTGCCCTTCTACAAACATGAGTACTTTCCACAAGGTGATGAGAGATGAGACTGGAAGAGGCAGGCAGGGCCAACCCATTAAAGAGCCTGTGTGACCTGCTAATGAGACTGGACTTCAAAGTGTAGGCATTAGCAAGGGGTGGGTACTCAGGAAAGGGTTTCATTCCACTTGGCATCTCATAATGTGGATTTTAAAAAGCCACCCTGACTTCTGCCTGGAGAATGGTCTGAGGGTAGTGTAGTGATTCAGGAGCCAAGGAGATCACTCACTCACTCAACAAACGTCCGAATGTCTCCTTAGTGTGAGCCTCTGCACTGGCCCCTGGGGCTAGGCAGGAGGTTCAGAGAACAAGGCAGACTCGGGCCTTGCTGCCACAGAGCTTCCATTCTAGAGAGAGGCTCCTGATCACTGCGGGCTGTGTTGAAGTTTAGAGAGGAGTGGCAGCAGGTCCATGGAAGGAACTCACAGAATAGAATAGCTGTTGCCGAGGGTGGGGAAGGGTTGGAGTAGGGGAGGTGCAGGCAGCTGAAAGATACAACGTTCCAGCTATGAATGGCACGGTGGCTCTGGTTAATGACACTGGTACTGCATTCCTGGAAGTTACTGAGAGAGTAGATCTTAAAAGTCCTCAACACACCACTGAAAGGTGATGGGACAGGTGTGTTAACTAACCTGACTGTGGTAATCACTTCACACTGTACACACACGTGTGATATGTTAATTACTTCCTAATGACGTTGGAGAAGGAGAAGGCATTAGTGAGAGGGAGAGAAGAGGAAGGACCTTCCTGTGGAGAAGGAGCCCATGCAGGGTTGCAGAGGTCAGGCTGTTCACAGGACGGCAATGTCGCAGTGATGGTAACTAACTCTTCACTGTGATCACAAGCAAGCAGTAGTGATAGAACTGATCACTCTACTGCTGATTATGTGGCAGCAGCCACTCTGACATTTTCCATATGGTGACTCCTTTCACCTTTACAGGGCCACTGGGAACTAGAACTATCATTCCCATTTTAAAGGTGAGGAAACTGAGGCACAGAGAGGTCATGCAACTATCCAAGGTCACAGGACCAGGAAATAGTGGATCTAGGGTCCAAATCCAGATGGTCCGGATCCAGGGCTCTTCACCACCATGCCACTTGCCCTTCTACAAACATGAGTACTTTCCACAAGGTGATGAGAGATGAGACTGGAAGAGGCAGGCAGGGCCAACCCATTAAAGAGCCTGTGTGACCTGCTAATGAGACTGGACTTCAAAGTGTAGGCATTAGCAAGGGGTGGGTACTCAGGAAAGGGTTTCATTCCACTTGGCATCTCATAATGTGGATTTTAAAAAGCCACCCTGACTTCTGCCTGGAGAATGGTCTGAGGGTAGTGTAGTGATTCAGGAGCCAAGGAGATCACTCACTCACTCAACAAACGTCCGAATGTCTCCTTAGTGTGAGCCTCTGCACTGGCCCCTGGGGCTAGGCAGGAGGTTCAGAGAACAAGGCAGACTCGGGCCTTGCTGCCACAGAGCTTCCATTCTAGAGAGAGGCTCCTGATCACTGCGGGCTGTGTTGAAGTTTAGAGAGGAGTGGCAGCAGGTCCATGGAAGGAACTCACTGGACAAGGGCAGGAGCTCAAGTGTGATGATGGGGCTGGCATGGGCTGGGAGAAGAGGAAGACGATCCAGGGAGCGGAGATGACTCGTGAAGAAGGCACTTCTTCAAAGTGACGGAATAGGGAGAATTCAGGTGGCAAGTTAAGAGGATTATGGCCTTGAGGGGGCAATTGAACAGGCTTTTTAAGGCTGAAGAAACTTGACTATAATTAAATGTTGGGAAGGGGAGAGATACAGAGACAGAGAATATGACCGCAGGAGAGACACTGAATGGCCAGCTGAAATGGGCAGTGACAGTGTGCCATTCTGGAGAAGGCAGGAGGCCTGGGACCAGTGTACCCTGGGGGCTCACTGTGGAGACCGGGAAGCTTCTCTTCCCTCACGGCAAGGGAGAGGGCCGGGGTGATACAGGGGACTTTCAGGTAGGAGAGCAGGAGGCTGAAAGAGATCTTGTGATGACTCAGGCTCTGCTTTCCACGTGGAGGAGGAGGATGTGCCATGATGTCTGCTGAAGGTGGGGACCAGTTGTGGAGGAAGGAGGCAGCGCTGATCAGAATGTTGCCCTAATTCCCTGGAGAAGAGGAATCATGGCTGCTCACACTGCGAGGGACCCTGGGGTCCATGGATGGTGTGGACAACTTGTTTATAGGGACACCACCGAGCAGGGCCATGTGACTTGTCCCAGAGTCCTCATATAGGGGTTCATGTTCACATGGAGAAATGGAAGGGTGGTGGGCAGGGAGGTAAGGACACTGATCAAAGAACAGCTGACAGTGATGCTAGGGGCCAAGGATGATGGCAGAGGGAAGTGAACAGAGAAAGAAGAGGAGGGGCTGGAGCTGGAGAGGCCAAGAGAAGGATGAGAATGGAGTGGACGGAGAAATGGGTGGAGGAGCAGAAGACGTGAGAGACCCCAGGGCAGGATGAGTGGAGTCAAGACTTCAAAAGTGCAGAGAGAAAGGTCCTCACTGACAGGGCTGAGAAATGAAAAGGCAAGGGGATGGCAAGACCCAGAATGGAAAGGAAGTGGCTGGTGACATCCATGATGAGGGGTGTGAGCAGGACAGGAGGAGACGGCCCAAGTCAAAGGAGAAAGGTTTTTATGTAGGTGGAAGGCACCATAGAGTGAGCACATGAGCCTACCTCTCAGCTGTGAAGTTCATGGGGTCTGCGGACGGGAGCTGCCCTCTCTGGAGCGGGCCCCTAGGAATGGTGACCTTGGGAGAAGTCAGGTTTAAGGGTGCCCACAACTGCAGATCCATACGTCAAATTCTGACTTGGAGAACATCACGCATACAGCCTCCTGTTATCTGGCCTAATATAACTGCATTTTATAACTGTTTATCTTTCTCTCTCCCTCCTTCTGCCGACCAGAAGGGAGCTGGCAAACACCAGATGTGCATTTCAAAGACCCTCAGAATTCCATCTCCGCCGGCTCTGCCGCTCTGCGACTTTGCTCTCTCCTTTCTCCGCTGTTTTATCCCTATCATCTGTGATCAACTGTACCATCTTCTCCCCAGGTTTTTCCATTTCCAATACCAAATTGGAATCCTCTTTCATGACAACATCTGTAGAGAAGGAACTGCATCTTGTGTCTCTATAAATTGACTATTTGATGTGCTCCAAGAAGGGAGTGCCAGGTGGAGGGAGAGGGGAGTTGAGCGTGAGCTAGGATTCACTGCCTTTCACTTGTTCCTTCATCAACTCACTGTCCCTGCAGCCTGGGCAATAGTGTCCTCTCCTCCCCGATGTCACAGGGCCCACTGTTTATGCTACAGACTTCAGTCTAAGATGTCACCTCTTCCCAGACCAGGTTTCCTAGATGTTTTCCTTTTCCTCTGTTCTCTGGGCTCACTGGTATTTTCCTTTGAAGCAGTGATTTAAGGATCCCTCTCCTGTTTTAAGTAGTTAATTTTCTAGACATTGCACATGTAGCAGTGGAAGAAAGGGCAAAACTCTCCACCTTCCTGGAGCCTACTCTCTGTGGGGTATCAGGGACAGGTGGATTCACATCTCAGCCCTGTGGTGCCCTGCTGGCCACCAAGTGGCCTCCTCGCTTCTTCTCTCCCCAAACCCTGGAATGGAAGCCCTGTGGAGGCAGGCAGGGGTTATGTGTGGTTGACCACTTAGTACAGCACCTACAGCACAAAGAGCGTGTTGTTCAGTGTGTGTGCACAGCTGATGTGTGTTGCATGCGAACTGTGCCAAATGTCACTAAGGATGCAAAACTGCCTGACCCATGGCCCTTGCCCTCAGACAAGTCACAGTGATAGTTACAGTGTACACGGTGAAGTCAGGGAGGTGTGTGTGCACCTGACCCGACCATCTCTGTGGGTGTAGCAGGGCAGCTCCAATCTTGAGCTGGGGCTGGGAGAAGCAATTTTGTGGAAGTTGCCCGGGCAGACAGGGAAAACAGCCTGGATTCCTCCCTCCAGTCAGCACTTGGGGAACACTTCCTGGTGGCGCCTCCTTCTGGACATTCTTGCACTGTGGGCTCTCCATCTCTCCTCTCTCTGTCTCAATCCAGTCCTCTCACCTGGCCGTGCCGTCAAGCAAAACTGCCCCTGTCCCTCCCAGGACTCCGTTTCAAAGACCCTCAGAATTCCATCTCCGGCTCTCCCCTCTTTCTCCGCTGTTTTATCCCTATCATCTGTGATCAACTGTACCATCTTCTCCCCAGGTTTTTCCATTTCCAATACCAAATTGGAATCCTCTTTCATGACAACATCTGTAGAGAAGGAACTGCATCTTGTGTCTCTATAAATTGACTATTTGATGTGCTCCAAGAAGGGAGTGCCAGGTGGAGGGAGAGGGGAGTTGAGCGTGAGCTAGGATTCACTGCCTTTCACTTGTTCCTTCATCAACTCACTGTCCCTGCAGCCTGGGCAATAGTGTCCTCTCCTCCCCGATGTCACAGGGCCCACTGTTTATGCTACAGACTTCAGTCTAAGATGTCACCTCTTCCCAGACCAGGTTTCCTAGATGTTTTCCTTTTCCTCTGTTCTCTGGGCTCACTGGTATTTTCCTTTGAAGCAGTGATTTAAGGATCCCTCTCCTGTTTTAAGTAGTTAATTTTCTAGACATTGCACATGTAGCAGTGGAAGAAAGGGCAAAACTCTCCACCTTCCTGGAGCCTACTCTCTGTGGGGTATCAGGGACAGGTGGATTCACATCTCAGCCCTGTGGTGCCCTGCTGGCCACCAAGTGGCCTCCTCGCTTCTTCTCTCCCCAAACCCTGGAATGGAAGCCCTGTGGAGGCAGGCAGGGGTTATGTGTGGTTGACCACTTAGTACAGCACCTACAGCACAAAGAGCGTGTTGTTCAGTGTGTGTGCACAGCTGATGTGTGTTGCATGCGAACTGTGCCAAATGTCACTAAGGATGCAAAACTGCCTGACCCATGGCCCTTGCCCTCAGACAAGTCACAGTGATAGTTACAGTGTACACGGTGAAGTCAGGGAGGTGTGTGTGCACCTGACCCGACCATCTCTGTGGGTGTAGCAGGGCAGCTCCAATCTTGAGCTGGGGCTGGGAGAAGCAATTTTGTGGAAGTTGCCCGGGCAGACAGGGAAAACAGCCTGGATTCCTCCCTCCAGTCAGCACTTGGGGAACACTTCCTGGTGGCGCCTCCTTCTGGACATTCTTGCACTGTGGGCTCTCCATCTCTCCTCTCTCTGTCTCAATCCAGTCCTCTCACCTGGGCGTGACATCAAGCAAAAACTGCTCCCCTGTCCCTCCCCAGGACTCCGTATTCGGCAAAGCAGCCCGAGATAGCTAGAAACAAAAGTGATCAGTGGGCTCTGCTCGTTGATTCCTCCATGGCTTCCCATAATCCACAGATGAAAACCCTAATCCTTGACATGGCAGCACCTCTGCCTATCCCCTCCCACCCCAGCTTCATCTTTGTCCATCTTTGACCTTGAGATTTAAATGCCACAAAAATGAGTCACCTGCAGCGAGGCAGAATAACTCGAGGATGACAAGTGAAGGCAGAAAGTCCTGGGTCTGTATCCTGGCTCTGACACTAAGGAGCAGACCTTAGGGATCTCTCTGTCCTCTCTGAGCCCCAGTTTTGCCACCTGTAATATAGAAATGGTGATAATAACAGCCACCTTGCAGGGTTGTTTTGAGGATTAAAAGAGGTAATGTATATAAGACAACTGCCAAAATGTCACACACAGGGCATATAGCTAGTAACCAGGAGGTGATTCCTCAAGGTCATAATTGGCCTGCTGTTGGCAGATCCTAGCTGGCTCTCACAAGGCTCTGACTTGGCACCTGCTGTCCTCTCCTCCTTAATAAACAAACCCGCTTGTCCATCAGACAAAGAACTTGCTTTCCATGTCAGCTCAGGTGCTTCCCACCTGGGAATGTGCCCTTGAATCATCCAGGCGGACTTAGCTTTCTCTCTCTCTCTGTCACTCCTTTGGACAATTTTTTTATGTTTATTTTTATTCTGGAGAATAGTTCGAAGTTCAATGTGGCAGAAAGTGGGGATGAAAAGAGATGGGGCTGGAGAGAGACTCTGGGAGACCATGAAGAGCCCGGGTCAACTCCTCACACCATTGGTCAACCAGCACAGACTCCTGCCAGGTGACCAGGACTCCTCTGGTGCTTTAGACGACCTCTGGGCATGCCTGGATCTCCTGGACTTCCTTGGAACCGTGTCCTACTCCACTCTCCTACTGATGATGGGAAAGGTAGACACAGGCAGGAGGAGGTACATGCATCTGTATGTGTGTCTCTGGGAACTGTATCTTGTCCTCAGTTATACTGCACATGATTTTCACGAATGGGATGGGGGTGTGGGTGGATGCAGTGGGTGACATTTGTCCCTCCCACGTCCCTCCTCCACCACCCTGTTATGGGTTTGTCACAGGCTGAAGGAAATAGGAAAACAAGGGTGAATATGGGGAAAACAGGGTGAAGAGAAACATCCAGGTTGTCCCGAACTGTCTGCACCAGCCCCAGATTGGAGCTTGCCATCTGCAAAAGCCCGTATGTTTAAAGAGTGCATTCCACTGGCAGATTGTTGTTGTTCAGTCGCTCAGTCATGTCTGACTCTCTGTGACCCCAGGGACTGCAACCTTTCAGCCTCCTCTGTCCATGGCATTTCCCAGGCAAGAACACTGGAGTGGACTGCGATTTCCTTCTCCAGGGGATCTTCCCGACCCAGGGATCGAATCTGCATCTCTTGCTTTGGCAGCTGGATTCTCTACTGTGGAGCCACCAGGGAAACCCCCACTGGCAGGTTGCTTCCTGCCAAATTTTGATGGTGCAACACCCTCTGCTGTTGATCAGCCCTGTCACTGGGGGCCTGGACAGACTCAGGTGTAGCGTGGAACCCACTGGGCCTTCCCGAGAAGAGGCCACTGGTGCCTGTATCTACCGAATGTCCAGGTCTTAATGTCTGAGGAAGCTTTCAGGGTGTCATGAAAACTCGGTGAGCATCTTAGGACCATACCCGATGTCATTCCTCGTTGAAATGGGAAAGTTTGGGCCTCTGAACTTATGGGAATAAAGCAAGAAGAAGGAGAGGTCCTGAAAATTATAGACCTGAGGCTGTAAGCAGCCGTGTGCTGGGACTCTGATAGGAGGAACGCCAGGTCTGGGCTGCTGCCCTCAGCCTTCTTTCCAGCTCAGCTCCAATGCCTTCTCTTACAGGAAGCCCCTGGCTCCCACACCAGCATTCAGTTCGGGAGAAGGGGATGCAGGCACCCCCTTGCAGAGGGCTAGGCTCGAACACCTTCTCCCTGATTGCTCTCAAACTTTATTCTGTGGAGGTTGCAGGTTCAGCCCTAGGCATGTGTCAGCTTTCTAAGTCAGCTTGTTCTCCCTTGGGGTATCTGACCAAGTCCTTTCCATCCTTTAAGCAAGTTTTAGTTTCAGACACCAGTTTCCCCAGAGGAGCCTTCCCTAATGTCCTCGAGTGAGGTTAGCTGTGCTTCCTTGCCATGCCCCATCTCCTCTGACTCTAGGGAGGACAGGCTGTGACTTGGGTGAAGGCACAGCTTGTCCTATTACGCTCGTGTCCCCTCACAGACTGAACAGTGTCTGTAACACATACTAGGGGTCTAGATGATATTGACCCTATTTCCAACACGAGCCCTGTGGGCATTCTTCCTGGATGACTGCTACCTCCCTGCTGCTCCATGTCTCCAGGGTCAGGGTCCCAGGTCCTTCCGCCATGGGCCAGCCTCCTAGATTCCCCATGAGGCCTCCAGATCCCAGGCTCCAAGTCAGGAAGCAAGGAGACTCCTAGATCGATGCTAAAACTTGTTAGCAAGTTGTATGTAATTTTATTATGTTTCTGGGTGGAGCTTTGGCAGCTGGACTCTTTACTGTGGAGCCACCAGGGAAACCCCCACTGGCAGGTTGCTTCCTGCCAAATTTTGATGGTGCAACACCCTCTGCTGTTGATCAGCCCTGTCACTGGGGGCCTGGACAGACTCAGGTGTAGCGTGGAACCCACTGGGCCTTCCCGAGAAGAGGCCACTGGTGCCTGTATCTACCGAATGTCCAGGTCTTAATGTCTGAGGAAGCTTTCAGGGTGTCATGAAAACTCGGTGAGCATCTTAGGACCATACCCGATGTCATTCCTCGTTGAAATGGGAAAGTTTGGGCCTCTGAACTTATGGGAATAAAGCAAGAAGAAGGAGAGGTCCTGAAAATTATAGACCTGAGGCTGTAAGCAGCCGTGTGCTGGGACTCTGATAGGAGGAACGCCAGGTCTGGGCTGCTGCCCTCAGCCTTCTTTCCAGCTCAGCTCCAATGCCTTCTCTTACAGGAAGCCCCTGGCTCCCACACCAGCATTCAGTTCGGGAGAAGGGGATGCAGGCACCCCCTTGCAGAGGGCTAGGCTCGAACACCTTCTCCCTGATTGCTCTCAAACTTTATTCTGTGGAGGTTGCAGGTTCAGCCCTAGGCATGTGTCAGCTTTCTAAGTCAGCTTGTTCTCCCTTGGGGTATCTGACCAAGTCCTTTCCATCCTTTAAGCAAGTTTTAGTTTCAGACACCAGTTTCCCCAGAGGAGCCTTCCCTAATGTCCTCGAGTGAGGTTAGCTGTGCTTCCTTGCCATGCCCCATCTCCTCTGACTCTAGGGAGGACAGGCTGTGACTTGGGTGAAGGCACAGCTTGTCCTATTACGCTCGTGTCCCCTCACAGACTGAACAGTGTCTGTAACACATACTAGGGGTCTAGATGATATTGACCCTATTTCCAACACGAGCCCTGTGGGCATTCTTCCTGGATGACTGCTACCTCCCTGCTGCTCCATGTCTCCAGGGTCAGGGTCCCAGGTCCTTCCGCCATGGGCCAGCCTCCTAGATTCCCCATGAGGCCTCCAGATCCCAGGCTCCAAGTCAGGAAGCAAGGAGACTCCTAGATCGATGCTAAAACTTGTTAGCAAGTTGTATGTAATTTTATAATGTTTCTGGTAAGTGCTAATTGCCTGTTCCTTAAATATTTCTTGTTCTGCTGTGAAGCAGAGCAATTGCAACTGCGAATGCGCTTCCTACAGCTGGTTGCCCTCATGGAGGCGGTCTGAGCTTCTCGATTTGAGGCCACGGATATTGATGGAGCTGGAGGTCTCTTCCCCACACTGACCTGGGATTGTGACAAGCAGAAGGAGGAAGAATTTCTGGGTAATAAATCCCTCAACTTTTCCCTCCCAGGGGCTCACACATTTCATGGGGTGGTAGTGGTACCACAAGTGCCATCTGCCCACCCCAAGGAAGCATCTCTCAACCTCAGCTGGGGCACAGAGGGTATCGATGCTGATGGGGCATGCCCAGGAGAGATTTCTGTCTTCAAAGGCTTCATGCCACCTGTGGAACATGTGCACCCCGGCCACCCTCCGACCCCTGAGCCAAGGTGTCTGTCCTGTAAGGAATTTCCTAGGATCTGGGATAAAAGGAGGCAAAGATGGGGGTGGAGGTAATGCTGAAGCTTTGGGAAATGAGTGCAGCCTGGAGAAAGAGCTGCAAGACTGGAGAGGCAGGGGACAGCAGCAGGCTTTTAGGCTGAGAGTTTGCTAAATGCTAGGCCCTATGCTGCTGGTGCAGTGGTAAAGAATCCGCCTGCCCATGCAGGAGGCACAGGAGATGAGGGTCTGATCCCTGAGTCAGGAAGACCCACTGGAGTAGGAAATGGCAATCCACTCCAGTGTTCCTGCCTGGAAAATTCCATGGACTGAGGAGCCTGGTGGGCTACAGTCCAAAGGGATCACAAAGAATTGGACATGCCTGAGCTTCTGAGCGTGCGGGTCCCCCCGCCTCCCCCACACACATGCACACCCACACCTGTGCTGGGGGTGTCACTGCATGGAGTCCTTGCACGACTCCTATGAGATGAATGCTTATCAGTCTGTCTTCACAGAAGAGAAAGTAGGGGTCTAGATGATATTGACCCTATTTCCAACACGAGCCCTGTGGGCATTCTTCCTGGATGACTGCTACCTCCCTGCTGCTCCATGTCTCCAGGGTCAGGGTCCCAGGTCCTTCCGCCATGGGCCAGCCTCCTAGATTCCCCATGAGGCCTCCAGATCCCAGGCTCCAAGTCAGGAAGCAAGGAGACTCCTAGATCGATGCTAAAACTTGTTAGCAAGTTGTATGTAATTTTATAATGTTTCTGGTAAGTGCTAATTGCCTGTTCCTTAAATATTTCTTGTTCTGCTGTGAAGCAGAGCAATTGCAACTGCGAATGCGCTTCCTACAGCTGGTTGCCCTCATGGAGGCGGTCTGAGCTTCTCGATTTGAGGCCACGGATATTGATGGAGCTGGAGGTCTCTTCCCCACACTGACCTGGGATTGTGACAAGCAGAAGGAGGAAGAATTTCTGGGTAATAAATCCCTCAACTTTTCCCTCCCAGGGGCTCACACATTTCATGGGGTGGTAGTGGTACCACAAGTGCCATCTGCCCACCCCAAGGAAGCATCTCTCAACCTCAGCTGGGGCACAGAGGGTATCGATGCTGATGGGGCATGCCCAGGAGAGATTTCTGTCTTCAAAGGCTTCATGCCACCTGTGGAACATGTGCACCCCGGCCACCCTCCGACCCCTGAGCCAAGGTGTCTGTCCTGTAAGGAATTTCCTAGGATCTGGGATAAAAGGAGGCAAAGATGGGGGTGGAGGTAATGCTGAAGCTTTGGGAAATGAGTGCAGCCTGGAGAAAGAGCTGCAAGACTGGAGAGGCAGGGGACAGCAGCAGGCTTTTAGGCTGAGAGTTTGCTAAATGCTAGGCCCTATGCTGCTGGTGCAGTGGTAAAGAATCCGCCTGCCCATGCAGGAGGCACAGGAGATGAGGGTCTGATCCCTGAGTCAGGAAGACCCACTGGAGTAGGAAATGGCAATCCACTCCAGTGTTCCTGCCTGGGAAAAATTTCCCTGGACTGAGGAGCCTGGTGGGCTACAGTCCAAAGGGATCACAAAGAATTGGACATGCCTGAGCTTCTGAGCGTGCGGGTCCCCCCGCCTCCCCCACACACATGCACACCCACACCTGTGCTGGGGGTGTCACTGCATGGAGTCCTTGCACGACTCCTATGAGATGAATGCTTATCAGTCTGTCTTCACAGAAGAGAAAGCTCAGGCTCAAGGAAGTGGAGGAATTGGCTGAAGATCACACGCAGAGCCAATAGCAGAACTGGATTGTAAATTGGGTTTGTCTGACCCCAGAGCCAATGGAGACAGCGGAGAATGTGGGTTTTTGGCACCTGAGTGCTAGGAGGTGGTAAAGCAGGCCAAAAGGGGATTGAGATGGTCTAGAGAGAGGAAGGGTACCTGACTGTACTAGGCCCTGGGCTAGGCCCTGGAGGACACGATGGATTAATAAACTGTAATCTTCCTAGACTGGGTTTACAGGAGCCAGCATTTGGCTTGGAATTATCATCACGGAGGGCCTTGGATGCCATGTGAATGATGGTTCTTTATCCCGAAAACAACGAAAAGTTGTCATATGGGACTTCCCTGGGGGTCAGGTGAATAAGAATCTGCCTCGCAATGCAGAGGATGTGGGTTCAATCTCTGATCAGGGAACTAGGATCCCACATGCTGCAGAGCAAGCAAGCCTGTGTGCCGTGACCAGAGAGTCCCCAAAGTGCAACGAAAAATCCTAAATAATGCAACAAAGACTCTGCGTGTGGCAAGTAAGACCCAACACAGCCAAAGAAGTACATACATATTTTTTAAAAAGTTTTTTTTTTTTTTTTTTTTTACATAGCAGGAACTGGTCTAGATTTGGATCCGAGGAAGACTGCTGAGCTGCATGAGGCAGATGGGTGGGGCAGAGGGAGAGGCCTGGGATCAGGGGAGCCAAATAAGAGGACTGTGCCTTCATCAAGGGAAAGGTGATGAAGGCCTCAGTCACAGTAAGGACAGGGGGCTGGGATGCTGCAGAGGGAGAATCGACAGAATCTGGGGACTGAGCCCGAGAAGGGAGAAGGAGGAGGTGGAGATGCAGTTGAGTGAGGGCGTGGAGGGTGGTGCTGGGGGATGGAGGCAGGAAAGAAGGGGGCATTAGGAAGGGGGAGATGGAGAGCTTGGTTTTGGGCGGTGCTAATGGACTGAATGTTCGTGTCTCCCCAAATTCACATATTGAAGCCCTAACCCCTAATGAGGCTGTATTTGGAGATGGGCCTCTAAGGAAGCAGAAAGGTTAAGCAAGGTCATTGGGTGGGGCCCTGATCTGAAGGATAAGTGTCCTTAGAAGAAGAGACTGCAGGGACCTTGCACTCTTCTTCTCCCACGTCCTCACACACCTAGGAAAGGCCTTCTGAGGACACAGTGAGAAGGAGCCATCTGCAAGCCAGAAAGGCATCTGGCAGTCACCTGAAGCCATCCTGGACCAGAAACTGCATCAGCCAGAACCCTGACCTTGAACTCCTAACCTTCAAATCATGAGAAAATAACATTCTGTTATGTAGGCTACCCAGTCTACGTATCTTGTTATGGCAATCCGAACAGACCTAAGACCCCTGTGCTGGGCCTGTGCTGTCTGAGGGGGAAGCTATGTAAGATGTGTCCCAGGGAAAGTGACATGCTAGTGGGGAGCAGATCTGAAAGTCACCAGGCTTCAGGCTGAGGCTGAAACCACAGAAGTAGGTAGGATCAAGGTAAGTTTATGGAAACAGTGAATGAACGCTAAGGGCCTGAGAAGTGCCTTCCCTGAGGCAACCATGCAGGCACTGAGAGGCAGCAGACTGGGAGGAGGAGCAGACCCAGGAGGTTGCAGGAGAGGAGTCCAGAGCAGAGAGGAAGGGACACCGTCACATTGCAGCCCCAGGGAAGTTGACCACCCACCTCTTCTAGAGGAAAGGGCACCTCACCATGAAGATGTGAGACTCTCAGACACAAGGTCCAAGGTGGAGGGCCAAGAAGAGAAAGGTAGGCCCATCCTGACATTTATCCTTCCCAGGCTCTTCTTCCCTCTGGACAAGGTGTCACGTCTTTCCAAAGCCGCAAGGCCCTTGGAGACCAGGCTCTGCCTGCTGCCACTTCTGCCTCTGTAAGCTTTGCTCTGGCCACCATGAACCCTCCATTCCCAGCCAGCCTGGGGAGTAGAGGGGAGGCACAGACTTAGCATCATGGCCATCAGGGATGTTCAGGCCACCTGGGGGACAGGCAGGCAGGCACGTGCCCCTGCAGAGGAGGATGCACCACAGAGGGGAGGACAGTGGTCATCAGGGGGCTTTCCTGGCCCCTAAGGGATGGCACTTTTGTGCCAGGCAATGTACCAGGAGCCTTTTGTGACCTCCCTTTCTAACACTGCACAACAGTATGACACAGTCGATGTTACTACCTCCACTTTACCTGAGGCTCAGAGAGACTGCATGACTTGCCTCATGTCATACAGCTGGGGCCACACTGGGATTCATCAGCTCAGGTCCAGTACAGAGTCTGTTCTATCTTCACAGAGTGGCCTCTGTGCCCTCCCATCAGCTGCATCTGGCAGTCACCTGAAGCCATCCTGGACCAGAAACTGCATCCCCTTGAACTCCTAACCTTCAAATCATGAGAAAATAACATTCTGTTATGTAGGCTACCCAGTCTACGTATCTTGTTATGGCAATCCGAACAGACCTAAGACCCCTGTGCTGGGCCTGTGCTGTCTGAGGGGGAAGCTATGTAAGATGTGTCCCAGGGAAAGTGACATGCTAGTGGGGAGCAGATCTGAAAGTCACCAGGCTTCAGGCTGAGGCTGAAACCACAGAAGTAGGTAGGATCAAGGTAAGTTTATGGAAACAGTGAATGAACGCTAAGGGCCTGAGAAGTGCCTTCCCTGAGGCAACCATGCAGGCACTGAGAGGCAGCAGACTGGGAGGAGGAGCAGACCCAGGAGGTTGCAGGAGAGGAGTCCAGAGCAGAGAGGAAGGGACACCGTCACATTGCAGCCCCAGGGAAGTTGACCACCCACCTCTTCTAGAGGAAAGGGCACCTCACCATGAAGATGTGAGACTCTCAGACACAAGGTCCAAGGTGGAGGGCCAAGAAGAGAAAGGTAGGCCCATCCTGACATTTATCCTTCCCAGGCTCTTCTTCCCTCTGGACAAGGTGTCACGTCTTTCCAAAGCCGCAAGGCCCTTGGAGACCAGGCTCTGCCTGCTGCCACTTCTGCCTCTGTAAGCTTTGCTCTGGCCACCATGAACCCTCCATTCCCAGCCAGCCTGGGGAGTAGAGGGGAGGCACAGACTTAGCATCATGGCCATCAGGGATGTTCAGGCCACCTGGGGGACAGGCAGGCAGGCACGTGCCCCTGCAGAGGAGGATGCACCACAGAGGGGAGGACAGTGGTCATCAGGGGGCTTTCCTGGCCCCTAAGGGATGGCACTTTTGTGCCAGGCAATGTACCAGGAGCCTTTTGTGACCTCCCTTTCTAACACTGCACAACAGTATGACACAGTCGATGTTACTACCTCCACTTTACCTGAGGCTCAGAGAGACTGCATGACTTGCCTCATGTCATACAGCTGGGGCCACACTGGGATTCATCAGCTCAGGTCCAGTACAGAGTCTGTTCTATCTTCACAGATCCTGTGGCCTCTGTGCCCTGAACCCAGGTAGCCCCTGTGAGTGGGTGAGGTCTCGAGACGCCCAGACTATCTACTTTCTTCCTACCTTGTCAGGTCGGTGACATGTTTTTAGGTGAAGTCTATGTGCCCGCTATTGTAACCTCAGCACTCAGCCTCATACTGGTCACATAAGAGGAGCTCAATAAATACTGAGTGAAATGGGCAAATGACCCAATCCCAATCACTAGTAACAAGAAACCCAGGCTCACGATACGTGGCCCATTTGATTGGGGCCAACCTTTTGTTTCCATAATGATTTTATAAAGAATTGAAATTCTAACTTTGGGAGGCTCCTGGTATAAGAGGAAAGTCATGGGCTTTGAAATCAGAGACACCAGGAGTCGAATCTCAACATTGCCGGGTCCACACGTCTGTCTGACCCTGGGCAGGTAACTTACCCTCTGAGTCTCTGATTCCTCTTCTAGAAAAGAGCAGCCATCATCACAGAGGTGCGACCATTGAATAAGATGAAGCAGTACTTTTCAAACTAGTGCTGAGTCACAAATTCCCTTTTAAAAGAGGGCTTACAGGAGGAGAGGAGGAGATGGAGGCAGGGTCAGAGGCTTCCTTGCTGGGCCTCCCCATCCCACCACGTGAGTGGTCCCCAAGGGTATCTCAAGTCTTTGCATGACACTGTTATGCAATGAACGTTCCATTAGACAATGAACCTGCGGCTTCTGGTACATAATAGGCTCTCCACAAATGACAGGTCCCTTTCTTTTGCAATGAAATCACATCAAATGAGCCCAATTCCTCTTTCCCACATAATAACGCTTCCAATATTTGGACAAAGGTCTCCAGTTTCCCCTGACTCCACTCTTCCCTGAATAAATATTCAGGGGGCTGTTAACCTTTCTCACTGGGTTTGACTTGAAGTCCTCTTCTTATCCATCTCAAGCTGGGGTCCCCACCTCTCTGCCCAATTCTCTGATGCCTGATCAGAATAGAATAAAGCATCACTCACTCCCTGGGATAAATTCTAGTAGTCAATTTTTGAACCTTCAAACAGGATGTAGTATTTCTTCTTACTTCTTACACCTTATCTTGGTGCTTCAGCCAGCTGTTCTGCCCCATCAGGATCTTTCTGCACGCTGCTTGGTGACTACAGCTACCATCCCCCCTCTCAACCTCATGTGACTCTGGTCTTATTCAAACTATGAATAAGATACGGAAAGATTTGGGAAGGTGGATGGCACAGAATCATTCCTCCCCACATTTGGAAAATGCTGAACATGTGTAGAAGTTCTGAAATAGGGAAACTTAGAAACTTTTGAGTCTAAATCCACTCCAATGTCCAAAGTAGTGAGTGGCAAAGCTTGGACCTGAATGGAGGGAGGTCTCCTGATTTCTTGCCTGGGGCTCTCTCCTACTTGTATATATAAGTTTATGTGCTGGAAGAGACCAGTCAGTTAACTACCAATGTACTTACTACATCGTTACTCACTACTCCCCTGGTATTTTGCTTCACTTTTTACTTCCACCTTCTTTCTCTAAACTTAATCTTCACAGACTCTGTGCCAAGGTTTACCATTTCACATCTTGACAGGAGTCACAAATTCCCTTTTAAAAGAGGGCAGCCATCATCACAGAGGTGCGACCATTGAATAAGATGAAGCAGTACTTTTCAAACTAGTGCTGAGTCACAAATTCCCTTTTAAAAGAGGGCTTACAGGAGGAGAGGAGGAGATGGAGGCAGGGTCAGAGGCTACCTTGCTGGGCCTCCCCATCCCACCACGTGAGTGGCCCCCAAGGGTATCTCAAGTCTTTGCATGACACTGTTATGCAATGAACGTTCCATTAGACAATGAACCTGCGGCTTCTGGTACATAATAGGCTCTCCACAAATGACAGGTCCCTTTCTTTTGCAATGAAATCACATCAAATGAGCCCAATTCCTCTTTCCCACATAATAACGCTTCCAATATTTGGACAAAGGTCTCCAGTTTCCCCTGACTCCACTCTTCCCTGAATAAATATTCAGGGGGCTGTTAACCTTTCTCACTGGGTTTGACTTGAAGTCCTCTTCTTATCCATCTCAAGCTGGGGTCCCCACCTCTCTGCCCAATTCTCTGATGCCTGATCAGAATAGAATAAAGCATCACTCACTCCCTGGGATAAATTCTAGTAGTCAATTTTTGAACCTTCAAACAGGATGTAGTATTTCTTCTTACTTCTTACACCTTATCTTGGTGCTTCAGCCAGCTGTTCTGCCCCATCAGGATCTTTCTGCACGCTGCTTGGTGACTACAGCTACCATCCCCCCTCTCAACCTCATGTGACTCTGGTCTTATTCAAACTATGAATAAGATACGGAAAGATTTGGGAAGGTGGATGGCACAGAATCATTCCTCCCCACATTTGGAAAATGCTGAACATGTGTAGAAGTTCTGAAATAGGGAAACTTAGAAACTTTTGAGTCTAAATCCACTCCAATGTCCAAAGTAGTGAGTGGCAAAGCTTGGACCTGAATGGAGGGAGGTCTCCTGATTTCTTGCCTGGGGCTCTCTCCTACTTGTATATATAAGTTTATGTGCTGGAAGAGACCAGTCAGTTAACTACCACTGTACTTACTCACTAGTTACTCACTAATCACCTGGTAATTTGCAACACTTTTTACTTCCACATTCTTTCTCTAAACTTAATCTTCACAGACTCCCTGTGCCAGATGGTGTATTATTGTCTCCATTTCACAGGTGAGGAAACAGAGCCCTGGAGAGACTAGAAAGGGACAGAAGCAGGATCTGAACTCAGCACATGTCACCGGGTAGGTAGTCTCTGTCTGCTGGTCTGTCTCACTCAGAGGTGTGTTTCCTATTCTGCGAACAGTATCTCGATTACCCTGACCCCTGTGGGCATCAGGGTGTGATAGTGTTCCTACAGAAAGGAAGGGATAGCTTCCTGTCATAGGTTGAATTGTGTTTTCCAAAGAGATCTGTTGAATCCTCACCCCTGGTCCCTGTGCATGTGACCTTTCTTGGAAACAGGCTCTTTGCAGAAGTAATCAAGGTAAGATGGTAAGCCCTTAGTTCCATATGTCTGGAGTCCCATGAAAGGTGAGAGACACATGAGGATGTCGGCCATGAGGGACAGAGATTAGAATGACACAGCTACAAGCTGAGAATCACTGGCCACCACCAGAAGCCAGGAAAAAGCAAGGAAGGGGTCTACGCAGAATCTCAGGGGGAGCATGGCCCTCCTGACACTCTGAGTTCAGACTTCTAACCTCCAGAGTTGTGGCAGAATAAACTTCTTTCGCTGAAACCACCCAGTTGGTGGTGCTGTGTGAAGGCAGAACTAGGAGATGAATACACCCCCTGTGTACCCAGTTTGGTCACAGAGTCCAGGTCCTGGTACGGGAAGAGTTCTTGGTCCATGGGAGGTGTGAGGGACCCTGAGCTGAGTGAGAGACCTTTGATGTTTCTCCTCCTAGATTCAGGGTGGCACAGAATCATTCCTCCCACATTTGGAAAATGCTGAACATGTGTAGAATTCTGAAATGGAAATTTAAATGAGCTAAATTTTATCAATCCAAAGTAAGTAGTGAGTGGCAAAGCTTGGACCTGAATGGGGGGTCTCCTGTTTGCCTGGGGCTCTCTCCTACTTGTATATATAAGTTTATGTGCTGGAAGAGACCAGTCAGTTAACTACCACTGTACTTACTCACTAGTTACTCACTAATCACCTGGTAATTTGCAACACTTTTTACTTCCACATTCTTTCTCTAAACTTAATCTTCACAGACTCCCTGTGCCAGATGGTGTATTATTGTCTCCATTTCACAGGTGAGGAAACAGAGCCCTGGAGAGACTAGAAAGGGACAGAAGCAGGATCTGAACTCAGCACATGTCACCGGGTAGGTAGTCTCTGTCTGCTGGTCTGTCTCACTCAGAGGTGTGTTTCCTATTCTGCGAACAGTATCTCGATTACCCTGACCCCTGTGGGCATCAGGGTGTGATAGTGTTCCTACAGAAAGGAAGGGATAGCTTCCTGTCATAGGTTGAATTGTGTTTTCCAAAGAGATCTGTTGAATCCTCACCCCTGGTCCCTGTGCATGTGACCTTTCTTGGAAACAGGCTCTTTGCAGAAGTAATCAAGGTAAGATGGTAAGCCCTTAGTTCCATATGTCTGGAGTCCCATGAAAGGTGAGAGACACATGAGGATGTCGGCCATGAGGGACAGAGATTAGAATGACACAGCTACAAGCTGAGAATCACTGGCCACCACCAGAAGCCAGGAAAAAGCAAGGAAGGGGTCTACGCAGAATCTCAGGGGGAGCATGGCCCTCCTGACACTCTGAGTTCAGACTTCTAACCTCCAGAGTTGTGGCAGAATAAACTTCTTTCGCTGAAACCACCCAGTTGGTGGTGCTGTGTGAAGGCAGAACTAGGAGATGAATACACCCCCTGTGTACCCAGTTTGGTCACAGAGTCCAGGTCCTGGTACGGGAAGAGTTCTTGGTCCATGGGAGGTGTGAGGGACCCTGAGCTGAGTGAGAGACCTTTGATGTTTCTCCTCCTACAGGGTCCAGTGTGGGCTTCCCAGATGGCTCAGAGGGTAAAGAATCCACTTGCAATGCAGGAGACATGGGTTAGATCCTTGGGTTGGGAAGATACCCTAGAGGAGGGCATGGCAACCCACTCCAGCATTCTTGCCTGGAGAATTCCATGGATAGAAGAGCCTGGCATGCTATGGTCAATGGGGTGGCAAAGCATTGGATGTGACTGAAGTGACACAGGACGCACACAGCACGCACAGGGTCCTGTGTAGAATGACCCCATCTCTGAATGAGGTGGGCAAGGATGTCCCCTTCCTGCAACTGCCTCTTGTCTCTCTAGTAACCATCTCGTCCTTCTAGACTTACAGCTCACATTCTCGATAGAGCCTTTCCTGATGCCCTAGAAAGGACGACCATCCCTTCTCTGGGCTCCCACTGGCTCTGTTGGCCATAATTATCTCACTTCCATCATAGCTCATTTATACAGGAGGCTCAGTTCAGTGCTCTGGGATGACTTACAGGGGAAGGATGAGGGTGCAGTGGGAGGGAGGTCCAAGAAGGAGGGGACATATGTATGCATATGGTTGATTCACTGCATTGTACAGGAGAGATGGATACAACCTTGTACAGCAACTATACTGCAAAAACAATAATAGCAATAGCTCGTTTATTTTCTTCTCTGACCATGCAGATGCCTTATGGCAAATGTCTAGAGTTGCTGCATCTGTTCCCTTAGCATCTAGGGTTGGACACCTAACAAGGCTCACAAAGACTTGGGGGCAGTTGTGGCTTCCCTTTCTGTGGTGATCTG
The DNA here is from genome assembly GCA_022376925.1 of Tragulus kanchil. Classification (NCBI taxonomy): domain Eukaryota; kingdom Metazoa; phylum Chordata; class Mammalia; order Artiodactyla; family Tragulidae; genus Tragulus; species Tragulus kanchil. Next base: position 130,163,693 of record JAIOJX010000032.1, on the reverse strand, counting down.
CACTGGCACCACCAGAAGCCAGGAAAAAGCAAGGAAGGGTCTACGAGAATCTCAGGGGAGCAGGGCCCTCCTGACACTCTGAGTTCAGACTTCTAACCTCCAGAGTTGTGGCAGAATAAACTTCTTTCGCTGAAACCACCCAGTTGGTGGTGCTGTGTGAAGGCAGAACTAGGAGATGAATACACCCCCTGTGTACCCAGTTTGGTCACAGAGTCCAGGTCCTGGTACGGGAAGAGTTCTTGGTCCATGGGAGGTGTGAGGGACCCTGAGCTGAGTGAGAGACCTTTGATGTTTCTCCTCCTACAGGGTCCAGTGTGGGCTTCCCAGATGGCTCAGAGGGTAAAGAATCCACTTGCAATGCAGGAGACATGGGTTAGATCCTTGGGTTGGGAAGATACCCTAGAGGAGGGCATGGCAACCCACTCCAGCATTCTTGCCTGGAGAATTCCATGGATAGAAGAGCCTGGCATGCTATGGTCAATGGGGTGGCAAAGCATTGGATGTGACTGAAGTGACACAGGACGCACACAGCACGCACAGGGTCCTGTGTAGAATGACCCCATCTCTGAATGAGGTGGGCAAGGATGTCCCCTTCCTGCAACTGCCTCTTGTCTCTCTAGTAACCATCTCGTCCTTCTAGACTTACAGCTCACATTCTCGATAGAGCCTTTCCTGATGCCCTAGAAAGGACGACCATCCCTTCTCTGGGCTCCCACTGGCTCTGTTGGCCATAATTATCTCACTTCCATCATAGCTCATTTATACAGGAGGCTCAGTTCAGTGCTCTGGGATGACTTACAGGGGAAGGATGAGGGTGCAGTGGGAGGGAGGTCCAAGAAGGAGGGGACATATGTATGCATATGGTTGATTCACTGCATTGTACAGGAGAGATGGATACAACCTTGTACAGCAACTATACTGCAAAAACAATAATAGCAATAGCTCGTTTATTTTCTTCTCTGACCATGCAGATGCCTTATGGCAAATGTCTAGAGTTGCTGCATCTGTTCCCTTAGCATCTAGGGTTGGACACCTAACAAGGCCGTCACAAAGACTTGGGGGCAGTTGTGGCTTCCCTTTCTGTGGTGATCTGCACTGGCAGCCATTGGCCATTGAGGGGTTGGCTATATACACGTAGGGATACAGGTGACAGTATCTCTCAGAACCCAGACTGTCATCTTCTTAGTGCCTGTTCCCACTGAAGGTCACCCTCATCGGCATCCTCTTCTGGTCACCAGTGGGGCATGCCTGTCCCTAGCCCTGTGCACAGTCACTCCCCACTATGACTCCCAAATAGGGTAGCTTGAGAAGCTACTGTCTCTAATGATTTCAAAAGGTCAGCAAGGTTCAGAAAGTGAATGAGGCCTTACAAAAGTCGACACAGGCCAGGTGTGAGTCAGGGGTGGAACTGATGCGTGTGCCCGGTGCCATGTGCCAGCGTTCTAAGTGACCAGCCCCAGATAACCCTGGAAACAGCCAAGGGGACCCACTGGACCGAAGACAGACTAGGGCTCCAAGAAGTCAAATAACATGCCTAGGAAGAAAAGGAACCCTCCCACATGGCTGGTGGGAATGTAAACGGATAAAGCCACTATGGAAGACAGTATGGAGATGCTTTAAAGTCTAGGAATAAAACCACCATATGACCCAGCAATCCCACATCGAGGCCTATACCCTGAGGAAGCATGTCTAAAGAGAGGAATCTAGGGCCGGCCAGAGCCAGGATTTGAACCCAGGGTCTGCTGACTCAAACCAGACCCCACGTGTCTGACTCACTGGCTCTCTCACAGCAGTTACCTTCGTAAGAAGCCTTGAAGCCCAAGGAGCTGCCACTGCCATCTGTCTGGAAGAGGAGCCACATTTGATGGTTGGTGCTCACGATGAGATCTGGGACTGACGTACCTGTCAGGCTGTTGGGAGAGAGAGACTTAGATGCGTGAAGCCACCATGGAACCCCAACATAAACACGATGGCGTCTAAAGGAACATCAGGGAGCCAGGGGCACTCAGGCAAATCCTGGGTCCCCCAGTATTGCTGGTACTGAGCCCAGCAGCACATACTTACGTGCTGGGAGACTCAGGATGGCTCTGCACAGGCTGAGCTGCTTCTCCACTGCAACTCCCCTGCCCAGACCCCTGGGCTCAGGGGAGAGACCCGTGTCCTCACTTCACAGGGGAGGGAGGGCTGGAGCCAGGTCCAACCAAGGGGGTGTCTACATTCCTGCAACCACCCATCCTTCGTGTGAACTGGCTTAGAGGAAAGACACAAATAGAAACCCGTTTCTCCAGTCGGAACCCTGCCATTCCTTTTAATGAGGCAGCTTTTTCCATCGCAGCAGAAGTGAAGCTTAAAATGCAGCCCCCACCCTGGGCAACACTCCCTCTGAAGAAGCGAGTTTAGACATGGAGAAGATCCTGATTCAACTCACATTCACCAGCACCTACTCACGTCAGACTGTTTCCCTTCCGTTATCTCATTTAGTGTCCCCATAGCCCAGTGAGGGAGAGGTTCTATTGCCCACACTGTATAGACAAGAAGACAGTGATGTGAAATGGGCAGTGGCTTTCCCAAGGTCTGCCTGCTGGAGAGTGCAGTGTCAAGAGTCCACTGCATAGGCTAGGGTTCCCAGAAGAAACCTGGCTTCCTTCTTCTGCTGAGATCAGACAAATCTCTAAGCACAGCTTGGGTGTGACGGGTTGAGGAGGGGGTGGCTGGATTAATGGGCTCTAATCTCTGCTCCACCCTGGGATCTCAAAGCTTGAGGGGAACGGTTAGTTGCAGAGAGATAATTCATCCCCATGAATGCCTTGGGGATGGAGCAGGGATAGACCATCTGGGATACATTAGCCTGAATCACATGACATCCCTGGCCGGGGGCCTTGACATTCTGCACTGAGTAAGGACTGACTCCTGAATGGTGGTGAGCAAAGAAGATCAAGGCTTCTGCTTTTCTTCCGTGTGACCCAAGGATGCCAACAAATGAACCCTTGTGCACTGTTTCCCTGAAGTTGTGAACTTGATGCTGGCCTAACGAGATCTTAGGGTGGAGGAGAGCCCCTGGGATGCTACAGAACTTTGGAATCTCACTCTGACGAGACTGGTCCAGGGACCTGGGTGCAAGCCGTGGATCTGCCATGCATTTGCTGTGGGACCTGGGGCAAGTAGCAGAGCCTCTCTGAGCTTTTCACATAAATGAGGAGCTGGTACTGAGCCCAGCAGCACATACTTACGTGCTGGGAGACTCAGGATGGCTCTGCCAGGCTAGACCCTGGAGGGCTCAGGAGAGACCCGTGTCCTCACTTCACAGGAGGGAGGGCTGGAGCCAGGTCCAACCAAGGGGGTGTCTACATTCCTGCAACCACCCATCCTTCGTGTGAACTGGCTTAGAGGAAAGACACAAATAGAAACCCGTTTCTCCAGTCGGAACCCTGCCATTCCTTTTAATGAGGCAGCTTTTTCCATCGCAGCAGAAGTGAAGCTTAAAATGCAGCCCCCACCCTGGGCAACACTCCCTCTGAAGAAGCGAGTTTAGACATGGAGAAGATCCTGATTCAACTCACATTCACCAGCACCTACTCACGTCAGACTGTTTCCCTTCCGTTATCTCATTTAGTGTCCCCATAGCCCAGTGAGGGAGAGGTTCTATTGCCCACACTGTATAGACAAGAAGACAGTGATGTGAAATGGGCAGTGGCTTTCCCAAGGTCTGCCTGCTGGAGAGTGCAGTGTCAAGAGTCCACTGCATAGGCTAGGGTTCCCAGAAGAAACCTGGCTTCCTTCTTCTGCTGAGATCAGACAAATCTCTAAGCACAGCTTGGGTGTGACGGGTTGAGGAGGGGGTGGCTGGATTAATGGGCTCTAATCTCTGCTCCACCCTGGGATCTCAAAGCTTGAGGGGAACGGTTAGTTGCAGAGAGATAATTCATCCCCATGAATGCCTTGGGGATGGAGCAGGGATAGACCATCTGGGATACATTAGCCTGAATCACATGACATCCCTGGCCGGGGGCCTTGACATTCTGCACTGAGTAAGGACTGACTCCTGAATGGTGGTGAGCAAAGAAGATCAAGGCTTCTGCTTTTCTTCCGTGTGACCCAAGGATGCCAACAAATGAACCCTTGTGCACTGTTTCCCTGAAGTTGTGAACTTGATGCTGGCCTAACGAGATCTTAGGGTGGAGGAGAGCCCCTGGGATGCTACAGAACTTTGGAATCTCACTCTGACGAGACTGGTCCAGGGACCTGGGTGCAAGCCGTGGATCTGCCATGCATTTGCTGTGGGACCTGGGGCAAGTAGCAGAGCCTCTCTGAGCTTTTTCACTCCACATAAATGAGGAGCTGAATTGTACAATCCCGAGTTTTTTCAGCTCTGCTCTTCCGAGGTTTTCCCTATGACAGAGCACACTGGGGTCATGGAGGAGACATCAAACTGATGTACCACACAGGTCAGCATGCCAGGGCAGGTGAGTGACAGGAACTCACGGAGAAGAGTGTGATGGATAAATCATGTGTCAGCCTGATGGGGCTACAAAGTATCCAGATATCTGACCAAACAATTCTGGGAGTTTCTATGAGGGTGTTTCTGGATGAGATAAACATTTAAATTGGAAATGAGTAAAACAGATTGCCCTCCCCAATGAAGGTGGGCCTTGTTCAATCAGCTGAAGACATGAATAGTACAAAAAAGTGGGCTCTCCCAAGTGAAAGAGAGTTTTAGATTTCCAGCTAGACAGTGTTCCCACCCTGAACCTGAACTGAACCTCAGCTCTTCCTGAGTCTTGAGTCGGCTGGGCTTTGCTCTAAAACTGCATCCTCAGGTCTTCTGGGTCACCAGCTTGCTGATCTTGGGACTTGTCAGTCCCATTATCAGGCCAATCCATTCCTTACAGTAAGTCCTTTTTTTTTGTATGTACATCCGATTGGTTGTTTCTTAAGAGAAGCAGTGGAGAGTAGGCAGCAGGGAGAATGCCCTTCAGCCTAATACCATGCTCCTTTCTCCCAAGAGATACCAAGTCCCAGCCATGTCATCTAACATGGTAGGAGACATCATTCAATTGTCCTAATAGGATCTTTTCCAGTAGATATGGGGGAAGTATGGAAGCACCCAGGACAGAACAGCTCCTGGACAAGTCAGTTATTACAGAATGGCATTTCTTACTCAGCACGACGACCAGAGGGTGTTGGCTTGGTTGAGAGTGGGCATGGTATAGCATGGGATGCTGTCCTTGACCAAAATTGAAAGACATAGACTCACACCTTAGCTCTGCTACCAACCATCCTGCATCCTTTGGGTCTAAGCTTCTCCACCTGTTAAATTGGGTAATAGCACCTCCCTCACAGGGCTCCTGTGGGAATTAAATGTGATAACTGACATGTTTTGGCACCCACTAGGTGCCAAATGTATGTGAAATCTCCCCTCCTTCTTGGCAGGGGAGGTGGACGAGGTCAGGTCTGTCTGTCTCTCTGTCTCTGGGCCACACATGCTGAATGGGAGAATTCTCCTGCTTTCATGTCAGGCTGATCGTGATGAGTGAAGGAGGAATCAAATGGCCCTTAATGACTGAAACCTGGTATAATGAAACCAGGACAGCCTGACATCATGCTCTCCCTTGACTGCATTGTGTCATACTAGCTCTCTGGACTCAGAAAATGTGGTCACTGTGTCCATGTGGTCCCAACTCCCGGTTCAGGGTGTTTCTGGATGAGATAAACATTTAAATTGGAAATGAGTAAAACAGATTGCCCTCCCCAATGAAGGTGGGCCTTGTTCAATCAGCTGAAGACATGAATAGTACAAAAAAGTGGGCTCTCCCAAGTGAAAGAGAGTTTTAGATTTCCAGCTAGACAGTGTTCCCACCCTGAACCTGAACTGAACCTCAGCTCTTCCTGAGTCTTGAGTCGGCTGGGCTTTGCTCTAAAACTGCATCCTCAGGTCTTCTGGGTCACCAGCTTGCTGATCTTGGGACTTGTCAGTCCCATTATCAGGCCAATCCATTCCTTACAGTAAGTCCTTTTTTTGTATGTACATCCGATTGGTTGTTTCTTAAGAGAAGCAGTGGAGAGTAGGCAGCAGGGAGAATGCCCTTCAGCCTAATACCATGCTCCTTTCTCCCAAGAGATACCAAGTCCCAGCCATGTCATCTAACATGGTAGGAGACATCATTCAATTGTCCTAATAGGATCTTTTCCAGTAGATATGGGGGAAGTATGGAAGCACCCAGGACAGAACAGCTCCTGGACAAGTCAGTTATTACAGAATGGCATTTCTTACTCAGCACGACGACCAGAGGGTGTTGGCTTGGTTGAGAGTGGGCATGGTATAGCATGGGATGCTGTCCTTGACCAAAATTGAAAGACATAGACTCACACCTTAGCTCTGCTACCAACCATCCTGCATCCTTTGGGTCTAAGCTTCTCCACCTGTTAAATTGGGTAATAGCACCTCCCTCACAGGGCTCCTGTGGGAATTAAATGTGATAACTGACATGTTTTGGCACCCACTAGGTGCCAAATGTATGTGAAATCTCCCCTCCTTCTTGGCAGGGGAGGTGGACGAGGTCAGGTCTGTCTGTCTCTCTGTCTCTGGGCCACACATGCTGAATGGGAGAATTCTCCTGCTTTCATGTCAGGCTGATCGTGATGAGTGAAGGAGGAATCAAATGGCCCTTAATGACTGAAACCTGGTATAATGAAACCAGGACAGCCTGACATCATGCTCTCCCTTGACTGCATTGTGTCATACTAGCTCTCTGGACTCAGAAAATGTGGTCACTGTGTCCATGTGGTCCCAACTCCCAGAAACCATCCTTCTCTCAGACAGTTCTGTGCATGCAGGGAAATGAGCCAAAGCACTTGCACTGTCTCTGTCTGAAGTCAGACCACCACAGATGCATGTGGCCTTGAGGAATAACTCTTGTGGTAGAAACTGGGCTGGCACAGATGGGCAGAGCCAAATGCAACACTCCAGGCGCATAAGCCAAACCTCTATTTCCCCTGCTCCTCAAGAGCTGCTCCTCCTGCCCATTTTCCTTGTGCCTTTCTAGTGAGCAGCGCTCTGTGTTCCTTGGTAGGGTAGGGAGAGATGGAAGGACTGCCAGTGAAACCAGGGGAGCTGCGGGACACCGTCCTGGCCACAGCACGGTGGCAGGGAGTGGGGCAAGGGACCAGGAGGGGCTCAGCGAGCCCATACCTCTGTCCCGGCCAAAGCACACGTGTTCCTGCCCGGCCCACCACGTGCTCTGCTTCACTCACATGTAGAGAACTGTTTTCTGGTCCCCGTCCTGCCCGCCGTCGCCGACTGTCAGGGTGTCGTAACCCCTCTCCAGGTCAAACTCCTCAAAGGCCAACTTGATCACCTGGGGAGGGAACAGGGATTAGGCTGTGCAAAGGCTGCTGGGAGAGCCTTCCACAGCCTTGAAGACAGCAAGAAGCTCCATGTTTTGATGCCCAGAGCACCCATAACACTACCCCATGCAGCCCTCAATCCACATCGAGTGTTTCCAGGCCACTTTAGAGTGTGAATTGTTTCTCTTCAGGGCCACACGGTCTATGGGGGTCCCTGATGTTTTCCAAAGATGATCACAGCACATCTGGCCAAGTCTGGGGGCTGTCATGGCAACCCCAGGCACATCTGGCCAACCGTGAGATTATTAGACTCTGCCTTCACGCTTTAATGCACAGAAATCCCCGTAGGACTGGCGGCAAGTTTTCAGGCCACATGTGGAATCTCAGCAGTGTGATCCCTGGAGACCTGAAGAAGGTTCTCTCAGCCTCTCCTCTGCCCGCTTTTCTCTATCTACTTTATTTGTTGAATAAATGAATGTTCCAGGAAAGACTTTGATTTTAGAAAATGTGGTCACTGTGTCCATGTGGTCCCAACTCCCAGAAACCATCCTTCTCTCAGACAGTTCTGTGCATGCAGGGAAATGAGCCAAAGCACTTGCACTGTCTCTGTCTGAAGTCAGACCACCACAGATGCATGTGGCCTTGAGGAATAACTCTTGTGGTAGAAACTGGGCTGGCACAGATGGGCAGAGCCAAATGCAACACTCCAGGCGCATAAGCCAAACCTCTATTTCCCCTGCTCCTCAAGAGCTGCTCCTCCTGCCCATTTTCCTTGTGCCTTTCTAGTGAGCAGCGCTCTGTGTTCCTTGGTAGGGTAGGGAGAGATGGAAGGACTGCCAGTGAAACCAGGGGAGCTGCGGGACACCGTCCTGGCCACAGCACGGTGGCAGGGAGTGGGGCAAGGGACCAGGAGGGGCTCAGCGAGCCCATACCTCTGTCCCGGCCAAAGCACACGTGTTCCTGCCCGGCCCACCACGTGCTCTGCTTCACTCACATGTAGAGAACTGTTTTCTGGTCCCCGTCCTGCCCGCCGTCGCCGACTGTCAGGGTGTCGTAACCCCTCTCCAGGTCAAACTCCTCAAAGGCCAACTTGATCACCTGGGGAGGGAACAGGGATTAGGCTGTGCAAAGGCTGCTGGGAGAGCCTTCCACAGCCTTGAAGACAGCAAGAAGCTCCATGTTTTGATGCCCAGAGCACCCATAACACTACCCCATGCAGCCCTCAATCCACATCGAGTGTTTCCAGGCCACTTTAGAGTGTGAATTGTTTCTCTTCAGGGCCACACGGTCTATGGGGGTCCCTGATGTTTTCCAAAGATGATCACAGCACATCTGGCCAAGTCTGGGGGCTGTCATGGCAACCCCAGGCACATCTGGCCAACCGTGAGATTATTAGACTCTGCCTTCACGCTTTAATGCACAGAAATCCCCGTAGGACTGGCGGCAAGTTTTCAGGCCACATGTGGAATCTCAGCAGTGTGATCCCTGGAGACCTGAAGAAGGTTCTCTCAGCCTCTCCTCTGCCCGCTTTTCTCTATCTACTTTATTTGTTGAATAAATGAATGTTCCAGGAAAGACGTTTTGACAAGATTTGTCTCTCTTAACTTGGTGGTTTACTCTTGCCTTCTAAAATATTTACTAGGAACTCACTATGTGCCAGCCTAGGAGGTAGGATTTCAGTGGTGAACATGACATGATCCCTCCTCTGGTGGGTGGGCAGACAGAAAAACCACCCTAGGTGACAGATGCTTCGCAAAGCCTGAAGCTCACGCAGCCTGGGGTGCAGGGAGGAGGGGAGGCTGTTTGTGATGGGGGTGTGGGTCCAGAGAGTTCTGATAATGATGGTGGACTGTCAGGTCAAAGGGGGATGCTGGGAGAGGCTGGGGTCAGGTGCAGAAAGCCTGAGCTGTGGCAGAGATGGAACATTCCTGAACAAGCGCTCAGTGTCTATCAATTCAGGTCCAGAAACTGAACACTGCTGCCAGCGGCCTCACTCTGGGGGACCATGTGGTTGGGCCTTCAGGACAAGGAGGTGACTTAAGAATGTCCAGAACTTAAGAAGTCTGCCTGGTGCTAGGTCCTCATAGCTCCCCGACCCAAAGAGCAGGGTTCATTCTGAGGGAGGCGCAGCAGGAGAGCTGTCAACAGTGGGTGACAGGGATGCTCAGGGGCTGGAGAAGAATGTCCATCTGGCTGCTTGTGTGGAGACTGGTGTGGTTGCAGTGAGGCCGGGGTGGTGAGGATGGTTCCAGGCTTCAGGGGCCGTGAGCTGAGTGATGCAGGAGGGTGCTGGAGATGGAAGAGAGAGACAGGTCCCGGAGCCTTTAGGGCTTTGTGATGGAGGGATGTGGGTTTGGAATGACCTGCAGGTCCCTGTTCTGGGCAATTGGGTGGTGGTGCCATTCATGAAGACAGGACACAAAGAGTCACCTCTCCTAAGCACCTCATTTTGTCTGTTTTGTCTGCCTCTTTTGTCTGTTTCTGTTTGGTTTCAATCTGATGAAGATCTTCAGTCCTTTTGCTTTTTTCTTTCACGCTTTAATGCACAGAAATCCCCGTAGGACTGGCGGCAAGTTTTCAGGCCACATGTGGAATCTCAGCAGTGTGATCCCTGGAGACCTGAAGAAGGTTCTCTCAGCCTCTCCTCTGCCCGCTTTTCTCTATCTACTTTATTTGTTGAATAAATGAATGTTCCAGGAAAGACGTTTTGACAAGATTTGTCTCTCTTAACTTGGTGGTTTACTCTTGCCTTCTAAAATATTTACTAGGAACTCACTATGTGCCAGCCTAGGAGGTAGGATTTCAGTGGTGAACATGACATGATCCCTCCTCTGGTGGGTGGGCAGACAGAAAAACCACCCTAGGTGACAGATGCTTCGCAAAGCCTGAAGCTCACGCAGCCTGGGGTGCAGGGAGGAGGGGAGGCTGTTTGTGATGGGGGTGTGGGTCCAGAGAGTTCTGATAATGATGGTGGACTGTCAGGTCAAAGGGGATGCGGGGGAGGCTGGGGTCAGGTGCAGAAAGCCTGAGCTGTGGCAGAGATGGAACATTCCTGAACAAGCGCTCAGTGTCTATCAATTCAGGTCCAGAAACTGAACACTGCTGCCAGCGGCCTCACTCTGGGGGACCATGTGGTTGGGCCTTCAGGACAAGGAGGTGACTTAAGAATGTCCAGAACTTAAGAAGTCTGCCTGGTGCTAGGTCCTCATAGCTCCCCGACCCAAAGAGCAGGGTTCATTCTGAGGGAGGCGCAGCAGGAGAGCTGTCAACAGTGGGTGACAGGGATGCTCAGGGGCTGGAGAAGAATGTCCATCTGGCTGCTTGTGTGGAGACTGGTGTGGTTGCAGTGAGGCCGGGGTGGTGAGGATGGTTCCAGGCTTCAGGGGCCGTGAGCTGAGTGATGCAGGAGGGTGCTGGAGATGGAAGAGAGAGACAGGTCCCGGAGCCTTTAGGGCTTTGTGATGGAGGGATGTGGGTTTGGAATGACCTGCAGGTCCCTGTTCTGGGCAATTGGGTGGTGGTGCCATTCATGAAGACAGGACACAAAGAGTCACCTCTCCTAAGCACCTCATTTTGTCTGTTTTGTCTGCCTCTTTTGTCTGTTTCTGTTTGGTTTCAATCTGATGAAGATCTTCAGTCTCCCAATAGGGAAGTTGAATGCTTGTTTGTTTTCTTTTCTGAGACTAGAGTAGAGAATTCCTGTGGATATATTTTCCTATGGTTGTGCAGGCTTCCTCTATCCAAACTAAACAGTCCAGCAGGGCCTCACCCCAGGGTGCCCTCAGGTTCCTTGAAACTGCTGCTGTGTTTGTGTGTGAGCCTGGTACTGGCTGTTCAGAGGCCTCTGCCCATGGCCTGGGACCCACAGTGAGAAGCCATGCATGTGGACGGACAGTGCAGGGAGAGGGGTGCCACTGGCTGGGAGGAGGCCGGGGAAGGCTTCCAGGAGGACACGAAGCTGGGCTGAGTGTGGAGGTGGACTGGAGTCCAATGAATGGAGAAGGAAGAGAAAGAGATCCAGGTGGAGGTAGGAGCAGGTGCAGAGGTGTGGGGTCCATGACTAGTCCAGGGACTCCAAGGCCCATCTGGAGCTGTCTGGCTGAGAGAGAAGCAGAGGGTGGGGACGTGTGACAGGCAGGAGGAGCCAGATGAGGAAGGGCTGTCTGTCATGCTAAGGATCTGGGCTCTGTCTTCAAAACAGGGGGGATCATGGAAGAGCTGAAGGTAAAGGTGCAGTATGAGATCTTTGTTTTAGGAGCGACAGCATTGAGAGCTGAGTGTGGAGGTGGACTGAAGTCCTGTGAATGGAAAAGGAAGGTAAGGTGATCCAGGCAGAGGTAGGAGCAGGTGCAGAGGTGCCTAGGCTGTGCCATCGTGTGGGTGAGAGAGGATGTGGACCCATAGTAGGCAGTGGTTGGGGTCTCTTAGAAAACAGGGGATGGAGGAACTAGGGGTACTGACCTGGAGAAGAGACTCCAGGGCAGAGGAAGGAACAATAGTAACCCTTCCTGGGTCCATCCAAGGGCAGAATGTGGAGATGAGAAGCACTGAGAACCAACTCTGTGACTGTCAGATTCGTCTCATAGTGAAAACGACTGTGTTCAGAGGTAGCAAACACCCATCACCAGTGGTATGCAAGTCAAATGAGGAGAGGATTCCTGCTTGGGGCTCTCGGATAGTTTCAGCAAAACACTAGACCCTCCTGATAAAAATCCTTGTTGGCTATATAGACATGTAGTCCAGTGAGCAATCTACAGTGAGCGGGAAGCCTTTATTGTTGTTGTTTAGTCATTAAGTTGTGTCTGACTCTTCTGTGACTAGAGTAGAGAATTCCTGTGGATATATTTTCCTATGGTTGTGCAGGCTTCCTCTATCCAAACTAAACAGTCCAGCAGGGCCTCACCCCAGGGTGCCCTCAGGTTCCTTGAAACTGCTGCTGTGTTTGTGTGTGAGCCTGGTACTGGCTGTTCAGAGGCCTCTGCCCATGGCCTGGGACCCACAGTGAGAAGCCATGCATGTGGACGGACAGTGCAGGGAGAGGGGTGCCACTGGCTGGGAGGAGGCCGGGGAAGGCTTCCAGGAGGACACGAAGCTGGGCTGAGTGTGGAGGTGGACTGGAGTCCAATGAATGGAGAAGGAAGAGAAAGAGATCCAGGTGGAGGTAGGAGCAGGTGCAGAGGTGTGGGGTCCATGACTAGTCCAGGGACTCCAAGGCCCATCTGGAGCTGTCTGGCTGAGAGAGAAGCAGAGGGTGGGGACGTGTGACAGGCAGGAGGAGCCAGATGAGGAAGGGCTGTCTGTCATGCTAAGGATCTGGGCTCTGTCTTCAAAACAGGGGGGATCATGGAAGAGCTGAAGGTAAAGGTGCAGTATGAGATCTTTGTTTTAGGAGCGACAGCATTGAGAGCTGAGTGTGGAGGTGGACTGAAGTCCTGTGAATGGAAAAGGAAGGTAAGGTGATCCAGGCAGAGGTAGGAGCAGGTGCAGAGGTGCCTAGGCTGTGCCATCGTGTGGGTGAGAGAGGATGTGGACCCATAGTAGGCAGTGGTTGGGGTCTCTTAGAAAACAGGGGATGGAGGAACTAGGGGTACTGACCTGGAGAAGAGACTCCAGGGCAGAGGAAGGAACAATAGTAACCCTTCCTGGGTCCATCCAAGGGCAGAATGTGGAGATGAGAAGCACTGAGAACCAACTCTGTGACTGTCAGATTCGTCTCATAGTGAAAACGACTGTGTTCAGAGGTAGCAAACACCCATCACCAGTGGTATGCAAGTCAAATGAGGAGAGGATTCCTGCTTGGGGCTCTCGGATAGTTTCAGCAAAAACACTAGACCCTCCTGATAAAAATCCTTGTTGGCTATATAGACATGTAGTCCAGTGAGCAATCTACAGTGAGCGGGGAAGCCTTTATTGTTGTTGTTTAGTCATTAAGTTGTGTCTGACTCTTCTGTGACCCCATAGACTGTAGTCTGCTAGGCTCCTCTAGCCATGGGATTTTCCAGGCAAGAATACTGAAGTGGACTGCCATTTCCTTCTCCAGGGGGATCTCCCCCACCCAGGGCTTGAACCCGTGTCTCCTGCACTGACAGGTGGATTCTTTACCGCTGTGCCACCAGAGAAGCCTGGGGAAGCCTTAGTCCTTCTAGCTTTCCCACGGAGTAGACAAACTCACCTGCCACCTTCCCTGACAACCTATCATCATCATTGGATCATTTGCTCAGACTGGATTTGCCTTCCCCTCCCTGACTCTCCCCAGTCCTGCCCTACAGAATGATGTCACCATTTCCTAGCCTGGTACACAAGGAGGGACCCTCGGCTCCTGCATGATCCTACAGCATGCCCTCACATCAGCCCATTCATGACTCCTGTTTGCACAGTCCCCTCCCTCACCCCCGGTTCCCCTAGCAGTGTATGCACATCCCTAAACTCTTTCTTGTCCAAGTGCTCCCTGATTGCCCTTCCTCTCTTCTCCACATTAGGACTTACCTGCTGGGCTATGTCTGATCTGTTTACCTTGTCTTCCACTACACTATGAACTTCCTGGAGGGCAGGGACCGGATCTCATGGCCTTTGAATTATCAGTGCCTCTTGGTGTGCCAGGCACATGCCAGGGGTTCAGGCCATGCTGAACGGGAGAACACATTCCAAACCTTTCCTGAGTCCCCAGCATGGGTTGGTTTCCAGGTTCCTGGCTTTCTCAAACGAGCTATCATCTAGAACAAATGTTGGCAGACTGTTCCTGTCAAGGACCGGGTAGTATTTGCACCAGTGCATCTTTATTTGCACCAGTGCATCCTGTATGCTATCTATTGCAATGACCACCTTGGCTGTTGCAGCATGAACGCAGCCATGGCTGCATATGGCCATGTAGCCTGCGCAGCCACAATCCATGTACCCTGATATGTGTATGCGTGAGTATGGCTGAGTTCCAATAAAACTTAGCCATGAGCTGGACTTGGCTCAGTGGTGGTAGTTTGCTGACCCCTGGTCTAGGAGATTCTTTGAGACACTTAATCACAGCTTTTGATAATCTTCTCGAGAGATTTCATCACTGAAAGAGCTGACACCTCTAATATGCTTGACTGTTCTGAGCGCTTTGCATGCATCAGCTTGGAAAAGACTCATGACAACAACAGCCACTATGAAGACCTCCATTTTACAAATGGGGAAGCCCAGGCACAGAGATATTAAGCCACACACCTAAAATCACATGGCTAAGTGGTAGCATGGGGCTCAGCAGGCAGCCAGAAGTCAGGCCCCAACCACTCTGTGCGAATGCCTCATAGCATCCCAGGGAGGTCTCAGGTCCAAACGATGGCGACCAGGACTTCTCTTCTTGGCCTTCCCTAAGCTCTTTCTCTGGAGCCCAGCAGCTCAGCCAGCACTTGCTCCTAAAATACTCTGAGGCCAGTTGTGTCTTCTGCAGACCCAGGGGCCTGGCCTCTGCAGGGAGTCAGGGTCCTGCCTGTCCACTCTTCCTACTACCACCCCTTGGGCAGGCCACACTCCTGAAGCCACTGCCATAGAGGGCGGATGCGATTACTGCGTCTATGATGGGAAAACATTGCTTTGCAGGCCAGAACCCAGAGCCATAAAATGTTTCACATCACTAATTCGAGCACCACTGATGTGAGCTGCAGTTTAGAGCATCTGACCCTAACATGGAAGCTGATTACACTGAGTCCTCAGCACGAAATACTCGATGTTGAAGCTTCAGGATGGGCCCCCAGTGCACAATGTACTGGGGCTTTCATTTGTATCCCTCTTCTCTTTGGCCTTTGTTTAAAGACACGATCCTAAAATGATTCATTAACTAGCTTGCGGCTCAGTCAAGCTGGCAAAGTGTCTTTCCAAGGCGGGAGAGTGGCAGCACATGAAATCAGAGTGATTCAAGAGGCACGCGTGTGCACAGCTCAGACACCCAATTTGCACCCATTAGACAAATGAATAAAAGAACCCTTTACTAGGACGTAATTACTGAGCACCTGCCATGTGCCAAGCATCGAGCTAGCTGCATCCTATAAGTTATCTCACTTGCCTGACAATTTTGAGCAGGCTCTAAATGCCAAGGGCATGGTGCAGATGGTGAGCACTGGAGGAGAACAGAGGAGGGAGAGATGAAAGGCAGCCGCACAGAGGAGGTGGGCGTGCTGGGCCCTGCAGGCAGAGAAGGGTGTAGGCTCCCTCTCAGAGATGCTCTGAGCAGCGAATGGGGGAACAAGGACCAGGGAGGGCAGCTGAGGGGGTGAGGGGAGGAGACAGCAGCCCGGCTGAGTTTGCAGTTGACTTTTGCCTGGCAAGCCAGAGTGGGTAGCCGGAACTCGAGGGTGAAGATGGGGGAGGCTGTAACTCAGCATGGAGGTGAAAGGGGTGAATAGGCAGACTTGATAAGGAGGCTGGTGGTTTCCAAGGAGGAGGAGGAGAAGGAGGGGTGAGGGGGACAAATATTTTCTAGCCTAAAATGTTTGCCATGATAAAGATCTACTCTGAAACTAACTTTATTGTCTTACAATGCAAGCTATGTTGCATGTCTCATTCAGTCCTGAAGTCCTGAGACCATCCTCTGGCTAATCTTCTATTGGTATTGTGGGTGTGGGTTGAGTAAGACCTTTACAGTCTTAAAATATTCTTTTGATCTATTGTTAATAGCCAACTGTAAAAGTACAAAATGCCTTGCCTAAAGTAGCTTCTGGGGATACTCTTCTATCTCCCTTCCAATACCTTTGCTGGAAACTTTTTCTATCCCTTTCTTTCTTTAATAAACTTTTTACTGCATGAAGCTCTAAGTGACCAACGCCAAGTCTTTGATCCTGAAGTGCATATCTTCTCCTTTGGAGATCATGAATCTGATATGGTTCATCATAAGCTACCATCATCTATTAGAGGAACGGTTAGGGTCAGAGAGACCTTTCAGGAGGCAAGCCAGGATCAAGCAATGGGAGGAGGAGGGCTTAGGGGGGGTGGGGTGGGGGAGTGGAGTCCTGGAGATGTAGCCCTAAGCACCTAGCTGACTTTCCCAAGAATCGTGGAGGATGGGAGTGGGATTGCAGAGGGTGCCCACCCTGGGCCCAGAGGACCTTCCTTGTTTCCTGAGTATTATCCAGGACCAGCCAAAGACAGGGATGCCAGTCCTGCCAGCCTGTGCCCAAGGTCTCAGTGTGGCTGCAGAGAATCTGACAGCTCTTAGGCATATTTTGGGAAGTTGAAGTCCCAAGAGGTCTAAAAGGAGAGTGTTTTGTCCAATAACTGCATTTCTATAACCACCTTCTAGCTGGCCTCCAGTCTCTGCTGCCCGTCCAAAACTCTATGCCCCACTACCCTTTAGAGGGAAGGCCGGGTAGCTCTGGCCCTTGGGTCAAATCGGGCCTATGACTTGTTTTTGTTTGGCCCCCTGAGCTAATAAGTATTCCCACCTGTTTAAAGGACTGAAAACTAAGTAATGTACTATAAAGAAGGATGTGCAATAAGAGCCTCACGTAGTCCTCAAAGTCTAAAATATTTATGATCTATCTCTTTGCAGAAAGTTTGCTGACCTCTGGCCTAGAGCAATGGTTTTCAAACTGAGTTTCCAGGCACCCCAGGATTCCATAAAGACACTAAGGGGGCACAAGCAAAGGTGAGGAAAGACCAGAATGGGCAGGATCTTGCACCCACAAAAGTGGTTCCTTTGGATGTAGCTCATGGTTGGGATCCTGTGACAGAACAGAATAGACTGTGGCTCACTCACTGTCCCTTGCACTGCTTACCATTCTTACTAGAATCCTGGCCGTTGAAATGTGGCAATGCGCCTAGCTAAGCTCAGAACCACAGTTAGGGAAGTGACAGGATTCTGGGCCACCGCACATGAGCTGAGGAGTCCTCAGGGCATTTTCCTGCCTTTCTCCTTGCCTTCCTGGAATACAGATGTGAGGACGAGGTGAAGCAGCCTTCCTGGGACCATGAGGATACGAGCAAAGACTGGCAAAAGAAAAACCGGGAGGTACTCAAGACACTGAGAAAACAGCTAAGCCAACCCCGAGGTCTTCACTTCTGGATGTGGGGGAATAATCTGTGTTCTGTTTAAGCTTCTGCAGAGGAGTTTTCTGCAATTCACAGCAATTCATAACCTAATGACTATAGGTTCTGAAGAGAGGCTTTCGTCATCACAGAAAATTTCTCGACCCTCAGGATAAGTTCAGCTTCATGGCCTGGGAAGTATAGGCTTTCCATGGCCTGCCCTTGGCTCTTCCCAGCTGATCAGAGCCCCTCTGATTACTGCTCCAGGGCTGCTTCCCTGTTCCTCCTCAGAGCACTTCTCTGACCTTGACTTCCCCCACCCCCTGACTTGGGCTCCCAGTGCCTGGCAGACTGACTATTAGCTCCAAGAAAGGAAGGGAATTCCCTTTCGCTGGGCATGGCCTGCATGGTGACTCCTGCTCCAGTCTTGTGGAGGGTTCAGGGTTCAGGGCAGGGCTGCAGAACTCGCTTTTGGAGTGGGAGGAGGGGAGACCAGTGGAAGGGATGGTCTGAGTCCTCAAGAATTCCAGCAGAATGGCCTCCAGCATCTTTGAGAAATGCTTTTTGAGGAAGCTGGGCAAGAAAACCCAAGGGCAAAGACTGAGAATGTTCAGAGGTTCTGGAACTTTGGTCAGTACCTCAAATTAAATGTGGGTGACTCTTGAGTAATAAACCCTTTCATCCATTCATTCATCCACTGGTTAATGGACTCATTCTACTATTAATAGGCCCCTGTCAGGTGCTGGGCTTTAGAGAAGCAATGGAGCCAAGACAAATACGAACACCACCCTGAGACCTCAGTCTTGAGAAGACATACAGGTGCATGGGAAACACAGCACAGTGTGATGAGTGATGAAGTCAGGGGAATACAGGGATGCAGCAGATGTGAGGGACACAGAATTCTGGTGAGAGGAGGGAGTAGGTTGCCTTCACAAACAGAGGAAGGTGTCAGGGACCCACAGCCAGTCCTAGGGGAAGAGTGATGCCAAGATACACTGGAAAGTGAAGACAACTGTAAAAGGTAAAGGGATCAGGGTGAGGACCTGGAGGAGGCCTTGAAAGGGTCCCTCTAGAGCCGCCCACTCGTGAGGAATGAGTTGTAGGGGTGCTTAAGAAAAACCTCTCTGATCAGCAGCCAACAACTCACACAGGGCCCAGCACAGAGCACGCAAGAGTAAATGTTTGCTGAATGAATAAGTGAATGAACAGATGGGCCAGCCCAGGGCTTCCTGACATTTGCACGAGATTGATGGCTTCCTGGAGACTTCTTTCGCAGCTCTCTTACTAAGGAAAGAGTGACACAGATCATCTCCAAGGAGTGAATAATCGAAACACTGTTCTCTTTGGCTTCGAAGTTCATGAAATATGCTTTCCTTTCCCTCTTCCTCCTACCGCTCTCTCTCCTGCCTGCCTTTTACTTCTTTTCTAGTACAGGTGGATTAACTGTCCTGATCAAATGCAATGAGGATCGTATGCAAATTGAATTTCACATGAGAATCATACACAGGACTTGAGTTCATACTGAGAAGCTGTGAAAGGAAGGTATGCAGGTAGGGGGTACCAACTCAGGTCTGGGTTTCAGTCTTTACCATGGAAATTTCATTAGCCACGTCTTTGCAGAGACTGAGCTGGAAGGACCCAACAGGAGGCAGCTCTGGGGCCCAGCGTTGGCGGGGCTATACCTGAGGAGCTAACTGACACAAGGCCAGATCTCCTCCATTAGCTAGTAAAGTATTCAAATGCCTGCTGAACTCCTCCTCTGTACCAGGCACTGTGCTAACTGCAGGAGAGAGACAAACACCACCCCAGCTTTGGAGGTTCTCCTGAGCTATGGGGGAAAGGGATTCTAAGCACAACGCAATGTGATATGCACAAAATAGAAGAGGCTGATGAAGCGCTGGCAGAACAATGGCAGGATCAGGACCTGGTGGCATTAGGAAGGCTTCTCTGAAGAGCGAGAATCTGAACTGTGTCTCAAAGAGGGATAGGAATTTGCTTGGAGGAGGGAGTAGGTTGCCTTCACAAACAGAGGAAGGTGTCAGGGACCCACAGCCAGTCCTAGGGGAAGAGTGATGCCAAGATACACTGGAAAGTGAAGACAACTGTAAAAGGTAAAGGGATCAGGGTGAGGACCTGGAGGAGGCCTTGAAAGGGTCCCTCTAGAGCCGCCCACTCGTGAGGAATGAGTTGTAGGGGTGCTTAAGAAAAACCTCTCTGATCAGCAGCCAACAACTCACACAGGGCCCAGCACAGAGCACGCAAGAGTAAATGTTTGCTGAATGAATAAGTGAATGAACAGATGGGCCAGCCCAGGGCTTCCTGACATTTGCACGAGATTGATGGCTTCCTGGAGACTTCTTTCGCAGCTCTCTTACTAAGGAAAGAGTGACACAGATCATCTCCAAGGAGTGAATAATCGAAACACTGTTCTCTTTGGCTTCGAAGTTCATGAAATATGCTTTCCTTTCCCTCTTCCTCCTACCGCTCTCTCTCCTGCCTGCCTTTTACTTCTTTTCTAGTACAGGTGGATTAACTGTCCTGATCAAATGCAATGAGGATCGTATGCAAATTGAATTTCACATGAGAATCATACACAGGACTTGAGTTCCTACTGAGAAGCTGTGAAAGGAAGGTATGCAGGTAGGGGTACCAACTCAGGTCTGGGTTTCAGTCTTTACCATGGAAATTTCATTAGCCACGTCTTTGCAGAGACTGAGCTGGAAGGACCCAACAGGAGGCAGCTCTGGGGCCCAGCGTTGGCGGGGCTATACCTGAGGAGCTAACTGACACAAGGCCAGATCTCCTCCATTAGCTAGTAAAGTATTCAAATGCCTGCTGAACTCCTCCTCTGTACCAGGCACTGTGCTAACTGCAGGAGAGAGACAAACACCACCCCAGCTTTGGAGGTTCTCCTGAGCTATGGGGGAAAGGGATTCTAAGCACAACGCAATGTGATATGCACAAAATAGAAGAGGCTGATGAAGCGCTGGCAGAACAATGGCAGGATCAGGACCTGGTGGCATTAGGAAGGCTTCTCTGAAGAGCGAGAATCTGAACTGTGTCTCAAAGAGGGATAGGAATTTGCTTGGAGGAGAAGGAAATAGGGATAGGATGGGACAGGATGCGCAGGACAGCTCTTAAAGGGCCATCTGTGCCTATGAGCCAGGAGATCAGTGTGGCTGAAGTCAGGGTCGCCTGAGGTGGGGTGGGCAGGAAGGCCCTGTGTGCTTTGCTGGGATGGAGTGTAGTGTTCGTTGCTCAGTCGTGTCTGATTCTTTGCAACCCTGTGGACTGTGGACCCTAAGGCTCCTCTCTTCATGGAATTCTCCAGGCAAGAATACTGGAGTGGGTTCTCAGGATGGAAAGGGGTTGTTACCTATCACACAAGCTGGGCTGGTCAGAACCTCCAGGATGCTTTATAAAAATGTAGGTTCCAGGTTCTTCTCAGGCCCATTAATCATATCTTTGAGGAAAGAGCTCTGGCATTTGTGTCTTTCAAGGTATTTCTGAGGATTGACCAAATTTGGGAAATATTATTGTGGGCAGAAAGACTAGAAACACTCAGAAAGCCCAACTGGCCGAAGCAGGGCTTGCATTTCTCCTGACTGTCCCAATCGAAGGGAGAATGCGGAGCTATGCACAGAGCAGAGCAGGCCAGCATCACTCACTCTGAGCTGCTGTTCCTTTTTCCTGAATCTGCCCAGCATCTGGGAAGACTGAGGAGAGACCATACCCTCCACCAGCCTCTGCAGTGAGACTGTTAGTTCTCGTTCCCACAGTGTAGAGCTGCTCATCCCACTGTGCTCAATCGAGGCTGGCACTGAGCTGGAAGGACCCAACAGGAGGCAGCTCTGGGGCCCAGCGTTGGCGGGGCTATACCTGAGGAGCTAACTGACACAAGGCCAGATCTCCTCCATTAGCTAGTAAAGTATTCAAATGCCTGCTGAACTCCTCCTCTGTACCAGGCACTGTGCTAACTGCAGGAGAGAGACAAACACCACCCCAGCTTTGGAGGTTCTCCTGAGCTATGGGGGAAAGGGATTCTAAGCACAACGCAATGTGATATGCACAAAATAGAAGAGGCTGATGAAGCGCTGGCAGAACAATGGCAGGATCAGGACCTGGTGGCATTAGGAAGGCTTCTCTGAAGAGCGAGAATCTGAACTGTGTCTCAAAGAGGGATAGGAATTTGCTTGGAGGAGAAGGAAATAGGGATAGGATGGGACAGGATGCGCAGGACAGCTCTTAAAGGGCCATCTGTGCCTATGAGCCAGGAGATCAGTGTGGCTGAAGTCAGGGTCGCCTGAGGTGGGGTGGGCAGGAAGGCCCTGTGTGCTTTGCTGGGATGGAGTGTAGTGTTCGTTGCTCAGTCGTGTCTGATTCTTTGCAACCCTGTGGACTGTGGACCCTAAGGCTCCTCTCTTCATGGAATTCTCCAGGCAAGAATACTGGAGTGGGTTCTCAGGATGGAAAGGGGTTGTTACCTATCACACAAGCTGGGCTGGTCAGAACCTCCAGGATGCTTTATAAAAATGTAGGTTCCAGGTTCTTCTCAGGCCCATTAATCATATCTTTGAGGAAAGAGCTCTGGCATTTGTGTCTTTCAAGGTATTTCTGAGGATTGACCAAATTTGGGAAATATTATTGTGGGCAGAAAGACTAGAAACACTCAGAAAGCCCAACTGGCCGAAGCAGGGCTTGCATTTCTCCTGACTGTCCCAATCGAAGGGAGAATGCGGAGCTATGCACAGAGCAGAGCAGGCCAGCATCACTCACTCTGAGCTGCTGTTCCTTTTTTCCCTGAATCTGCCCAGCATCTGGGAAGACTGAGGAGAGACCATACCCTCCACCAGCCTCTGCAGTGAGACTGTTAGTTCTCGTTCCCACAGTGTAGAGCTGCTCATCCCACTGTGCTCAATCGAGGCTGGCACTATGACATGGTGCTCAGCCATTCCCACGCCAGGTCATTTTGAACCTTATTTGGACCTTCTATTTGCCCTTGGAGGCCCTAGTCACTGGGACATTCCCAGCTCCCTCTCAGGCTCAACCCAGGAGAGCTCCTACCAGGTGGATGAAAGCCGCCCCCCACCCCCCTGCCCCACATACAGGTGCCCAGGATGTGTAATCATTCCTTGATTATATGAAGACCAAAGGGACATGGGTCGTATTAAGTTAACCTTAAAAACGCATTCCAGTATACATTAGGTACAGACAAATGCTGTGTGATTCTACTTAGGTAAGGTGCCTACCTAGAATAGTCAAATTCATAGAGTCACAAAGTACATGGGTAGATGCCAGGGTCTGGGGTGAAGGTGGGGAGGGGGTCTGGGAACTTAGTGTTCAATGGGGACAGAGTTTCAGTTTAGGAAAGTGAAAATTTTGGAGATGGATGATGGTAAGGGATGCATGGCAGTGTGAATGTGCTTAGTGCCACTGAGCTGTACAGTTATGATGGTTAAAACAATGTTTCATATTGTGTGACTTTGGTCACAATAAAAAAATAATTGAAAAGAGACATGTGTCCTATTCTACAAGCAAAATTCTCAGCCCCTTTTCATGAGAGTATTTTTCTTCACCCCAAATACCCTAAAGCTTTCTGTTCACTGGATCTCCCCCATGTGACCTTTCTTCTTCCCTCACTTTACCACTACACTGTCAAAGGGTCACCTCTATGCCTGACCTCTAGAGCAACCCTCTCCCCATCCACTCACCCCCAGCCCACTTCTGTTTCTGCCCCACAAAGCTCCACCAAAAGGTATTCTTCCAAGGCCAAAGCCAACAACAATCTCTTTCCAAAAGTCCTTCTCTAGGAAGATGTTTTTCAGCATCACCATGGTCAGACATATCCTGGTTGGAAACTTTCTGTTTCTGCAGCTTGATTTTCCTCCTGCCATGTCAATGCTCTTTCTCTGCTTCCTTCACTGGATCTCCATCATCTGTAAGGACGGTGTTCCCAGACCCATTCTGAATCATCTCATTCTTTTTGTTCTTTCCAAGAAGTGTTGTCCATTCCTTATACTTGTTTCCAACTGTGTGCTGATGAAATGGCACCCAAATCTGTCTCCTGAACTCAGATTTATTCCCTTTACAATCAGTGTATCCAAATGTCCTTGGATGAAACACAGGCACTTCAGATGCACCAGGCTTCTCTCTTGACTGCTGCCAAGTTTGTTCCTTCTTTTCTATTTCCTTTTAAAGTCTCCCATTGGTCCAAGTCAGAGAACAGGGAGTCATCATTCTTTGTTCCTCGAATAAATGTTTATTGAGTGTCTAGTGTATGCCAGACACTTGGGACACAGTGTCAAATGAGACCTCTCCTCCCTCCAGTTCACATCCAATCAGCCATCAAGTCCCATCCCATTCCTTAAATTCCTCATACATCTGTCTCCCTTTCCATGTTTCCTAAGCTTTGGTTGATGATCCACTTTTTCTTACTCAGGTACCTGCTTCAGCCTCCTAACTGGCCTCACTCCCTCCAGTATCCCTCGCTAATATCTCCACTGCTGCCAGAGTCATCTTTCAAAAGTCCAGGCCTCCCTGTTATTGCTGTGGTTCAGGAGAAAGAGTGACCCTCATCCTTCCCAAGGCTGGTCCCGGGGCTGCCAGCCCCAACCCTCCCATTGACTCTGAGACCCTGCTCCATCCACCGGCAGAGCACAGCTACTTTAGTCCACAGTGACTTAACAGTGGATCCAGAAAGACTGGGTGAAAAGCCACTCAAAGCCACTTATTTACTGGTTATGTGCTATGACCAAGTTTCCTAAACTTTAATGTGTCCATGATTTCATCAAATGGGTATTTTAAAATCTAATTATTTGTGCTGTGAAGAGAATGAAATACAGTCATTTATACAGAAGGCCCAGCTCAGTTCTTGGCACGTAACAGGTATATGGTAAGAGATAGCTATTCCTGTTATTACAAATAGCCCAACACTTCTATCCACAAAAGTCTGTTTCAGAATAAAGCCTAAGCCTCTCTATCAAGCCTGTGGATTCACCTTGATCTGGATCTTGCTGACCTTCCAACCTCACTTTGATATAGGCATGCTGAGCTGTTTTCAGTTCTAAGAGATTGACCCAAACCTTAGTGCCTCTGTACATGTGTTCACTCTGAGATACTCATCCACCAAGACTGTGCTCAAATGCCACCCACTTTATGACAAGTTCCCTGACCTTCCATTACATTTTCCTTTCTAGATTTTCCCATCACACTCTGGACACAGCTCACGAGCTCTTGTCTGAACTCCAGCTTTACATTTCTACCCATCCTTCTCTCCTATGTGCACCTTCCTCAAGGGAAGAGATCATTCCAATGATCAATGAACAAATAAATGCTAGTCTCATAAAACATGCTGTGAACTTGGAAAGACTGTGATTTCTGCGAAAGGAGAGGTCCCCAAGGGGACCAGACAGGCAGTCCTTGGATACACTTGTATCTCTCCTGTCAGCCAGTGAACAGGGGCAGGAACACACTACACATTTTCTCTGCCATTTGCAGAAAGGCAGCTCTGACTTTTCAGTCGTAGACCTTGAGTTTCTACACTTATACTCTCCTTCCTGCCTTGTATGCTCCCTGGCTCTCCTGCTGGGTGATGTCAGTAAGGAACTCCCTTTGGCAGTTCTAGGCTCTCCCAGCACCCCCTGAAGCCCACTAAGAACCCAGAAAGATGCTAAGAACACCTTTCTGCACAACTTGACTCTTAGGAAATGCCTTTCAGAGGGGCTAGCTTCATAAGCCCAGGTTGGAGTGACCTCCTGCAAGACATGTGGGGTGGTGACCAACATGGGGTCATTGATTTCCATACACCAGCCAAGGTTAAACATGCTGAGGGCAAATCAAACTGCTTCTCAGAAAATTTTCATCAAATGGGTATTTAAAATCAAATTATTTGTGCTGTGAAGAGAATGAAATACAGTCATTTATACAGAAGGCCCAGCTCAGTTCTTGGCACGTAACAGGTATATGGTAAGAGATAGCTATTCCTGTTATTACAAATAGCCCAACACTTCTATCCACAAAAGTCTGTTTCAGAATAAAGCCTAAGCCTCTCTATCAAGCCTGTGGATTCACCTTGATCTGGATCTTGCTGACCTTCCAACCTCACTTTGATATAGGCATGCTGAGCTGTTTTCAGTTCTAAGAGATTGACCCAAACCTTAGTGCCTCTGTACATGTGTTCACTCTGAGATACTCATCCACCAAGACTGTGCTCAAATGCCACCCACTTTATGACAAGTTCCCTGACCTTCCATTACATTTTCCTTTCTAGATTTTCCCATCACACTCTGGACACAGCTCACGAGCTCTTGTCTGAACTCCAGCTTTACATTTCTACCCATCCTTCTCTCCTATGTGCACCTTCCTCAAGGGAAGAGATCATTCCAATGATCAATGAACAAATAAATGCTAGTCTCATAAAACATGCTGTGAACTTGGAAAGACTGTGATTTCTGCGAAAGGAGAGGTCCCCAAGGGGACCAGACAGGCAGTCCTTGGATACACTTGTATCTCTCCTGTCAGCCAGTGAACAGGGGCAGGAACACACTACACATTTTCTCTGCCATTTGCAGAAAGGCAGCTCTGACTTTTCAGTTGTAGACCTTGAGTTTCTACACTTATACTCTCCTTCCTGCCTTGTATGCTCCCTGGCTCTCCTGCTGGGTGATGTCAGTAAGGAACTCCCTTTGGCAGTTCTGGGCTCTCCCAGCACCCCCTGAAGCCCACTAAGAACCCAGAAAGATGCTAAGAACACCTTTCTGCACAACTTGACTCTTAGGAAATGCCTTTCAGAGGGGCTAGCTTCATAAGCCCAGGTTGGAGTGACCTCCTGCAAGACATGTGGGGTGGTGACCAACATGGGGTCATTGATTTCCATACACCAGCCAAGGTTAAACATGCTGAGGGCAAATCAAACTGCTTCTCAGAAAATTTTCAGGACTCACTTATACTTCTCTCTGTATCCCATCTTCAGATTCAAAAGCAGAGATAAGCATCTTGAACAATGCCCAAGATACAGTCCTTTAGTCAACACCTTAATAACTTCAAGGTAGTAGGTCCTTCTTCTGGGTTAGCCTCCATTTCTCCCTCTATGTGGCTGAAGCATCTTTCTCCACTGACTAGGCTCATCATCAAATGGTTTGCTTCTTTGTAAAATGCCTTGCAGAGGAAATCTGTTTCCAGTGTTCCAAGTATTGTGGTCCTAAGCATGTTTAAGCAAACAATTCTTTTTTAATTTTAGCCTCTTTTTATTGATTTTTTATTTATTTTTATTTTTCATTCATCTTTATTCTTCTGCCTGTGTGGGCCTCCCATTGCAGTGGCCTCTCTCACTGCAGAGCACTAGCTCTTGGTGCATGCGCTCCAGAGCTCTGGCTTGGTAGTTGGACATATCCGTCCAGCCTTTCCGCAGCAAGTGGTATCTTCCCAGGCCAGGGATCAAACCGGTGCCCCTTGCACTGCAAGACAGTGTCCTTACCCACTGGACCACCAGGGAAGCCCTAAGCAAGCAATTTTAAAACACTGAGTAAAATTTAAAAAGAAAAAGAAAACTTTTTACAAGTTAGTAAGTGTAACAAACTGAAATATATTCCCCTGAGACTCATATGTTGAAGTTCAACGCTGCAATCAGACACTGTTTGGAGATGGGGCCTTTAGGAAAATGATTAAGGTTAAATGAAATCATAAGGGTGGGGCCCTAATCCAATGGGACTGGTGTCCTCAAAAGAGGGGAGGAGATACCAGAAAGTTTTTCTGTGTATGTGCACAGAGAACACATGAGGACACAGAGAGAAGGAGATCATCTAAGCTGGAAATCACAGAAACCAAGTTTGCTGGAATCTCGATCATGGACTTCTAAGCCTCCAGAACTGTGAGAAAATAAATGTCTCCTGTTAAAAGAAGACTTGTAAGAACACCTTTCTGCACAACTTGACTCTTAGGAAATGCCTTTCAGAGGGGCTAGCTTCATAAGCCCAGGTTGGAGTGACCTCCTGCAAGACATGTGGGGTGGTGACCAACATGGGGTCATTGATTTCCATACACCAGCCAAGGTTAAACATGCTGAGGGCAAATCAAACTGCTTCTCAGAAAATTTTCAGGACTCACTTATACTTCTCTCTGTATCCCATCTTCAGATTCAAAAGCAGAGATAAGCATCTTGAACAATGCCCAAGATACAGTCCTTTAGTCAACACCTTAATAACTTCAAGGTAGTAGGTCCTTCTTCTGGGTTAGCCTCCATTTCTCCCTCTATGTGGCTGAAGCATCTTTCTCCACTGACTAGGCTCATCATCAAATGGTTTGCTTCTTTGTAAAATGCCTTGCAGAGGAAATCTGTTTCCAGTGTTCCAAGTATTGTGGTCCTAAGCATGTTTAAGCAAACAATTCTTTTTTAATTTTAGCCTCTTTTTATTGATTTTTTATTTATTTTTATTTTTCATTCATCTTTATTCTTCTGCCTGTGTGGGCCTCCCATTGCAGTGGCCTCTCTCACTGCAGAGCACTAGCTCTTGGTGCATGCGCTCCAGAGCTCTGGCTTGGTAGTTGGACATATCCGTCCAGCCTTTCCGCAGCAAGTGGTATCTTCCCAGGCCAGGGATCAAACCGGTGCCCCTTGCACTGCAAGACAGTGTCCTTACCCACTGGACCACCAGGGAAGCCCTAAGCAAGCAATTTTAAAACACTGAGTAAAATTTAAAAAGAAAAAGAAAACTTTTTACAAGTTAGTAAGTGTAACAAACTGAAATATATTCCCCTGAGACTCATATGTTGAAGTTCAACGCTGCAATCAGACACTGTTTGGAGATGGGGCCTTTAGGAAAATGATTAAGGTTAAATGAAATCATAAGGGTGGGGCCCTAATCCAATGGGACTGGTGTCCTCAAAAGAGGGGAGGAGATACCAGAAAGTTTTTCTGTGTATGTGCACAGAGAACACATGAGGACACAGAGAGAAGGAGATCATCTAAGCTGGGAGAAGATCTCACCAGAAACCAAGTTTGCTGGAATCTCGATCATGGACTTCTAAGCCTCCAGAACTGTGAGAAAATAAATGTCTCCTGTTAAAGCCACGCCATCTATCACATTTTGTTATGGAAGCTCAAGAAGACTAGGATAGCAAGAACTCTTAGAGTCTAAAATTCAGTGAATGCAGAGACACAGAATATGGTTCAGAGCATAAAGTGCATTTTTAAAAAATTGATGAAGTAGAGCTTTGGTTTTCATAGCCTTGTGGAGAAGCGAGGGAGCAGGAGACAGAGGTTAGGGCCCACTAAAGTTGGCAGTTCTTAGAGGACAGCCCTGAACAAAGCTGAGCTAGTTAAAGTCACACCCTGAGTATAGGATGAACTAGAAATAAGCCTACTTCCTTCTCATACAGTACTGCTACCCTCTGGGTAGATGTAGAGGCTGATTGTTTATCTCTGACCTTGACATGGAGGCATCAGCAAATAGAAAGCTTCCTCTGAGGCTCTATCATGATAAATCTGTCTTCATATGGGTTTTCAGCCTTCAGATTCCTTGAGCCGTCTGAAACCTTCATACTGAGAATTTAATCTGAAGACATCTCTGGCTGGTAATGCCTCCAACCACTGAGCAGTAATAAATACACCATTTTCTACCCAAGTCTCAAAGAATTTCCCCAGACAAAGTTTATGATTCTAACCACATAGTCAAAAATTTAAAAAACAAAAACAGAAACATGGTTCTGGCTGCAAGAGGTAAGAAACAACAGGCAACAGAGTGAAGCCTGCAAATATTTCATATACTGAGGTGAACAGACATAGAATATAAAATAAATGTATTTAACATATTCAAATAACTTATATGTAAAGAGCAAGAGACTATAAACTCAAAAGTAATTGAAAAAAGAAACCTAGCATTTCATTGTCTGAAAATACTAACATTTGAAATTAAAATAAATCTTCAGTGAATGAATTCATCAGAGGTTTAACATAACTAAACAGGGAATTCTTGAATAGAATGAGAGAAAATGATAGAGGTTAAGAAGCAAAGAAGATAGAGTGAGATAGATTAACGTGCCTTGTCAGACTTCTAGAAGCAGCAAAGAGAATAAAGGAGAGACAGCAGTTGGAATGGCTGTTTAGATGACAACAGCTAATTTTTTTTCCAAACAGATGAAAGATGCAATCCATAGATTCAAGAAGCTTAATGAAATCAAATAGGATAAATATTAAAATATCCACAACTAGACATACAATGGTGAAACTATAAAACACTAAAATCAAATGTAGAATAGAAAGAGATGAAAAAGTTCAAGTTAATTTAGAAGGCTAGCAATATCTTGACACAGACACTTTCCAACAGTGTGTGTGTATAATGTATATAAAATATATATGTAATAAACAACAAAATAGAAGCAAAATTACTATGCAAAATATTAACAAATAAAATATAGGTATATTCTAAAATGATAATGCTAAATGACCAAGTTGGGTTTATTTAGTTTAACACCAAAAAAATCAACCAGTGGAATTCACCACACAGAAGAATAAAGGAGAAACTCATATTATACCAATAGATATAGAAAGATGCTCAACAAAGGTCAACATTTATTTGCAATGAAAGCTCTTAGCAAAGCAGGATTAGAAAGGAACTGTCAATTAAAACAAAAGACTTCAGAGAACATCATATTTAATGGTGAAGAAGTTAAACAATCTGTTTAACACTGAACAATGGCAAATATGTCTAATATCTTCACAATGATTTGACACTATACCAGAGATTCTAGGTAGAGCATAGGGGCATGAGAAAGGTTGACGAAAAGGTATAAAATTGAAAAGGCAGAAACAAAACCATAATTCTTAGCAGATGATGACTGTTTTCTGTAGAATATGCCAAATAATTCATAAATGATTATAGGATAGTTGTAATATGTAAAAATCAAAGTATAAAAATTAATTGCATGTCTAACCACTATGCAAGAAACAGGTAGAAAATGAAATTTTAAAAGATATGATTTATAAAAGCAACAACAAATATACCTAGGGATAATGCATTAGGAAATGTATAAGATTTATAATGAAAAAAATTACACACATTTATTGAAAGCCATAAAGAAGCCCTGAGTAAGTAAAGACATACCATATTAATGAACTGTAAGACTTGGTATCACAAAGGTACCAGTTCTTCTTCAATTCATCTGAAGCTTTGGTATAATTAAAAGAAAGACCCCAACAGATCATTTTGTGGATCTTGGCAAGATACTCATAAAATTTATTAGAGAACAAAGGCTACTTCACAGGAAAAAATACTAAATGGGAAATAAAGGTGAGAAAAGATGTATATAGTAGTTCAAAGTGATACACAGCAATCTAGATAAACCTTAAGGATGTAATTTTGAGGGCAGCTGATTAAGACCATGTAATCAATATAACACGATTACATTTATGAGTTCAAGTGCTGGCAAACTAAACACTGAGTTCTTAGGGATACACACTTATGAGCTAACTATGAAGAAAAGCAGGGCTTCCCTGGTGGTCCAGTGGGTAGACAGTCTGCCTTGCAGTGCAAGGGGCACAGGTTCAATCCCTGGCCTGGGAAGATTCCACATGCAGCGGAACAGCTGGACTGGTGTGTCCAATTACGAGCTGGCGCTCTGGAGCTCATGTGCCCTGAGACGGTGCCTGGGGCAAGGAGAGACTACTGCAATGGGAGGCCCACATGAGCCAAAGAGTGGAGACGGATGAAAATAAACAGATACAGGTAAATTAGAAAGGAACTGGGTCAATTAAAACAAAAGACTTCAGAGAACATCATATTTAATGGTGAAGAAGTTAAACAATCTGTTTAACACTGAACAATGGCAAATATGTCTAATATCTTCACAATGATTTGACACTATACCAGAGATTCTAGGTAGAGCATAGGGGCATGAGAAAGGTTGACGAAAAGGTATAAAATTGAAAAGGCAGAAACAAAACCATAATTCTTAGCAGATGATGACTGTTTTCTGTAGAATATGCCAAATAATTCATAAATGATTATAGGATAGTTGTAATATGTAAAAATCAAAGTATAAAAATTAATTGCATGTCTAACCACTATGCAAGAAACAGGTAGAAAATGAAATTTTAAAAGATATGATTTATAAAAGCAACAACAAATATACCTAGGGATAATGCATTAGGAAATGTATAAGATTTATAATGAAAAAAATTACACACATTTATTGAAAGCCATAAAGAAGCCCTGAGTAAGTAAAGACATACCATATTAATGAACTGTAAGACTTGGTATCACAAAGGTACCAGTTCTTCTTCAATTCATCTGAAGCTTTGGTATAATTAAAAGAAAGACCCCAACAGATCATTTTGTGGATCTTGGCAAGATACTCATAAAATTTATTAGAGAACAAAGGCTACTTCACAGGAAAAAATACTAAATGGGAAATAAAGGTGAGAAAAGATGTATATAGTAGTTCAAAGTGATACACAGCAATCTAGATAAACCTTAAGGATGTAATTTTGAGGGCAGCTGATTAAGACCATGTAATCAATATAACACGATTACATTTATGAGTTCAAGTGCTGGCAAACTAAACACTGAGTTCTTAGGGATACACACTTATGAGCTAACTATGAAGAAAAGCAGGGCTTCCCTGGTGGTCCAGTGGGTAGACAGTCTGCCTTGCAGTGCAAGGGGCACAGGTTCAATCCCTGGCCTGGGAAGATTCCACATGCAGCGGAACAGCTGGACTGGTGTGTCCAATTACGAGCTGGCGCTCTGGAGCTCATGTGCCCTGAGACGGTGCCTGGGGCAAGGAGAGACTACTGCAATGGGAGGCCCACATGAGCCAAAGAGTGGAGACGGATGAAAATAAACAGATACAGGGCCAATAAAGGAGGCCAAAATTTAAAAATAAGAAAAAAGAAAGCAAATGAATAAGCAAGTTCATAGTTGAGGTAGTGGTGACCGGAGAGATGGGAGATGGAATGAAGTTACTGAGGGACACACATCACTAGGGTATCTTTTTTTCTCTTAGGCTTGGAGATGGCTACACAGGTGTGTGGAGTATTTATGTCATATTTTACAAGTATACTTTTGTATCTACTTGATTTTTAATAACTGCAGAGACTACCAGAACCAACGTTCTGGGTTTGAAATCTCTGGTAGAATAACTGTCCCCAATCCAGTCCTGCCCACAGGACATGCCCCACCCCCTGCAAGAGCCTTACCTTGGCAGGGTTGAGTGCTGTGATGATCCACACACAGTGTGCATTGTTGTCATACTGAATGGGGAAATTGGGGGACGTGATGATGCCCGAGGGGCCTCGAAGGTGGGCATCACACATGCGGGCTGCAGAGAGGAGGTGGAAGACAAGCATTTTAGTTTAGACAAGGACCAGTTCCCATCCCTATCTTCCACCCCCCACCCCGAAGAGACTGAAGTCTGTACATCCTATCCCAGATATAACCTTCTACTTCCTGTTTCCTTCCCTGACATCTCCTAGTGGGTCAAGAGAAGTCACAGTTCCCAGCGCGCCGGGGGGAGGGGTAGGCCCCATATGCCCTGACCTGCCGCTCTTCAGTCAATGATGGACTTCCACAGACAGGCTAAGCAAGTCCCCTTACCCAGACTCCACTGTGACCAAAAGAGGGTGTGGGCAAGTACTACTTACCTTGACCTCAAGCTAAGTGGACCCTTGACACCTACTGGCCTGCCAAGCTGTTCTCCTCCTGCTCAGCTGACCTTTCTGCATTCCCCCATGTGTTCTCAGGTCTCCTGAAGGAGGATCTTAGGGCGTCCTTACCAAGACCACCTCAACTAGGCATCAGAATGTCCATACCCAGGACTCTGCGAGGCCCCTGACTTAGCCTGGTGCCAGGCACCCAGAATGACTTCAGGGACAATGAAGTACTTTCTCAACCCTTCCCCATACTTAGCACATGCCTAAAATAGGCTTTTGACTGGAAGCATAATGATTCAAGGTGAATTAAAAGAAGTGCTCTCCTCAAGTAGATATAAAGTGTTATCAATCACAGCTTAATCTAATTAGGCTCTTTAAAATAGCTTCTAAACTAATTAGATTAAGTAGTGATTGATACCAGTTAAGGTACTACATTGTATCTAGGTGTTTGCCTTCTTTAAAAACATGTTCTTTAGTTCTAGCCACTTCATTCTTCAATGTTAGTGCTCAGCTATTTTAATAAAAATTTCTATGAGCCTGTTCTGTTGCTGCCCACATGGCAATTTATCCTAATTGTAGGTAAAGTGCCTAACAGTAAAGAAATAGTGAGCAACCTCAACAAGCCTAAGTATGTAAAATGAAAATGGTGTCAAACCTGGTTTCTTCTGATGGGACAGAGTGTCCTAGAAGCGCTCTCTGTGTGTGGGCAGAGCCATGACAAACCTTTCCTAGGAAACCCTTCCTAGGAGGGCCTTGGGAAGAAAGTTCCAGGACATAATCAATCTCTTCTCATTTCACAGGCTCATTCCTATGCTCATTCATTCCCACCTATATTGAGTGCCTATTACAGGCCAGGCAGAGTGTGGGAAGAGAAAAGAGAAGGGCAGTCCCTCTTCTCTGAATGGTCACGAGCAAGAGGAGAGAGCAGATGTAAAAAAAGTTGAAACTGAGCAGAGTGAGTGTTGTCAGGATTACTTGCAAGAGACTCTGGATCAAAACTGCCCCTTCTGTTCTATGACCTTCAGTGAAGAAGTTCCTTCTGGTTGCTCATCCCAGACCTGACTCTGAAGGATATTCTTCTTCATTTTGAGCTCACATGTTGTGTTAAGCTTGAACAAAGTCTTAGGGAAACCATCTCCCCAATTCCTTCCCTGTGCATCTGATTGTTACTATAATTCTGTGCTGAGAAACACTGACATCCACTGATTGGACTTGATGTAATTGTACCTGAAGGCAGCTCCATATGGTGAGGAGAGAGTAAGCTATGGGGGTGCTACTGACTTGGCATTTTAGGTTTTGCTGGGTTTTTATTCTTTTTTTTGCCTGTAAATCATCATTTATTTTTCATCCATCTTTATTCTTTGGCCCATGTGGGCCTCCCACTAGAGTGGTCTCTCTTGTTGCTGAGCACCGGCTCTGGGCGCATGTGCTCCAGAGTGCTGACTTGTAATTGGACACACTGGCTCAGCCTTCCTCGCATGTGGGATCTTCCGGGCCAGGAATCAAACTGGTGTCCCTTGTACTGCAAGGTGGACTCTTTACCCACTGGACCACCAGGAAGCTCTATGCTGATTATTTTAAGTCTGAAGTGAAAGTTACAGTATCAATCGCTCAGTCATGTCTGCCTTTTTGGTACACCATGGATTGTAGCCCATCAGATTCCTCTCTCCATGGAATTCTCCAGGCAAGAGTGGGTAGCCATTTCCTTTCTAGGTGATCTTCCTGACCCAGGGATTGAACCCAGATCTCCTGCATTGTAGGCAGATTTTTTTACCACCGTCCTAGAAGCGCTCTCTGTGTGTGGGCAGAGCCATGACAAACCTTTCCTAGGAAACCCTTCCTAGGAGGGCCTTGGGAAGAAAGTTCCAGGACATAATCAATCTCTTCTCATTTCACAGGCTCATTCCTATGCTCATTCATTCCCACCTATATTGAGTGCCTATTACAGGCCAGGCAGAGTGTGGGAAGAGAAAAGAGAAGGGCAGTCCCTCTTCTCTGAATGGTCACGAGCAAGAGGAGAGAGCAGATGTAAAAAAAGTTGAAACTGAGCAGAGTGAGTGTTGTCAGGATTACTTGCAAGAGACTCTGGATCAAAACTGCCCCTTCTGTTCTATGACCTTCAGTGAAGAAGTTCCTTCTGGTTGCTCATCCCAGACCTGACTCTGAAGGATATTCTTCTTCATTTTGAGCTCACATGTTGTGTTAAGCTTGAACAAAGTCTTAGGGAAACCATCTCCCCAATTCCTTCCCTGTGCATCTGATTGTTACTATAATTCTGTGCTGAGAAACACTGACATCCACTGATTGGACTTGATGTAATTGTACCTGAAGGCAGCTCCATATGGTGAGGAGAGAGTAAGCTATGGGGGTGCTACTGACTTGGCATTTTAGGTTTTGCTGGGTTTTTATTCTTTTTTTTGCCTGTAAATCATCATTTATTTTTCATCCATCTTTATTCTTTGGCCCATGTGGGCCTCCCACTAGAGTGGTCTCTCTTGTTGCTGAGCACCGGCTCTGGGCGCATGTGCTCCAGAGTGCTGACTTGTAATTGGACACACTGGCTCAGCCTTCCTCGCATGTGGGATCTTCCCGGGCCAGGAATCAAACTGGTGTCCCTTGTACTGCAAGGTGGACTCTTTACCCACTGGACCACCAGGGAAGCTCTATGCTGATTATTTTAAGTCTGAAGTGAAAGTTACAGTATCAATCGCTCAGTCATGTCTGCCTTTTTGGTACACCATGGATTGTAGCCCATCAGATTCCTCTCTCCATGGAATTCTCCAGGCAAGAGTGGGTAGCCATTTCCTTTTCTAGGTGATCTTCCTGACCCAGGGATTGAACCCAGATCTCCTGCATTGTAGGCAGATTTTTTTTACCACCTGAGTCACCAGAGAAACTCTGGTAAGTTATGAAACCTCTCTGACTACTTCTTCATCTGTAACATGGGATTGAATTATGATGAGGGTGAAATTCTATGGGATCTATGAAGGCTTACCCAGGACCTGGGATACTGTTGATATTTAACAAAGGGGAGCTGGGACTGTTGGACTCAGATGCCATGTTCATTCCTTGTCACTATCTCCAAGATTCCTCAAGGCCAAGGATCTTTATTCTACCTTTCATGAAGTATCTTTTTAAGATTTTTTTCCCCCATGACTACATTTGAGACTGACAACGTTACTAAACAAATTAGAATAGGGTAATCAAAGCCAAAACCTTAATCCTCACCCACCAAGAGGATCTGTTGCTTCCTACTGCTAGCCCTGCAGGATTCTTCAAGTCTCAACCAGCACCACACTGTAACTCTTCTGGAGATTAGGTTTTGCTGCCAAAACCCCTCAACTTCCAACTTAATTTATCGTGCACTTGGTTCCAAATATTAGATGGTATTTGCAGTTTGTTGAGACATGCTGAAGGTAATTAGGGAGAAGAGGTCAAAAAAGCATTTACCACTTTAAGGGCTTAGAGGGTTTTAATTAAAATATTACAATCTGCAGCTAGTTAGCCTGGAACACCAAAAATAGGTTCAGAATGGAGGATCGGCTCCTTTTATCCTCTGCTGTCTGGGAAAGTTCAGGAGGTCTGTGGACAGACAGACTTCTCTCTGAGCAGCCAGCCCCTGGGGTCCCACCAACAGATGGATAGTTCACTGCTGCAACCCACACGGGCTGGAGAGATGGTAGATATTCAGACAGTGACTGAATAAATGAATAAACACATGTGTATGTTTCTCTACTTGTCTTTTCCCATCAAATAAACACCCTGCTGGGTAACTGTCAGGAGACTTTTCCAGGACTTTCCATGCTTCAGCTCTGCAGCTCATTCCATTCTTCCTCTGAACATCACTACACCATCTAGCAGGAACAGTGTTCCAGGGGACTTGAGGCAGATATCATGTGGACCCACAGCCAGTCTGGAAAGTTTCCTTTCTAGGTGATCTTCCTGACCCAGGGATTGAACCCAGATCTCCTGCATTGTAGGCAGATTTTTTTTACCACCTGAGTCACCAGAGAAACTCTGGTAAGTTATGAAACCTCTCTGACTACTTCTTCATCTGTAACATGGGATTGAATTATGATGAGGGTGAAATTCTATGGGATCTATGAAGGCTTACCCAGGACCTGGGATACTGTTGATATTTAACAAAGGGGAGCTGGGACTGTTGGACTCAGATGCCATGTTCATTCCTTGTCACTATCTCCAAGATTCCTCAAGGCCAAGGATCTTTATTCTACCTTTCATGAAGTATCTTTTTAAGATTTTTTTCCCCCATGACTACATTTGAGACTGACAACGTTACTAAACAAATTAGAATAGGGTAATCAAAGCCAAAACCTTAATCCTCACCCACCAAGAGGATCTGTGGCTTCCTAATGCTAGCCCTGCAGGGGATTCTTCAAGTCTCAACCAGCACCACACTGTAACTCTTCTGGAGATTAGGTTTTGCTGCCAAAACCCCTCAACTTCCAACTTAATTTATCGTGCACTTGGTTCCAAATATTAGATGGTATTTGCAGTTTGTTGAGACATGCTGAAGGTAATTAGGGAGAAGAGGTCAAAAAAGCATTTACCACTTTAAGGGCTTAGAGGGTTTTAATTAAAATATTACAATCTGCAGCTAGTTAGCCTGGAACACCAAAAATAGGTTCAGAATGGAGGATCGGCTCCTTTTATCCTCTGCTGTCTGGGAAAGTTCAGGAGGTCTGTGGACAGACAGACTTCTCTCTGAGCAGCCAGCCCCTGGGGTCCCACCAACAGATGGATAGTTCACTGCTGCAACCCACACGGGCTGGAGAGATGGTAGATATTCAGACAGTGACTGAATAAATGAATAAACACATGTGTATGTTTCTCTACTTGTCTTTTCCCATCAAATAAACACCCTGCTGGGTAACTGTCAGGAGACTTTTCCAGGACTTTCCATGCTTCAGCTCTGCAGCTCATTCCATTCTTCCTCTGAACATCACTACACCATCTAGCAGGAACAGTGTTCCAGGGGACTTGAGGCAGATATCATGTGGACCCACAGCCAGTCCTGGCATCAAAACAACTTGGTACCAAAAAGAGAACAGCTCTTGACACAAGTGCCTCTTTTCTTTTATCTTTTCTGCAAGCCTTATTCCTACCCTGCTCCATGCTGGCTTCACTCACATCTCCTACTGCTGTCCTCCTTCCTTGTCCTCTCCCAGTGCTCTCTCTAGAATACCTCTGGGCCACCTATTCTGACTTGTAGCTGTAATGTCCTTCCAAACCACTGCCTTTCAACTCCTGCCTTGATTGAAGCCCGCCTACCCCTCCCAGGTCCACTACTTCCTCTGCAACACTCTGCAATGGAGAGTCTTCTCCTCCCTCCCGTGTTTCCTCCCACAAACAACTGCTAACCCCCTGGAGGAAGTCTTCTCTAACCATCATCTGTATCTCACTCCACTGACACCAACTTTCTCTTCACCAACAGCTCCCTGCCTTCTCTTCCCAGCTCAAATCCCATGGTCTACTATTATGATAATTTTCTTGCAAATCTACCTTACTCCTTTAAATGGTTGCCCGGAAGACATCAATTGTGGATGAACCTCTCCATTTACATTCTCTAGCCCTTCCCTCATATGGTCAAGCTTTGTTGGAGAAAAATCACACGAGTAGGAAGATGTCACTATACATTCATAATCACCCACCTCAAAGAGTCCTGGGTTTTGTCCAGCAACTCTGCCATTTAGCTCACTCTCCTACTCTGTTCAAAGACCTTTCATTCCTTTTGCATGTCTCTCTGACCTATTCCCCTTCCCCTCACCTCCCCTTACTCTCAAGTGATGACCTTCCTTCAGTCTTTGTGGGTGAAACAGAGGACATCGGGCAGGTGTGCCCTGTCTCTCTTCCCCCAAGTCTGCAATCCCATCTGCTTATGTCCTCCGCTTCTTCTTTTTGGCTCCAACAGAAGAATGACTCTTTCACCTTTCAGAGGTCAGTCCCTCTGCCTGAGATCAGGTGCCCCTACCCAAGATTAACCATGCTGATGGTCATGCCCAGGGCCTGCTCTTCTGGGACTCATGAGTGTCCATCTGTGAGATCTTTAACTCTATAGCCTGGTTCCTTCCCCTGCTGCCTACTCATCCAGAAGAGTGACTTTGGTCTCAATGCACCCTGTGATGTCCTAAATCCTTGGTCTCTCCAGACTCCTGGCTCCCTCATTTCTCCTTATCTGTCCATCCCCTTCTGACCCATTTTCTCTCACTACCTGGTCTGGACCTCAAGACCCTGTCCAGCAGGTTCCATCACATTCCTCTACTTGGCTTTGATGAATTCTATTGTCCATTTTTGCTATTCCTAATCCTGTGAGGGGGCTGCAGGAGAGCTATGGTACCACCACAGACAGATCCGTGGTTTGCCACCATCATGGAAGCTTTAGCCCAAGTCTGTCCTCTCTCTTG
Organism: Tragulus kanchil; assembly: GCA_022376925.1. Classification (NCBI taxonomy): domain Eukaryota; kingdom Metazoa; phylum Chordata; class Mammalia; order Artiodactyla; family Tragulidae; genus Tragulus; species Tragulus kanchil. The sequence continues at coordinate 130,124,282 of JAIOJX010000032.1, read as the reverse complement.
TCTTTGTTCTACTTCCTTGACCATTCCTTAAGGGGCAACTTCAAACACCCACCACTGAGTTGAGTCACTTAACCCCAGGGGCTGCTTTCAGGTCTTAGTTGTATTTGATCTCTCTAAAGAGTCTGACCCTAATGACTCTTCTTTCTCTGCGAAACACATTCATTGGGTTCCATGATGCCTCTCTTCTTCTACCTCTCTGAATGATCCATCTTATGTATTAACTCCCTAAAAGGAGTTGTTTAAGTCTGTGCAAAGAATATACCATGTTTTGCACAGTTCCTGCACATTTCTGGGAGTTCACAACGAGATCAAAATAAATATTACCGAGAAGTGTGTGTATGTGTGTGTGTGGGGGGGTGTTCTATGTGATTCTATCTAGTATATAGACTCTAAATTGTTGTCCAGGTGCAATATTCAAGTAGAAGTAGAGCCTTTGGTCAGGAGTGGAATCCCAGCTCAAAAGATTAGCTTTGTGTTGTCAGGCAAGTTGGCAGACCACTCCAAGATGAAGCTAAACATAAAATATGGATATTACCTCTCTCCTTGTGAAGAAATAATGATGAAAATGCTTACTGTACCACTTCATATAAGTATAAATAGCTTAATAAATGGGTATTTTAATCATTAATATATATGTATGGGTAAGGGACTTAGGGACTAATGGGGCACGTATTCTACTGCGATCAGTACATCACCCAGCAGAGAGTAATGCCAGAGGAGGGGAGAGGAAGGCATAAGTGACATAGGGTGGGGATGGGACGAGGGAAGAGAGGAAGAGAGAGAGAGGAGGGAGATGAAGACAGAGCAGAAAACAAGAGTAATATTTAAAGGGGAAGCCCAAGAAGCTGACCCAAGAAGAAAGATGGCCATTCAACTTTCATGAATTTAATTCAACATTTTTTGTGTGTAGTCTTTCTCACATTTCACTTCCATCTTAGGAGGATGAGGGAGAAGATTCAGAGCAGCTGACTCATTTGCCTGTGCATATACCAGTTCCTTCATCATTTGGCTTTGGTTCTATTTCCATTTTGCATTCCTAATCCTGTGAGGGGGCTGCAGGAGAGCTATGGTACCACCACAGACAGATCCGTGGTTTGCCACCATCATGGAAGCTTTAGCCCAAGTCTGTCCTCTCTCTTGTCTTTGTTCTACTTCCTTGACCATTCCTTAAGGGGCAACTTCAAACACCCACCACTGAGTTGAGTCACTTAACCCCAGGGGCTGCTTTCAGGTCTTAGTTGTATTTGATCTCTCTAAAGAGTCTGACCCTAATGACTCTTCTTTCTCTGCGAAACACATTCATTGGGTTCCATGATGCCTCTCTTCTTCTACCTCTCTGAATGATCCATCTTATGTATTAACTCCCTAAAAGGAGTTGTTTAAGTCTGTGCAAAGAATATACCATGTTTTGCACAGTTCCTGCACATTTCTGGGAGTTCACAACGAGATCAAAATAAATATTACCGAGAAGTGTGTGTATGTGTGTGTGTGGGGGGGTGTTCTATGTGATTCTATCTAGTATATAGACTCTAAATTGTTGTCCAGGTGCAATATTCAAGTAGAAGTAGAGCCTTTGGTCAGGAGTGGAATCCCAGCTCAAAAGATTAGCTTTGTGTTGTCAGGCAAGTTGGCAGACCACTCCAAGATGAAGCTAAACATAAAATATGGATATTACCTCTCTCCTTGTGAAGAAATAATGATGAAAAATGCTTACTGTACCACTTCATATAAGTATAAATAGCTTAATAAATGGGTATTTTAATCATTAATATATATGTATGGGTAAGGGACTTAGGGACTAATGGGGCACGTATTCTACTGCGATCAGTACATCACCCAGCAGAGAGTAATGCCAGAGGAGGGGAGAGGAAGGCATAAGTGACATAGGGTGGGGATGGGACGAGGGAAGAGAGGAAGAGAGAGAGAGGAGGGAGATGAAGACAGAGCAGAAAACAAGAGTAATATTTAAAGGGGAAGCCCAAGAAGCTGACCCAAGAAGAAAGATGGCCATTCAACTTTCATGAATTTAATTCAACATTTTTTGTGTGTAGTCTTTCTCACATTTCACTTCCATCTTAGGAGGATGAGGGAGAAGATTCAGAGCAGCTGACTCATTTGCTCTGTGCCATATGAGATGTTACTATCAAGGTTGGAACCTCAACATAGGTCCCTGAGTTCTGAGTCTGGTGTTCTTTTGACCAAAAAAGCTACTATTCTAGAGAAAAAACAATAAATGGTTTTTTGTTGATGATCTACTCTGTGATTCAGTTACTCTGTTTCATCTGGGGCTGATACTCTGTCCCTATCCTCTGTCAACACCCATCTGTGGTCACAGGAAACCAGATTTCCTGGTTGTTCAGTGGCTCTCTTCACTCCATCAAGTGGTGTACAAACTGTGTTCCCCAGAACCTCAGGGGTTCCTTGGAGGTTGGGGGACTTGGGGGCTTCTGGGAGTGGTAAGGAGGGGCAATTCCAAACCCCTGGCCCCTACTTCATTGAGAGAAGCTCCACAGCATCTGTTTTTTTTTTTTTTTTTTTTGGCCACTTCTATTGGTCTTTCATTTATTTATTTTCATCCATCTTTGTTCTTTGGCCCGTGTGGGCCTCCCACTGCAGCGGCCTCTCTTCTTGCAGAGCACTGGCTCTGGGCGCATGTGCTCCAGAGCTCCGGCTCGGTAGTTGGACACATCGGTCCAGCCACTCCATGGCATGTGGGATCTTTCTAGGCCAGAGATTGAACCAGCACCCCTTGTACTGCAAGGCAGTGTGTCCTTATCCACTAGACCACTAGGGAAGCCTGGCATCTATTTTATTTATGGAGCTTTTGTAAAAGCTTACTTTAAAATACAGGGAGTTTGAGATAGACATGTACACACTGCTATGTTTAAAACGGACAGCCAACAAGGACCTGCCGTATGGCACAGGAAACTCTGCTCAACGTTATGAGGCAGCCTGGATGCAAGGTGAGTTTGGGGGAGAATCAATACATGATATGCATGGCTGAGTCCCTTCACCATCCACATGAAACTATCATAACATTGTTAATTGGTTATACTCCAACATAAAATAAAAAAATTCAAAAATAAATAAATATTGGGCTCCCTATGTAAAATAAGTTTGACAAGCCCTGTATTATATTGCCTGTCTCTGGGCCTGAATAGAATTAGTATAACATCATGCCATGTTGTTTTCAATCTCCTCTGGATTATCAAAATTTTCTAGTAGTCAACTGAGAAGCTTATTTCTTTTGATCGGAGGGTGAGAAAAAAGAATAAGGCCTGTGAATATTTAATTTCAAATTCCAAAATGAGGGCACAGTTCCACATTGTTCATTCATTTCAATCACTGATTCATTCAGGTTGTCCGCAAACATTTGTTGAGAACCTATCATTTGCCTGGCCCCATGTTTTAGTAGAATTAATTGTGTGGAAAATGAATATTTAAAATCAAATCATACTTTAAATGAATTAGAGGAAAAAAATAACATCACTATGTGTGGCAGTGAATACTTTTCAGACTGTGGTGTTTTGGTCACCTGCTTACCAAAGTGAAGCTATCATGGAATTCAGAGTTTTGTTACTTTCTATTTTTAAAGTGCACTTCACTTAAGCTTGCAGTTAAAATATCACAGTTAGAACAGTAACTCTGATGAATTCAAATATTTTAAAAGAAAAACTTCCAAAACTGCCCAAAGTGAAGGATCCTTGAATATCAGATCTACCTCGGCCTTTGGCCTTCAGTGAAGACCAGGACAGATCATCCAAGTTCAAACTCAGGAGCCTCTGTTTTTCTCTTCCTCCCTCACAATGACCTTGAGAGATAAAGAAGGAGAGAGAGGAAGGAGCTGAAGTTGCCCTAGAAGCCCCTCTCCACTACAGCTGGCGCTGGTCCCTTTCTACAGAATGACCTGTTTAAATCTGGCAAGCACTGGACAACCGAGGTTGTATTTCCCTGGTTCACAAATGAGAGCCCTGTGGCTTCAAAAGACAAAGAAACTGGCCCAGAGTCGACAGAGTAACAGGTGGCAGAGTTGGGCTCTCCATCAAAGTCTGGGCCCCTCCCAAGGTGCCTGATTGGACAGGACGGTGAGAAAACAGGCTCCTACCAATAAAAGATGTGGGGCCACTAGAGGCTGAGGGTGGGCCCCAACTAAATAAATTCAAAATAAATAAATATTGGGCTCCTATGTAAAATAAGTTTGACAAGCCCTGTATTATATTGCCTGTCTCTGGGCCTGAATAGAATTAGTATAACATCATGCCATGTTGTTTTCAATCTCCTCTGGATTATCAAAATTTTCTAGTAGTCAACTGAGAAGCTTATTTCTTTTGATCGGAGGGTGAGAAAAAAGAATAAGGCCTGTGAATATTTAATTTCAAATTCCAAAATGAGGGCACAGTTCCACATTGTTCATTCATTTCAATCACTGATTCATTCAGGTTGTCCGCAAACATTTGTTGAGAACCTATCATTTGCCTGGCCCCATGTTTTAGTAGAATTAATTGTGTGGAAAATGAATATTTAAAATCAAATCATACTTTAAATGAATTAGAGGAAAAAAATAACATCACTATGTGTGGCAGTGAATACTTTTCAGACTGTGGTGTTTTGGTCACCTGCTTACCAAAGTGAAGCTATCATGGAATTCAGAGTTTTGTTACTTTCTATTTTTAAAGTGCACTTCACTTAAGCTTGCAGTTAAAATATCACAGTTAGAACAGTAACTCTGATGAATTCAAATATTTTAAAAGAAAAACTTCCAAAACTGCCCAAAGTGAAGGATCCTTGAATATCAGATCTACCTCGGCCTTTGGCCTTCAGTGAAGACCAGGACAGATCATCCAAGTTCAAACTCAGGAGCCTCTGTTTTTCTCTTCCTCCCTCACAATGACCTTGAGAGATAAAGAAGGAGAGAGAGGAAGGAGCTGAAGTTGCCCTAGAAGCCCCTCTCCACTACAGCTGGCGCTGGTCCCTTTCTACAGAATGACCTGTTTAAATCTGGCAAGCACTGGACAACCGAGGTTGTATTTCCCTGGTTCACAAATGAGAGCCCTGTGGCTTCAAAAGACAAAGAAACTGGCCCAGAGTCGACAGAGTAACAGGTGGCAGAGTTGGGCTCTCCATCAAAGTCTGGGCCCCTCCCAAGGTGCCTGATTGGACAGGACGGTGAGAAAACAGGCTCCTACCAATAAAAGATGTGGGGCCACTAGAGGCTGAGGGTGGGCCCCAACGTGTGTGGAAGCTATCTCCCTAAACACAAACTAAACTAAACAGGCGTGCACACAGCCTCCTGGACCCACTGGGGTCGTTTCTAAATGAGGCCTTGTGTGTTCACTGCCTTATCTACTTCTCATAGTAATGCCATAAAGCAATGTTCTCTAACCAATACCTTTTAGAAGAAGAAAAGAGATTCAGGGAGGTGAATTGATGGGCCTGAGGACACAGCGAAAAAGTACTGATGACTGGATTTGCACCCAATTCTGTCTGGCGCTGTTTTCTGAGACTTCCGCGTCTCCACCCTACTCCTTCCCCGTGAAAGAGGACAGGTGGGAATGGATGTGAAAAGGCTCAGCCTAATGCTTAGTCAACAGTACAGCAGAGAATGCAGAATCCAGTGGGTCAAAATCACTGGAGAGACTTGACTGGGGCACACAACATGTCTGCAGAAAAAGATGAGCACATTACTTAACGGTGAAGTTTGTTCTGAAACACCAGCCCCTCCCCACCCTGGGCTTGTTCGTGCAAACAACCACCATTACTAAGAGAACAGCCTGCCTCGGTCTTGGGGAGAGATGAGAGCCCACCACTGCCTGAAGCCATTATTGTTCTGGCTCCTCAAAAGGAATTTTGAAGTGACAGGCTGGCAAAGGGTCCCTTGATCTTCAGTCTTGATGATTTTATGCCTATCTACTTAGTAGGATGTCTCGGTTCCCTGGAAATGGAGTGTGGCACTATTCAATTATTCATTTATTCAGTCATCCACTCAACATATGCTACTGAGCACGTACTATGGGACCGGTCCCATTCTAGGCAGTGAATAAAACAGATGTCCTTGTCCTATAGAGCTCCTGTTCCAGCACAAGGATGTTTGCTTTCTTGTCCAGCACTTCCCAATTCAAATAGTGTTTCCTTATATCCACCACTTCATTCGATCTTCACATTAGTACAAGAGGGGTCAGGTAGGAGCCAAGATCTACATTTATAAGTAGAAAACAAGAAGCCTGGGGAAAATAAGGGCATTGCCAAACTGCCCATGGTGAGCTGGTAGCAAAGGTGAGAGAAACACTCAAGAATCCTTTTTTTGATTCATTTTTTTAGAAAAATATTAGCCAAGTGGAATTTTTGAAATAATATAACTAAAATCAGTCAGGATGCAAAGCATATTATTAATGATGGATCATAGCCACTCCAAAGTTGAGTGACAGTGAATACATCTAAGGCTTGAGAGGTTTTCACGACCCCCTTCCAGAACTCTTATCAACAGAGTAAAAAAAAATGGGAGTGAGTCTGAGCTCCAACTTGCCCCTTCCTCAGGGTAGCAGTGATCTCAGTTCCTTATCCCAGACCCTATCTCACTTTGCATGAATTTTATCCTGAGGCATGTGCCTGGAGAGAGGCAAAGAATCTGCTTATACTGGAAGGATCTGGAATGAGGTTTGAGTGGGCAGCACACTGTCTCTTCTCAAGGGGCACACAGAAGAGTACCTGCTGTCTGTGTTCACAAACACTAGAGTGATTCCTTACTCTTGCACTGAGAACTCTCGTGTCCTGGTCATGGGTACACACAATGCAAGAAGAGAGATGCACGCAGTGAAGGACATGAAAAGCTGTCCTGTGGAGTCCTGGGGGAGGAGGCCAGGGACTCCTTGACCCTACAGCAACTGCTGCTCTGCCTCAAAGAAGAAACCCACTCAGGCCGGCTATTTTAAGATGATGTGGGAGATAGGCACTTGGCCAACCCAGATTTAGGGCTTGTGATTCCGGGAATAACAAGACCCCTGGGGCTTCCCTGGTGGTCCAGTGTGTAAGGACACTGCCTTGCAGTGCAAGGGGCGCCGGTTCGATCCCTGGCCTGGGAAGATCCCATGTGCCTCGGAGTGGCTGGACCAATGTGTCCAATTACCGAGCCAGGGCTCTGGAGTGCATGTGCCCAGAGCCGGTGCTCTGCAACAACAGAGGCCACTGCGATGGGAGGCCCACATGGGCCAAAGAACAAAGATGGATGAAAAATGGATAAGTGAAAGACCAATAGAAGTGGCCCGCCCGCCCCCTCCCTCCCCAACCCGCCCCCTCCAATAAATAAATAAATAAAATCTTAAAAAAAAAAAAAAAACCAAGACCCCTGAGAACAAGATATTCAGGTGTAGGCTGGAGGAATCCCACAGATAGGCCTTTTGAGCCCATGGTATATGACACTCCTGCAAAGCTCGAAGGATTCTTTCAGAAGGGATAGGTCTGTTTATTGCCAAGTATGTGCAAAGAAACAAAGGCACCGAGACAGAGGTTCAGGATGCCTATGTGCTCTAACAGAGGGAGTTAAGGTGAGATGATTCAAGGTGGCTTCCCATCCCATCTAGGCGTGGCAGTCATGTCGTGGTGCAGTGGGCCAGCAACCTGCTCATGCGTGCCTCCCAAATAGACTGTCAGGTCCAGGCAGGGCAGGGACCATGCTTCTCTCCCCATCTCTTTATCTCCTGCTCCTCTATAGGCCGACAGAGTACAAAGGAGGTGCTAAATAAATGTGTTGAGTTCACGAGTCCACGGGTGCAGAATCTGAGGGCTGGAGAGCAGCGAGAGGGAGGTGAGCCAGCCTGGATGAAAGCCAGGACTCTGGCATCAGGAGCCAGACTCTGCTGGCTCTCCTTGCCCCGCCCAGCGTGCTGGCCAGCCTCCCTTTACAGGGCTCTCTCACCTCGGCAGACCGGCCTGTGGTCGCTCCAGGCTGCAAACATGTCGCTGACTTTCATGCAGGTGATCCGCTTGGACCCTTGCAGGTCATAGCCCTCGTTGCAGGTGAACTGGACGCTGGATCCTAACCTGGGAGACAAGGCACGTCTGTGAGCCCCACCCCTGGGCCTCCCAGGTACCCCCTGAGCCCTTCCTAGTTTCATAGAGAGCACCATTGTGAACTTGATTTCTCTCCTGGTCCTTAGTCTCTACTCCACCATTTATCACCTAAAACCTCCATGGGCAGGAACACCTGCTGTTCATCTTCTTTTTTTGGAGTGTTTGTTTTTAGGATTGAGTTTAAAGGTGACTTTGTGAGCAAAACCACAGTCCTTTGAGCTAAATATCCATTAGGACAGCTAAGAGTGGGCAGATGACACCCAGAAACTTTCATGAAACTGGAGGATTATGAAAAGAGGCCTTGAGAGTGAGAAAGTTTACAGAAGGCACCATCTTGGGGCCTTGGGTTCTCCCAGATGATCGGAGGTGTGAGCTATGGGCTGGCACATCCTTACTGAGGATGGCAGCCCTTGGCACCACAGCATAGGTCTGCCAGGTGACACTGGCAGCCCTCCCTTCCCCCTTAAGGCGTGGGCACTATTCTCGAAACTGGACAAGAAAGAATGTTAAAGGCCAAAACTCTTCTCCAGAAAGGGAGACTGTATCACATGGTCCTCTCAGTCCACCTCCAGGAAGGCTAACCCCTGGTTTTGCTCCAAACAGACTGCGTGGCAGTCATGTCGTGGTGCAGTGGGCCAGCAACCTGCTCAGGGCCTCCCAAATAGACTGTCAGGTCCAGGCAGGGCAGGGACCATGCTTCTCTCCCATCTCTTTATCTCCTGCTCCTCTATAGGCCGACAGAGTACAAAGGAGGTGCTAAATAAATGTGTTGAGTTCACGAGTCCACGGGTGCAGAATCTGAGGGCTGGAGAGCAGCGAGAGGGAGGTGAGCCAGCCTGGATGAAAGCCAGGACTCTGGCATCAGGAGCCAGACTCTGCTGGCTCTCCTTGCCCGCCCAGCGTGCTGGCCAGCCTCCCTTTACAGGGCTCTCTCACCTCGGCAGACCGGCCTGTGGTCGCTCCAGGCTGCAAACATGTCGCTGACTTTCATGCAGGTGATCCGCTTGGACCCTTGCAGGTCATAGCCCTCGTTGCAGGTGAACTGGACGCTGGATCCTAACCTGGGAGACAAGGCACGTCTGTGAGCCCCACCCCTGGGCCTCCCAGGTACCCCCTGAGCCCTTCCTAGTTTCATAGAGAGCACCATTGTGAACTTGATTTCTCTCCTGGTCCTTAGTCTCTACTCCACCATTTATCACCTAAAACCTCCATGGGCAGGAACACCTGCTGTTCATCTTCTTTTTTTGGAGTGTTTGTTTTTAGGATTGAGTTTAAAGGTGACTTTGTGAGCAAAACCACAGTCCTTTGAGCTAAATATCCATTAGGACAGCTAAGAGTGGGCAGATGACACCCAGAAACTTTCATGAAACTGGAGGATTATGAAAAGAGGCCTTGAGAGTGAGAAAGTTTACAGAAGGCACCATCTTGGGGCCTTGGGTTCTCCCAGATGATCGGAGGTGTGAGCTATGGGCTGGCACATCCTTACTGAGGATGGCAGCCCTTGGCACCCACAGCATAGGTCTGCCAGGTGACACTGGCAGCCCTCCCTTCCCCCTTAAGGCGTGGGCACTATTCTCGAAACTGGACAAGAAAGAATGTTAAAGGCCAAAACTCTTCTCCAGAAAGGGAGACTGTATCACATGGTCCTCTCCAGTCCACCTCCAGGAAGGCTAACCCCTGGTTTGCCCCCAGATCCAGGCCATCCCACCCTTCCTGAAATGAGACCATTCCCAAACAGATCTTACCTGAAATCCGAGCCTAGTCTTTTGCCCCTTTCAGGTATGCCAGGGTCTGGACACATATTATGCCCTTGGGACACACCAACCTGAGTTACTACAAGGCAAAAAACAGCACATACAGAGATGGATAATCACAGGAAGGTACCAGTTGGCGCAGTGGCTCAGGGTAGGAGGTGACGCAGAGACAGCAGGTGGCCCTGCCTACAGGGGCCTGTGGGTCTGCTGGGGTCTACCGGGCTCAGGTTTCCTGAGTGTGCAGATGGGGAGCTGCTTTTGACAAATTCCTTGGGGAGCAATGTCCAAGTGAAATTCATCAAGAGCATCGGGTTCAGAGGCACCCCAAACCAACAACCACCCCACCCATAACCCCACCCCAGCGACCAGAGGTGAACAGTCCACAGCCCCCAGTGACCTCCCCGCACTTCCAGTCTGCTGATGGCGACTCTGGATGAGATGAGTGCCCCCTGACCTGGCGCCCAATGGAGAAATGACTCAAAGAAAGTTAAATAAAAGGTGGATGTGTGGTCAGAAACGGTAGAGAATGTGAGAGAAAGCTCCAGTCTGAAGTTCAAAGCAAGAACTTGAACTCAAACTCGGGTATTTCTGCTGAGAAACCTCTCCCCCAGACAGGTCTCAATGCAGAATAAGCCGTAATCAGAGTGGCCCTGGCCCGGCGTGGTCAGCCGAGCACCAAGGTGGCACCAGCGGTGATTCTGGCCGGCGCTGTGAGGCCCTCACCTTGGCCAACTCAGAATCCTGTTTTTAAAAGCCATGTGTGCATCCTCTAAAAGAGACGCTTGGTCAACGGCGGCGGAAACACATAATGTCAGTTTTCTCCCGTCTCCAGAGGAGAAGGTGGAAACCCTCCAGCCTCTGCAGTTCATTGTTTTTGCGATACTGTGAGACGAAAACCCCCTCGTGCCTTGGAAGGCCTGGCCTTGGCAATGACCAGAAGCTGGTGTTCCATTCAAGCCTTCACCAACCCCACGAGCCTAACAACCACCTCTAGGATGATGGGGAGTCTGGAGCAACATTCCCTGAGCTGGTCCGTTATCCACCCACCCACGCGACGTCCCACCACGTGAGCCACATGCTCCATTGCTCACCCACTCACCCGTTCACTCCTGTTCATGGTACGCAACAAGCATTCCGTGAGCTTTGACTGTACACCAGACCCTACTGGGATACTGTGGGAGATGTCAATGTCAGATATCAGATATGATTGCTGGACAGTCCTCCAGGATCTCCCAATCTAGTGAAGACATGAACTAAAGAAATTACGGAACCACAATGTAGAGGGGATGAAAGATGCATTTGCAAGGAGGATCAGAGAGGGGACCTAACTCATATTCCTGAGAGAAGCATGGAAGGCTGCCTGGAGGAGGTGGAATTTAACATGGATCTTCAGAGAATACTAGAATTTAGATACATGATAACACAAAAATGGCATTTCGGGCAGACAGATGGGCTTGGGGAGCAAGGTGGAGACATGGAAACAGAGCTGCAAGTTGTTCAGTGTGCCTGAAAAGGAGGGAGGGTAGTGAGCGACGTGGAAGAGTGAAGATGACATTAGAGAGGTCAGACTTTGAAGGAACTCGAGTCTGATCCTAAAGAAGATGGGAAGAGTCCTGAGTGGAGAAGAGTATTGTAAGAACTGGACTGCCCAGGAGGAGGCCAGTTACTGCAAAATGAACTAGAACGTTCTGTGCTTGTCCAGGTTAAGGACAGCAAGAGCCTGGTCGTGGGGAGAGACATGAAGTGATGGGGATGCGTGAAGCAAAGAAAGAGTCACCAGGGCTCATGGCAGAGTAGGGCACGGGGAGGGGACAGGGGACTTGCTGAGTGAGGTAAGAGGCAGACTCAGGCCTTCTCCTGGAGGCCCTCCAGCTAACCCAGTCTTGGGCCAGCGGGTGAGCTGGAGGGTCCAGAGAACAGATGGGGGACGACGTCCTGCAGGGCTCCAGAGCCCCCACTAAGTGACGGAAGTGGGGCCGTCCCATTTAGATTCATTTAGTCTCATTTCAGGCCTGAATTTGAAGTTCATTTTGATAGAAATCTCCTCAAATCTCTAGGCAGCCCATATGTGGCTAACCAAGAGAACCCAGGCCACGGGACAGACTGCATGCTCACACCAGAGACTGGATCCCCTCCTGATTGTGGGGTGATGAGCACAAGGCCTAGTGGGCAGCCTTGTCTCCAACATCCCACACTGCCAGGTTAAAGCCAGTCACTGCCACTGGATACTTGCACCCTCCTCCCGTCCCCTTCCCTGCCAAGCCTCTGCTTCCACAGCTTTCACATCCTCAGCTGAGCCGCATCTCCACTCCCCCAGCCCAGGACCCTCCAGACTAGACTAATGCTCCAGAAGTGTCATCTCCAACAGCAGAGCCAGCCCCTGCCTCTCGAGCCTCCTGTGCTGCAATCAGGGGAAAGGCAAGAGAAAGGATCTAGGATCCCTGGGGAGAAGGGGGGAAGGGGAGCCCTGAACGTGCTGGTTCACCTGTTGGCAAGCTGGCCTCACAACGACCCATCCCTCCAGAGGGCTTCTGAGTGAAGTGCCCACCTTCTTAAGGCCCAGCCTCCTCCACCCTGCACACCCGCCACTCTCACCCCAAAGCCCCTGCTGCATGGAGCCACACGCCACCTTGGAACATGTTCAGAATGCACAACAGGCTCTTGCCTCCTTCTCTCACCCTCTCATGCAGTGCTGACAACACTCAGCGACCAGAGGGGAGGATGACGGATGAGAATGTGGCTAAATGGCAGGTCCGAGGTCATGGTGAAGCCTGCCCACCTCACCATTGCCCTTGACATGTAGAGCAAACCCTGCTGCACCCCCTTTAATCAGCTAACCCAAAATAAGGCTCAGGCACCATCCAGGAAGTTGCAAGCCCAACTGGGAGCAGCATCCCTCCTCCCCCGTCCCACGCATTGTCCTCTCTCTCTGGGAGGACTGAGCAGGTGATGGTATCCCCACATGAGCCTTCCAGGCTCCTTGGAAACAAGCAAACCCAAATCCCAGTCACCACTTTACTGTCTGAATTACAGAGGCAAAAGACATGCCCACCTCTTTCCTGAGTTCCAGCCTCCCCTGCCTATTGAAAATCAGCCCCTTGTGCCAGTAGCATGAACTTGCTGTTGGCTACAGAGACAAAAGATGGGAAGATGATCCCTGCTTTGGACCCTAGGAGGAGGAAGCCACAACACACTCAGAAAGACAACACCTTCTACTCAAACGCAAGGAGGACACGGACGCGTGGGTGGTCAGAACCAATGGCTGGGGGTCCCGGGGGCCCATGGACTGTCTGACGAATGCAGTACAGAGGACCCAGGAGGCGTAAGGGGTCCACTTCCCCCTGAAGCTCAGGACATCTGTCCACAGGGAATCAGGGCAGAACACAAAGGGCCAGATCCCTACACACAATCGGTCATCTGATCTACGGCAGCTGGAATCACAACCTATTGCTCTCTGAGGGAATCTCAGAAAGGAGACCGGTACGTGTTGTCAAGCCTTGTATAGTTTTTTAAAGAGTTTTTGCATTATTTTATTAAAATAGGATTTACTCATCTTCAGGAGGGAGTTTTGGGCACCTCTGGGAACTAATGATAATCACAGACCCTTCCCGGCCACCCCAAAAGGCACCCACAACATCGTAAGTGATTTTCTCACGATTTCATAGACTCCTGAAGTCCTGGATCAAGAAGGCCCATCTCAGATCCAACAGCACCCTCAGGAGGCAAGGATGCTAAGGTTTGCATTCCCATTCCACAGATGAGGAAACTGAGGTGTTAGTGCCTGGGGTAACACAGTTACCCAAGGATACAACTGGAATGAAACCTTGCTCCCCAAATCAGAGTAACTTCTTTAAAATTTGTCCTGTCGCCCCAGGGCAAACTCTGAGGTTAAATCACTCCTGCCTTGGTTTCTCTGGTCCTCTGCATCTGCAGAAAGAAAGAGCTAGTTCAGGACCAGCCTGGGTCTCGAGTCTTCTCTGCAAATTTCTGTCCTGACTCCTTCCCTCGACCTCTAGTTAAACACAGGAGCAGAGCCTCTGGACTGCCCTCTGCCATCTCATCCCCTTGCAGTAGGGTGACCAGACACAATCATCCCCAAGGACGAGCAGTGGTGCCCGTATCCCATCGGGGGACTTGAAAGACCAGAGAACAGCCACAATCAGGCTCAGCTTCATTAGGACTTTGGGACCAAACTGCCTCTCCCCTTGCTTCCTACCACCAAAGCGCAGAACTCTGGGACCACCGTGGCTTCTCTCTGCCTCTCTCCAGCAAGTTCTTGTAGCACCACAGGAAAAGTGAGCCCATGGAGGTGAAGAAGAAGGGGGAGGCTCAGCAGGGAGCAGAGACAGAGAGAAAAATAGGGGGAGGCAGAGAGGGCAAGAGAAGAAGGTAGAAGGAGGGAGAAGAGAGGAGACAGAGGGGGTAAGGGTAGAGGAAGGAGAGGAAGGTGGAAGGAGGGAGGAGAGTGGGGATGGAGAATGAGGGAGGAAAGTCAGGAGAGAGAGAAGGGTATGAGAAGAAGAGGCAAAGGGAGGGAGGAGGTAGACCAGAAGGCCAGGTGTTTGATGGTCCAGGGGAGGCTCCCAGTCTTTACCTCTAGAACAAAAAAGGAGTACTTCTTGGAAAAATTTGCTCTGCTTTCAAGTCCAGCCTCCTGGAGTGGCCCAGAATCTCCAAGAAAGTCTTCCTATGTTCTATACCAAAAGCCCCTTTAGCCCAGGCTCTGATCAGGTTCTTCTGGGGTGACATTCCAGAGCATTTTCCAGCACTGGACATCATCCTTTTGATCTTTCAAACTCCAAAGGCAGCAGCATGTTCTCACGAACAGAATCTTCCCATGTGAAACCCCAGCCCTGTCCCAACGGCTCAAGATGCATATAGTCCAGCCCATGAGTTTGCAAAGGACCTGGAATGAAACCTTGCTCCCCAAATCAGAGTAACTTCTTTAAAATTTGTCCTGTCGCCCCAGGGCAAACTCTGAGGTTAAATCACTCCTGCCTTGGTTTCTCTGGTCCTCTGCATCTGCAGAAAGAAAGAGCTAGTTCAGGACCAGCCTGGGTCTCGAGTCTTCTCTGCAAATTTCTGTCCTGACTCCTTCCCTCGACCTCTAGTTAAACACAGGAGCAGAGCCTCTGGACTGCCCTCTGCCATCTCATCCCCTTGCAGTAGGGTGACCAGACACAATCATCCCCAAGGACGAGCAGTGGTGCCCGTATCCCATCGGGGGACTTGAAAGACCAGAGAACAGCCACAATCAGGCTCAGCTTCATTAGGACTTTGGGACCAAACTGCCTCTCCCCTTGCTTCCTACCACCAAAGCGCAGAACTCTGGGACCACCGTGGCTTCTCTCTGCCTCTCTCCAGCAAGTTCTTGTAGCACCACAGGAAAAGTGAGCCCATGGAGGTGAAGAAGAAGGGGGAGGCTCAGCAGGGAGCAGAGACAGAGAGAAAAATAGGGGGAGGCAGAGAGGGCAAGAGAAGAAGGTAGAAGGAGGGAGAAGAGAGGAGACAGAGGGGGTAAGGGTAGAGGAAGGAGAGGAAGGTGGAAGGAGGGAGGAGAGTGGGGATGGAGAATGAGGGAGGAAAGTCAGGGAGAGAGAGAAGGGCATGAGAAGAAGAGGCAAAGGGAGGGAGGAGGTAGACCAGAAGGCCAGGTGTTTGATGGTCCAGGGGAGGCTCCCAGTCTTTACCTCTAGAACAAAAAAGGAGTACTTCTTGGAAAAATTTGCTCTGCTTTCAAGTCCAGCCTCCTGGAGTGGCCCAGAATCTCCAAGAAAGTCTTCCTATGTTCTATACCAAAAGCCCCTTTAGCCCAGGCTCTGATCAGGTTCTTCTGGGGTGACATTCCAGAGCATTTTCCAGCACTGGACATCATCCTTTTGATCTTTCAAACTCCAAAGGCAGCAGCATGTTCTCACGAACAGAATCTTCCCCATGTCCAAGCAAAGAGCCCCCAGCCCTGTCCCAACGGCTCAAGATGCAGGATCCCCACCCTCCAGTCCATGCTTTGCCCAGCCAGGTCCACAGACTTCTAGGCATTCCCCTCTTTCCCCTTCCCAATCTTGCCTTGGGAGCTGGAATCAGGGCCCTGAGGCCTCCAATATCCCAGCCGGCATTCACTGACTCCTAAACGAGGAGCCAGAAAAAGGATTGCTTTAGCAGGTGGAAGTGAGTCAAAAGGAAAAATAAAGAAAGAAATGTAGCAGTAATGACTCCCTGGACTGCAGTTTAGAATGGGAAGTGAGGGAGGAAAAAAAGGCAGGAGGAGGGTGGGGGAGAAACACAAGAAGACCCAGGGCAGGCCCCCGGGCTCCTCACTGGCCATGAGGTCAGTGTGCGCACGCGCAGACCCGGGCAGAGGGAAGTGGGGCTGAAGGGACACCACCAGTGTAGCATCATCTGGCTTCCCCACGGTCACAGCGCCGGCAGGTCTGACCTCAAGTGAGAGGCTCAGCAGGGCGGACACTTACACACAGACGTCTTCTGGCTGTTGTCTTTGCTGGGCATCAGCTTCACGCCTCGAGACTTCAACTCAATTTGCTTCTTGACTAGAGAAGAGGTGAAAGAAAAATCAGGTTCAGTTTTCATCTGGGACTAGGGATAGGGCCCTCTAAAATGACCCCTCTTTCAGCTTGGGACATTCCAGGGTGGGTCATAGTCAGAAGGCCCTCTGGGAAGAGATATAATATTCCAAGGGTAGGGTTCAAGTGCAACAGGGTCTCAAACACAGAAGAAGAAATGTTATAGAGGCTGGCACTCTGGGGGAGGCAGCCAGGGTGACCTACTGGTAATGAGCATCAACGTGACGCCCTGCAGCCTGCCTTCTTCAGCTCTGCTTCCCTCCTAACTCAGTGCTGGCCAGTTCTGAAACAGCCCTGGCCAGGTGTGTAACATTGGATTATGACCCCAAGTTGTCACCTTCATTGTATCCACACCCATTGCAATGTGACTGCAGTCCTTCTTGCTAAAGAGGTGGAGTGTATTTTACCACCCCGAAGCTTTGGGTTTGGTCATTATGGAGCCCTTGACATGCCCAAAGACATCAAGAGTGCCTGACAGATGAGGCGTGCCCACTTGAATCTCAGTCATCATTGGGAGAAGACATCGCTGGTCCCAGGAGGATGAGAACATAAGGAGCAGAGCCAACCTATCTGGCCGAGCCCAGCCCACACCAGCTGACCTTGTAGGCAGGGGCTGTCGAGTCTGGGAAATCACTGGAGGATGCTTTCTGGCATAGGTGGTGGCCTGATGGATTGAATTTGGTTTTGATCCCAATACTAAGTCCAGTCCATAGCTCATCAAGACTTGGCCAAATAGCACACAAATGGCCCCAGAGCCAGTATTCCACAATGTCAAAGGCCATTCCTCTGAATCCATCAGTCTCCATTGGGTCTGAGTACCCCTGCACATCCAAGGCATTCTGCTGGCTGCCAAGGGCTTCATCCAGTCTCTGGTTATATGGCTTGGTTTATCTGTTCAATCTAAGATCACCCGTACAGGTGGCTCAGCCCCACTCTGAGTGGTACCAGCAGTGGTAACAACCATGACCGTCACTTCCTACAAGCCTGGCCTTGGACTGAGGGCCTTACAAGTTCTTTACTTAAACAGCTTCACGCCTCGAGACTTCAACTCAATTTGCTTCTTGACTAGAGAAGAGGTGAAAGAAAAATCAGGTTCAGTTTTCATCTGGGACTAGGGATAGGGCCCTCTAAAATGACCCCTCTTTCAGCTTGGGACATTCCAGGGTGGGTCATAGTCAGAAGGCCCTCTGGGAAGAGATATAATATTCCAAGGGTAGGGTTCAAGTGCAACAGGGTCTCAAACACAGAAGAAGAAATGTTATAGAGGCTGGCACTCTGGGGGAGGCAGCCAGGGTGACCTACTGGTAATGAGCATCAACGTGACGCCCTGCAGCCTGCCTTCTTCAGCTCTGCTTCCCTCCTAACTCAGTGCTGGCCAGTTCTGAAACAGCCCTGGCCAGGTGTGTAACATTGGATTATGACCCCAAGTTGTCACCTTCATTGTATCCACACCCATTGCAATGTGACTGCAGTCCTTCTTGCTAAAGAGGTGGAGTGTATTTTACCACCCCGAAGCTTTGGGTTTGGTCATTATGGAGCCCTTGACATGCCCAAAGACATCAAGAGTGCCTGACAGATGAGGCGTGCCCACTTGAATCTCAGTCATCATTGGGAGAAGACATCGCTGGTCCCAGGAGGATGAGAACATAAGGAGCAGAGCCAACCTATCTGGCCGAGCCCAGCCCACACCAGCTGACCTTGTAGGCAGGGGCTGTCGAGTCTGGGAAATCACTGGAGGATGCTTTCTGGCATAGGTGGTGGCCTGATGGATTGAATTTGGTTTTGATCCCAATACTAAGTCCAGTCCATAGCTCATCAAGACTTGGCCAAATAGCACACAAATGGCCCCAGAGCCAGTATTCCACAATGTCAAAGGCCATTCCTCTGAATCCATCAGTCTCCATTGGGTCTGAGTACCCCTGCACATCCAAGGCATTCTGCTGGCTGCCAAGGGCTTCATCCAGTCTCTGGTTATATGGCTTGGTTTATCTGTTCAATCTAAGATCACCCGTACAGGTGGCTCAGCCCCACTCTGAGTGGTACCAGCAGTGGTAACAACCATGACCGTCACTTCCTACAAGCCTGGCCTTGGACTGAGGGCCTTACAAGTTCTTTACTTAAATCAGCATCTCCAATTCCCTCTTTCTCTCACACTCATACATGATCTATCAGCAAACACTTCCAGATACATCCCCAATTCACTTTCCATGTCTATCTCCCTGGTCCAAAGCTCCAAGGCTTCTCCTCTTGTTGCTATGGCCTTCTATCTTCCATGTGTGCCCCCGTCTAATCTATTCTCAACCCAAGATCCAGAGGGATCTTGTTAAAACAGAAGTCAGACCAAATTACATCTCTGCTCAAGACTCTTCGGGGACAACCCAGCTCTTCTATAGTAAAGGCCAAAATCTTTTAAAGGGCCTGCCTGGACCAATGGGCCCTTTCTGAGATCCCTCTGACCCCGACTTCTACCTCCATCACTCTTCTCCAGCCGCACGGGTCCCTCTCATGTTCCAATAATACAACAGGCATGCACGCTCCCACCTGCCAGTTCCTTGGAAGGCCCTTCCCCAGATATCTTTATGACTTGGCCCCTTTTATCCTTGAGGCCTCTGAAGCAAACACTACTTTCTCTTGGACGCCTTCTCCGGCCACTCGCTTAAGACTGTATCTCCAACCCCAGCTCCCGCTACCCTCTTCCCTATGCTATCCCTAACTTTCTAGTATACATATCATTTTTTTTAAACATTTATTTTATTTATTTATCTTTTTGAGGGTGTGGGGTGGGGAGGGAGGGGATGGGCGGGCCACTTCTATTGGTCTTTCATTTCTCTATTTTCATCCGTCTTTGTTCTTTGGCTCCTGTGGGCCTCCCATCGCGGTGGCCTCTGTCGTCGCAGAGTGCCGGCTCTGGACGCATGCGCGCCAGAGCTCCGGCTCAGTAATTGGACACATCAGTCCAGCCGCTCCGCGGCACGTGGGATCTTCCCAGGCCAGGGATCGAACCGGCGCCCCTTGCAGTGCAAGGCAGTGTCCTTACCCGCTGGACCACCAGGGGAAGCCCTACATATCATTTTCTTAGTGGTTTTTGTCACCCTGTGTTGCAATGTAAGCTCCAC
Organism: Tragulus kanchil; assembly: GCA_022376925.1. Taxonomy (NCBI): domain Eukaryota; kingdom Metazoa; phylum Chordata; class Mammalia; order Artiodactyla; family Tragulidae; genus Tragulus; species Tragulus kanchil. The sequence continues at coordinate 130,104,764 of JAIOJX010000032.1, read as the reverse complement.
AAAGGTGGAGATTTCTACATTTTGTTCATTGCTATGTCCTCGATGCCTAGAATAGTGCCTTGTCTATACTGGGACCTCATCAGTCATTTCATTTGGTCCTTACGTGTTCAACATATAAGGTATTTTATATATATATATACACACATATATGTTATATTGACTGATATTGTATGTATTATAATCATTATAGTTACTATATCTACTGGATCAATAACAAAACGGGTTCACAGTGGTTTAAGTGACTTACTGTAGGTCACACAGCCAGGAGGCAGCTTTTGCTCTTGGTGGGACCCCAGCATCTTCTCATGTGATCTGTCCCCAAAGTTATCCCAAGAGTGTGGTCGATCTTCATCATCTTCCCCCTCCCCAGTCCTTGGAAACTCAGGTATTCACTCTTCACCTGAGATAACATGTCAATCCTGGAACTAAAGCCCACAGGGATCAGGTATGCAACGGGGGCCATCTCCTAGCACTCCCTCCCCTGCCCATCCCTGCTCTGCATAAATCAAAAAGCTCCCCAAAGGTTGGCCCCCAGCTAGCTGCTGTCTAAACTGAATGCCTGATAAAATTCAGTCACTACCACAGGAGTCACTGCTTCCCAATATGCATTCAAATTCCTTTTATAAATGTGCATTACTCTCCATGTGTATCCAGCAGGAAAATTTCCAATGAACACTGACGTGGGTCCATTATCAAACAGAGGGTGTTAGTGGGGAAACATGCATTATTCAAGCCTAGCTAATAACGATGCAGCAGGGGAAATATGTCCTCTGATTCCACATCCCTAAGAGAATAGGAAGGGTTTCCCAGGCGGCGCTAGTGGTAAAGAACCCTCCTACCAATGCAGGAGACGTAGGAGATGCAGGTTCGATACCTGGATATGGAGGATCCCCTGGAGGCGTGCATGGCAACCTACTCTAGTATTCTTGCCTGGAGAATCCTATGGTCAGAGAGAGGAGCCTAGTGGGCTACAGTCCATGAGGTCGCAAAGAGTTGGACATGTCTGAAGTAACTTAGTACGCATGCATGCAAAAGAGTAACAGTGGTATGGAAGAACAGGTTGAACTCTTCTCACTGATGCCCCAGCATCAGGCAGGGGTGGGGAGAGGCATATCTATGACCTGGGACAGGCCATCTGAGGGCATGTCTGCAGAGATGGCTCAGGGCACCTGGTGAAGGAGTGGGAGGTAAGTCAGTCTTCCCAAGCCCTGAGATTCTCTCAGATTCTAGTGTCCACTGGAGGAGGGGATGTGGAAAGGATGCCTTTCCCGAGGAAAACACTGCTTGAGTCTTCCTTGCAGCTGCTGAAGGGGGGACCTTGAGAGGCAGGCGGACCATGAAGGGTGGCTAAGGGGGAGCCCTCTTCCTCTATTCTCCAGGTTACATTGAGAATGAGGCTCCTGCCCACCAGGCCCCAGAGGGCATCCCATGTCCATCCTCTCTACTGGGTCCTCTCCAAGAAAGACAGCCTAACCTGACACATCAGTGCCTAATAGTCTCTGGGCGACATCATCACGCCTGACATCAGGAACTAACTCCATTTTTCCTCTCTTGTATCCTGCTACTCCCAATAGGATGGAGCTTGTTACAGTGATGGGAAGAGCTGGTTGAGAAGGAACCTGGAAAGCTGGAAGGAGCTCCTTAACTTATACACAAAGTTTGGGACAATTTGCCCCTCTGAGCTGAGTCTGAGAGGTGGCATCATCCACGCAGTCGGTGAGCCACCCATGTTAGCTTGGGAAATTCAGGGGCTGCTGCTCTGTGGGCAGAGGTTCCTTACATAAACCATGTAATCTCTCAAAAAATGTATGTATGTCCAGTCCCAGTTGGCCCAGGCCCAGGCACTGGAGAGGTGGAGCCTACAGGAGATCCGTGCCATCACCAGAACTGATGAATAAGTGACGCAGTTGAGGTGGGGGGTGCCACTTGGAAAGATCTACATCTCCAGAGATCTTAGCATCCAGAAACCACCTCCATATGGCTGGGCTGCAGTTTTGGGACAATCTGAGGGAAGCAGACACACCCTGAATTATGCACAGCTCATTTGCCTCAGTGGTGCCAGTCAAGAGCCTGCCTGCCAATGCAGGAGTCGTAAGAGTCAGGGGTTCGATCCCTGGGTTGGGAAGATTCCCTGGAGAAGGAAGTGGCAACTCACTCCAGTATTCTTGCCTGGAGAATTCCATGGATAGAGGAGCCTGGTGGGCTACAGCCCATGGGGTTGCAGAATCGGACATGAATGAAGCAACTTAGCATGGAAGCAGTCTGTCTCAGTGTAACCAAGTGCATGGTGGGTGACTGTGGAAGATGGATACCTGTGGGAAATCAGCCTGGAAATGAGCTCATGAATGGACTAGCTGGCCAGACCAGGGCAAACCTTGGCTGAAGGGTCAGAGACCAAAGGTGCTCTTCTCTCTAGGTCTCCACAGTATGCTGCTGACAGACCTAATCAGAAAGCAAGGGCAAAACAGCAAGAACCTGGAGAATTTCCCGGATGTATTTAGTCTTGTTTGAACATTCCCTCATGGAGGGCCCACTAGCACAGCAACCATGACACTGCACTGAAGCACTGGTCTCTCAAGAGGCTTCTGTAACCACTGACGCAATGGAGAGAAAGGAGAGCCCAGGGCTGGCTCCGTGGTCCCTGCTACATCTGAGTGCACAGCCCCAGTGCACATATGCCCGCCACCCATCCATGCACATCCGTGCATCAGCATACCCATGAGAACACCTCTGTGCCCCTGTGTATGCATGGTTACAAACATTCACATACAAATGTAATTCACACTTACACATGTGTTTGTCCTGTATGTGAACAGAGTCAGGACTCGGGGAAAGTCGGTGAGCCACCCATGTTAGCTTGGGAAATTCAGGGGCTGCTGCTCTGTGGGCAGAGGTTCCTTACATAAACCATGTAATCTCTCAAAAAATGTATGTATGTCCAGTCCCAGTTGGCCCAGGCCCAGGCACTGGAGAGGTGGAGCCTACAGGAGATCCGTGCCATCACCAGAACTGATGAATAAGTGACGCAGTTGAGGTGGGGGGTGCCACTTGGAAAGATCTACATCTCCAGAGATCTTAGCATCCAGAAACCACCTCCATATGGCTGGGCTGCAGTTTTGGGACAATCTGAGGGAAGCAGACACACCCTGAATTATGCACAGCTCATTTGCCTCAGTGGTGCCAGTCAAGAGCCTGCCTGCCAATGCAGGAGTCGTAAGAGTCAGGGGTTCGATCCCTGGGTTGGGAAGATTCCCTGGAGAAGGAAGTGGCAACTCACTCCAGTATTCTTGCCTGGAGAATTCCATGGATAGAGGAGCCTGGTGGGCTACAGCCCATGGGGTTGCAGAATCGGACATGAATGAAGCAACTTAGCATGGAAGCAGTCTGTCTCAGTGTAACCAAGTGCATGGTGGGTGACTGTGGAAGATGGATACCTGTGGGAAATCAGCCTGGAAATGAGCTCATGAATGGACTAGCTGGCCAGACCAGGGCAAACCTTGGCTGAAGGGTCAGAGACCAAAGGTGCTCTTCTCTCTAGGTCTCCACAGTATGCTGCTGACAGACCTAATCAGAAAGCAAGGGCAAAACAGCAAGAACCTGGAGAATTTCCCGGATGTATTTAGTCTTGTTTGAACATTCCCTCATGGAGGGCCCACTAGCACAGCAACCATGACACTGCACTGAAGCACTGGTCTCTCAAGAGGCTTCTGTAACCACTGACGCAATGGAGAGAAAGGAGAGCCCAGGGCTGGCTCCGTGGTCCCTGCTACATCTGAGTGCACAGCCCCAGTGCACATATGCCCGCCACCCATCCATGCACATCCGTGCATCAGCATACCCATGAGAACACCTCTGTGCCCCTGTGTATGCATGGTTACAAACATTCACATACAAATGTAATTCACACTTACACATGTGTTTGTCCTGTATGTGAACAGAGTCAGGACTCTCAGGGGAAAAGTGCTGACTTTAATTGGTTGATGGAAATCTTCGTAGGTACATTCATCTCGTCTGAATGATAATGACTACAGGAGACTGCCAGGCTGCTCCATTCATCCTCTATATTCTGGTTAATTACAAGACATTTTCCCACTGTCGTAAAGGTTAGCGGGACACATGGTACACATTTAGCTAGAAGAATCTGGCAATACAAATGACTCTCTAGTCTGCAGTATCAGTTATTGGGTTGAACTAGTGGGAGACAAGGACCTGCTAGTGGAGGAGACAGGGGAGGGGCCCTCACCTGCCACCATGGCTCTGGGAACTGAGAAGTACGTGGCATACATGGCTTCTCATCCAAGTGCATTCCGACTTCCCTCCACAACATGAGCCCCTGCCCTCGTCTGATCACTCGCCTTTCCCCACCACTTGGCTGTCCTGCTGGGTGGACCATCCCTTCATGTCCCCCGACACCCACATCCACACTAAAGCCAGTCCGTTCAGACTCAGAAAACTTCTCCCATGTGTAACCTCCTTTCCATCATTCAAGCCATTCCTGTCCTAAACACATGCTTTTTGCTTGGTTTTAGTTCACTACTCACTGTCTCTAAGGGCTTTCCCGGTGGCTCAACAGTAAAGAACTGGCTTGCAATGCAGGAGCCACAGGAGATGTGGGTTCAATCCCTGGGTTGGGAAGATCCCCTGGAGAAGGGCATGGCAACCCACTCCAGTATTCTGGCCTGGAGAATTCCCATGGATGGAGGAGCCAGGTGGGCTAGTCCATAGTGTTGCATAGAGTCAGACATGACTGAAGTGACTTATCACACATGCCACTATTTCTAGCTCATTTTAGAAAATGTTATTTAAAAATGGAAATCTGAGACTTCGCTGATGGTCCAGTAGCTGAGACTCTGTGCTTTCAATGAAGGGGATCTGGGTTTGACATCGTGCACAGCCCCAGTGCACATATGCCGCCACCCATCCATGCACATCCGTGCATCAGCATACCCATGAGAACACCTCTGTGCCCCTGTGTATGCATGGTTACAAACATTCACATACAAATGTAATTCACACTTACACATGTGTTTGTCCTGTATGTGAACAGAGTCAGGACTCTCAGGGGAAAAGTGCTGACTTTAATTGGTTGATGGAAATCTTCGTAGGTACATTCATCTCGTCTGAATGATAATGACTACAGGAGACTGCCAGGCTGCTCCATTCATCCTCTATATTCTGGTTAATTACAAGACATTTTCCCACTGTCGTAAAGGTTAGCGGGACACATGGTACACATTTAGCTAGAAGAATCTGGCAATACAAATGACTCTCTAGTCTGCAGTATCAGTTATTGGGTTGAACTAGTGGGAGACAAGGACCTGCTAGTGGAGGAGACAGGGGAGGGGCCCTCACCTGCCACCATGGCTCTGGGAACTGAGAAGTACGTGGCATACATGGCTTCTCATCCAAGTGCATTCCGACTTCCCTCCACAACATGAGCCCCTGCCCTCGTCTGATCACTCGCCTTTCCCCACCACTTGGCTGTCCTGCTGGGTGGACCATCCCTTCATGTCCCCCGACACCCACATCCACACTAAAGCCAGTCCGTTCAGACTCAGAAAACTTCTCCCATGTGTATCCTCCTTTCCATCATTCAAGCCATTCCTGTCCTAAACACATGCTTTTTGCTTGGTTTTAGTTCACTACTCACTGTCTCTAAGGGCTTTCCCGGTGGCTCAACAGTAAAGAACTGGCTTGCAATGCAGGAGCCACAGGAGATGTGGGTTCAATCCCTGGGTTGGGAAGATCCCCTGGAGAAGGGCATGGCAACCCACTCCAGTATTCTGGCCTGGAGAATTCCCATGGATGGAGGAGCCAGGTGGGCTAGTCCATAGTGTTGCATAGAGTCAGACATGACTGAAGTGACTTATCACACATGCCACTATTTCTAGCTCATTTTAGAAAATGTTATTTAAAAATGGAAATCTGAGACTTCGCTGATGGTCCAGTAGCTGAGACTCTGTGCTTTCAATGAAGGGGATCTGGGTTTGATCCCTAGTCAGGGAACTAGATCCCACATGCTACAGCTAAGCATTCACATGCTACAACTAAAGCTCCTGTGTGCTGCAACTAAGACCCAGCACAGCTAAATAAATATTTTTAAAAAATATGTGTCTGGGGCTTCTCTGGTGGTCCAGTGGGTGAGGAGTCCACCTTGCAGTGCAGGGGGCACAGGTTTGATCCCTGGCCTGTGAAGATCCCATGTGCCGTGGAGCGGCTGGACCAGTGTGTCCAGTTACGAGCCAGCACTCTGGAGCGCAGGTGCCCAGAGCCGGTGCTCTGCAACAAGAGAGGCCACTTCAGTGGGAGGCCCACATGGGCAGAAGAATAAAGATGGATGAAAATAAACAAATAACAAATCAATAAAAGAGGTCAAAAACTTTTACAAAAAACTGAGAAAGCAGGAAACTTTATTAAATAAATATTTTTAAAAATATGTGGTCTGCTGATAGGACCTAACTTTTTTTTAAAAAATAGAACTCTGATTGTCACTTTGGAAACTTGGGTGTGCATCCTGTGCTCTGCCTCTCCCTTCTCACTGAGGGCCTGGCTCGCTGCCTGGCCACCGCGCCCTGCAGAAACATGTTCACCACTCACTGTCCTTTGCTAGACAAAACCAAGGTCTGGAACACTGGCCCTTTATCTCACTGAGATTCATGCCAATGACACAAAATTTGGTGCAGATACCTAAGATCAAATGCTTCAAGGTGTAGACCCTGGAAAATCGCTTGACAGATGCAGAAAAAATCATGCCACTAAATGCTAGCTCATTTAGGGCTTTCCGGTGGCTCAACAGTAAAGAACTGGCTTGCAATGCAGGAGCCACAGGAGATGTGGGTTCAATCCCTGGGTTGGGAAGATCCCCTGGAGAAGGGCATGGCAACCCACTCCAGTATTCTGGCCTGGAGAATTCCCATGGATGGAGGAGCCAGGTGGGCTAGTCCATAGTGTTGCATAGAGTCAGACATGACTGAAGTGACTTATCACACATGCCACTATTTCTAGCTCATTTTAGAAAATGTTATTTAAAAATGGAAATCTGAGACTTCGCTGATGGTCCAGTAGCTGAGACTCTGTGCTTTCAATGAAGGGGATCTGGGTTTGATCCCTAGTCAGGGAACTAGATCCCACATGCTACAGCTAAGCATTCACATGCTACAACTAAAGCTCCTGTGTGCTGCAACTAAGACCCAGCACAGCTAAATAAATATTTTTAAAATATATGTGTCTGGGGCTTCTCTGGTGGTCCAGTGGGTGAGGAGTCCACCTTGCAGTGCAGGGGGCACAGGTTTGATCCCTGGCCTGTGAAGATCCCATGTGCCGTGGAGCGGCTGGACCAGTGTGTCCAGTTACGAGCCAGCACTCTGGAGCGCAGGTGCCCAGAGCCGGTGCTCTGCAACAAGAGAGGCCACTTCAGTGGGAGGCCCACATGGGCAGAAGAATAAAGATGGATGAAAATAAACAAATAACAAATCAATAAAAGAGGTCAAAAACTTTTACAAAAAACTGAGAAAGCAGGAAACTTTATTAAATAAATATTTTTAAAAATATGTGGTCTGCTGATAGGACCTAACTTTTTTTTAAAAAATAGAACTCTGATTGTCACTTTGGAAACTTGGGTGTGCATCCTGTGCTCTGCCTCTCCCTTCTCACTGAGGGCCTGGCTCGCTGCCTGGCCACCGGCGCCCTGCAGAAACATGTTCACCACTCACTGTCCTTTGCTAGACAAAACCAAGGTCTGGAACACTGGCCCTTTATCTCACTGAGATTCATGCCAATGACACAAAATTTGGTGCAGATACCTAAGATCAAATGCTTCAAGGTGTAGACCTTCTGGCAGATGGGGAAATCCCTACTATCAAGAACAGTGGGAAGAACACTGATTACAGAACAGGGCTGGGAGACCTCAGAGTGACAGAAGATGAGGTTGCTGTGGCCAGGCCAACTGACTTAAAGAATAAATATAAAACCATTACATTTGACTTGATCGGGATGCTGCTGACACACAAATGAAGGAACTGGGATGACACACCACTGTTACTGCACTAGCATGCTTAATTGCCATGAAGGCTTCGAGAAGATTAGCCAAGGTGCTACTCCAGCGGAAATCAGGAAAGGCGTGATGTTGTGTATTGATACCATAACTGCTGAACTAAGGAAGCAGCCCAAACCTATGATAAACCCTGGAGAGACTTCTCAATTTGCCACAGTTTCTATGAATGGAGACAGAAATTAGCAACAGACTTTCTGATGTTGGGACTTCCCTGGTGGTTCAGTAGTTAAAGAGTCTCCTTTCAGTGCAACGGGTGTGGCTTCAATCCCTGGTTGGGGAACTAAGACCCCACATGCTGCAGGGCAATCAAGCTCCTGAGACACAACGAATATTCCATGTATTGCAAGTAAGACCCAACACGGCCAAGTAAATAGTTAAAAAAAAAAGAAAAAGAATTTCTGATGTAACCACAAAGGTTCAAAAGGTGCGCTTTAAATAGAGGACAGGATTGAAAGCACAAGAATTAAGATCACATATTTCCCTATCTGTCTAGTAAATCAAAAACAGGGATTCCAGGACACTGGTGGTTTCCAGTGTCCAGTCCATGGGGTTCACTCTGGAAACAGCCAACATCCAGTGAATGTCTGTGGTTATACTTAGTGAAAATGATGCCTTCAGTATTCTCATTTGAAATAGGATGAAAGTTAACTTTTGGGTTATAACAGCCCAAGCTCCAGGTTTTGTTGTCAGGGAATGAAACCATTAAAGCTGCTGCTACTGATGTATATTTGGAAAAGTGAGCTGAACTCTCAGTCTTTAAGATATGTTGCTTCATGACCTAATTGGAAAAATTGGAGAGGTTATTGTGACCAAAGGTAATGCCATGTTCTTGCGAGGAAAAGGTGGCAATATTCAAACTGAGAAACATTTAAAGACTCATTGAGCATTTACAATGTGACTATTAGTGTGTGAAAAAGAAAAACAAAACGAACATCTGGCAAAAACTTCAGATGGTGTAACTCTGCTGAAGATTCCAGAAACAAGTGACATGGAAGAGGATGAAAAGAAATAGTCCCAGATGCTGTGAATGCTGCAAGAGCTGCTGTAGACAAAGGCATCACCTGGGTGCTTTGCTTCAGTGCCTTCCAGGCTTGGATTCACTGCTCCGGCTAAATGAAGAGCAAAATATTGGTACTAAAATCATTCAAAGAACACTCGGAAGTCTGGCAACGACCATTGCTAAGAAGGCAGGTGCTGAAGAATAATGGATAGTCCAGGAACATTTGCAGAGTTCCCCTGAAGCTGGTTATGCACCATGCTGGGTGATTTCTTAAACACGGTAGGAAAAGGAATCATCAACCCAACTCAGGTTGTAAGTCATGGTCTGTTGGGAGCTGCCGGTGCAGTTTCTTGGTTAACACAGCAAAACTCATGGTACCCCGGACTTCCTAATATAGAGAAGGACCTGGCACAATAGAAGGCGGGTAGCAGTGGGGGTGGCCCATGGAGGATGGGTGGCAGTGTCAGAGGTGGTATACTCTAATTCCTAAGACTGTGCTTTGCTATTTAAAACAATATTTTATATTGGAGTACAACTGATTAAAAAATGTTGTATTAGTTTCAGGTGTACAGTAAAGTGAGTCAGTTACATGCAATACATGGATCTAACCCTAACCCTATCGTATAGCACTGGGAACTCTGCCCAATACTCTGCAATAAGCTAAGTGGGAAAAGAACTTGGAAAAGGATAGATGTATGTTTTACTATTAATAATGGGCTGTGTAGCTGTCTTTATGAAACTTCCCAGAAGTCAGCTGGAGGAAATGATCAGGAGAAAGATGTTTAAGGGAATCACTCTGGCCACCAGTTACTGCTTTCAGTCCCCTTTCCAAAGTTGTCCTTCCTCCCTGGAACATCCTTTCTCCTCTTCTCAGCTCCATCGCACTCAGAGGTGACCTTCTCTCTGTCTCTTTGTCCCAGAGAGAAGTCAAGCTTCACCTGGACCTCTGTTGAAACCCTCATTACACAGCCACGTCAGGTCTGGTTCTAGCAATCTGCCCCATGGGTGCCCATGACCGCGTCCTGAGGCAGACACAGAGTCAGGCACACAGAAGGTTCCCAAGAAGAGTTTGATGACTGAGTGGATGAACGACCAACTGTTACAGAAAATGTGCTTGTATTTCTGTCTGGAAAAAGGAAGAGGTGACACTTGAAGCCTGGTAAGGTGAGAGGGCATTGCATGTGTGTTCACACATGCTCTTCAGTTCAAGCTCACTGTGGATTGAACTCAGGAGCATGGCTTTGTTGGTACCCAGCCCCTCAGGCTCCCAAGATTGATGCTGAGGATCCTGGAGGCCTAAACCTGGAAATAAGGCTGCTAAGAGTTGGGCAGTTCAGAGGGCCAAGAAGAACAAAGCAAATCGGCTTGGACCATAGGGTGCCTGAGGCACTAGCCTGGGACTGTGGATCGATCACAAGTAAGAACTCAACATCTTCATGTGAAAACCAGAAGTTTTAGCTTGTTACCATCAAAAGCCTCAAGCATCTCAGTAAATGGCAATTGTTCTCAAATAGAAGTTTCTTTGGTGGATAATTGAGACTCTGTACAGGACTTCTACAGAGCAAAAAATCTTCCAATCTCCCAGTCTCCAGGGTATATTGGAGTACAACTGATTAAAAATGTTGTATTAGTTTCAGGTGTACAGTAAAGTGAGTCAGTTACATGCAATACATGGATCTAACCCTAACCCTATCGTATAGCACTGGGAACTCTGCCCAATACTCTGCAATAAGCTAAGTGGGAAAAGAACTTGGAAAAGGATAGATGTATGTTTTACTATTAATAATGGGCTGTGTAGCTGTCTTTATGAAACTTCCCAGAAGTCAGCTGGAGGAAATGATCAGGAGAAAGATGTTTAAGGGAATCACTCTGGCCACCAGTTACTGCTTTCAGTCCCCTTTCCAAAGTTGTCCTTCCTCCCTGGAACATCCTTTCTCCTCTTCTCAGCTCCATCGCACTCAGAGGTGACCTTCTCTCTGTCTCTTTGTCCCAGAGAGAAGTCAAGCTTCACCTGGACCTCTGTTGAAACCCTCATTACACAGCCACGTCAGGTCTGGTTCTAGCAATCTGCCCCATGGGTGCCCATGACCGCGTCCTGAGGCAGACACAGAGTCAGGCACACAGAAGGTTCCCAAGAAGAGTTTGATGACTGAGTGGATGAACGACCAACTGTTACAGAAAATGTGCTTCGAATTTCTGTCTGGAAAAAGGAAGAGGTGACACTTGAAGCCTGGTAAGGTGAGAGGGCATTGCATGTGTGTTCACACATGCTCTTCAGTTCAAGCTCACTGTGGATTGAACTCAGGAGCATGGCTTTGTTGGTACCCAGCCCCTCAGGCTCCCAAGATTGATGCTGAGGATCCTGGAGGCCTAAACCTGGAAATAAGGCTGCTAAGAGTTGGGCAGTTCAGAGGGCCAAGAAGAACAAAGCAAATCGGCTTGGACCATAGGGTGCCTGAGGCACTAGCCTGGGACTGTGGATCGATCACAAGTAAGAACTCAACATCTTCATGTGAAAACCAGAAGTTTTAGCTTGTTACCATCAAAAGCCTCAAGCATCTCAGTAAATGGCAATTGTTCTCAAATAGAAGTTTCTTTGGTGGATAATTGAGACTCTGTACAGGACTTCTACAGAGCAAAAAATCTTCCAATCTCCCAGTCTCCAGGGTTGAGTTGATGAGAGAGGGAGTGAGAGGGACAGTGGGATAGGATCTGGCTGAAGGGAGGGACAGGCACTAGGTCAGAGGGTCAGAAAAGGGGACCTGTGTGAGAAGGAGCCAGAGCCACCAGCTTGCTCTCACTGGACAAGGGTTTCCTGTATAACAGGGGGTCAAGGTTACGGATTGGGTAGGAAGTTTCAAGTTTCCATCTCCTGAGCTCCTGCTAAGTGTCAGACATTTTACCAGGCACTCTAACTTCCAGTCACCTTGCGGGGTTAAAACTATTGCTCCCTCTACAAATGAGGAAAGTAACAGTGAAGGATGTTGCCTTCCCTCCAGGGGAGTCCCTCACCCCCATGATCACTGGCCACTGGGGACTTTTAAGAAAAGTTTTTCTCACTGTCATTCCTCCTAGGTGTAAAACAAAAACAAAACCAAGAAAACAACCAAGAAAACAATGAGGACTGGAAATATTCCTCACCAGGAAACAGAGAGCTTGATGACACAACCATCGCACTCAGAAGTGACCTTCTCTCTGTCTCTTTGTCCCAGAGAGAAGTCAAGAAGTCAAGCTTCACCTGGACCTCTGTTGAAACCCTCATTACACAGCCATGTCAGGTCTGGTTCTAGCAATCTGCCCCATGGGTGCCCATGGCCGCGGGTCTTCCAGAAGAGGAAGGAATTTTATAGACCCTCAACTCCTGCACTTGCCAAATACTTTAGGTAGAGGAGCTCATTTCAACCTGCTTAGGTGAACGCCTGTTACAAATAGGTGAAGCAGGGATTGCTCTAGTTGAAGTCAGAGTGGAAATCCCACCCGCTCTGTCCCTAGTAAAATAGCTGCTGAGGACCCCATGGCTCCAAGGGACCCACTTTGAGCCCATTCTTTGGGCCCTTCTCAACTGTTACACACGTGGGAGGACTCATGCTTGAAGATGGAATCGGTGACCTCAGCCTCTACTTTGCCTGCAAGATTTAACCACTAACTTTGAGCCCATTCTTTCCTTTCCAGACTACCAGGAGCTTGTTACCATCAAAAGCCTCAAGCATCTCAGTAAATGGCAATTGTTCTCAAATAGAAGTTTCTTTGGTGGATAATTGAGACTCTGTACAGGACTTCTACAGAGCAAAAAATCTTCCAATCTCCCAGTCTCCAGGGTTGAGTTGATGAGAGAGGGAGTGAGAGGGACAGTGGGATAGGATCTGGCTGAAGGGAGGGACAGGCACTAGGTCAGAGGGTCAGAAAAGGGGACCTGTGTGAGAAGGAGCCAGAGCCACCAGCTTGCTCTCACTGGACAAGGGTTTCCTGTATAACAGGGGGTCAAGGTTACGGATTGGGTAGGAAGTTTCAAGTTTCCATCTCCTGAGCTCCTGCTAAGTGTCAGACATTTTACCAGGCACTCTAACTTCCAGTCACCTTGCGGGTTAAAACTATTGCTCCCTCTACAAATGAGGAAAGTAACAGTGAAGGATGTTGCCTTCCCTCCAGGGGAGTCCCTCACCCCCATGATCACTGGCCACTGGGGACTTTTAAGAAAAGTTTTTCTCACTGTCATTCCTCCTAGGTGTAAAACAAAAACAAAACCAAGAAAACAACCAAGAAAACAATGAGGACTGGAAATATTCCTCACCAGGAAACAGAGAGCTTGATGACACAACCATCGCACTCAGAAGTGACCTTCTCTCTGTCTCTTTGTCCCAGAGAGAAGTCAAGAAGTCAAGCTTCACCTGGACCTCTGTTGAAACCCTCATTACACAGCCATGTCAGGTCTGGTTCTAGCAATCTGCCCCATGGGTGCCCATGGCCGCGGGTCTTCCAGAAGAGGAAGGAATTTTATAGACCCTCAACTCCTGCACTTGCCAAATACTTTAGGTAGAGGAGCTCATTTCAACCTGCTTAGGTGAACGCCTGTTACAAATAGGTGAAGCAGGGATTGCTCTAGTTGAAGTCAGAGTGGAAATCCCACCCGCTCAGTCCCTAGTAAAATAGCTGCTGGGAGGACCCCATGGCTCCAAGGGACCCACTTTGAGCCCATTCTTTTGGGCCCTTCTCAACTGTTACACACGTGGGAGGACTCATGCTTGAAGATGGAATCGGTGACCTCAGCCTCTACTTTGCCTGCAAGATTTAACATCTTTGTCTCTAGCTAAGACCCTTCTTCTCTGAGCTACAAGGACAGAATAGCCAACTGGCTATTCCCTGACATCCCAGCACTACCCCAGAAACAATGCATCCCAAATAAAATCCATCCCCCATCTGCTTTGCTAGGGACTATTTTGGTTAATACTGTCATTTATTTTACTTACTTATTAAGCTAGAAACCTAAGATTCACCTCTGACTTGTTCATCTCCTTTCCCCCACCTCCCCTCACTCCCAAACCTGACAGACCACATCCTGAATCCAGGGTGGTTTATCACAGAATGGTCTCTTCTGGTCTGCCTCACCTCCATCTCCACTGCTTCTGCCTAAACTGTGAATCCTCATTGTCATCTTTTTTTAAAAAAACATGTTTTGGGGGCTGTGCCATGAGGAATGAAAGATCATCTTAGTTCCCTAATCACGGTTCAAACTTGTGGCCTCTGCATTGAGAGTGCAGAGTCTTAACCACTGAACCACAAGTCCTTGTCAACTTGACAGGCAAGTCCTTGTCAACTTCTCATCCTGCAAAACTCGTAACTGTCTCCCATTATTTTCATTCTACATCAAAGATTTCTCTAAAATGAAAAAGTGATTACATCTCCCCTCTCGTTAAAACTTCTGATCTCCTTTCACCACTATGGGGCTCCTTCCAAGTGGTGCTACAAGTAAAGAATCTGCCTGCCAATGCAGGAGACACAAGAGAAGAGGGTTTGATCCCTGGGTGAGGAAGACCACCTGGAGGGAATGACAACCCACTCCAGTTTTCTTGCCTGAAAAATTCCATGGACAGAGGAGCCTGGTAGGTTACCATGCATGAGGTCACAAAGAGCTGGACATGAACTAAGCACTGAGCAGGAGCAGGAGACCACTCTGGGATGAAGCCCAGCTTTACTGCAGCTTTTTATGACACGATGTGACTCCCTTCCTCACTATCTAGCCTCATAACTTGCTACCCATCACTGCTTGTGACTGCCAACTTTGCTCTAGGTCAGCAAATGGTTTCTGTAAAAGGTCTCATCTCAGCTGCAAGCTACCCAACTCTATCAAGCAGTCACAGAAATCTTTCTATGAATGAGTGTAGCTTAGTTCCAATAACCCTTTATTTATAAACACTGAAATTTGAAATTCATATAATTTTCATGTGTTATGAAATTGTTCTTTCAGTTTTTTCTTCAACTATTTAAAAATGTGGGAACTTCCTTGGTGATCCAATGGTTAAGACTCCATGCTTCCATTTCAGGAGATGCAGGTTCGATCCCTGGGTCAGGGAACTAAGATCCTGCAAGTTACGTGGTATGGCTAAACCAAAAAATAATTAATAAAGTGTAAAACCCACTTTTACCTTGAAGACCATATGAAAGCAGGCAGAGAGTTGAGTCTGGCCTGCAGGCTGTAATTTGCCGACCTGTGCTCTAGATGCACGCAGATATTTGTAGTCCCATAGGCCTAATCTGGACTTTCTGGTTGTCATGACTGTGTGTGTGCATGCATGTACACACACATGTGGTGCTGCTGGGATCCAGCATTTAGCTAGGGATGCTGGTAAACAGCCTGCAGTGCATGGGGTCATAGAGGGGATCATGCAGGCTTCAATGTCAACAGCATGGAGGCTGAGAAAGCCTGCTTTATAAAGTTGTCAATTAAGTTTTCAAGTGGTTGATGTTTACCCTTGGTCTATTGTACTCAAAGTCTGGAGAACACTGGAGAGAGTTCCCAGGGGAGAATCATGTAACAGTACAAGTGGCTCATACCACAGCATATTAACATGTAGGATCCAGATGAACATGGCTGGAGTTCAAACTCGAGCCCCCACATTCTATGGATGAGAGCTAAGGCCAGCTATGGAACCCTCTCTGCAACTCTCATTCCTCCTGAGGTTCAGTTTAGTTCAGTTTCTCAGTTGTGTCTGAACTCTTTGCGGCCCCATGGGCTGCAGCATGCCAGGCTTCCCTGTCCTTCACCATCTCCTGGAGCTTGCTCAAACTCTTGTCCATTCACTCAGTGATGCCATCCAACTGTCTCATCCTCTTTCATCCCCTTCTCCTTCTGCCTTCTATTTTTCCCAGCATCAAGGTCTTTACCAGTGAGCTGTCTCTTCACATCAGGTGGCCAAAGTATTGGAGCTTCAACTTCAGCATCCGTCCTTCCAGTGAATTTTCAGGGTTGATTTCCTTTAGTATTGACTGGTTTGACCTCCTTACAGTCCAAGGGACTCTCAAAAGCCTTCTCTAACACCACAGTTCAAAGGCATCAATTCTTTGGTGCTCAGTTTTCTTCATGGTCCAGCTCTCACAATGATATGTGACTACTGGAAAAACCACAAGCTTTGACTATTTTTACTTTGGTTGGCCAAGTGATGTCTAAATAGGACTAGCAGTAGTACCTGCTTCACACAGCTGATGTTAGGTCTAAATGAACTAATATTTAATAAACACCAAGTTCTTGAAACCCAGGGAGAAACACTGGTATACATACCAATGTGCAAATCCTGTTCTGAGCTGTGCTGACGGAGACAGAGAGAGGATAAGCAAAGGCCTGCTTTTGAGAAGTTTGTCACTAAAACCATTTTTCATATTATAGATTGTTCCCTGCTATAGACTTGTGAAATAGATTCAGAGGTTGCAACTAACATGAAAAATTGGAAAAGAAATTTGCAGGGTGCATCATACTTACTAAGGGTAAATAGCACTTGGTGACATTTTCCTTTTAGTTCTACGGGTATCTATATGCATGTGTCCAGGGTTGTAATAGGAAAATGTATTTTTTTTTTATGGTGGGATAAGATGAACAAGACAAAGTTTAAAAGCTACCAGTCAAACAGTAAAAGTGGCTCATACCACAGCATATTAACATGTAGGATCCAGATGAACATGGCTGGAGTTCAAACTCGAGCCCCCACATTCTATGGATGAGAGCTAAGGCCAGCTATGGAACCCTCTCTGCAACTCTCATTCCTCCTGAGGTTCAGTTTAGTTCAGTTTCTCAGTTGTGTCTGAACTCTTTGCGGCCCCATGGGCTGCAGCATGCCAGGCTTCCCTGTCCTTCACCATCTCCTGGAGCTTGCTCAAACTCTTGTCCATTCACTCAGTGATGCCATCCAACTGTCTCATCCTCTTTCATCCCCTTCTCCTTCTGCCTTCTATTTTTCCCAGCATCAAGGTCTTTACCAGTGAGCTGTCTCTTCACATCAGGTGGCCAAAGTATTGGAGCTTCAACTTCAGCATCCGTCCTTCCAGTGAATTTTCAGGGTTGATTTCCTTTAGTATTGACTGGTTTGACCTCCTTACAGTCCAAGGGACTCTCAAAAGCCTTCTCTAACACCACAGTTCAAAGGCATCAATTCTTTGGTGCTCAGTTTTCTTCATGGTCCAGCTCTCACAATGATATGTGACTACTGGAAAAACCACAAGCTTTGACTATTTTTACTTTGGTTGGCCAAGTGATGTCTAAATAGGACTAGCAGTAGTACCTGCTTCACACAGCTGATGTTAGGTCTAAATGAACTAATATTTAATAAACACCAAGTTCTTGAAACCCAGGGAGAAACACTGGTATACATACCAATGTGCAAATCCTGTTCTGAGCTGTGCTGACGGAGACAGAGAGAGGATAAGCAAAGGCCTGCTTTTGAGAAGTTTGTCACTAAAACCATTTTTCATATTATAGATTGTTCCCTGCTATAGACTTGTGAAATAGATTCAGAGGTTGCAACTAACATGAAAAATTGGAAAAGAAATTTGCAGGGTGCATCATACTTACTAAGGGTAAATAGCACTTGGTGACATTTTCCTTTTAGTTCTACGGGTATCTATATGCATGTGTCCAGGGTTGTAATAGGAAAATGTATTTTTTTTTTATGGTGGGATAAGATGAACAAGACAAAGTTTAAAAGCTACCAGTCAAACAGGAAAATTGAGGGATCCATAGCATCATAGAAGAAAGCTTTATGATTTTACAGAAAAACTCACAACTACTAGAAACCTGGCATCTCTTTAATCAGATGAAACAACCACACTCATCTCTACTATTCTGTTTTGGAAAACATGACAGAAAGAGCCAAAGAGGTGTTTCGCTCCCACAAAGACCTAACCTCAGGGGCAGAGAAAAAGTTCTCAGAGACATGGTTTGTGAAGCTCGTCAGACAAGATTGGTTTCCTGTCTGCTTTTCAGACAGTTTCAAGGGAGTTCTGCTACCCAAGGCTAAGGAAATAAGGCTGTGCATAAAAGACTCAAATTTCCGAGGTAATGCTTCTATACCAGTTTCTAGTCTTAACACCTGGCCCCCGGGGGTCCCCTCGTTCTGCCAGTGCCACCTCCGGGGCGGGCAGGGTGCTCACTGTCCTGGCCGAAGACGCAGAGCCTCTGAGGAGGGGCATGGAGGGAGAGACAGGCTGCCCCTGTCTCCTCCCCTGGGAGTCAGTGCCCCATCCTGACCCTGGAGGTGCGGACCTGATCACAGCTCCCTCTTCCATCATGCCTGTGTCCTGTGGAAGGTGGTATTCATACCCTCTCACTCCCAATACAGCCCACTCTGTTCCCCAGGGTCTCATACAGGGCCTTCTGCTTAATAGGTGGGCAAGACAAATTGCCATCCAACCAATCAGAACCAACCTCGGTTTGTAATTGGTGATTGTTGTTGTTTAGTCACTAAGTCATGGCTGACTCTTTTGTGACCCCCTTGGACTGTAGGCCATCAGAGTCCTCTGTCCATGGGGTTTCCCAGGCAAGAATACTGGAGTGGGTTGTCATTTCCGCCTCTAGAGGATCTTCCCTACTCAGGGATTGAACCCGTGTCCATGGATTCTTTACCACTGAGCCACCAGTGAGGGCATGAATGCTAAGCCGTCTCAGTTGTGTCTGACTTTTTTCGACCTGATGGACCATAGGCTTCCAGGTTTCTCTGTCTGTGGAATTCTCCAGGCAAGAATACTAGAGTGGGCTGCTATGCCCTCCTCCAGGGGATGTTCCCAATCCAGGGACTGAGCCTGAGTCTGGGAAGCCCACAGTTGGTGATAGCAATGACTTAATGAGCAAGTCTGAAACTGACCCTTGGTGTTTGTTTCCATGGATAAATTTGAACAAAGTCAGGGTTAAAAAGGAAGACTGTCAGCTGCTCCTACCACCCACTGGACTTTGGGATCTCCTCCAGCATGTAGGCTCCCCACCTTAGGGTTAATCGGCTCCTTTTTATGGGCAGCTCTCCTCTCGGGGTTAGGAAATTCTTCAGGAAAGGAGCGGAAGTCTGCTTTCCTGCAGTTTCCTCCTGCCATAGTTGGTCTGATCTCCTGCCCCCAGACAGCTCTTCCTAGATCTGAGCATCTAAGGAGGAGCGCTCTCTAAGGCTGTTTCACCTGTCATTTGTCAAACACTGGCATTCTGCGGGAAGTGAATGAGAGCTGAAATATGGGCAGCTCTCCCACTTTACACTGGGGTGTTAGGTTGGTAGGCTATTAAAGGGTTAACACAGCGGCCCGGAGATTCCCCGGCCCTGAAAGAGTCACTAGAAAGGACCTGTTGCTAGGGGTAACATGGTAACCTGAGACTCCCTACCAGAGATTCCCCAGCACTAAATAGTCATAAGAAAGGGCCAGTTGTTAGGGTTAACACCAAGACCAGAGACTCCCCAGCACTAAATCAGAGGGTCAGTTGCTTGCCTGCTGGCACCTGAGAGTCTCCTTAGACCTGCGATAAGGAGATGGCCTTGGCCATAAAGATTCCTCTCTGCATCTGGCAAGTGTCAAGAACTTCACACCCCCAGCCCGCGGACACCTCAAGGATAGTGGGCTCATCACTGGACTTCCCGCCAAGTTTAAACAAAGAACTCGTTTCTGCGCCTGCTCTGAGGAATCTCCCTCCCCTTTTCTCCTGCTCCCCTTTCCTCCCTAATAAAACCTCCTCGATTTCCTGGTCCATCTCTCGGACCTGTGGATCTCGCCTGGGAACTCTTCCCAAATAAACTTCTTCCCTAACAGCTTGCTGTCCACCGTGTCTTTGCCGGTAAGAGTGGGGGCTCCGGGTTTGAGAGGCAGGAGTTCAGATGGTCTTGGGAAACTGGCTTAATTTCTCTGGGCCTCAGCGCCCTTGTCCATCCAATGGGGATGCTGACAGCATTTACTTCACAGGGTAATGATGAAGATTAAGAGAGAAGATGGTGACCAAGCGTCAAGCACAGTGCCTGGCTCTCGGGAGGTCCCAGATATAAATGATTACGATCCACCTGGTCTGAAGATGGGCAGCTCAGGGGATACAATTCTACACAATTTGAGAAGTGCCCTCCCTTGGGCAATAGACCACAATGGCAGGTGCAGAGATGCAGAGACACAGAGCTCTGGGGCTGTAAATGGGAGCAGGACAACTGAGGCAAGTACACCCTGAAGACCATGCCTGGGGACAGGATGGCCCCAGGCGTCACCTCTGCCGCTGGCCCCGCCTACCTTGGTACTGGGCGCTGAAGCCACGCTGGCGGTGGTTGCCGTCTGAGGTGAAGTGCAGCCGCAGCCAGTTCTTGCTGCTGATGACGGGAGCTGGGAGGCTGGCTCCGGTGAACCTGTGGGGACAGGAAGTGGGGGGAAGGAGAGGTCAGGGACCACAGCTGGTTGAGACTGGGCACCTGGAAGTCTCCCCATGGCCCATGAGTGTGGGGACGTCTGCCCTGGCAGAAGGGAAGGCCATGCTGCCTCGCTGCCCTTCAGTAAGTAGCCTGGGGCCTGGGTGGCTTGAGCCGGCTCCTCCAGGGGCTCTTCCCACAGCTGAGAGGCTGAGCCCTTGTGCATAGTTGCTGCATCGTGTCTGACTCTTTGAGAGCCCATGGACGGTAGCCTGCGAGGCCCACTCTATCCGTTGGATTTCCCGGGCAGGAATACTGGAGTGAGTGGCCATTCCTTTCTCCAGGGGATTGTCCTGACCCAGGGATTGAACCCAGGTCTCCTGCATCGCAGGCAGATTCTTTACTGTCTGAACCACCAAGGAGTTGCTGAGAGGAGTGGGCAATGCTTCAGGCCTGGAGCAGAGGCCTGTTCTGCACCTAGCTGAGCTCTAGCCACACAGGAAAGAGGCCCATCCCCCCAGCAGATGGCCACACACCCACCTCCCGCAGAGCTCCAGAGCCGCAACACCCCCCCTAACCCCTCCGCACAGCTCCTGCCCCGCAGGCAGAGGGCCAGCCGCACCTCTCCAGCAGAGGTTCAGCCACCTCAAGAATGCCCCTCAGGGCCTCCAGGAAGTCAGGAGAAAGGGCTCGGACAGCCACACCAGGCAGTGTGCTCTTCCTAAGTGCGAGAGGTCATTTTGGGGTCATGCACTAGGCCTGGGTCTCCTCTGCCTCCTGCCCGATCCCTGCAGCCTCCACAAGAGGCCTCCCTCTGCCCCGCCGCTGTCCCCGGCTGCCAGGCCACCTCTCCTCCCTTAGCTGAGCCTCCTCCAGCTCCAACCACTCTGGCTCAGTGGGTGGGGACCAGCTGCATCCTGAGCCAGCTTTCACATCCATTAGATCTTTCCTCCTCTGGTTGCTCAGAGCTCAAGAACCTTCTGTGGCTCCCCAGTGCTCACAAAAGACTGGCGTGGTGCCGTCTGAGGTGAAGTGCAGCCGCAGCCAGTTCTTGCTGCTGATGACGGAGCTGGGAGGCTGGCTCCGGTGAACCTGTGGGGACAGGAAGTGGGGGGAAGGAGAGGTCAGGGACCACAGCTGGTTGAGACTGGGCACCTGGAAGTCTCCCCATGGCCCATGAGTGTGGGGACGTCTGCCCTGGCAGAAGGGAAGGCCATGCTGCCTCGCTGCCCTTCAGTAAGTAGCCTGGCCTGGGGGGCTTGAGCCGGCTCCCCCAGGGGCCCTTCCCACAGCTGAGAGGCTGAGCCCTTGTGCATAGTTGCTGCATCGTGTCTGACTCTTTGAGAGCCCATGGACGGTAGCCTGCGAGGCCCACTCTATCCGTTGGATTTCCCGGGCAGGAATACTGGAGTGAGTGGCCATTCCTTTCTCCAGGGGATTGTCCTGACCCAGGGATTGAACCCAGGTCTCCTGCATCGCAGGCAGATTCTTTACTGTCTGAACCACCAAGGAGTTGCTGAGAGGAGTGGGCAATGCTTCAGGCCTGGAGCAGAGGCCTGTTCTGCACCTAGCTGAGCTCTAGCCACACAGGAAAGAGGCCCATCCCCCCAGCAGATGGCCACACACCCACCTCCCGCAGAGCTCCAGAGCCGCAACACCCCCCCTAACCCCTCCGCACAGCTCCTGCCCCGCAGGCAGAGGGCCAGCCGCACCTCTCCAGCAGAGGTTCAGCCACCTCAAGAATGCCCCTCAGGGCCTCCAGGAAGTCAGGAGAAAGGGCTCGGACAGCCACACCAGGCAGTGTGCTCTTCCTAAGTGCGAGAGGTCATTTTGGGGTCATGCACTAGGCCTGGGTCTCCTCTGCCTCCTGCCCGATCCCTGCAGCCTCCACAAGAGGCCTCCCTCTGCCCCGCCGCTGTCCCCGGCTGCCAGGCCACCTCTCCTCCCTTAGCTGAGCCTCCTCCAGCTCCAACCACTCTGGCTCAGTGGGTGGGGACCAGCTGCATCCTGAGCCAGCTTTCACATCCATTAGATCTTTCCTCCTCTGGTTGCTCAGAGCTCAAGAACCTTCTGTGGCTCCCCAGTGCTCACAAAAGACTGGCCTCCCAAACTTCCTACACTGTCCCTCGCTTGAAAGGGCAATAATTCCATTGAAGGAATGGCGTCTTCACCACCAGGGATGGGGCAGCATTCTGAGGCTGTTAACAGGGATCTGGTTATCCCTCACAGACCTGGAGAGACATGGTGATGCCTGAAGGACAGGGCTACCTAGAAAGGACCCAGATCTTTGATCAGCTGGGACTACAGCCAGTTTGCACAAATCCCATTGGGAGGGAGTGAGGAATGAATACCCGGAACTCACTCTCCTCCTTCCCCTCCTCCAATCTCCTGCTGATGCTTCTGTTGATCTAGCCCATTTGGAAGGCAGAGGGCAAGGAAGCACAGAGACATAGTCTCACACGTCAGTCCTCCTAAGCATGAAACTGGGTAGAAGAGGGAGGGGAGACGCTTTGGAGCGGTGGAAGGGAGCGCTCCAGCATAGTGGGTCTCCATAAATGCGTGTTAGACAAAGCATCTAACCAAGGAGCCTTCACCCCGCAAAACGGAGTTTTTACTATAATGAAAATGCTGACGCACACCGAACTCCAGGCATATCACCCATATTGCTATAGTGAGAGCTATTACAGAAACCAATTACTGTATTTCACCAGACCCCATTTAAAATAGTTTATTACAGGCAGAGTCATTTAAGTTTTCTAAGGAGCCACAAACAGTATGGTGGGCTTTTCTTCCCCAGGCCAAATTCAATTCTATCTCAATGACAAAGCTTGGAGGCTATTTACATAAGAAAGTAGAAATAGGGAGAATTTACCTGAATAATTCAGAACCAAAGGCTGTTTATTGCAACAATGGAATGAGGGGGAGGGTGTTGGGGTCCCAAGAGCTGAATGAGAGTAATGATCAGGGTTGTACCTGGAAGTCAGGGCATCAGCGAGTCTTCTCCAGGCCTGGAATCTACTTTAACCCCCAGATGCACAGGCTGGAGGTGCCTGAAGGGCCATCACCCCCTCCCATCTCTCCCACACCTTCACCTGCTCCCAGGAATCCTGATAATCGCTCATGGCCAAGGCTTCAACTCAGGGCCCTGTGCGTCTTTACTTTGCTCTACTCCTGCCTCCTAAGACATAAAGGCACATTTGAGAATTTTCTTGGTATCTATTAGAGAATTAGGGATTTAAATGTTGGAACTGTCACATTAAACTCTGCCATTATGATGGTGTCATGCCTTACTCAAAACTCTAATAAAAAGAACTACTGACACCCACAACATGAAAGATTCTCAAAAGTATTATGCTGAATGATAGAAGAGTATATACTGTGTGATTCTGTTTATATGAAACTCTAGAAAAGACGAATCAACAGTGAGAGAAAGCACATCAGTGGTTGCCTGAGCTGGGAGGCGGGTGAGAGGTACAGGGGGGCCTCCGGGGAAGGAATACAGGGGAACTTTCCGGGGTGCTGGAAATGGTCTCATCTTAAGTAAGATGATGGTTAAATGACATGTACAAATTCGTCAAAGCGCCCAGAACTGCACATTTAAAATGGATGATTTTTAAATGTAGATTATACATTCTTTGTTGTTGTTCAGTCACCAGCTCATGTCCTGCTCATCATGACCCCATAGACTGCAGCACACCAGGCTTCCCTGTGTGTGTATTAAGTTATACCTCAACAGAGTCAATTAAAAGCAAATCTTCAATAGCTCTAATTCTTAGAGCCAAAGACTTCACCAGAGGCTAAAAGCCTTACAAAGTCAGTATGCCTTCACCTCTCGTCTCCTTTCCTACCCTTTATGCTCCAGCCACATGGATCTCCATGCTGTTCCAAACTGGCTGTGCCCACTCCTGCCTCAGGGCCTTTGCACTTGCCAGTTTCTCTGCCTGCTGGCTGGCTCTTCTCCCAGATCTCAACTTGGCTTATCTTCTCACTTCCTCAAAGTCTTTGATCAAGTATCACTTCCCAGTGAAGCCTTCTTCACCTACCTTCCCTCTCTGAGCAGGTCACACAGACAGACATAGACACACACACACAAACACACACACACACACATCATTATGCAAAAAACCTTATGTGAATTTCTTTTTTGTGCCTCTCTGCCTTTGCACAGGCGGCTCCGTGGTAAAGAATCACCTGTTGATGCAGGAGACACAGGAGATGTAGGTTCCATCCCTGGGTCAGGAAGATCTCCGAGATAAGGAATGGGAACCCATTCCAGTATCCTTGCCTGGGAAATCCCATGGACAGAGGAGTCTGGTAGGCTACAGTCCATGGGGTTTCAAAGAGTTTTACATGACTGAGTGCATACACATGCATCACACCCTTCCACTTGCTGTTCTCTATGCTTTTTCCTATTGCACCACCTGGCTGCATAGAGAGGTTAAGAAACTTGCATAAGGTCACATAGCTATTAAGTGGCAGAAGTGGTATTCAAACTCAAACCATCCCACTCATCTTAGATGGATCCCCTGTGCTCAGGGAAGGTTGTGGAACAGTTTAGGCTGAATTCCATTCTGTTCCTTTACTTTCCCTCTCTGCTCCCCGCCAGGATCCTCTTTAATTTTGTTCCCTGTTAGAATCATAATTAAAGGAGAGAAACACAAAGAGAGATTCTCCCCTTCAAACCTTTCTGTCCACATTAACTTCACTATGGGGGGCTTGGGGAATTCCAAGTTCACTCAGGAAATTGCTACTGCAGTGCAACATAAAATGTATTTAAGCAATTACGCTCAACTTTTTTTTCTTTTTGGTAAATTGACTTCCGTTAAATGGAGCTTCATTAATAGAATCTGGCTTGGGAAGAAAAAAAAATCACTCCCTTTAATGCATGTAGTTGATTATGGAAAAAGTGGCTTTGAATTCCTCGGCAGAAAGCTCTAAGTTGTGCTTCCGGTAATAGGGGAGTTCAGAGCAGTCTGTGTGGAAAGCATTTCTTAAGAATCTTCTCACACAGTTCACATGTGGGGTGCTGAGAGGCATGCCCCACAAGATGACAACAGTGATCTGCAAGGAATAGCTGCCTAATTTTAAATGGAGAAGGAGGAAGATGAGGAGGTCTTGGTTTAAATCTCAGCATCCCTGAACACGAACATCCTTGGGGGGTCATTCGTTCTTTCATTTCCTCACCAAGCACACACTGTGTGCAAGGCACCGTGCTGGCCAGTGGGTACCACTCCCACTGTGGTTCCCTAGGTAGAGAAGTCCCTGCAAAGCCTGTTAGCTACAAGGTTTTGCTTCCCCATCCCTTTCCCGGTGTGGCCTCTGCTCCTCGGTCAGTAGCCTCTGGCTTATGTGCTCCCAGTATGTCTTGAGTGGGCTCTATCTCTTAACCAAGCTGTGTACACAGCCTGGATCTGATGCGGGCTTGAAGAATCTTTCCAGGCCAAGCATAAACCACCCTTCCATTGCCCAGGCTGGCCGGGGAGAATGGCACATGTAGGACATGCTTGCCGCCCCACTCCCAAGCCCTCTACCTTCCCACCTGATGTCTGCTCCCCTCCCTGCGGGGTGGAGACAGCACCATGATGCAACCAGGCAAAGCCTTGCGGAAATGTCCTGGAGGTGGTGGCAAAGGACCACTGAGGCCCTTGTTGGAGGCTGATTCCCATTTCCCTGCCCGAGCTCCCTCTCACCCCTGAACCAAGCCTTTATTGACTCGGTCCTGGTACCCAGTCTCATCACAAATGATTTCTATATTTTTTTTTTATTTTTGTTCCCTGTTAGAATCATAATTAAAGGAGAGAAACACAAAGAGAGATTCTCCCCTTCAAACCTTTCTGTCCACATTAACTTCACTATGGGGGGCTTGGGGAATTCCAAGTTCACTCAGGAAATTGCTACTGCAGTGCAACATAAAATGTATTTAAGCAATTACGCTCAACTTTTTTTTCTTTTTGGTAAATTGACTTCCGTTAAATGGAGCTTCATTAATAGAATCTGGCTTGGGAAGAAAAAAAAATCACTCCCTTTAATGCATGTAGTTGATTATGGAAAAAGTGGCTTTGAATTCCTCGGCAGAAAGCTCTAAGTTGTGCTTCCGGTAATAGGGGAGTTCAGAGCAGTCTGTGTGGAAAGCATTTCTTAAGAATCTTCTCACACAGTTCACATGTGGGGTGCTGAGAGGCATGCCCCACAAGATGACAACAGTGATCTGCAAGGAATAGCTGCCTAATTTTAAATGGAGAAGGAGGAAGATGAGGAGGTCTTGGTTTAAATCTCAGCATCCCTGAACACGAACATCCTTGGGGGGTCATTCGTTCTTTCATTTCCTCACCAAGCACACACTGTGTGCAAGGCACCGTGCTGGCCAGTGGGTACCACTCCCACTGTGGTTCCCTAGGTAGAGAAGTCCCTGCAAAGCCTGTTAGCTACAAGGTTTTGCTTCCCCATCCCTTTCCCGGTGTGGCCTCTGCTCCTCGGTCAGTAGCCTCTGGCTTATGTGCTCCCAGTATGTCTTGAGTGGGCTCTATCTCTTAACCAAGCTGTGTACACAGCCTGGATCTGATGCGGGCTTGAAGAATCTTTCCAGGCCAAGCATAAACCACCCTTCCATTGCCCAGGCTGGCCGGGGAGAATGGCACATGTAGGACATGCTTGCCGCCCCACTCCCAAGCCCTCTACCTTCCCACCTGATGTCTGCTCCCCTCCCTGCGGGGTGGAGACAGCACCATGATGCAACCAGGCAAAGCCTTGCGGAAATGTCCTGGAGGTGGTGGCAAAGGACCACTGAGGCCCTTGTTGGAGGCTGATTCCCATTTCCCTGCCCGAGCTCCCTCTCACCCCTGAACCAAGCCTTTATTGACTCGGTCCTGGTACCCAGTCTCATCACAAATGATTTCTATATTGGTTTTTCTCTAGCCAAATGCCTGGGGGTCTGACTGTACTGAGAAAGAAAAACCTTTTCCGAAGACAAGGTCATGATGCTACTTGTTTTTAAGGAACTGGGTGAATGTCTGGAGTGAGTGCAAGTCCTTTGGGGTGTAGGCCCCTCCTTGCAGGTGGATTCTTTACCATCTGAGCCATAAGGAAAGCCCTATAAAGATAACCAGTGCCTCCTTTACTCCTCTTCCCCCTCTCCCTGCTGCCATGGGAGGAATCGTGCCCTGTACGTGTCCCCTCTGCACCTGGGGCATGCCCCGCTGCTGTACTGACCACGGCCAGTCGTAAGCATCCTTGACTTGATGACCACCTTCCTGACTCGAAGGTGAGCTCCATAAGTGCCAGAAAAGAATTTCCCTTTGCCTCCGTGTGGCCAGCAACAGAGCAGAAGGCCTGGCACACAGAACAAATCAGTCCTCTAGAATTTGACAAGCTCCAGTGCGCTGGCTCTTTTGTCAGTCAAGCTTCCGAGGGTCACAGCATGCTCATTTATTTACATATCACCGGCTTTGTGTTGCAAAGACAGCGCTGAGTGGTAGTGAAGGCACCTAGAACCCGTAAGGCCAAGAACATTTACCTTGCCCTTTACAGAGTTCACTGACACTGACTGTAGAAGCCTTGCAAATGATGCTGTTGGTTGGTAACAGATAATTTCTAAGTGCATGTGTGCTAAGTGGCTTCAGTTTTGCCCAACTCTGTGACCCTACAGACTGTAGCCCACCAGGCTCCTCTGTCCATGGGATTCTCCTGGCAGAATACTGGAGTGGGTTGCCATGCCCTCCTCCAGGGGATCATTTAGACCCAGGGATTCTTAAATCTCCTGCTTTGTCAGGCAAATTCTTTACCACTAGTGCCACCTGAGAAGCAGGGAATAATAAAAGCATACAATCACAGCCTAAGCATTTCATTATAATATAAATATATTTAAAGGTACTTTTTTTTTTTTTTCTCCAGTCCATGTAATGCTGGAGCAAGGTCTCTTCGCTGACCATAGGTTTCTTCTCTGTATGGTCTATCCTACATACACTATACCCATAGGGCACCATTTCCAATTTTTCCACGGCTCATCCAGTCTGTACAGATTTATGGAGCACCTGAGATGTGTCAGGGATCGTGCTGAGCACTGGGGATGCATCAGCAAGCGAGACCCACCTGGTTGCCACCCCGACGGGCTTGGTTCCACAGGGTGCTCCTCTCACTCACTCACACCTAATATTTAGCAAGCGCTTCTTTTCAAAGCGTCTTCTTCATGGAACCATGCCAAAGCATTCAATTTAGTTTCCAGAGATGCAACTCGACTTCCTCTCACACTCATTTCATTCGTCATGCGATGTTTAATTTAAGTCACATAATTACAATAACAAGTACTGGCACCCAGAGAGCTGGCAAGGAACCTATCTTCCAGAAGCATCCCTCTGCACTTGGGGGGATGACCACCTTCCTGATTTCCCCGAAGGTGAGCTCCATAAGTGCCAGAAAAGAATTTCCCTTTGCCTCCGTGTGGCCAGCAACAGAGCAGAAGGCCTGGCACACAGAACAAATCAGTCCTCTAGAATTTGACAAGCTCCAGTGCGCTGGCTCTTTTGTCAGTCAAGCTTCCGAGGGTCACAGCATGCTCATTTATTTACATATCACCGGCTTTGTGTTGCAAAGACAGCGCTGAGTGGTAGTGAAGGCACCTAGAACCCGTAAGGCCAAGAACATTTACCTTGCCCTTTACAGAGTTCACTGACACTGACTGTAGAAGCCTTGCAAATGATGCTGTTGGTTGGTAACAGATAATTTCTAAGTGCATGTGTGCTAAGTGGCTTCAGTTTTGCCCAACTCTGTGACCCTACAGACTGTAGCCCACCAGGCTCCTCTGTCCATGGGATTCTCCTGGCAGAATACTGGAGTGGGTTGCCATGCCCTCCTCCAGGGGATCATTTAGACCCAGGGATTCTTAAATCTCCTGCTTTGTCAGGCAAATTCTTTACCACTAGTGCCACCTGAGAAGCAGGGAATAATAAAAGCATACAATCACAGCCTAAGCATTTCATTATAATATAAATATATTTAAAGGTACTTTTTTTTTTTTTTCTCCAGTCCATGTAATGCTGGAGCAAGGTCTCTTCGCTGACCATAGGTTTCTTCTCTGTATGGTCTATCCTACATACACTATACCCATAGGGCACCATTTCCAATTTTTCCACGGCTCATCCAGTCTGTACAGATTTATGGAGCACCTGAGATGTGTCAGGGATCGTGCTGAGCACTGGGGATGCATCAGCAAGCGAGACCCACCTGGTTGCCACCCCGACGGGCTTGGTTCCACAGGGTGCTCCTCTCACTCACTCACACCTAATATTTAGCAAGCGCTTCTTTTCAAAGCGTCTTCTTCATGGAACCATGCCAAAGCATTCAATTTAGTTTCCAGAGATGCAACTCGACTTCCTCTCACACTCATTTCATTCGTCTATGCGATGTTTAATTTAAGTCACATAATTACAATAACAAGTATGACTGGCACCCAGAGAGCTGGCAAGGAACCTATCTTATCTTTCTTAGAAAGTGCAAGGCTCGGCTGGTGGGTGCATGGGGTGCACAGGCGCTGGAGGTGGGAGTGGGAGACAGCCCGCAGGCAGCAGATGCTGAGAGTGCCATGGGCCTCGGGTAGGATGATCTATCAAGCCTCAGAATGCCAGCTGCTCTGGGGAGCTGCTTGGGGAGAGATGGTTAAACACACACTTTTGTGACACACACTTTGTGAATGAATGAATGAATAAATGGAGTGAACATGCAAACAGCAGTCTCTTGCTTTCAACAGCGGGGCATCTTTTCATTTTTACATGTTTATTTTATTTACGTATTTGGCTGCACTGGGTCTTAGTTGTGGCATGCAGTCCCTTAGATGCTCTAGTTCCCTCACCAGGGATCGAACCCAGGCCCCCTGCATTGGGAGTGTGGTGTCTTAGCCACGGGCCACCAGGGCAGTCCTGGGACATCTTTTCTAATGCTATCCCCTTGGCGATCAAGAGAGTGGGGACACCTCGTCTTTTTTGTTTGTTTTTGGCCACGTGGAAAGGTGTGTGGGATTTTCTCTGACTAGTAATGGAACCCGTGCCCCCTGAAGTAGAAGCGTGGAGCCCTAACCACTGGGTGGTCAGGGAATTCCAGGAACCAGCTAGTCTTTTATTTTGTTTTGTTTTTAAGCTTGGGTTATAATAACCTTTAACATCATAGTTGAGAACTCCAGAGGCCTCCTAGGTCTGGCTGGCCATGAAACCCAGCTCCAGCATTCTGGACACAGGGTCAGTCAAAGTCTGCTCTCAATGTTGCTAAAGATCAAGAACTCACTTCCTGGTTAAACTCTCCCTGTTTACTTTGACCCACTCCCATTCTTTTTCTAGCTACTTCCTTTTTACGCATCTGGGGTCATCTTATAGTCACTGCCTCCTGGAAGCCCGGTGGGCTACTCCCTGGTTCCTCATTTTCTCTTGCAAAGAATCCTTGCACTTTCTCCATCCCAGCGCTTGTCTCATCAGGCATCACGCAGGTATCTGCTTCTGCACGAAGCTGTGAGCTCCCCGAAGACAGGAGCTGTTTCTTTCTCATTTAATTCTTCCCTCAGTACTTTGTGAGTGCCTGACACAGGGGAAGGGCTCCGGAAATACAGCTCATGGGAAGAAGGAGCACTTGACTAAATGAGTGAATGAATGAGGTTCTGTTGGCAGAAGCAGGTGGGGAGAGCAGAGGAAAAGGTAGGTGAGCAGGGAAGTCTGGAGATAGCACGGAGGGGCCCGGAGGGCGTGCGGGGGTTTCATCTCCATCTCCCCTGGAGATGGGATACGCCTTCCCCTCAGTCCCTCAGCCCTGGCTCTGCTCCCAGGCTCTTGGCAGCTGCTGGTACCTTTTGGGTAAACATTTCTCATGGTGACCTGGCCCCAGTGCAGCAACAGTGGAGCCTGGTAATCCACTTGGGCAAATGTTCTCTCTTCCCCAGAAGCAACTCAAAAACTCAACAAATTAGCAGCATTCCTCCCCGCTGAGCTGACAGTGAGCTCCAGGGACCCATGCAAACGACAGCAGGTAAATGCCTTGCCTCCAGACGCACTGCTCCCTGGAGGGCGTGCGTCTGAGCCAGGCAGGCTGGGGGACAGGACGCCTGGCTGTTTGCCGTTGGGAAGAGAGTGTCCTCACAAGGGGCTGAGAGAGGAGTGGGGAGTATGAGAAGGTCTGGGGACTGACTTGTGATGTCAGTTCCTTCCTCACCTAGCTCAGCTGCCCGCTGGGCACAGCTGCCCAGTGAGGGTTTTCCTGTCTCTGTGGGGAGGCTGTGCCCATGAGGTTAACGTGAACCGAATGGGGTTAGGTCTGGAAATGGGAACTCGTGCTGGGTGCCAAGCTCTGGGCAAGGGGGCTCATGGTGGTTCCCTCAAAACTTTTCAGGGGATGCTCAACTCTTCCCTTTTCTCTCTCCAGGTCTAAATTAGGCAGTTTTACTCTTTCCTAAGTACTAGAAGCTCCTAAAGATCTTTCTCTCTCCTTGACCTATAGCTCCTGCAAGCAGCCTCATGACTCTGGGCCATAGCTGAATGGATTGGGGTGGCCATGTGACCCACGCTGGGCCAACCAGCTGATAGGACTAGGTACACATGTCCCAAAGCTGTTTGGAGCTCCCCGAAGACAGGAGCTGTTTCTTTCTCATTTAATTCTTCCCTCAGTACTTTGTGAGTGCCTGACACAGGGGAAGGGCTCCGGAAATACAGCTCATGGGAAGAAGGAGCACTTGACTAAATGAGTGAATGAATGAGGTTCTGTTGGCAGAAGCAGGTGGGGAGAGCAGAGGAAAAGGTAGGTGAGCAGGGAAGTCTGGAGATAGCACGGAGGGGCCCGGAGGGCGTGCGGGGGTTTCATCTCCATCTCCCCTGGAGATGGGATACGCCTTCCCCTCAGTCCCTCAGCCCTGGCTCTGCTCCCAGGCTCTTGGCAGCTGCTGGTACCTTTTGGGTAAACATTTCTCATGGTGACCTGGCCCCAGTGCAGCAACAGTGGAGCCTGGTAATCCACTTGGGCAAATGTTCTCTCTTCCCCAGAAGCAACTCAAAAACTCAACAAATTAGCAGCATTCCTCCCCGCTGAGCTGACAGTGAGCTCCAGGGACCCATGCAAACGACAGCAGGTAAATGCCTTGCCTCCAGACGCACTGCTCCCTGGAGGGCGTGCGTCTGAGCCAGGCAGGCTGGGGGACAGGACGCCTGGCTGTTTGCCGTTGGGAAGAGAGTGTCCTCACAAGGGGCTGAGAGAGGAGTGGGGAGTATGAGAAGGTCTGGGGACTGACTTGTGATGTCAGTTCCTTCCTCACCTAGCTCAGCTGCCCGCTGGGCACAGCTGCCCAGTGAGGGTTTTCCTGTCTCTGTGGGGAGGCTGTGCCCATGAGGTTAACGTGAACCGAATGGGGTTAGGTCTGGAAATGGGAACTCGTGCTGGGTGCCAAGCTCTGGGCAAGGGGGCTCATGGTGGTTCCCTCAAAACTTTTCAGGGGATGCTCAACTCTTCCCTTTTCTCTCTCCAGGTCTAAATTAGGCAGTTTTACTCTTTCCTAAGTACTAGAAGCTCTAAAGATCTTTCTCTCTCCCTTGACCTATAGCTCCTGCAAGGGGCAGCCTCATGACTCTGGGCCATAGCTGAATGGATTGGGGTGGCCATGTGACCCACGCTGGGCCAACCAGCTGATAGGACTAGGTACACATGTTGATAAACAGAAGGCCCCACAGGCCTGGCTCTCCTGGTGGAGACTGGGGAATGGGCGTTCCAGAGCATCTCTTCCACCTCTGTTGTTGCCCCTCCCACCTCATTGCATCACTCTCATAAGACGTCCTAAAGCTTGTACATCTGCACTCCACCTGACTGTGCTCCGGTCTGACTGGGACAGAATCTAAGAGCAATCTGGACCCTGACCAGGTAGCCCAAGCCCTCAGCTGGCCATTCCCTGCCCCCAGCCTGAGGCCCTGTTGCTGCAGGTCAAACCTGATATCCAGCATGGAGACCTGATGGTCCCCATGCCCAAAGAGGCTAAAGCCGACCTCCACCAGGCTTGGCCCAGGAACAGGGCACTGGCTTTAGGAACGTGATGACTGAGGCCTGCATACACGCTACCTAGACCCCCTCTGCTCCCTGGCTCCCGGGTATGCCTAGATGGAGATGCCACCCATCTGGTTTATCACCTGTTTTGGTTCCCTACACAGAGGCAACAGGTTTAAGTAGGTCAAGGGGTCTCTGGACTCAGACAGCCCTATATTTATATCTGGGCTCGAGTGTTAAGTAGCTCTGAAATGTAAGGCATGTGCTGTCACTTCTCTGAGCCTCAGTTTCTTCATCTCTGCAAAGGGAGGCCTGCGCTCTTGCAGATAATGTGTCCAGGACTGCTGACACACAGGAGGTGTCTCACAAGTGTGAATATTTTACTCCTTTGCTTATACCTGAGTGGAGACGAGATGGGATCTTAGTCTTTCCCCCTTCCTCACCTAGCTCTGCCCTGCACAGCTGCCCAGTGAGGGTTTTCCTGTCTCTGTGGGGAGGCTGTGCCCATGAGGTTAACGTGAACCGAATGGGGTTAGGTCTGGAAATGGGAACTCGTGCTGGGTGCCAAGCTCTGGGCAAGGGGGCTCATGGTGGTTCCCTCAAAACTTTTCAGGGGATGCTCAACTCTTCCCTTTTCTCTCTCCAGGTCTAAATTAGGCAGTTTTACTCTTTCCTAAGTACTAGAAGCTCTAAAGATCTTTCTCTCTCCTTGACCTATAGCTCCTGCAAGGGGCAGCCTCATGACTCTGGGCCATAGCTGAATGGATTGGGGTGGCCATGTGACCCACGCTGGGCCAACCAGCTGATAGGACTAGGTACACATGTTGATAAACAGAAGGCCCCACAGGCCTGGCTCTCCTGGTGGAGACTGGGGAATGGGCGTTCCAGAGCATCTCTTCCACCTCTGTTGTTGCCCCTCCCACCTCATTGCATCACTCTCATAAGACGTCCTAAAGCTTGTACATCTGCACTCCACCTGACTGTGCTCCGGTCTGACTGGGACAGAATCTAAGAGCAATCTGGACCCTGACCAGGTAGCCCAAGCCCTCAGCTGGCCATTCCCTGCCCCCAGCCTGAGGCCCTGTTGCTGCAGGTCAAACCTGATATCCAGCATGGAGACCTGATGGTCCCCATGCCCAAAGAGGCTAAAGCCGACCTCCACCAGGCTTGGCCCAGGAACAGGGCACTGGCTTTAGGAACGTGATGACTGAGGCCTGCATACACGCTACCTAGACCCCCTCTGCTCCCTGGCTCCGGCTATGCCTAGATGGAGATGCCACCCATCTGGTTTATCACCTGTTTTGTTTCCCTACACAGAGGCAACAGGTTTAAGTAGGTCAAGGGGTCTCTGGACTCAGACAGCCCTATATTTATATCTGGGCTCGAGTGTTAAGTAGCTCTGAAATGTAAGGCATGTGCTGTCACTTCTCTGAGCCTCAGTTTCTTCATCTCTGCAAAGGGAGGCC
Source organism: Tragulus kanchil (assembly GCA_022376925.1). Lineage (NCBI taxonomy): Eukaryota > Metazoa > Chordata > Mammalia > Artiodactyla > Tragulidae > Tragulus > Tragulus kanchil. The sequence continues at coordinate 130,069,898 of JAIOJX010000032.1, read as the reverse complement.
TGCGCTCTTGCAGATAATGTGTCCAGGACTGCTGACACACAGGAGGTGTCTCACAAGTGTGAATATTTTACTCCTTTGCTTATACCTGAGTGGAGACGAGATGGGATCTTATCAGTGCTTTGAACCGTACCCTCCAGAGAACACAGGGATTAAGCAGACCCCAGCACACCTGGGGACTCAGGATGCCTGCCCCCATTCTGGCGACAGCACGGCTCCGGGGCGAAAGGGCAGCGCACTCTGTGGCACCCAGCATCGCCAGTACACTTGCTGGCCACTTTCTCTTTCCCTCTTGGGCAGCCCAGCCTGGCCTCCACCAGCCTCTGCTTCCTCAGTCTTGCTTAGCTTCCGCCTGTCTCTGCAGACAGGACTCAGAGAAGGGAGCTGCCTCCATGCCAGGGAGGGTGGCAATGCCTTGTGGAGGCCTCTGGGGATGACATTTGGATATTACTTCTCATCCAGAGGAAATGTTTGCGGATGGCTGATCGAGGAGCCTCCCCCGCCAGCCTTGGCCTGCCACTCAACTGCCATTCTGAGTGTGAGCATCCTCAATCCTCCTCCTCCAGGCGGCATCTAGCCAGCCGAGCCTGACGGTTCAGCAGCTCTGAAGCCCTGGCTGAGGGACTGAGCCTCCCAGGCAGCTGGAGAATGGATGGGCTAAACCATCTTGTTGATCGCGATGCTAAGGCCAGCGAAGAAGCTATCCTAGGTTCAGAAGAGCTAGATTCTGATCCTGCTTCCATATCTGTGGGCTCTGTGACCTAGGGGAGGTTTCTTTCCCTCTCTGAGCCTCTCTTTCCCCCCTGTGCATCTTACAGTGTGACTGTGCCAATTCAAGGTGATGCAGAGACGTTCATGAACTCATACTGAGGCTTTAGGATGCAGCAGCATCATTTGTGGCCATGTCATAGCTGCATGCAGCAAGGGAGACTCATGGGCAAAGGAACTAACATTTATTAAATCCAACACAGTTTGGGGCAGAGTTAAGCACGGGGGCTCTGGAAGGTGCTTACCTGGGTTCAAGTCTCGGCTCTACACTTCCCAGCTCTCTATCTCTGGGCAAGTACCTGACCTTGGCACCTTTGTCTCCTCATGTATTTAATACGGATAACAACAGTACCCACCTCTTAGAACTCTAGGAGGTTTATGTGACATAATGGGCTTACAAGTTCTCAGTACAGGGCTTGGCACATACCAACTGCTCCAGAGCACTCACTCTTGTGGAGGGCCCACAGCGTGCCAGCGCTGCCCACATACTATCTGAACTGCAAACCAGAGAGCTAGCCATGGGTAGGTGGAGCAAACACAAGTGGAAGGGAGAGGAAGAAAGACTTGGAAATGGTGGGGGGTAGGGTTCCTGGCTTATATCACTCACTCATCACACCTAAGCTAATGTCTTAAATTCACGGTTTCAAGAGCCAGAAGTCCAGACCAAATCAGAGTGGAGTGGAGAAGAAATTGCAGGCTGCTGTAGTCACACCAGAGCTGGCTCCAGGGATGACTATTCAAGGACTAGGATGCCACGGGCCTCTCTCTCTGAGTCCGTCTCTGCTACGCTTTGTCTGCTGGCTTCATCCTCTCTATTGCAGATGGCGCTGGGAGGCTAGGGTTATGGCCACAATGACTAGCTCCCTGATTCACCCTCCCAGCCTCACCTCCAGAGAGAAGATGATCCCTTCCCTTGGGTCCAACTAGAAAACATTCACTGGGAGCCTCTGAGGAGTTTAGTTGGGGATGTGTCCACAAGTGGGGCCTAGGGTATGGACGCCTACTGGAACCCCCATGACTGATTTTGGCGACAACTCTCTCAAAGAAGGGGTGTGCTTGAAAGAAGGGAGGGGTGCCAGGCACTGTGGTTGGAAGCGGCCTGGGCTTGGACAGAAAGATCAGAGGCTGCTCTTCCCATTCTGGTCAGTATCAGGGAGGGGTACCCACAGCTGACAGAGGGATCATCTTGCTGGAGCTGCTCTTGTTCTAGATTGCTCTTCCCTGATTACTGGTCGTATCATTTGTGGCCATGTCATAGCTGCATGCAGCAAGGGAGACTCATGGGCAAAGGAACTAACATTTATTAAATCCAACACAGTTTGGGGCAGAGTTAAGCACGGGGGCTCTGGAAGGTGCTTACCTGGGTTCAAGTCTCGGCTCTACACTTCCCAGCTCTCTATCTCTGGGCAAGTACCTGACCTTGGCACCTTTGTCTCCTCATGTATTTAATACGGATAACAACAGTACCCACCTCTTAGAACTCTAGGAGGTTTATGTGACATAATGGGCTTACAAGTTCTCAGTACAGGGCTTGGCACATACCAACTGCTCCAGAGCACTCACTCTTGTGGAGGGCCCACAGCGTGCCAGCGCTGCCCACATACTATCTGAACTGCAAACCAGAGAGCTAGCCATGGGTAGGTGGAGCAAACACAAGGGGAAAGGGGAGAGGAAGAAAGACTTGGAAATGGTGGGGGGTAGGGTTCCTGGCTTATATCACTCACTCATCACACCTAAGCTAATGTCTTAAATTCACGGTTTCAAGAGCCAGAAGTCCAGACCAAATCAGAGTGGAGTGGAGAAGAAATTGCAGGCTGCTGTAGTCACACCAGAGCTGGCTCCAGGGATGACTATTCAAGGACTAGGATGCCACGGGCCTCTCTCTCTGAGTCCGTCTCTGCTACGCTTTGTCTGCTGGCTTCATCCTCTCTATTGCAGATGGCGCTGGGAGGCTAGGGTTATGGCCACAATGACTAGCTCCCTGATTCACCCTCCCAGCCTCACCTCCAGAGAGAAGATGATCCCTTCCCTTGGGTCCAACTAGAAAACATTCACTGGGAGCCTCTGAGGAGTTTAGTTGGGGATGTGTCCACAAGTGGGGCCTAGGGTATGGACGCCTACTGGAACCCCCATGACTGATTTTGGCGACAACTCTCTCAAAGAAGGGGTGTGCTTGAAAGAAGGGAGGGGTGCCAGGCACTGTGGTTGGAAGCGGCCTGGGCTTGGACAGAAAGATCAGAGGCTGCTCTTCCCATTCTGGTCAGTATCAGGGAGGGGTACCCACAGCTGACAGAGGGATCATCTTGCTGGAGCTGCTCTTGTTCTAGATTGCATCGTCTCCCTCTCTGATGTACCCTGGCAAAGGTGAACAGGTATGCTTGGCCCCCGCCATGCTGACCTATTCCTGTGCCTGATCATCTGTCCCATTTCCTGTCCACTAGTCCACTGGATTGGGTGCTGACTCTGCACTTGGCTTTGGCCAACTTCTGCCCAGGGAAGTGGACCCAGGTATTTGCAGATGCTAGTAGGGTTCAGCTATCCATGTTAGTCCACTTGCTGGACTCAGGGCATCCTACACCTGGGGATAACGTCACCAGATGCATCTGGAATCAGGATCCACCCAATGGGGAAAGTCTCCCTGAGCCCTGTAGGTGCTGAGATGTAGACACCTTCTCTCTTTATACCTGCTCTTCTCCTGCAATGCTTGGCCTTGGTCCCCCGCAATGTCCCTTTCTCTTTGGCCCCAAGGAAGTTTCTAGACCACCAGGAAAGGCTAAACACATAGATTTCAGAGTCAAACCAACCTGAGTGTGAGAACAGGCTCTGCCACTCATCGCTGTGAAATACAAATAGAGCTGCAAAGACAGTACAGAAGTTTCCTTCCCCAGTTTCCCCTAATATTAGCATCTTATATAACCATGGTCCATATATCAAATTAAGAAATCAACATTGGTACAGAGCTATTGGGCTTCCCTGGTGGCTGGGTGGTAAAGAATCTCCCTGCAGTGCAGGAGACCTGGTTTGATCATGGGGTGGGGAAGATCCTCTGGAGGAGGGCACGGCAACCCACTCCAGTAGTCTTACCTGGAGAATTCCATGGACTAAGGAGCCTGGCGGGCTATCGTCCATAGAGTCACAAAGGGCTGGACATGACTGAGTGACCAACAGCAACACACAGTGCTAATAGCTCAGTGGAAGACTTTATTCATATTTATCTAGTTTTTCCACTAATGTTACCCCACAGTTTTTGTCCCAGGATCGAGTCCAGCATTTCTCATCTGCCCTGGACAAATTAATCTCTCTCTCTCTCTCTGTAGACTTCTGGAGGTGATCTGCCTAAAGCATTATCATTGTTACTAAACTATCATAGTCACATCTGATTGAATAACATTTCTTGGCATGAGGTCAGTGCCGAAGAGCCTAGATCTGCTTATGACCCTGCCTTCCTCACCCATCTGGCTTCCAGGAATTCTCTGTCATCTCTCTTCACCACTGTCTTCTCTCTCTACCACCATCTTCCTTCCTGAAACATATCCAGCCCACAAGCCCTGCTTATCAACAGCCATGAAAGAGGCCGCCACGCTGCTCCAGCAACTCACAGCCATTGATTGAGGGTGTGTGTGTGTGTGTGTGTGCGCATGCACGTGCACACACACGTGTGCACATGAGTGGTGAGTGAATGAACTGAAAGACTATAAGCCTGAATTAACTGGTAAGCCAATGAGTGAATTAGTGACTTATTGAGTCAGCCAGTGAGTGAAGAAGTGTATAAAATTGAGCAGATCATGCTCCCTGCTCCTCAACTAATCCAATCAGTAGTCCCTTCTGCAATGCTTGGCCTTGGTCCCCCGCAATGTCCCTTTCTCTTTGGCCCCAAGGAAGTTTCTAGACCACCAGGAAAGGCTAAACACATAGATTTCAGAGTCAAACCAACCTGAGTGTGAGAACAGGCTCTGCCACTCATCGCTGTGAAATACAAATAGAGCTGCAAAGACAGTACAGAAGTTTCCTTCCCCAGTTTCCCCTAATATTAGCATCTTATATAACCATGGTCCATATATCAAATTAAGAAATCAACATTGGTACAGAGCTATTGGGCTTCCCTGGTGGCTGGGTGGTAAAGAATCTCCCTGCAGTGCAGGAGACCTGGTTTGATCATGGGGTGGGGAAGATCCTCTGGAGGAGGGCACGGCAACCCACTCCAGTAGTCTTACCTGGAGAATTCCATGGACTAAGGAGCCTGGCGGGCTATCGTCCATAGAGTCACAAAGGGCTGGACATGACTGAGTGACCAACAGCAACACACAGTGCTAATAGCTCAGTGGAAGACTTTATTCATATTTATCTAGTTTTTCCACTAATGTTACCCCACAGTTTTTGTCCCAGGATCGAGTCCAGCATTTCTCATCTGCCCTGGACAAATTAATCTCTCTCTCTCTCTCTGTAGACTTCTGGAGGTGATCTGCCTAAAGCATTATCATTGTTACTAAACTATCATAGTCACATCTGATTGAATAACATTTCTTGGCATGAGGTCAGTGCCGAAGAGCCTAGATCTGCTTATGACCCTGCCTTCCTCACCCATCTGGCTTCCAGGAATTCTCTGTCATCTCTCTTCACCACTGTCTTCTCTCTCTACCACCATCTTCCTTCCTGAAACATATCCAGCCCACAAGCCCTGCTTATCAACAGCCATGAAAGAGGCCGCCACGCTGCTCCAGCAACTCACAGCCATTGATTGAGGGTGTGTGTGTGTGTGTGCGCGCACGCACGTGCACACACACGTGTGCACATGAGTGGTGAGTGAATGAACTGAAAGACTATAAGCCTGAATTAACTGGTAAGCCAATGAGTGAATTAGTGACTTATTGAGTCAGCCAGTGAGTGAAGAAGTGTATAAAATTGAGCAGATCATGCTCCCTGCTCCCTCAACTAATCCAATCAGTAGTGGCATAAATTTCTCATCTTTATTAACACAAGCGGGGGGTTAGAATAGCACAGGGATAGCTACAGAGCACCAGCTGGATGCGAAAGATACTGTGTTCATTTCCTATTGCAGCTTTCGCAAATTACTGCAAATTTAGTGGCCTGGAACAACACAGATTTATTATTTGACAATTCTGGAAGCCAGAAGTCCAAAGTGGGCATCACTGTGCTAAGGTCCGTATGTCTGTGGGGCTGAACTCCCTCCAGCTGCTTTAGGGGTGAATCTGCTGGCTTGCCTTTCCCAAACTTCGTTTCTCAGCCTCTCTCTCTGTCTGCACCTTCAAAGCCAATAGTGTAGCCTCTTCAAGTCTCTCTCTGACCCTCTGCATCTGTTATCCCATCTCCGTCTCTTAACTCTAAAACTCCAGTTTTCCTCTTGTAATGACCCATGTGATTACATCAGCCCACTTGGATAATCCGGGGGAATCTTCTCATCCCCAAATCCTTAACTGAATCGTATCTGCAAAGTTCCTTTTGCCATGTGAGGTAAGGTTCTCACGGCTTTGGGGCTTAGGATGTGGACCTCTTTGGGGAGCCAGTATTTCACATGCCACAGGGGCCTTGCTCAGACAGCAAGAGCACCACAGATCCCCAGCCTGCAGGAGCAGCAGCAGCAGGGGAGGTGGGAGAGAACATCACAGCATTTCCCTCAGACCTGGGCTAACTACTTCTCGCATTATTGTAACCCGAGATTTCAAGTTCCCCAAATCTGATGCTTGCCTCCAAATTCAGGAAACACTGACGAGATGTACCGGGAACATAGACCACTTCAGTTGAGGGTCAGATATGCCCTAGAATTCGTGGAGGATGAAGAACAGGCTGCCTCAACCCTGGCTACATATTCCTATCAGTTGAGGAGAGGAAAAACAATGTATTTTGAAATGAGAACAGAATACCAAAAACAGTATAGACATTTCCTTATACCCCTCCCCTAGCTCCTCCTAATATTAGCGTCTTATGTAACCATGGTCCATGCAGCAAAACTAAGAAACCACACTGGTGTACTGCTACTGGCTCAGTGGAAGACTTGATTCTCATCTCCCCACGTTTCCCACTAAGGCCTCCCTTTTTGCTCCAGGATCCAGTCCAGCATTTCTCAGGCATGGAATCATCACGTTTATCGAATCTCCTGCAGTCTGTCAGTTTATCAAGTTTTCCTTGCTTTTGCAAGACTGACACTTTTGTACTGATGAAGTATTTTGCAGAGTGATCTTTAATTGGGGCTGGTCTAACATTTTTTCATGATGAGACCAGGGTTGTGGATTTGAGGGAAGAATCCCACTGGGTGAAATATTCTTCTTATCCTATCAAAGAAGGAGGGTGTAATATCAGAGCGGCCTATTACCAAGAGCCTTCCCGTCAATCCCTTGCTTACTGTGGTATCTGCCCTTCCTCCACTACAAAGATGGCAGCTGACCTCTTCCACACTCTACTCCTTAGAAAGTGAAACAACAAAGTGAAAGACACACAGTCGTATCTGACTCTTTGCAACTCATGGACAAGCCACGGAATTCTCTGGGCAAGAACACTGGAGTGGGTAGCCTTTCCCTTCTCAGGGAATTGTCCCATCCCAGGGATCAAACCCAGGTCTCCCACATTGCAGGTGGACTCTTTACCAGCTGGGCTACCAGGAAAACCCTAGAGAGTCATAAGTCCTACCCATCCTGCAGGGGGAGGGGCAGTGTCAGGTGCTTTACTCCCATCCTTTCAGTTAATTCTCACCCCCTTGATCATTTCACTCCACATCCAGACAAGGCTGTAACAAGCTAGACTTGCCCAAAGTCTCCCAGTTACTAAGTGGCAAAGCTCACATCTGAGCTCAGCATCTGCCTGGCTTCAGGTACCATGCTCTTTCCACTTCATAGTTGAGGGTCAGATATGCCCTAGAATTCGTGGAGGATGAAGAACAGGCTGCCTCAACCCTGGCTACATATTCCTATCAGTTGAGGAGAGGAAAAACAATGTATTTTGAAATGAGAACAGAATACCAAAAACAGTATAGACATTTCCTTATACCCCTCCCCTAGCTCCTCCTAATATTAGCGTCTTATGTAACCATGGTCCATGCAGCAAAACTAAGAAACCACACTGGTGTACTGCTACTGGCTCAGTGGAAGACTTGATTCTCATCTCCCCACGTTTCCCACTAAGGCCTCCCTTTTTGCTCCAGGATCCAGTCCAGCATTTCTCAGGCATGGAATCATCACGTTTATCGAATCTCCTGCAGTCTGTCAGTTTATCAAGTTTTCCTTGCTTTTGCAAGACTGACACTTTTGTACTGATGAAGTATTTTGCAGAGTGATCTTTAATTGGGGCTGGTCTAACATTTTTTCATGATGAGACCAGGGTTGTGGATTTGAGGGAAGAATCCCACTGGGTGAAATATTCTTCTTATCCTATCAAAGCAGGAGGGCGTAATATCAGAGCGGCCTATTACCAAGAGCCTTCCGTCAATCCCTTGCTTACTGTGGTATCTGCCCTTCCTCCACTACAAAGATGGCAGCTGACCTCTTCCACACTCTACTCCTTAGAAAGTGAAACAACAAAGTGAAAGACACACAGTCGTATCTGACTCTTTGCAACTCATGGACAAGCCACGGAATTCTCTGGGCAAGAACACTGGAGTGGGTAGCCTTTCCCTTCTCAGGGAATTGTCCCATCCCAGGGATCAAACCCAGGTCTCCCACATTGCAGGTGGACTCTTTACCAGCTGGGCTACCAGGAAAACCCTAGAGAGTCATAAGTCCTACCCATCCTGCAGGGGGAGGGGCAGTGTCAGGTGCTTTACTCCCATCCTTTCAGTTAATTCTCACCCCCTTGATCATTTCACTCCACATCCAGACAAGGCTGTAACAAGCTAGACTTGCCCAAAGTCTCCCAGTTACTAAGTGGCAAAGCTCACATCTGAGCTCAGCATCTGCCTGGCTTCAGGTACCATGCTCTTTCCACTTCATATTACTGCTGCTGAGTGAAAAGACTCTCATGACCTCTGAGGTGGGGGTTCCATCCCAGACTGCCTAGACAGTGTTTTTCAAATCTATCCATGGACTGGGACCCATTCACATGTCATAAGATCAGACTGTGGGGAGCATTTTATTTTTATTTACTTACTAATATTTGGCCATGCCATGCAGCCTGCAGGATCTTAATTTCCCGACCAGGAATCAAACCCATGCACCCTGCACTGGGAGGTGCAATGTCTTAACCATCTGACTGCCAGGAAAGTCTCAGGGGTGCATTTTAAAAAAGAATATAAAGTACAGGAGAAGACTCTAAGAGGATAGGATGGAAAAGACTATGTTACACATATAGTAAGTTTAGTTTCATATAACTTTTGTTTCTGAAATCTTCATGTGCTCAGAGGCCTTATCTTTATAATGGGGATTAAAAACAGCACTCCCATCATGACCTCACAGACAGGGTTGTCACGAGGTTGTCATGAAATTAGATGATACAGGTGACATGCTTAGAACAGAGACACACACTAGGAATTGTATAAATACTAGAATTATGAAGTATGCACATGTATAAACAGGTCATGGCGTAAAATTCATTTCTGATGGTAGACTGCGATCCAAAAGTTCGTGAACACTGAACTCACATCTCTAAACTGGATGGGTAGGCTTGCAACCCTTAGCCCACCACCTGTGTGTGTGATATTTTATCTGGGTTCAACCCTTTTGGATTTTTGGGATAGTGCTTGCAGGGAAATTCTCTGGGCAAGAACACTGGAGTGGGTAGCCTTTCCCTTCTCAGGGAATTGTCCCATCCCAGGGATCAAACCCAGGTCTCCCACATTGCAGGTGGACTCTTTACCAGCTGGGCTACCAGGAAAACCCTAGAGAGTCATAAGTCCTACCCATCCTGCAGGGGGAGGGGCAGTGTCAGGTGCTTTACTCCCATCCTTTCAGTTAATTCTCACCCCCTTGATCATTTCACTCCACATCCAGACAAGGCTGTAACAAGCTAGACTTGCCCAAAGTCTCCCAGTTACTAAGTGGCAAAGCTCACATCTGAGCTCAGCATCTGCCTGGCTTCAGGTACCATGCTCTTTCCACTTCATATTACTGCTGCTGAGTGAAAAGACTCTCATGACCTCTGAGGTGGGGGTTCCATCCCAGACTGCCTAGACAGTGTTTTTCAAATCTATCCATGGACTGGGACCCATTCACATGTCATAAGATCAGACTGTGGGGAGCATTTTATTTTTATTTACTTACTAATATTTGGCCATGCCATGCAGCCTGCAGGATCTTAATTTCCCGACCAGGAATCAAACCCATGCACCCTGCACTGGGAGGTGCAATGTCTTAACCATCTGACTGCCAGGAAAGTCTCAGGGGTGCATTTTAAAAAAGAATATAAAGTACAGGAGAAGACTCTAAGAGGATAGGATGGAAAAGACTATGTTACACATATAGTAAGTTTAGTTTCATATAACTTTTGTTTCTGAAATCTTCATGTGCTCAGAGGCCTTATCTTTATAATGGGGATTAAAAACAGCACTCCCATCATGACCTCACAGACAGGGTTGTCACGAGGTTGTCATGAAATTAGATGATACAGGTGACATGCTTAGAACAGAGACACACACTAGGAATTGTATAAATACTAGAATTATGAAGTATGCACATGTATAAACAGGTCATGGCGTAAAATTCATTTCTGATGGTAGACTGCGATCCAAAAGTTCGTGAACACTGAACTCACATCTCTAAACTGGATGGGTAGGCTTGCAACCCTTAGCCCACCACCTGTGTGTGTGATATTTTATCTGGGTTCAGCCACTGGTCCCTTTGGGTGTGGTCACTGGCTCCTTTTGAGCCATGATGGCCGAGTCAAGAACTTCAACGGATGTCAGATACTCCTTCCTAAGCCACGTGGCTTTGTCCTGCCTGCTCCTGCCAGCACAGCAGCCCCTGCGGGTCCATCGCAGTTGTGGGACTGCCCAGCACTCAAGCCTCTAGGAGCTTGACGTCCTTCTCCTTTGGAGGGATGCCCACCCTTGCTTTATTTCTCCACCCCCATGGCTGTTTGCTGTCCACATGGAAGATTAGAAACATGGTACACAGGTCAAGGACCCAGCAGGAAACAGATAGCCACTCTAATTAGGATAATTTGACGTGCGTCTAACAAAGAGGCTATTGACCAAGGAAAGGGCAAGGTGTTGGAAAGCCACAGGGGACAGCAGAGTCCTCAGTGGCTGGAAAAGGTGGAACTCTTACTACCCTCAGAAGGGGGAGGCAGGAGAGGGAACCTGGAAGGAGAGAGTCATTTAGAGAAGATGTGTAAAAGTAACCAGAGCTTGCAGTCCAGGGATGGGGAGTCAACTCCAGGTAACCTTGTAGGGCGGAAGCCAGAAGAGTGACTGCCTGGACCTCACCTCCTGTCCTCCCTGATCTCCTGTCAGGGCCCCCACTGGCCAAACTGAAATGAAAGCCAGAGGGCATAGGAGTTACTGATGTGGTTCATATGGATCAACCTCCCAGGACAGAGAGCAGGCTGTGGAAAGATGGAAAGGAATAAACAGATATCAGAGCACACAGCATTAATTTAGAAACTCAGGTGCATTTACTCCTCCTTCAGTTCCACCAGACAAAGGAGGTCCCCACTTCACCCCGCCAAGTTGGGAGTATGGCCCTGACAACAAAGGACTGCCTCGCTTTTACCTTAACTGTCTTCTCATCCTAGATCTGCTAGGCTCCCCAATGACTATCACAGGGCTAATGCTCCTGGATCTTATCATCTTGAGAAGTGGTGGAAGGGCATGAAGAAAGGCACGGATACACTGCTGGGTTTTTTGTGCCTCTGAGCTGAAACTGATCAGTAAGTGTGGACACTAGGTAAGTTCTTCCTCACAACCCACCCACTGTCTCAGGAAGGTGGTGTGTCTCGTTCATCTTGGCAGCCCAGCTCAAGTCCAACAAACAGGTGAGCCAACCTCTGGCCGCCTTGAGAGAAAGAACCGGAGTGGAGAAAAACTCTTTGGGCTGAGAAGTGTCCCCGGAGTAATCCGTTGCCACTGGCCAGACCTCTCTGCCACCATTGGCCTGACTGGGCTAGTGTCTGTATCTCACAGGCTCCACATCCAGCTACACTGGGCCTGCCCCTGGAAGGGACTTCCCTGGCCAGTGGAACACTGATTCCACGCAGTGAGTCCACAAATGAGACATCATAGGCTTAAAAGAAGGAACGGACTGTCTTGGGTAGCCCAGCCATCTTGAACCAAGCTGGGACTACAATTCAGGTTTGGAGAGTCTAGTCAACCTTACGTAAGATGAAGTTGAAATCAGTTGTGGAAACCCTGGGAAAGGCCTTAGCAAAAATTCAAAAATGTGGTCAAGGAACTTCCTTCATGATCCAGTGGCTAAGAATTTGCCTTCTAACGCAGGGAACTTAGGTTCAATCCCTGGTCAGAGAACAAAGATGCCATAGGCCACAGGAAACTGAGCTCACAAGCCACAACTAGAGTCTGCGTGCTGCAATGAAAACCCTGCGTGCTACAACAAAAACCAATGCAGCCAAACAAAGAGAAATGACTCTAAAAATAATTTGTATTAAATAATATTTATTTGATCAAAATATTAAAAGTAAACTTTAAAAATTAAAAATTAAATGTGGTCTAGCCTTAGGCACATTTGTCTGGCTTGGCTGCTAAGGCCATGAACCCAGGCCCTCGCCACCAAGGCTGCAATTTAGTGCAAGTGGAATATTCTGCTTGAATACAGCATAGGCCCGAGTTGGGCAAATCAGTTCAAATTTAGACTCTAACCTGTTAGTGGCTGTTCTGCCTTAAATACATTAACATTAACGTTAATGAGGCTTTGTGTTCCAGCCTTTGTCAGCTTGGCTCTGTCATCAATCCCTGAGTCCTATCAACTCCATGGTCATACAAGCAAGTACTTTGCAGTGTCCAGAGGTCAATAAATGGCTCTTTTCTTTTGCCTCCAGTTGGAAGATTGGTGGAAGATTTGCAGCTCTTCTCTCCAAAAGCCAGAAGCTGACTAGCTTGAGTGTAGCTGCTAGAGCTTTGTGCTCTCATCCCAAGAAATGGGGAACCGTGGGTGAGAACAGGGGGCCTTGTGTTAGGCCAAAGATTTTCCAGCTCGTTTACATGGGCTCTGGTATAATTAGTAAAATCTTACGGCTCTCTTCCTTCTTTCTCAACCCCTATCCCTGACTGCCAAAAGACACACCAAATTCATTTCAGGAAAATGCGGAGTTCAGACCTAGAGGCCAAGTGCTTGGGTTTTAAATTAGACAACTTTGTCCTGACAGGAGCCGAGTCGCAGCTGTCATACCTGATTATTTTTAGAGTTACTACTAAACTCTTCATATGGAAGGAGCTGCCGCTGTTCAAGGCAAACAGAAAGCCTTCACACTTTATCATGACAGCTCTGGAGCTATCCACCTCCTTGCGTTCATTATTTCCAGGCTGTCTTTGGAAAGGCTGAGGTAGCAACTTGACAATTATATGGCAAGGAAGGCAGATCCTGTGGCTCGTTACTACATCCGAAGGATGGAAAGCTCCCCAACTGAGCCCAGCCTGCGCTACCTCTAGGAAGTCAAGGAGAAATATCACAGAGGGTGTGGCTGCTTCAGAGCCTTCTCAGGTTGACCCATCATGTTCCACGAGAAGCAAATTTAACCTCCAAGTAGCCAACCAATAAGAGCACCTGTATGCAAATGTCACCAGTGCTGGCCTGGGTGGCCAGCCTGTGAGTGACATCACAATCCCTTTTGATCCAACAATGGCACCACCACTGAAAAGGCCAACCCTTGCCCAGCTTCTACAGACAGACCACCTGCTTATTGCTCCTGGAGTGTTGGGGGACAAAGGTCTCTGCTATTCAAGTTATTGGATCCAGAAAAGAAAATGAATTTATGAACATGGGAAAAAAAGCCCAGCTAACACCCAAGGCCAATGTCTCATCCTACATCCACTTTTTGCTGAATTACAGAAAAAAGTTCAAGAAGCAGCAGCCCAATACCTACATTGACTTCAAAGAGTTCTCTAGAAAGTGTTCAGAAAAATGGAGATCTATCTCAAAGCACGAGAAAGCCAAATATGAAGCCCTGGCCAAGCTCGACAAAGCCCGATACCAGGAAGAGATGATGAATTACTTTGGTAGGAAAAAGAAAAGGAGAAAGCGGGACCCCCATGCACCCAGACGGCCTCCATCATCCTTCATACTTTTCTCCCAAGACCATTATGCCCAGCTCAAGAGGAGAATCCACACTGGTCAGTGGTGCAGGTGGCTAAGGCCTCAGCGAACCTGTGGTCTGCACAGACGGATATTGACAAGAAGCCCTATAGACAAAGGGCAGCTCTCCTGAGGGCTAAGTACAAAGAGGATCTGGATGCAGAATCCCCAAACCCAAACTGAAATCAAGTTTGAGCAAGTTGATTCAGGCTGTCATTTTTAGGAAAAGGGGCTGCCGCTGTTCAAGGCAAACAGAAAGCCTTCACACTTTATCATGACAGCTCTGGAGCTATCCACCTCCTTGCGTTCATTATTTCCAGGATGTCTTTGGAAAGGCTGAGGTAGCAACTTGACAATTATATGGCAAGGAAGGCAGATCCTGTGGCTCGTTACTACATCCGAAGGATGGAAAGCTCCCCAACTGAGCCCAGCCTGCGCTACCTCTAGGAAGTCAAGGAGAAATATCACAGAGGGTGTGGCTGCTTCAGAGCCTTCTCAGGTTGACCCATCATGTTCCACGAGAAGCAAATTTAACCTCCAAGTAGCCAACCAATAAGAGCACCTGTATGCAAATGTCACCAGTGCTGGCCTGGGTGGCCAGCCTGTGAGTGACATCACAATCCCTTTTGATCCAACAATGGCACCACCACTGAAAAGGCCAACCCTTGCCCAGCTTCTACAGACAGACCACCTGCTTATTGCTCCTGGAGTGTTGGGGGACAAAGGTCTCTGCTATTCAAGTTATTGGATCCAGAAAAGAAAATGAATTTATGAACATGGGAAAAAGAGCCCAGCTAACACCCAAGGCCAATGTCTCATCCTACATCCACTTTTTGCTGAATTACAGAAAAAAGTTCAAGAAGCAGCAGCCCAATACCTACATTGACTTCAAAGAGTTCTCTAGAAAGTGTTCAGAAAAATGGAGATCTATCTCAAAGCACGAGAAAGCCAAATATGAAGCCCTGGCCAAGCTCGACAAAGCCCGATACCAGGAAGAGATGATGAATTACTTTGGTAGGAAAAAGAAAAGGAGAAAGCGGGACCCCCATGCACCCAGACGGCCTCCATCATCCTTCATACTTTTCTCCCAAGACCATTATGCCCAGCTCAAGAGGGAGAATCCACACTGGTCAGTGGTGCAGGTGGCTAAGGCCTCAGCGAACCTGTGGTCTGCACAGACGGATATTGACAAGAAGCCCTATAGACAAAGGGCAGCTCTCCTGAGGGCTAAGTACAAAGAGGATCTGGATGTCTACCGTAATCAATCCAACCCCAGGAAGAAGCGCTTCCAAAAGTTGGCTGAGAACCAGTGCAGAGAGTTTGAGCAAGTTGATTCAGATACAACTGATGGATCCGACTAGAAATAAAGGGCCATTCAATGGTACTGCCTGTCTCTGGTCTTGTGTATGGCCTTAGAGTGACCATGGTTGCCACTTTGGGAAACATGTGAGTGGCATGGTGAACTTGAAATCAGGGTTTGGAGACTTATCCTTGGAGGGATTGGTTTCACTGTCTGAAGAGGTGTATGGTCAGTACTTATTGGGCTTGGCTTGGGCAGGGAGGGCAGTGGGGGGAGTCTCCAAGTGTAAAGAAGCTAGGAGTTGAAGGGGTGGGAGCATCCTGGACCCAGGTGGAAGATCTCACTCAGAGTGAAGTGTACAATCACCAGTTCTGCTGCCCTTCTCACCAGGAGGGCAGAGGCCTGGAGTCTGGGTCAGGTTTCCAATTCAGACTCTGCAGAGACTGGGAAACAAGTTTAGGTGGGCCTTAGGAGACTCAGTGTCTATAGGGATTCCAGAACAGGCTCTCTAACAAGGCGGAGATACTATCCTGAGCCAGGAGGAGACCCCTATTCTAGTCACTAGGAGGAAACTTGGGGCTTATTCTACAAAAAACAGGCATCTGACTCTGCCTGAGTACTGAAACTTGAACAGAACATTTTCCTTGACATTTCAGTGGGTATCTACCCAGTCAATTTTCCGTGGACATAGGCATAACCCACAGGGTGACATTTGTTGCCTTAATGACCATTCAGTATCTATCTTTTTCCTCTAGCTCACAGCACACCAACTCCATTCTGACCAAGGCTGGATCAGATGGATTCCCCCTGCACACAGTGACTGGCTCAGTGATGGGCAGGTGACCCAAGCTGGCCCAATCAGAGTGGATCTCAGGACTTATACAGAATCCGAGGGGAGGATGTAGTCCTGTGAGCTGTAGGCAGCCATTTGCCTCGTTCTCAGGCCAAAATGTTAGGCCCTTTGGCTTTTGGGGATTTTCAGTGAAGATAAACCCACATGGTTTAGGTTTTATCTAAGATAGTATGAGTTAGGTTTTCTGCCACTTAAAATGAGTCAAGACTAGTCATTTGCTCCAAATGGGGTTGTCCTGTGTTTAACTGAATTTTTTAGGCAATAATACACCATGGGCAACGTTTCTTATCAATCTAAATTGATATGGGACATTTTGAAATGGGCTTTGACTTCTGATATCAAAGAGGCTGGAAAAAATGCAAAATTGCTTTTGTTGTAATGTTTTGCATGCAAAAGACTTCCCTAATTCCACCTCTAACCCCAATTCCATGAGGGACTTGTATCTCTGTAACCTACTCTTGTTTAAACTTTCACTTGTGGAACAAAAATAAGAATACATATTTTTGAATAGTCTTTTAGAACTGGGTCAGTTCTCAGTCTTTAGGGGATGAGAAGTAACAAGGTAGTGTGAGTTAGAATGTCAGGGTCTGGAATCAGGCTTTATGAAGGGCTTCCCTGTGCCAGAGCCTGTGCTGGTGACCAGGTGGCCCAGTGCAGTCCACTGAAGGATTTCTGTCCTGACGAGAGGAATGGACGCAGGCATAAACGCAAGCCCTGCAAGGCCTGAGGAGAGGGAAGACTTCACAAAGAGCGGAGGGTGAGAGTGAAGACCACCTCCCAAGGCAAGTGCTAAAGACTTCACAAAGGAAGCAGCTTTATCCTCCTTGGCAAACTTGTCCCTGGGCTGGGAAGACTCCGGTGGGCCCTTCTCATCACCCAAACTGCTGTTCCAACTTGGCTCTGCTTCCCCTCCAGCCCAACCTCCAATTTCTCAGGAGGCACCCTCATTTTCTGCTTCATTGAGACTCTCAGTTTTCTTCTTTCTCAGCATGAAATCCACAGCCGTCATTCCTCCTGGTCTTACACCTTTTAGCTAGAACCTTCTTGCTTTCTTCCTCCTCTACCTCCCTCAGGCCCTTGCTCCCCACTGTAAAGATGCTGACGCTCCAGTCTCTAAGCATGGTGTCCTGACACAAGTGGTTTAGATCACTGGCAGAACCTGGGGCACGTCAGTTCTGCCCTTCCTGTCTCAAGTTTCTCCTCTGTGCAAAGGGGATGGTGTCTGCCTCGCAGGTGGTTTCAGTGATTAAACGATGTAATGCATGCAAAAGCATTTGGCATGGTCCTGAGCACACGATAGGTACTGCGGTGGACCCTCTAGGGTGACTGGCCTCTATGATTTCACCCTCATGGGTTCACACTCTGGAGTGACCCCTTCCCATTAAATGTGGGCAGAACCTGTGACTTGTCTTGAACCAAACAGAACAGGGCAGGGGACGAGAGATGTAACTTCTGTGATTGTGTCATGGTATATCAAATTCTATCTTGTTGGTTGATTCATTCTAAAGATTCTCCTTGGTGGCTTGATGAAGTAAGTGGCCAAGCTGGGGATGCCCACATGGCAAGAGACTGTGGGGGAATCTCTAGGAATCTAAGGTGCCTCAGACCAACAGCCAGCAGAAAACTGAAATTCTCAGTCCTGTGAACTCATGAAAACTGCTGCCTTAACTACAAGAGCTGAGAAGAGTATCCTTCCCTAGGTGAGCCTCCAGATGAGAATCCAGCCCTGGCTGACACCTCAACAATTTACCTGGCCTTGTGAGACTTTAAGCAGGGGAACCAATGGAGATTATGACACATAGAAATGACCAGATAGTGAACGTCGGCTGTTTTAAGCCAACAAGTTTGTGGTCATTGGCTGCACGGCAATAGATAACTACTACACTACTCAATAAATGGCAGCCTCCTTGTCATTCTAAAAGAAATCACCTTTAACCTTCTTTCTCCTTCCAACCTTGACCCTATTTGTCTAATTTCTTTTCCTTTGTTCCCAACCTCTTGAAGGTGGAGGCGGCCTCCCAGTATTAATTAGATCCTGCCTTAAACTACTCCATAGTGGTTCCAGATAGGCTGTCTCATTTCCAGGCCAGCCAGTGGGCTCTTGGTGGGCCCTGGCTGTGTGTTCCCCCACAGTCCTCATGGGAAGAGGGCCCCCATGGAGCTGGGCTCAGCCCTCAAGTCATCACCCTTTTCTGGTTTCCTGTGTGATTAATTAGGCCAGTGTAGGTGGCCAAGTCAGAGTTTTGACAACAGTTTTCAGGGCCTCTGCTGAAAATGAACCCTATTAACATTCCTTTATGAAAAAGTCAACAGGAGGGTGTGAATCTGCTGGCTTCTAATGACTGTGATCTAATGACAGTGTAGGGGGAGGGAGAGGTGGAGGAGGAGAAGTAGGGGGAGCCTGGGTCCTAAGACAGTGGGTGGGAGGAAAAGCAGGAAGAAAGCCTGGTGAGGCGCCAGGATTCTACTCAGACCCAGTCAGCAGGGCTCAGAGTCCTCTGCCCTCCGTAAAAAGGAGACCAAGTCTTTGGATGCATGCCTGTCTTGATGCCTGATCACTCCCCTCTGTATCTTCTCTTCCAGAGCCTTTTCATTCATTCATTGAGCAACTATTCATATAAATCTTATGTCTGTGACATCCCAGGAACTATTCTAGTGCTAGGGATGCAGCAAGGTCCCCAATCCCTCATAAATATGTAAACATGTCAACAAATAAACACACCAGGTCATTTTGATAGTGTCAACTTATTAAAAGCATGCTAAGGCTGACCCACTACAAGAGCTGAGAAGAGTATCCTTCCCTAGGTGAGCCTCCAGATGAGAATCCAGCCCTGGCTGACACCTCAACAATTTACCTGGCCTTGTGAGACTTTAAGCAGGGGAACCAATGGAGATTATGACACATAGAAATGACCAGATAGTGAACGTCGGCTGTTTTAAGCCAACAAGTTTGTGGTCATTGGCTGCACGGCAATAGATAACTACTACACTACTCAATAAATGGCAGCCTCCTTGTCATTCTAAAAGAAATCACCTTTAACCTTCTTTCTCCTTCCAACCTTGACCCTATTTGTCTAATTTCTTTTCCTTTGTTCCCAACCTCTTGAAGGTGGAGGCGGCCTCCCAGTATTAATTAGATCCTGCCTTAAACTACTCCATAGTGGTTCCAGATAGGCTGTCTCATTTCCAGGCCAGCCAGTGGGCTCTTGGTGGGCCCTGGCTGTGTGTTCCCCCACAGTCCTCATGGGAAGAGGGCCCCCATGGAGCTGGGCTCAGCCCTCAAGTCATCACCCTTTTCTGGTTTCCTGTGTGATTAATTAGGCCAGTGTAGGTGGCCAAGTCAGAGTTTTGACAACAGTTTTCAGGGCCTCTGCTGAAAATGAACCCTATTAACATTCCTTTATGAAAAAGTCAACAGGAGGGTGTGAATCTGCTGGCTTCTAATGACTGTGATCTAATGACAGTGTAGGGGGAGGGAGAGGTGGAGGAGGAGAAGTAGGGGGAGCCTGGGTCCTAAGACAGTGGGTGGGAGGAAAAGCAGGAAGAAAGCCTGGTGAGGCGCCAGGATTCTACTCAGACCCAGTCAGCAGGGCTCAGAGTCCTCTGCCCTCCGTAAAAAGGAGACCAAGTCTTTGGATGCATGCCTGTCTTGATGCCTGATCACTCCCCTCTGTATCTTCTCTTCCAGAGCCTTTTCATTCATTCATTGAGCAACTATTCATATAAATCTTATGTCTGTGACATCCCAGGAACTATTCTAGTGCTAGGGATGCAGCAAGGTCCCCAATCCCTCATAAATATGTAAACATGTCAACAAATAAACACACCAGGTCAATTTTTGATAGTGTCAAATGCTCTGAAGGAAATAAACCAGGGTAATGAGATAAATCATGACAAGTGGGGTTGATGGCACTTTAAATGGATGTTTAGCGAAGACGACATCTGCATTTGAGGGAGGGGATACATAGGGGCTTCCCTGGTGGCTCAGATGATAAAGAGTCTGCCTTCAGTGTGGGAGGCCTGGGTTTGATTCCTGGATCAGAAAGATCCCCTGGAGAAGGGAATGGCAACCCATTCCAGTATTCTTGCCTGGAAAATCCCATGGACATAGGAGTCTGGCAGGCTACAGTCCAAAGGGTTGCAAAGAGTTGGACACAACTGAGCAAGTAACATACATAACACACACACATATAGATATGTACATACTTATGGCAGATTCATGCTGTTGTACAGCAGAAACCAATAAAACACTGTGAAGCAATTATCCTCTGATTAAACATTGAAAAAAATAAAGGACAAGAAGGAGTCAGTATTGTTAGGGTCTTAGGGAAGAGTTAATCAAGTAGAAAGCTAGCAAATGGAAAGATCCTGAGGCAGGGGTGAATTTGGCTTACTGGACAGAAGGGAGGCTAGAATGACTGGAAGGGTGGGTTAGTGGGTAGGATATGGTTGGAGAGCGACAGGCCTTGGAAAAAAGGTCATTTTGAAACATCGGTGCAAAGGGGAGTCAAAGAGGCTTTTTTGCTTCCATTTCTACTTCTGGATGATGGTCATTCTGGAGACTTCAGAGCCTACCAAGTCCCAATAAGGGGATAGTGTCCCTTCCAAAGTCTGCAGGAGGAAGAGGCAAGGCTAGCACTTGCCAAATCCACAGCACTCCGCCTTTTTAAAGGGGAGACAATCAGGAGCCTCCACCAGATCCAGGGAGAGCCATAAGCTAAAAATCAAGTGTGGACACTATGAAACTTCTCTCCTGTGATTCATTTTCCCAGAGATGAGGGGAAAGGCAGACAGAGACGGCAAAATATTCTGGGGGAACACTGCTTCCTAGGGCTCAGATTCTCAGGTGGAGCAGCTCCCACAAGACCAGTGGTCCTGAGCTTAGAGCCTTCACTAGAATCACCTCAGACCTCAGCAAGACACAGAATGCTGGGTCCCTCCCTTAGAGTCGGGTCAATTTTTCTGGGAGTTGGCCTATCACTTGCACTTCTACAAGTTCCCAGGTAACAGTGATGCTTCCGGTCCCAGGACCATGGGGTTCTTTTTCCTCGTGCAGCCCTGGCATTTATGCAGTGAGTTTGAGAAGAAGAGCTGACTTGCTCTCCTCTCTTCTCCCCCACCTCCCCATTCCACCCCTTCAACCCTGGCTGAAAGTGTGTTCAGGTCTCCTTTCCAATGAGTTCATTGGTAATAAAGGTGAAGGGCTAATCCTCATCTGTCTTTTTTCATCTGCCAATTGATTCTGAACTTCGCAAAGGAATATCTATGGGCATATACGTATACACACATATATGGGCATTCCCAGTGGTACAGTGGTAAAGAATCTGCAATGTAGGAGCTGCTGGCCATGCGAGCTGGATCCCTGGGTCGGGAAGATGCCCTAGAGGAGGACATGGCAACTCATTCCAGCATTCTTGTCTGGAGAATCCTGTGGACAAAGGAGCCTGGTGGGTGCTTACTCAAGAGTCAGACATGACTGAAGTGACGTAGCACGCATGCACACACATAGGCAGGTACGGAAGCATGTGTACGTGCACACGCACACGCACACACAGGGCTTCCCTTAAACCCACCAGAGAAGTTGATCCAAGTTGCAAAGGCTGATCAATCAGGCCACACAGCAACACTGGAACCTGAGAGCTGATTTCAGCTTTCACCAAAGCACCAACTGTTTGGGGAACAAGAGGTCCAGTTTCTGGGCCCATCACACTTGATATATTAGGGTCAAGTCCATGGCCAGGGTGAGGTCAGAGGATGAAGCCACAGAGCACTAGCACCTTTCTGTCCTGTCCTGCACCTATAATCACAAACTCACAAACAATACCTGCCCTCCAGGTGTGCTGGAAAGTCAATGAAATGATAGTGACAGCCTGGAAATGAAGCCTGGTATGCAACAAGTGCCCAGCAGATGGAGGAGCCTGTCCTGGTCCCTCATGGGTGGTTTAAAGGAGGAGAAGGCAACAAAAAGCCCGCAAAAAGAATCACCTCAGACCTCAGCAAGACACAGAATGCTGGGTCCCTCCCTTAGAGTCGGGTCAATTTTTCTGGGAGTTGGCCTATCACTTGCACTTCTACAAGTTCCCAGGTAACAGTGATGCTTCCGGTCCCAGGACCATGGGGTTCTTTTTCCTCGTGCAGCCCTGGCATTTATGCAGTGAGTTTGAGAAGAAGAGCTGACTTGCTCTCCTCTCTTCTCCCCCACCTCCCCATTCCACCCCTTCAACCCTGGCTGAAAGTGTGTTCAGGTCTCCTTTCCAATGAGTTCATTGGTAATAAAGGTGAAGGGCTAATCCTCATCTGTCTTTTTTCATCTGCCAATTGATTCTGAACTTCGCAAAGGAATATCTATGGGCATATACGTATACACACATATATGGGCATTCCCAGTGGTACAGTGGTAAAGAATCTGCAATGTAGGAGCTGCTGGCCATGCGAGCTGGATCCCTGGGTCGGGAAGATGCCCTAGAGGAGGACATGGCAACTCATTCCAGCATTCTTGTCTGGAGAATCCTGTGGACAAAGGAGCCTGGTGGGTGCTTACTCAAGAGTCAGACATGACTGAAGTGACGTAGCACGCATGCACACACATAGGCAGGTACGGAAGCATGTGTACGTGCACACGCACACGCACACACAGGGCTTCCCTTAAACCCACCAGAGAAGTTGATCCAAGTTGCAAAGGCTGATCAATCAGGCCACACAGCAACACTGGAACCTGAGAGCTGATTTCAGCTTTCACCAAAGCACCAACTGTTTGGGGAACAAGAGGTCCAGTTTCTGGGCCCATCACACTTGATATATTAGGGTCAAGTCCATGGCCAGGGTGAGGTCAGAGGATGAAGCCACAGAGCACTAGCACCTTTCTGTCCTGTCCTGCACCTATAATCACAAACTCACAAACAATACCTGCCCTCCAGGTGTGCTGGAAAGTCAATGAAATGATAGTGACAGCCTGGAAATGAAGCCTGGTATGCAACAAGTGCCCAGCAGATGGAGGAGCCTGTCCTGGTCCCTCATGGGTGGTTTAAAGGAGGAGAAGGCAACACACACAAAAAGCAGCTCCAGCAGGAGAAAGAACCTGGATAAAGGCCAAAAGGGGGTCAAGTGTCCCTCCAGACCAGCCTGGACCTCTGGGGTGGATCAGCAGTGACACAGTGAGCACTCTCGTGTGGCCATCTGTTTTCTACGGCTGCCTTGCAACAGGCCCCTTCCCTCCTCGTGGCTCCCTTTCCAGTCCCGTCTCCGCCTTGGCTAGCTGAGCGGTAGCTGAACAGTGGAATGTTTTGGTGGTTGCCCATCACGACAGGACTCTGACATGGCACAATCAGGCTGCTGCTGCCTCGCTAGTGGCACTGTCGCCCACATTCAGCTTCTGCAATGGCCTCCAGTGAACCCCGCCTCCTCGTATTCACACGCTAGTGTGATTCCTCCCTGTGAGTGTGGGCTGGACCTAGTGAGTCCCTTCTAATGAGCAGAACAGGGCAAATGTGACAGGATGTCACTTCTTCAGAAGGGACAAGGCTAGAAAAGACTCTCTGTCTCTTTCTCTTTCTCACTTATTCAAAGCAACTGACATGTTGAAAGCCACCCTGTAGAGACACCCACATGGCAAGGAATTGAGAGTAGCCTCTGGCCCTGAATCAAAGAGTCTGCAAGGACCTGAATCCTGCCAGCAACCATGAGTAAGCTTGGAAGTGGACCACTCCCCCGCCCCCATAGACACCTTTATTGCAGTTTTATGACAGGCCCAGCTAAACTGTACCTGATGCTTGACCCGTAGAAATTAAGATAATACATGTTGTTTCATGGCACTAAGGTTTGGGGCAATTTGTTACAAACTGAAATAGACAATGAATACAGATTTTGGTATCAAGAGAGAGACAGTGTCATGAAAACTATCTTAAAAAGTGAGACAGCTTTGAAACCAGACTGTGGGTAGAGGCTGGGAGTATTCTGAGGAACTTGTTAGAGAAACCTGAACTTTGAGGATGCTACTGATGAAGGGTCAAAAGGAAGTGAGGAGTATCTTACTGGAAACTGGAAGAAGGAAAGTGGAAGAAAGCTTAGTGACAAAGTCATCTGCAGAGACATGTCAGGGCACACACCTGATCAACTTTGTGATCTGGTTAAAGAGATGTCCAAGGGCTACGGTAGTGGCTGGCTTCTTCTTTCTGAATATGGAAACAGTGACAGACTTTATTTTCTTGGGCTCCAAAATCACTGCAGATGGTGACTGCATCCATGAAATTAAAAGATGCTTGCTCCTTTAAAGAAAAGCTATGAGAAACCTAAACAGAATATTTAAAAGCAGAGACATCACTTTGCCAACAAAGGTCGATACAGTCAAAGCTATGGTTTTCCCAGTAGTCATGTATAGGTGTGAAAGTTGGACCATAAAGAAGGCTGAGCACCAAAGAACTTTTTGAACTGTGGTGTTGGAAAAAATTCTTGAGAGTCCCTTGGACTGCAAAGAGATCAAACCAGTCAATCCTAAGGGAAATCAACCCTGAATATTCGTTGGAAGGACTGATGATGAAGCTGAAACTCCAATACTTTGGCCACCTGATGCAAAGAGCCAACTCACTGGAAAAGACCCTGATGCTGGGAAAAGTTGAAGGCAGAAGAAGAAGAGAATGACAGAGAGAGATGTTCGGATGGTGTCACTGACTCAATGGACATGAGTGTGAGTCAACTCCAGACGTCAGGGAAGGACAGGGAAGCCTGGCATGCGGCAGTCCATGGGGTGACAAAGAGTTGACTTAGCAACTGAACAACAATAGTGTGAGAAGAGAGATCAATGGAGGGAAAGGTGGTGGAAAGGAGCCAGATTTGATAGTTCAGAAAGTTCTCAGCCTCCCAAGACAGCAAAGGATGCTAAAATTAAGACAGATGGCTTTGAGCCCTGTCAAGAGAAGGCAGTCTGGAGATAAAGCTGAGGGTGTGACTGTGCAGTCTGTGGCTAAGACCTCAGGAAGATCAAAGGACTGCAGTGTTATTCAGCCCCCCAAAGGCCCTTTAAAGAGAGAGACATGACAAAGTCATTCCGGGGGCTAGTATCTGAGGAACTTGTTAGAGAAACCTGAACTTTGAGGATGCTAGTGGGTCAAAAGGAAGTGAGGAGTATCTTACTGGAAACTGGAAGAAGGAAAGTGGAAGAAAGCTTAGTGACAAAGTCATCTGCAGAGACATGTCAGGGCACACACCTGATCAACTTTGTGATCTGGTTAAAGAGATGTCCAAGGGCTACGGTAGTGGCTGGCTTCTTCTTTCTGAATATGGAAACAGTGACAGACTTTATTTTCTTGGGCTCCAAAATCACTGCAGATGGTGACTGCATCCATGAAATTAAAAGATGCTTGCTCCTTTAAAGAAAAGCTATGAGAAACCTAAACAGAATATTTAAAAGCAGAGACATCACTTTGCCAACAAAGGTCGATACAGTCAAAGCTATGGTTTTCCCAGTAGTCATGTATAGGTGTGAAAGTTGGACCATAAAGAAGGCTGAGCACCAAAGAACTTTTTGAACTGTGGTGTTGGAAAAAATTCTTGAGAGTCCCTTGGACTGCAAAGAGATCAAACCAGTCAATCCTAAGGGAAATCAACCCTGAATATTCGTTGGAAGGACTGATGATGAAGCTGAAACTCCAATACTTTGGCCACCTGATGCAAAGAGCCAACTCACTGGAAAAGACCCTGATGCTGGGAAAAGTTGAAGGCAGAAGAAGAAGAGAATGACAGAGAGAGATGTTCGGATGGTGTCACTGACTCAATGGACATGAGTGTGAGTCAACTCCAGACGTCAGAGAAGGACAGGGAAGCCTGGCATGCGGCAGTCCATGGGGTGACAAAGAGTTGACTTAGCAACTGAACAACAATAGTGTGAGAAGAGAGATCAATGGAGGGAAAGGTGGTGGAAAGGAGCCAGATTTGATAGTTCAGAAAGTTCTCAGCCTCCCAAGACAGCAAAGGATGCTAAAATTAAGACAGATGGCTTTGAGCCCTGTCAAGAGAAGGCAGTCTGGAGATAAAGCTGAGGGTGTGACTGTGCAGTCTGTGGCTAAGACCTCAGGAAGATCAAAGGACTGCAGTGTTATTCAGCCCCCCAAAGGCCCTTTAAAGAGACCAGGGTAGACTGTACAGATCCTCAAGATCAAACCATAAGGCCTCTGGGAGGCAAATGAGTATCGTCTCTTGGTCATCTTAGTGGAAGCCCAAAGTAGAAAAGTTTAGTTCAAAGAAATTTGTGATTGTGGCTTTGTGTAATAGAGTGAATCACAATGAAATCCACAAAATTCTGGAGAAAACTATTATGATAAGAAACACTGTCAGATTGGACAAAAAATGATAGCGATGGTACAAAGTAAAAAGAGGTCATTGGGCTCCCCAACGTCTCAGCAGGAAGCAGGCTGAATAGAAGTCAGCTTCAAATATCATTTCCTTTCATGAAGAAAAAAAAATAAGGAAGACTCTGAGGGGGAAACCAGGAGCTCAACAGGTGGAGTTGAATATTCTCACATTTTGAAACAAATCAAGAGATTTCCAATATTTTCCTTGATGGATTTCAGAATTATTTTGAACCAGGGACTTTTCTCTGCCTCATGTTTCCCAACTTCTGAGTGAGAATGTCCAGAGCCACTGTCCTGGGCTTATTCCATCATTGTATCTTGCGTGTGTGGGGACAGAAAACTTGGCCACCTGGTTTTGCAGAGCTAGAGATCTAGGGTAACGGTATTCTAAGACCTTTTCTTAAAGAACTACACCCAAAAGCCACGTCGCTACCTGGACTTGATTTAGATGATGTGATTCTGGATATTGAGCTGATTCTTTCATGGAGTGAGGCTTTTAGGGGGTCTGGGTCTTGGGGTGACAGTGTCTTACATGTGGAAAGACCATGAAGTCATTGCAGGATAGGGGGCAGTTGGTGGTAGGCAGCTTCAGAAATGACTAAATGATCTCAGTTTCCTGACATTCACACCCTTGTATAACCCTCTCTCCTTGTGTCTGTGAGGATTTCAGAGAAGACGGGGCAGGTTGATGAGAAGTACAGGTGCCCACCAGCTCTGTGCAAAGGAGGGGTCCAGTCACTGGTCTAAGTGATCTGCTGCTAACAAATAGAATGTGGCAAAAGTGATGGGCAGCTGCTTCTGAGATTAGGTTATAAAACATCATGACTCCTATCTTCTATCTTGGACTCACTCTGATGAAGGCAATAGCTGTGTTGGAAGCGGCTCTATGGAGAGGAACTGAGGTAGTCTCTGATTAGCAGCAATGAGGATGTCAAAATTCTTTGAATCATCCTGTGAATAAGCTTGGAGCAAACCCTTTTCTGCAGCAGAGCTTTGAGATGATCACAGCCCAGAAGATTCCTGAATGGCAGCCTCATGGGAACGAGGCTGAACCACACCCAGATTCCTACCATACAGACAAGGTGAGATAATAAACATGGCTTCAAGCTGTAAGTTTCGGGGTAATTGGTTACAGAGTGAATGGATACTGAGTACATCACCCTGAGGTTCTGTGCTAGAGTACACCCCCAGAAACACTCTCTTCTCACATGCTCCTCAGGGCCTTTGCACATGCCACTCCAGGCTGAACTCATCCTTCCCACCTTTGAGGTCTGGTAAGTTTCCACTTGTCAGGCAACACTCAGCTCAAGTGTCCCTTCCTCCAGGAAGCCCTCTTGGACCCTCCCACCCTGCTCGGAGCTCGCATATCACATCGCTATCACATTCATATCACATCTTAACTGGTGTTTGTCTCAGCTTGTGAAGGAGAACAGGGGCCTTGCCTTACTCATCCTAGTACCCTTAAAATCTCACACAGTGCTCGACATGCAGTAGAAGAGTAATATAAAACTGGTATTTACATACCTGTGCCATGCCTGGTAGTGCTGGAAGAAATTTATGTGCTAATTTACATGTAACATGTACGTGAGTGCTAAGTTGCTTCAGTCATGTCAGACTCTTTGAGACCCCATGGACTGTGGCCCGCCAGGCTCCTCTGTCCATGGGATTCTCCAAGCATGAACACTGGAGTGGGTAGCCATGCCCTTCTCCAGGGAATCTTCCTGACCCAGGGATCAAATCTCCTGGGTCTCCTGAAATACAGGCAGATTCTTTACCCACTGAGTCACCCAGGAAGTGCATATATGTAACAATCCTACTTAACAATAAATTCAATGAGGCAGAAGCTTTAAACATCCCCATTTTGCAGATGAGGAACTGAGGCTCTGGGCGCGGCCCTCAGTGCTGGAAAATGAGCAATGGAATCCTGAGAGGTTCCTCCTGTCCCCAGGCAGGTGTCCATCACCCCCTCTTTTTGGAAATGGACACACAGCAGAGTTGGACCAGGAGGCCTCCTGAGCACTGAGACACACCCTTGTCTTGACTGGTTACCTTGTTTGGCATTTCCAGAGAGATATCTGGATCTTTCCCTTGGTGCCTCCAAGGAAGGGCTTGGCTGTCACCCAGAGAATCTGTTGGGACCAGAAATTGCACCTCCAGCTTTCTGCTCACAGCTGTGCCTCTGGCCCCAAGGCAGAATGAGCACGTTCCTCCCCTCACACCCTGTCATTACAAACCACATAAATTCCTCGATACTCATGTTGAAATGAACAGATGCAGCTCTGTATTTTTAATGCATTATCTGCAATTAGCAGTAGTGGGCATGAAAGAACTCTGCGGTCCCCAGGGCTGCCCCTGGTGGATGCAGCTGTGAGTACATTAGCGCTGAAGAATCCAGCCTGGCTCCTCTGGCCTACTCAGCTCTGGCAAGTGGGCAAGGGAGCTTCCACTGGCACGGCGTCTGAGCTGCCAGGAACCAGAAAGGGGCTGCTGAGACCTAATGGTGACTCCACTGCCCATCTGGCCCCCTCACACCCCCGCTCTGCTCGGTTCAGTTCAGTCACTCAGTAATGTCTGATTTTTGCGATCCCATGGACTGTGGTACGCCAGGCTTCCTGTCCTTCACTATCTCCCAGAATTTGCTCAAACTCACGTCCAATGACCCAATAATGCCATCCAACCATCTCATCCTCTGTCATTCGTGTCTCTGTTTTTCTTCTATTTTTCCAAACATCAGGGTCGTTTCCAATGAGTCCTCTCTTCCCATCAGGGGGACAAAGTGTTGGAGCTTCAGCTTCACCATCAGTCCTTCCAATGAATATTCTGAGTCGATTTCCTTTAAGATTGACTGGTTTGATTTCCTTGCAGTCCAAGGGACTCTCAAGAGTCTTCAATACCAAAGTTCAAGGGCATCAATTCTTCGGCAGTCAACTTTCTTTATGGTCCAACCAAGCCATCCCCTACGCCAGGATGTCTAAATACCCCAAGAGAAGGTCCTCCATCCAGATGTCACAGATGATAGAAGTTTTCATGGGCTCGAGGTCTGCAGTGAGGAGTAAAGGTCTGCATGAAGGTGCACAAGGGGTATGCTGCAGTGCCCACAGCAAACCGAAGGAGCTGTCTGCACAGATTTCAGAGAAGACTGGGCTGATCACTGAGAGGGTCAGGTGCGCACCAGCTCTGTCCAAAGGAGGGCGTTTTGGGTCCTAAATATAACGCTAATAAGGAACTTCCCTGTAGCTCAGATGGTAAAGAATCTGCCTGCAAGCAGGAAACACGGGTTTGATTCTTGGGTCAGGAAGATCCTCTAGAGAAGGGAATAGCAACTCACCCACTATTGCCTGACAAATCCCGTGGACAGAAAAACCTGGTGGGCTACAGTCTGTGGGGGTCACAAAGAGTTGGACACAACTAAATGAGTAACAATAG
The DNA here is from genome assembly GCA_022376925.1 of Tragulus kanchil. NCBI lineage: Eukaryota > Metazoa > Chordata > Mammalia > Artiodactyla > Tragulidae > Tragulus > Tragulus kanchil. Next base: position 130,040,018 of record JAIOJX010000032.1, on the reverse strand, counting down.
GCAATACTGTAAGTTGGACACAACAACCAGCACTAGGCAATACTATAAGGTTAATAACTAACACATATACTATGGTCTAGCAAATACACTATATGGTTCATATACATTTTTGGTGATAAATATAATGCTAATAATGAGCACCTATACAATGGTCTTAGCTCTCTCCAGGCATCACCAGTCGGCAGTGTCAATTCCTCACCCCTCCACTGCCCTCAATCATGAACCACAGTCAAGGACCACCAGGAGTCCACCTGGAGTTGAACAAAGATGGAATTATTGACTCTTGGCCATGGGGGAGAATGCACAGCCCTAGGAACTGTTGGGCATCTCAGTAAGAGGAGGGCTTCCCTGGTGGCTCAGGAAATGCCCATAATGCAGGAAACCTAGGTTCTGTTCCTGGGTCGAAGATCGTCTGGCTGGGAAGATCCCTGGAGAGGAATGGTACCCACTCCAGTATACTTGCCTGGAGAATCCATGAACAGAGGAGCCTGGCGGGCTACAGTTCATGGAGTTGCAAAGAACTTACTGTAGGAGTTAAGCTTGTGTAAGGTGGGGGAAGGGAAGTCCAAGGGACTCTCAAGAGTCTTCAATACCAAAGTTCAAGGGCATCAATTCTTCGGCAGTCAACTTTCTTTATGGTCCAACCAAGCCATCCCCTACGCCAGGATGTCTAAATACCCCAAGAGAAGGTCCTCCATCCAGATGTCACAGATGATAGAAGTTTTCATGGGCTCGAGGTCTGCAGTGAGGAGTAAAGGTCTGCATGAAGGTGCACAAGGGGTATGCTGCAGTGCCCACAGCAAACCGAAGGAGCTGTCTGCACAGATTTCAGAGAAGACTGGGCTGATCACTGAGAGGGTCAGGTGCGCACCAGCTCTGTCCAAAGGAGGGCGTTTTGGGTCCTAAATATAACGCTAATAAGGAACTTCCCTGTAGCTCAGATGGTAAAGAATCTGCCTGCAAGCAGGAAACACGGGTTTGATTCTTGGGTCAGGAAGATCCTCTAGAGAAGGGAATAGCAACTCACCCACTATTGCCTGACAAATCCCGTGGACAGAAAAACCTGGTGGGCTACAGTCTGTGGGGGTCACAAAGAGTTGGACACAACTAAATGAGTAACAATAGGCAATACTGTAAGTTGGACACAACAACCAGCACTAGGCAATACTATAAGGTTAATAACTAACACATATACTATGGTCTAGCAAATACACTATATGGTTCATATACATTTTTGGTGATAAATATAATGCTAATAATGAGCACCTATACAATGGTCTTAGCTCTCTCCAGGCATCACCAGTCGGCAGTGTCAATTCCTCACCCCTCCACTGCCCTCAATCATGAACCACAGTCAAGGACCACCAGGAGTCCACCTGGAGTTGAACAAAGATGGAATTATTGACTCTTGGCCATGGGGGAGAATGCACAGCCCTAGGAACTGTTGGGCATCTCAGTAAGAGGAGGGCTTCCCTGGTGGCTCAGGAAATGCCCATAATGCAGGAAACCTAGGTTCTGTTCCTGGGTCGAAGATCGTCTGGCTGGGAAGATCCCCTGGAGAGGGGAATGGTACCCACTCCAGTATACTTGCCTGGAGAATTCCATGAACAGAGGAGCCTGGCGGGCTACAGTTCATGGAGTTGCAAAGAACTTACTGTAGGAGTTAAGCTTGTGTAAGGTGAAGGGGGAAGAGGGTTCAAAGCAGTGGAACTTTGCTCTGGATTAGGTGTTATAAGGAAGAATACACTCCTATGATTGGTTACTGAGTTAATTTTATCCAGATGGTGGGAGGAATGAAGTAAGACTAACGTTGTAATTGGTAGACATGCAGCTGTTGGAACTTTCCTGGTGGCCCAATAGATAAGAATATGCTTTGTAATGCAGGCGATGCAGTTTCTGCCCTTGGCTGGGGAACTGAAATCCCACATGGTGCAGGGCAATGAGGCCCTCACACCAGAACCTTTGAGCCTATGTGCCACAACTAAAGAGACCTCATATTGCAACAAAAGATCCCACGAGACACTACTAAAAGCAGACACAGTCAAATAAATAAAAAAGTAAATAAAATATGTTTTCAAAAAGAAGTGGCTGTCACTCACATTAGCCGAGATGCAGAGGGAGGGAGATGTTGGGTCATGGTTGTCTTTTGTTGATGTCCTTGTTTGTGTCCGAGTTCTGATGTGATTATGAAGTGGTCTTGCTTTTTTCTCACTCCATCACAGTCACGGAGCTCTAACCAGAGGGCACCAAAGTCTAGGCGTGGGCATCAGGCCAGCTCCCAGCACCCAGCCAGTCTCTGGCCCTCAGGGCTGGTGCGCTCTTTCCCAACAGGCCCTGCTATGGTGCCAACTTACAGAAACAAAGAAATGCAAACTCAGAGAGTTGCCGAAGCTAAGATATGGAGCTGTGGTTCCACCATCACCGGCACTGGAGTGGGTTCTGAGGGATTTGGGGGACGAGGGGAAAGGGACATGATGATGAGAAGTCAGCCTGACCACAAGGAGACTGGCCATGACGGTGAAGCAGAAAGAACACAGGATCTGGAGCCAGAGTGTTCCACTTGAGAAATACGTCTCTGCTACTTGCCAGCTACCTGGCCTTGGGAAATTTACTGGACATCCTAGATTCGATTGCTTCTTCTGCAAAATGGGGATATAGAAATCTGCTTCCCACAGTCATTGTGAGAAAAAAACCAGACACATCGTAAAAGCACCTATATGATTTCTGGGAAGAGGAGAGTCCTCTCTGAGCACTTCCTATGTTCAGCCAAACTTCTGTGGATCTTCCCTGTATGGACTCATTTAGTACAGCAACCCCACGAGGCAGAGTCTATGAGAGTCCCTGGTTTGCAGGAGAGAAGACAGAGATACAGAGAGGTTAAGCAACTTCTCTGAGGTTGCACAGCTGTCCAGGAGTTAAACTCAGGCATGCTGGCTCTAGTACCCTCACCCGACTGCCTCCTGGTGGCTAATAGACCACTGTTCCTCCCCATTTCCTAGGGCTTTCCTGGTGGCTCAGATGGTAAAGAATCTGCCTGCAATGCAGGAGACCTGGGTTTGATGTCTGGGACAGGAAGACCCCCTGGAGAAGGGAATGGCAACCCTCTCCAGTGTTCTTGCCTGGAGAATTCCATGGGGCAGAGAAGCCTGGCCCAGTAGGCTACCATCCATGGGAGTGCAAAAGTTGGACACGATGAAGCAACTAACACACACACACCCTTTCCTGCTGCAAGGACTTCAACTTCAACAGGTCTAGTCACATTTCAATGGTGACTGCATGCTCTGGAACTCCCTGGTTCTAGGCTTTTGCTTGTGGAAGAGTTCAAGTTGCTTGCTCAGCTCTGGTTTTGAGAGACTTGTTTCCTTTTAGAAGGTCAAAACACTCTCGACATGACAAATAATATAGATTCAGGTCTCCGCAGTGGATAGATCAAATGAAACATAGTAGCGCCTTATTGGTATTTCTGTGCCTTTTCTTAAGTACTGAAGTCAGAGAAATGAATAAAAACAAAAAGGGTTGGAGGCAGGGTGGGAAGAATGACTCAGTGCTGTAGCCAAAGCCCTCCAGTGCCCAGGCTGATGGGTGGGCAGAGGCTGCCTGAGAGGCAATGGGTCACAAGTGGCCAGTGGGTCCTCTTCCATACCATGGCAGCAGGTGGCTATTCCGTGACCACAGCACCACAGGCCCAAGGCTGAGTCGACGCTGGTTAGTTCTTAACTGTCTGGACCTAGATTGACTTCTTCTGCAAAATGGGGATATAGAAATCTGCTTCCCACAGTCATTGTGAGAAAAACCAGACACATCGTAAAAGCACCTATATGATTTCTGGGAAGAGGAGAGTCCTCTCTGAGCACTTCCTATGTTCAGCCAAACTTCTGTGGATCTTCCCTGTATGGACTCATTTAGTACAGCAACCCCACGAGGCAGAGTCTATGAGAGTCCCTGGTTTGCAGGAGAGAAGACAGAGATACAGAGAGGTTAAGCAACTTCTCTGAGGTTGCACAGCTGTCCAGGAGTTAAACTCAGGCATGCTGGCTCTAGTACCCTCACCCGACTGCCTCCTGGTGGCTAATAGACCACTGTTCCTCCCCATTTCCTAGGGCTTTCCTGGTGGCTCAGATGGTAAAGAATCTGCCTGCAATGCAGGAGACCTGGGTTTGATGTCTGGGACAGGAAGACCCCCTGGAGAAGGGAATGGCAACCCTCTCCAGTGTTCTTGCCTGGAGAATTCCATGGGGCAGAGAAGCCTGGCCCAGTAGGCTACCATCCATGGGAGTGCAAAAGTTGGACACGATGAAGCAACTAACACACACACACCCCTTTCCTGCTGCAAGGACTTCAACTTCAACAGGTCTAGTCACATTTCAATGGTGACTGCATGCTCTGGAACTCCCTGGTTCTAGGCTTTTGCTTGTGGAAGAGTTCAAGTTGCTTGCTCAGCTCTGGTTTTGAGAGACTTGTTTCCTTTTAGAAGGTCAAAACACTCTCGACATGACAAATAATATAGATTCAGGTCTCCGCAGTGGATAGATCAAATGAAACATAGTAGCGCCTTATTGGTATTTCTGTGCCTTTTCTTAAGTACTGAAGTCAGAGAAATGAATAAAAACAAAAAGGGTTGGAGGCAGGGTGGGAAGAATGACTCAGTGCTGTAGCCAAAGCCCTCCAGTGCCCAGGCTGATGGGTGGGCAGAGGCTGCCTGAGAGGCAATGGGTCACAAGTGGCCAGTGGGTCCTCTTCCATACCATGGCAGCAGGTGGCTATTCCGTGACCACAGCACCACAGGCCCAAGGCTGAGTCGACGCTGGTTAGTCTTAACTGATGGAGCAGGGGTACAGGTGGTGTGCTGGTTCTGGGAGACTGGGAACAAGGACTCTTGGACCCAGGGATGCCAGTGACCAAGGTCCTTCCTGCCACCGATGCCCCTCCAGGCCGTGTTCTGCCACGACTTGTGGAAGATGAAGTCTTGGAACTCCCTTCCACATTTCTTCCACGGTTTCATGTAACCCCAGATCACAGTCATCAACCTTCTTGAGGCTTGTCTATTCTTAATTATATCTCTAAATCCCAAGGCATTACTATGGTGAAAATTGGGGAAATTTAGCTGCTTAGAGGATTCACAATAATCACAATCGTCTCTGGCGTTTACAGAGCTTCCTTTTGTAGACTCTGAGAGCCAGACTGACAACACTGTAGTGGTGAAGACACCCTGCAATTGCTCTCAAGTTCTCTTCACAGAGTGCCAAGCCCTTCATTGGTCTTACTTTGCTTTGCTCAAGGAGGTACATGAGAAAAATCATTTTTCTTCATTATCGCCTGAAGGAGATGGAAGAGAAGGTGAAATCCATGGAGAAGATATGCCTCAGGTTGGGTGCCCTGCCGAATCCTCTGCTCAGGATCTCCCTGCTGCCCCTCCCCTGCTCACTGGTGGGCTCCTTCCCACAGCTGTTGTTCCAGTTGAGGGTCTTTTTCTTGGTATAAGCTGACTGGACAAAGAGTTGACCCTTGATGAATGAGCTGAGCCAATCAGAATCTTCTTCTTTTTGAAGGGTTGTAGGAAAGCGGTAAAGAATGTCCTTGCAATGCAGGAGACCCAGGAGATGCAGGTTCGATCCCTGGGTTGGGAAGATTCCCTGGAGAAGGAAATGGCAACCCACTCCAGTATTCTTGCCTGGAGAATCTCATGGACAGAGGAGCCAGGCCGGCTACAGTCCATGGAGCAGCCAAGAGTCAGACACGACTGAGTAACTGAGCACACAAACACAACTTTATTCCAAAGAGTTTTTACCTATGATACTAGAAACTACATAAATTTGAATTATATATAGCTTATTTATATGTGTGCACATAGATCTATTTTTTTTAATTTATTGCTAATTCAAGACAAGAGATGTAGAAACTGGGAGTCAGTCAGTTTCAAAAGCAGGAAGGTCAGGCAGACTCAGGAACTGGAGTAACCGTCAGGGACTGTGTGTGCTGAGTGATGGAGAGAAGGGGAGGAGACCGTGAGACCTGAGAGGTCTGCTTTCTGTCCCATGTATTTTTTCAATAAGCCCTTAGGATTCCTAAGCCAGGAGCTGCCCAAGGAGGCCATTCCTGCATGAAGGTGAAGGGCTGGAAACAACCTGAAATGCCTGCACTGTTTTCCCTGACTGTCCATGCCTTCCCTTCAGCTTCAGTGGAAGACGAGGCCAGGCCTTGTGGCACATGAGACAGAGCTGCTACACTTCTTCTCTAATGAGGTCATCGCAGCCAGCACCACGGGGGAGTGGGGAACCAGCACACACATTTCAGAGACCCCTGCTGATCTTTATCAGAAGCCAACATGGGCCTCCTTGGAGTGCTGGGGTGTGGGACACAGCTGTTCCTGACCTTCACAGCTTGAAGGGAAAGGACTGAGAGAAGTCCCTGCAAAGAAGCCATTGTCATGACACAGCACAGCCATCTGGTCCCTCCATTGATCTGACAGTGGCAGCAGGGGCGGAAGGCAGCAGACACGGAGGCCCTGGGAGTAAAATCCGATGGAGAGCCTGCATTGATCTATGTACCTGCCTGATGACTGGCCAGATTCTCTGTGTTTAAAAGACTTTCATGGAAGGTCAGGGCTGGAAGGGCACCTTAGGGAGGCCCCAGGACAGTCCAGCATTGTCACAAATGAGAAAAGCAAGGCCCAAGGACACTACTGAGATGTGACCTTTCCATTTCAATCAAGGGAGTCCAAACAGCTTCCATTGTTTATTGGGCAGTTTCGCAGGCCAAGGGGGACACTGTAGTGCTTTGTAGTCCTATGCAGACTTCCCACAGGGAGAAAAGCAAAGAGAATACATATTTGTGTGGAGTCTGTAGGACTGAATCCTAAGCACTCAGAGTGAAAAAACAAAATAGAAGCACATAGTTACCACCAAGGTACGCAGGGCATTGTCACTGATTCAGAAGCCCCATCACATCCCTCACCCCCACTCCAAAGGACACAGACAAGCAAACCGGAGATTTATCCCAGCAGAGGTTCTGGACAGAGTACGTGAGACAGTGGCTCCTGTGACACCAGCCGTGGCCCGGCCTTTGCTCAACCACAGAGTCAGTTTCACCTGCCCTGTCCCAGGCCACTGAGTCTCTAGAAGAAATTCATCATGAGCTCTTGTCCTCAAGTCAGGCGAATTCTGGAAATAGCCTGTTGCCCTCCCTCAGACCCCCTCCCAATCCAAGATGCCTTGGGCTCTGGAGTCTCCGCCCACGAGACTCCTTCAGCCTTTGTATTTAACTATACAACCAACTTATGGCCGTCAAGCCTGACTGGTCTGCTTTTGACAGTGATTCGCACCCCTGCTCCCTCATGGCACATCTGGGGTTTGGCCCCATTCTCCTGAGAGTTGGGATTTATCCTTCCCTTCTCCATCAACCCACAAGTACTCCTGACCTGAATTTCACATAAGCACCAGGGCCACGTGCATACCCCACTCACTCAGAACTTTCCTTTCCAGAACGGCAAGCCCAAGTGAGCATCAAATTTGCCCTTTTTCATGGTTGTTAACCCTGGAGGAGGAAACGGTAACCCACTATTGCATTTATGCCTGAAAAACCCCACAGACAGAGAAACCTGGCAGGCTACAATCCAAGGGGTCACAAAGAGTAGGACACAACTGAGCAACCAAGCACTCACACGCCCACACACTTGGCTGTTAATATGGATGATCGGTCTGTGTTTAAGTCCTGTTTTATGTGGCATCATCACAGTTGTGAATTATGGCTTTTGAATGAAAACAACTGGCCCTGAATTCTGTCCACATTACTAACCAACTTGGGCAAGTTAATAACTCCATTCTTCTGAGTCTCATGTTCTTCACCTGTGTCATGGATGTTAAAACCTATTCCATTTGACTGATACAGAGTAAATGAGAATAGAAATGAAATAATGAATAAAGAGAACTTAGCGTAGTTTAACATACATAAAACTAACAGGTAATATTCATTGAGAGCTTAGATGTGTTCAATTCTGAGAAAAGTGCTTTGCAAGCATTACCTTAGTTAACTTGCACAGTAGTCTTGTGAGACCCCATTTTCCCAAAATTTTAAATGAGAGATCTGAGTCTTGAAAAGTTAAGAAATTGGCCAAGGTCAACAGCTGGGTAGTGGCTGAGCAAGCACCGAGTATGATCTTGTGGAGAAGAAAGATTATGATTGATCTCATTTAATGTCCTAGTGCAATGCCTAGTGGGCTTCCCAGGGGGCTCAGTGGTAAAGAATCCGCCTACAGGGCAGGAAACCTGGGTTAAATCCCTGGGTTCGATCCCTGGGTCCGACCGATTCCCTGAGCTGGGAAGATCCCCTGGAGAAGGAAATGGTAACCCACCCCAGTATTCTTGTCTGGGAAATTCCATGGTCAGAGGAGCCTGGCAGGCTACAGTCCATGGAGTTGCAAAGAGTCAGGCAGGACTTAGTAACTAAACAACAACAACAATGCCTAATATAAAGCAGGCACTTAAAAAAAAATGTGTGTTTAAAAAAAAAAGTGTGTGTTGACTTAATGCATGGCACCCAAGTCAGTAGTCCTTTGAACAACTGGGTCCAGAGGTCACCCTTATCAACTTAATTTTTCTATCTGTATTTATCTTTTTTTTGCAATGGGGGACAGGAAACTGTTAATTTGTGTTTTAATCCATTCAAACCTTCCATATGAATGGATACCTAATTTCCATACCACCTACTCTTTAATCAGAGAGCACTCACTGTTTCAGTACTTTGGACAGAGCTAGACATTTTTAGTACATGTGCAGTCAGTACTGTGTTTGCATTTAAACAGTATTTACAATAAAGGTGTGCACATAGGAGAAAATACCACATTCCCCAATTCTAGCTCAGTAGTGACTCTGGCTCTTTCTTCCTTTTCACACTCTTATTCAATGAGAAAAGATTGCCATAAAGATTTTATGAGTCCAAGAGAAACATTACTCAAACAGGATTTATTTCAAAGGCATCATTCTGAAACTATGACATGTTGTCTAAAAGGGAATCAAAGCTCATGTTGGTGGAATTTTTATACTCAAATGAAGTCCAAGTGTTGCAGAAGATCCTCTTGATGCCTACCAAGTGAGCCACTTCCTCAATTTGGTTCAAATCAGCAGACAATTTATAGAGTGTGTATTTTCAGCATCGCTGGGCCCACACTGAAATCCGTGATAAGAGACAAGAATATGATCTTAGTCCATTTGCCCTCAGATAAGGAGAAAGCTAGTTACAGGATTGGTACTTTCAGCCCTTCACCCTCTGGGACAAAAATATCTTCACTATGCCCAGGATGTGTCAGGCACTCTGTGGAACACTGCAAGGAAAACAAGGCACTTTTTCTACCCTCCTGGGCCTACTGCCTGCTTGCAGAGCCACACTCATCCCCACGCAGCACACTATGTAGTGAGACAGGGCTCATGCCAGAAACAGGTTCAAGATCTCGCCAGATGGGAGCTTGTTCTAGAATTGCGTGAGATGTCTGTTGTTCTTTGTCTAGCGGACAAACCGCTATTCATTCTTCAAGAACCCAAACCAAATGTCCTCCTCTGAATGTCTTCCTCACTCTGCAAGACCAAATTGGCCCTCCCTCCTTGGGGGTTCCTACAGAATCTTGAATAAAGGGAAAGTGGAGGTGACAGACATGAAACAAGCAACTGTTAAAAAAATACACTCACACATTTCTGCAGGGGTAGAGAGCAGGAAATAATTAACTGTCAAGGAAGGGGCGGAGATACTTGAATTGATTCTTGAAAGATTTGGAGAAGGTCATTCCAGATGGAGAATGCAGGAAGGATAAAGGCATGACAGGATGCACGGTTACGGTGTATTTATAGAATGGCAAGTCGCTGGAGCGGCTGAAGCAAGGCACCGGGGAATGGTGTGGGGAGCTGGTGACAATGGGGGGAGGCGGTGGAAGCTGAAACTACTGCGCTGGATTTGGCAGATTATGAAACTCCTCTGGTAAGAAGCGTGCTCTGCATCCTGCAGGTGGTAGGAGCTATCCAAATGCATTGTAACTTTTACTGAGATTTCTGCACCCAGGATGTATAATGCATGCTTGTTATAATTCTTTTTTGTAAGAGAAAAAGAACATAAAAAATACATCCTGAGCTCATAGCGTTAATAGTTTTCCTGTCTTTTTTTTTTAATGATGATTATGTAGGTATGTATGTAAAAATCTTAGTTCATTCTCTCTCTCTCTCTCTCTCTCTCTCTCTATATATATATATATGGTTTAGTCTTTATATGTTGATTTTTTTCACTTCATATCATATTAGGCATTTTCCTATTTCCTTGAACATCCTTTGAAGTTAATTGTTACATGTTTTATCAGACACATGTACCGGAGTTTATGGAAACATTAATTCTCAAGAGAGATTGTTTCCTTTTCCCCACTATAGTAAATATCACTGTAAGGAACATCCTTGTATATCCCATTTTATAAAAACCTCTCACAGTTTCCTTAAGACACATTCCTTACAGTGGCATATGCTTGTTACTTTTAAGTAGTGAGACAGGGCTCATGCCAGAAACAGGTTCAAGATCTCGCCAGATGGGAGCTTGTTCTAGAATTGCGTGAGATGTCTGTTGTTCTTTGTCTAGCGGACAAACCGCTATTCATTCTTCAAGAACCCAAACCAAATGTCCTCCTCTGAATGTCTTCCTCACTCTGCAAGACCAAATTGGCCCTCCCTCCTTGGGGGTTCCTACAGAATCTTGAATAAAGGGAAAGTGGAGGTGACAGACATGAAACAAGCAACTGTTAAAAAAATACACTCACACATTTCTGCAGGGGTAGAGAGCAGGAAATAATTAACTGTCAAGGAAGGGGCGGAGATACTTGAATTGATTCTTGAAAGATTTGGAGAAGGTCATTCCAGATGGAGAATGCAGGAAGGATAAAGGCATGACAGGATGCACGGTTACGGTGTATTTATAGAATGGCAAGTCGCTGGAGCGGCTGAAGCAAGGCACCGGGGAATGGTGTGGGGAGCTGGTGACAATGGGGGGAGGCGGTGGAAGCTGAAACTACTGCGCTGGATTTGGCAGATTATGAAACTCCTCTGGTAAGAAGCGTGCTCTGCATCCTGCAGGTGGTAGGAGCTATCCAAATGCATTGTAACTTTTACTGAGATTTCTGCACCCAGGATGTATAATGCATGCTTGTTATAATTCTTTTTTGTAAGAGAAAAAGAACATAAAAAATACATCCTGAGCTCATAGCGTTAATAGTTTTCCTGTCTTTTTTTTTTAATGATGATTATGTAGGTATGTATGTAAAAATCTTAGTTCATTCTCTCTCTCTCTCTCTCTCTCTCTCTATATATATATATATGGTTTAGTCTTTATATGTTGATTTTTTTCACTTCATATCATATTAGGCATTTTCCTATTTCCTTGAACATCCTTTGAAGTTAATTGTTACATGTTTTATCAGACACATGTACCGGAGTTTATGGAAACATTAATTCTCAAGAGAGATTGTTTCCTTTTCCCCACTATAGTAAATATCACTGTAAGGAACATCCTTGTATATCCCATTTTATAAAAACCTCTCACAGTTTCCTTAAGACACATTCCTTACAGTGGCATATGCTTGTTACTTTTAATCACTATATACTGTCAAATTATCTTCCCAAAAGGTTGTGCCAATTTATAAAACCACCAGCAGGGCATGAGGCTCAAAGAGGTTAAATGACCTGCCTAAGATTAAATGGCTGAGAGAGCGGAGGGCTGGAAATCAAATGGGGGCACCAGTGGTCACAGGGCTATGGGAGCACTTTGGTGGGAAATGGGGGGTGGGGTGGCCAGAGGTAATTGACTCTAGCGCACTGAGGCTGACTTGGGTGAAGATGGGTGGTCTAATGAGACAGCTTCAAAAGACAGGCTGCTCAGTGGACACTACTTGCCATTTCATACTCTCTCTAAAGCTGCCAGTGCCATGACTTCTCCCACTTGAGAGTGTTCCGGCCAAAGAGAGGTAAACACATCACCCTTTCTCTTGACTGTTACTCCTTTGTAGACCCAGCCCTTGGCTGGCCTTAGGAGGCATTGCACATGTGAAAACTTGCCTGGTCATCTGAAGTGGGATTCCAGGACGATCCCTCAGTCTTGCCCTGAGTTTACTGAACAAGTCTAAGGCACATGCTTCCATCTGCCATAAGGAAGTTGGAAACACCCATCTCACTGGAGACACAGCATGTTTGCTCCGTGGCCTCATAACCAAGAAATGACTCATTGGGGGATGAAAGAATCAGGGTCCTGGCTCTTTCAATCCTCATATCTTGATCTCCTAGCTGACTTCTTTCTTCCCTCCCTCCCACTCCTTCCCTTCATGGGCACAAGCACAATAATGTTTAGGCAGAACATGAGGACCAACTCAAAGCCACCTCATCAAAGCCCCAGAGCTTAGAGATTACAGGCTTGAAAGGGATTCGAAGTTGTACTGCAGCTGACTCCATTAAACCCCACCATGACCCCTCCAGCTAGTGTTTGTCCAGTGTCCACTTATCTCCAAAGTCTTCCTGCAGGAAGCTGTTCTCAACTAACTATAAGATCTTACACTGACTCAAGGTTTGACTCTTTCTAGCTTTTTTTTTTTTGGCCACTTCTATCGGTCTTTCATTTGTTTATCTTTGTCCTTTGGCCTGCATGGGCCTCCCATCGCTGTGGCCTCTCTCGTCGCAGAGCACTGACTCTGCGAGCATGTGCTCCAGAGCTCTGGCTTGGTGGTTGGACACATAGGTCCAGCTGCTCCATGGCATGTGAGATCTTCCCAGGCCAGGGATTGAACCAGTGCCCCTTGCACTGCAAGACGGTGTCTTTACCCACTGGACCACCAGGAAAGCCCAAGGTTTGACTCTTGTAATAAACCCATTGTTTCAGTTTCTGCCAGTCATCTAAACTTTCTTCTATAAGATGGACACTAAATGACCTGAAAACAGGTGCTATTTTTCCCTCAGAAGGTGAGGTGCTGGATCATAGGTGTCTTAGGCTTTGGAGTCAGACAGACCCGGGGTTCCACTCTGACTCTGGTAAACAGCAGTCTTCTCAGGGCAAACCACTACACTTCTCTGAGTCTCAAATTGCCTGTACCAAAAAGAATGATGCATCTACCTCACTGGCAAGCAGTGAGGACTTGAAATGTCAATAGGGTGGCTGGAGTTGGGTGGCTGATAGGTGTTAGGGCCCCTCACAATTGTCTCTAAGTCAGTATTTCTCAAAAGGCACTCTCTGACCTGTTGCACCAAGACGGCCTAGGGTGGGCATTTAACATGTAGATTTCTGGGTCATAGCCTTAATCTACTGAGTCACACTCAGTAAGAGTGTGGTCTGGAAATGTCTATTTGTTTAGTTCAGAGCAGTATCCACATGCCACGAAGGTGGAAGGCCTTAGGACCTAGGAGAGCTCGCTACAGCTGCTCAGGGGCCCACCTGCAAGGACTCCTCTGTCTGATCCCTGTGTGAAATGCTCCACTGAGGATGCGTGCCTCTGAACTGGGACTCAAGGTTTCATTTTCAGGGAGCCTCGTTCTTTGCTTAGAGGAGAGACCTCCTTCCTCTGTATTCTGGGATTTGGAAAGTATTAAACCCCACCATGAAAGGGATTCAGTTGTACTGCAGCTGACTCCATTAAACCCCACCATGACCCCTCCAGCTAGTGTTTGTCCAGTGTCCACTTATCTCCAAAGTCTTCCTGCAGGAAGCTGTTCTCAACTAACTATAAGATCTTACACTGACTCAAGGTTTGACTCTTTCTAGCTTTTTTTTGGCCACTTCTATCGGTCTTTCATTTGTTTATCTTTGTCCTTTGGCCTGCATGGGCCTCCCATCGCTGTGGCCTCTCTCGTCGCAGAGCACTGACTCTGCGAGCATGTGCTCCAGAGCTCTGGCTTGGTGGTTGGACACATAGGTCCAGCTGCTCCATGGCATGTGAGATCTTCCCAGGCCAGGGATTGAACCAGTGCCCCTTGCACTGCAAGACGGTGTCTTTACCCACTGGACCACCAGGAAAGCCCAAGGTTTGACTCTTGTAATAAACCCATTGTTTCAGTTTCTGCCAGTCATCTAAACTTTCTTCTATAAGATGGACACTAAATGACCTGAAAACAGGTGCTATTTTTCCCTCAGAAGGTGAGGTGCTGGATCATAGGTGTCTTAGGCTTTGGAGTCAGACAGACCCGGGGTTCCACTCTGACTCTGGTAAACAGCAGTCTTCTCAGGGCAAACCACTACACTTCTCTGAGTCTCAAATTGCCTGTACCAAAAAGAATGATGCATCTACCTCACTGGCAAGCAGTGAGGACTTGAAATGTCAATAGGGTGGCTGGAGTTGGGTGGCTGATAGGTGTTAGGGCCCCTCACAATTGTCTCTAAGTCAGTATTTCTCAAAAGGCACTCTCTGACCTGTTGCACCAAGACGGCCTAGGGTGGGCATTTAACATGTAGATTTCTGGGTCATAGCCTTAATCTACTGAGTCACACTCAGTAAGAGTGTGGTCTGGAAATGTCTATTTGTTTAGTTCAGAGCAGTATCCACATGCCACGAAGGTGGAAGGCCTTAGGACCTAGGAGAGCTCGCTACAGCTGCTCAGGGGCCCACCTGCAAGGACTCCTCTGTCTGATCCCTGTGTGAAATGCTCCACTGAGGATGCGTGCCTCTGAACTGGGACTCAAGGTTTCATTTTCAGGGAGCCTCGTTCTTTTGCTTAGAGGGAGAGAGACCTCCTTCCCTCTGTATTCTGGGATTTGGAAAGTGGAAGTGGGAGGGGATTGGGGAAGGTGTTGCCATGCAGATAGGAACTTAAACTACTGTGACAATTTTCACATTACCAGCATTACCCTCAATCCATCTCAATATCCAGCTCAGAACACACAGGAGAGATGAGAAGAACAGCTATTATACTTATTATCAAAACCTGGGAGCAGGGCTTCCCTGGTGGTCCGGTGGGTAAGGACACTGCCTTGCAGTGCAAGTGGCGCCTGCTCTATCCCTGGCCTGGGAAGATCCCACATGCTGCGGAGCGGCTGGACCAATGTGTCCAATTGCCAAGCCGGAGCTCTGGAGCTCATGCGCCCAGAGCTGGTGCTCTGCAGCAAGAGAGGCCACTGTGATAGGAGGCCCACACAGGTCGAAGAACAAAGATAAATAGATGAAAGACCAATAGAAGTGGCCAAAAAAAAACCCAAAAAACTTAGAGCCCTTCCTGTGCAGCCCTATGGACAGGGGGCACTTGACATGCTATTCCTCATTTTAATCCTCACCATAGTCCTGAGGGACAGAGACACATGAGGCACTAGAGGCTCAGAAAGGTTAAGTAACTTGGCCAAGGTCACACAGCAGTACCAGGGGTGCAGATGATTCTTCAGCCCAGGTTGTCTGACTTCTGAGCCGTGTCAGAAAACTACATCAGAGGACACAACTCAGATCTATTTCCAATGGTCTATTCAGAAAACCTACCCTGCCCGAACAGAGACCCCCTTAAGATACAGTATCCTCGAACACCTAAGTGCTTAGCCTGGCTTACGGAGGAGGCAGTGTTATCCACCACAAGATGATTAGGACAACAATGAACTTAAATCCCAGCCATTGCTGGAGAATTTATCTTGCCTTTTTGAACTTAAACCATAAGTATCCTGAGCATGAATGCCACGAAGGGTGGAAGGCCTTAGGACCTAGGAGAGCTCGCTACAGCTGCTCAGGGGCCCACCTGCAAGGACTCCTCTGTCTGATCCCTGTGTGAAATGCTCCACTGAGGATGCGTGCCTCTGAACTGGGACTCAAGGTTTCATTTTCAGGGAGCCTCGTTCTTTTGCTTAGAGGGAGAGAGACCTCCTTCCCTCTGTATTCTGGGATTTGGAAAGTGGAAGTGGGAGGGGATTGGGGAAGGTGTTGCCATGCAGATAGGAACTTAAACTACTGTGACAATTTTCACATTACCAGCATTACCCTCAATCCATCTCAATATCCAGCTCAGAACACACAGGAGAGATGAGAAGAACAGCTATTATACTTATTATCAAAACCTGGGAGCAGGGCTTCCCTGGTGGTCCGGTGGGTAAGGACACTGCCTTGCAGTGCAAGTGGCGCCTGCTCTATCCCTGGCCTGGGAAGATCCCACATGCTGCGGAGCGCTGGACCAATGTGTCCAATTGCCAAGCCGGAGCTCTGGAGCTCATGCGCCCAGAGCTGGTGCTCTGCAGCAAGAGAGGCCACTGTGATAGGAGGCCCACACAGGTCGAAGAACAAAGATAAATAGATGAAAGACCAATAGAAGTGGCCAAAAAAAAACCCAAAAAACTTAGAGCCCTTCCTGTGCAGCCCTATGGACAGGGGGCACTTGACATGCTATTCCTCATTTTAATCCTCACCATAGTCCTGAGGGACAGAGACACATGAGGCACTAGAGGCTCAGAAAGGTTAAGTAACTTGGCCAAGGTCACACAGCAGTACCAGGGGTGCAGATGATTCTTCAGCCCAGGTTGTCTGACTTCTGAGCCGTGTCA
Organism: Tragulus kanchil; assembly: GCA_022376925.1. Lineage (NCBI taxonomy): Eukaryota > Metazoa > Chordata > Mammalia > Artiodactyla > Tragulidae > Tragulus > Tragulus kanchil. The sequence goes on along the minus strand of JAIOJX010000032.1, from coordinate 130,023,506 downwards.
GAAAACTACATCAGAGGACACAACTCAGATCTATTTCCAATGGTCTATTCAGAAAACCTACCCTGCCCGAACAGAGACCCCCTTAAGATACAGTATCCTCGAACACCTAAGTGCTTAGCCTGGCTTACGGAGGAGGCAGTGTTATCCACCACAAGATGATTAGGACAACAATGAACTTAAATCCCAGCCATTGCTGGAGAATATCTGCTTCTGAATTCAATTTGGTTCAATTCAATCCAATTTAATTCAGTGCTATTATCGAGTGCTCACTATTCACCCAGTAAGGGAAAGCCCAGAGAGAAAGGGAGAGATTCCTCTTGGGAAATCATAACTACTCGAGGCATGGGGCATGACATGAGGATAGGGGAGCTGGGATGCTGGAAGCAGGGGTTATGGGTGTAGAGCAGATCCCACCAGTTCCGTCTAACAGGAAGTCTCAGGCATAAAACATATGAAAGAAACGGGATGGAGGAGTGATTCAGGGCAAGCCTCCACTGACAGGGAACTTGGCTCTATTGCTTCCTACAGAGTCACCTTGGGCAGCCTACTTAGCTTTCCGAGCCTCAGTTTCCTTGTCTGTAAGAGGGGAATGAAAATCATATCCATCTCACAGATGGACAGGGCTTCCCTGGTGGCTCAGAGGGTAAAGAATCTGCCTGCAGTGTTGGAGACCTGGATTCAATCCCTGGGTTGGGAAGGTTCCCTGAAAGAAGAAATGGCCACCCACTCCAGTATTCTTGTTTGGAGATTCCCATGGACAGAGGAGCCTGGTGGGTTACAGTCCATAGGATCACAAAGTGTTGGACACGACTGAGTGACTAACATGTCTTCACTTTGTAGGTGGAAAGGGTTAGGAGAGATTATGTGTATCAAATGCTTGTTAGCACAGCGCCACGTACCTGCAAGGAGTGTAAGAATTCAGTTCTCATTCTGGACTAGATATCTTGAAACAAATCATAACTCCAAAGCCTGACTTAGTCCCTGATACATAATAAAGTTTCTTAAATAAACAAATGCACCAGTGGAATGCACATCTCTGAAGTGCCAGGCAGTTGGAAGGGCCCTGGATGTCATTAGAAAACAGGTATCCACCACAAGTACCAGGGTGCATGTCTTCAGCCCAGGTTGTCTGACTTCTGAGCCGTGTCAGAAAACTACATCAGAGGACACAACTCAGATCTATTTCCAATGGTCTATTCAGAAACCTACCCTGCCCGAACAGAGACCCCCTTAAGATACAGTATCCTCGAACACCTAAGTGCTTAGCCTGGCTTACGGAGGAGGCAGTGTTATCCACCACAAGATGATTAGGACAACAATGAACTTAAATCCCAGCCATTGCTGGAGAATATCTGCTTCTGAATTCAATTTGGTTCAATTCAATCCAATTTAATTCAGTGCTATTATCGAGTGCTCACTATTCACCCAGTAAGGGAAAGCCCAGAGAGAAAGGGAGAGATTCCTCTTGGGAAATCATAACTACTCGAGGCATGGGGCATGACATGAGGATAGGGGAGCTGGGATGCTGGAAGCAGGGGTTATGGGTGTAGAGCAGATCCCACCAGTTCCGTCTAACAGGAAGTCTCAGGCATAAAACATATGAAAGAAACGGGATGGAGGAGTGATTCAGGGCAAGCCTCCACTGACAGGGAACTTGGCTCTATTGCTTCCTACAGAGTCACCTTGGGCAGCCTACTTAGCTTTCCGAGCCTCAGTTTCCTTGTCTGTAAGAGGGGAATGAAAATCATATCCATCTCACAGATGGACAGGGCTTCCCTGGTGGCTCAGAGGGTAAAGAATCTGCCTGCAGTGTTGGAGACCTGGATTCAATCCCTGGGTTGGGAAGGTTCCCTGAAAGAAGAAATGGCCACCCACTCCAGTATTCTTGTTTGGAGATTCCCATGGACAGAGGAGCCTGGTGGGTTACAGTCCATAGGATCACAAAGTGTTGGACACGACTGAGTGACTAACATGTCTTCACTTTGTAGGTGGAAAGGGTTAGGAGAGATTATGTGTATCAAATGCTTGTTAGCACAGCGCCACGTACCTGCAAGGAGTGTAAGAATTCAGTTCTCATTCTGGACTAGATATCTTGAAACAAATCATAACTCCAAAGCCTGACTTAGTCCCTGATACATAATAAAGTTTCTTAAATAAACAAATGCACCAGTGGAATGCACATCTCTGAAGTGCCAGGCAGTTGGAAGGGCCCTGGATGTCAAGCTCAGAGTTTGAACTATACTCTCTGGGGAACAGCAACCCCTGAAGGCTTGCGGCGGGGAGATGGTGAGGCCAGACAGGACCACTGGCTAAAGAGAGGACGGGTGGGAGGAGGCGGGATCCTGGGAGGCTGCCTCAGCGTAGCAGGTATAAGAACACCTGAGCAAGGTGGGGATCTTGGTGCTGCAGTGAAAGGGACAAATTGGAAAGACATTTAGGAGGCAGAACTGGCAAGACTTGGTCACCAACAGATGTCAGCAGAGGACACTGTCCTGCTGCTGAGGAGATTTACTGCCCATGAATCTGGATCTGGCCAGTAACCCCGGGAAGCCATGTCCTCCCCCGAAGCCCCGTAACCCCGGGAAGCCATGTCCTCCCCCGAAGCCCCGTCTTCCCCGCGAGCCCCGGTCACTGCTCCCGCTGGGAAGGCTGGCCTTGCTGCTCCTTCTCCTCCCTAGGCTCCTGAGGCTCATGAGTGGCCCATCCACAGAGTGGGGCGTGGCAGACAGCGCATAGAAAATACTCTTCCAAAAGAGGCTGCGGGGCTTTCATGGGGGGACAGTGGCTTGCATTAGAAACGGACAGCTCTCTTGGCAGATGGGAAGGGACAGAAGTCACTCTAAGTGCAGCCTGTTTGGCAGGGGAAGTCTTCAAAGCTGGCAATGAAGCGAAAAACCTCTCAAAATAGTCCAAAGTAAGGAAAAAGGACGTTTACATGTTTGTAACTACTTTGTGCCAAGAACCATCCCTTATTTCTTCTCATGCAATCCTCAGCATGGCTGCAGAAAGGACTAGTTGCCTATTTTACAGGTAGGAAAACTGAGGCTCACAGGGTTTTTTCTATATTGTACACCTGTGATTTATAGATTAGTAATACTGTACATCAACTCTACTTCAATAAAAAAAAAAAAAAACAATCAATCAAAACAAAAAAGACAGCAAGTATACTAAAGAAAAATCTGGCCCAGTTGGTCAGTGGAGGAACCAGGATTCAAACCCAGCTCTCCAACTCCACAGCCCATTCTATTTCCTCCATGACACATTTCATGATCTTTAATTTTAAAAGTCCCATTTCTTCAGACATTCACAAACTGCCGATGGCAGCACAAAATGATTGAATGCTTTTAGAAAGCAATTTGGCAATAAGAATCAAGAGTCTTAAAAAAAATATTCATTCTGGGAATCATTCCTAAAGAAATCATCATAAATTCAGGAAAAAAAAAAAAAAAGCTTTACACACTATAGTGTTCTTCACAGCAACGGGAGATGATCTAAACGTCCACAGAAAGAAGAATGGTTAAGTTGTGACATACCCATTTAATAGAGTAATCGGGGGCCAAGGGCTTATACTAATGAAGAAAATACCAATATTACAAGTTACGAATAATCAGGATGCAAAATTCCACACAGCATCATCTAGTGATGGTGTTAGAGACCCACGGGAGGCTCCATTTTTTTGGCATGTCCCCCTTCAGGGGCCATCGGCCCCTTCTAAATCACTCCGGATTTTAGAAATTAACAACATTAGTTGATGCAGACAATGTATGACTGATCAGTCATACGCAGAGTTGGACGATAATCATCTTTAGAAAATTTTCCTATTTTTGTTGATCTGTAATACAGAATTTAGAAAAGGTCACACTTGCCTTGAAGCCTCCCCTGTGCAGAAATCATGGGGCTGCTAACCCTCTCATTTTTCTTTAGTGCAGTTCTGGAGGCTCTGGCCATGTAAGGAGCCGGGGGGAACAAAAACCAAATGTATTGGAAAGGAAGAAGCAAAATCACATTACTTGTAGCTAATATGATTGTCTAACCTAGAAAATCTGAAATAATCAACTTTAAACCGATTAGGGCTAATGTGAGAGTTCAATAAGATGGTTGAATACAAAAGCAATGTACAAAAATCAATGGCTTTTTTATTTACAAGCAATAAACAATTGGAAAATGCAATGGCAAAATGACACTATAACAATAAAAGCTATACAACTACCTAGGAATAACCTAACAAGAAATTTACTAAGCCTAAATGATGAAAGCTATAAAATTTTATTAATGAACATAAACAATGATCTGAAAAAATAAGAGTCATACCATGGTCCCGTATAGGATTATTCACTATTGTAAAAATGTCAGTTCTTTCCAAATTCACCTATAAGTTCAGTGCAATTGAAATTTCTTAGGAGAAATATGAAAATATCCTTCCAAAATTTATCCAAAAAAGTAAATGCACAGGAATTGCCAATAAAACATTTTAAAACTAATGGTGAGGGAGGAGTTTTCCTACTAGATAACCAAAATTGCTATATAACTATGGTAATGGAAACTATGTAATTTTGGCACACAAATAGAAAAACACATAAATGAAATAGAAAAAATCCAGATGTCAAACCATGAATAGATATGAACATAGTCTATGATAAAAAGAGTCACTTCGAATCAGAAAGGACAGGTTTGGGAACAATTCAGTATTCTTTTGGACCTAAAGCTAGTACCAATATTACAATTACGAATAATCAGGATGCAAAATTCCACACAGCATCATCTAGTGATGGTGTTAGAGACCCACGGGAGGCTCCATTTTTTTGGCATGTCCCCCTTCAGGGGCCATCGGCCCCTTCTAAATCACTCCGGATTTTAGAAATTAACAACATTAGTTGATGCAGACAATGTATGACTGATCAGTCATACGCAGAGTTGGACGATAATCATCTTTAGAAAATTTTCCTATTTTTGTTGATCTGTAATACAGAATTTAGAAAAGGTCACACTTGCCTTGAAGCCTCCCCTGTGCAGAAATCATGGGGCTGCTAACCCTCTCATTTTTCTTTAGTGCAGTTCTGGAGGCTCTGGCCATGTAAGGAGCCGGGGGGAACAAAAACCAAATGTATTGGAAAGGAAGAAGCAAAATCACATTACTTGTAGCTAATATGATTGTCTAACCTAGAAAATCTGAAATAATCAACTTTAAACCGATTAGGGCTAATGTGAGAGTTCAATAAGATGGTTGAATACAAAAGCAATGTACAAAAATCAATGGCTTTTTTATTTACAAGCAATAAACAATTGGAAAATGCAATGGCAAAATGACACTATAACAATAAAAGCTATACAACTACCTAGGAATAACCTAACAAGAAATTTACTAAGCCTAAATGATGAAAGCTATAAAATTTTATTAATGAACATAAACAATGATCTGAAAAAATAAGAGTCATACCATGGTCCCGTATAGGATTATTCACTATTGTAAAAATGTCAGTTCTTTCCAAATTCACCTATAAGTTCAGTGCAATTGAAATTTCTTAGGAGAAATATGAAAATATCCTTCCAAAATTTATCCAAAAAAGTAAATGCACAGGAATTGCCAATAAAACATTTTAAAACTAATGGTGAGGGAGGAGTTTTCCTACTAGATAACCAAAATTGCTATATAACTATGGTAATGGAAACTATGTAATTTTGGCACACAAATAGAAAAACACATAAATGAAATAGAAAAAATCCAGATGTCAAACCATGAATAGATATGAACATAGTCTATGATAAAAAGAGTCACTTCGAATCAGAAAGGACAGGTTTGGGAACAATTCAGTATTCTTTTGGACCTAAAGCTAGTACCTGTATCTCACATCTAGCACGAAATATATAATTCAGGCAGATTAAGGAGCTGACTGCAAAAGAGAAAACTCTAAGAGTTCTAGAAGAAATACAGAAGACTGTATTTGTAATCTCTAAGTGGGGAAATATTCCTTGTCCAGACACAAAACCCACGAGTCACAAAGGAAAAGAAATGATTTAATCATAAAAATGTAAAATGTCTACTGTGAGGAAGAACAAAACAAAGCTGAAAGACAAGATACTCAATGATAGAAAGTTTTTACAACATATAGGACAGACTGGTGTAGACTGAATGGCTATGTCCCCCCAGATTCATATGCTGAAACCTAACCTCTAATATCATGGTATTTGGAGGTGAGTCTTTGCGGGTTCAAGAGGTCATGAGGGTGGCACCCTCACAAATGGGAGCAGTGACCAAAGAGGCCTTGGAGACCTCCTTTGCCCCTTCCACCATGTGAGGACACGGCAAGGAGGTGGCCAACTATGAACCAGGAAGCAAGCTTTCGCCACACACAAAGTTTGATGGCACCTTGATCTCAGACTTTTCAGACTCCAGAACCATAAGAAACAAATTTCTGTTGTTTATAGGCCACCCGTTGGTGGTATTTTTGTAGTAGTAGATGAGATAGACTAAGACATAGGATTAATATTCAAAATATACAAAGAGCTCCTAAGAATCAATAGGAAAAACACATAGCCTAATAGAAAAATGGATAAAGAAAATTAACAGGTAATGAAAAAAAAAAAAAAGAAAATGACCATAAAAACATGAAGATGGGCTTTCTTGGTGGTCCAGTGGCTAAAGAGTCCACCTTGCAGTGCAAGGGGCACCGATCTGATCCCTGGCCCAGACTGATCCCACGTGCTGGGGAACAGCTGGGTTGGTATGTCCAATTTCGAGTCAGTGCTCTGCAATGGGCGGCCCACACATGCCAAAAGAACAAAGGTAGAAGAAGATAAAAGATGACTTAGAGGCAAACATTTTTTAAAAATCTTAAAAAATAATGAAAAGATGATCAACTACTAATAATTAAAGGAATGAATTTTTCACCCACCAAGATGTATAAAAATAACAAAATTTTAACTTGTGAAGACACAGGGAAATAGCCAGTCTCATACATGGTTGATGGAAATGTTCAATTGGCACAGCTTTGGGGGAGTATGCTTAGGCAGAATTTAAATTAAAAATGACATATATTTTGACCCAGAAGTTTTACTTTAAGGAATTTAACCTATAAATGCTACAAGATGTGCACCAAGATATACACAAGGAGTTAACTGTTTGAAATGATGAAAAATGATGATTATTAGGAAATTCTTCAAAAAATAATAAGGTAGATATAGGGGTGCATGTTTGCTAAGTTGCTTTGGTGGTATCCAACTCTATGCGACCCCATGGACAGTAGCTGTCCATAGGGTCACAAAGGGTCCCATCTGTCCATGTAATTCTCCAGACAAGAACACTGGAGTGGGTTGCCATGCCCGTTTCCAGGGAATCTTCCCAACCCAGGGATTGAACCCGAGTCTTTTACTGTTCTTAAGACTCCTGCATCAGCAGGCAATTCTTTACCACTAGTGCCACCTCACTGACATGGAAAAATATCTAATATGTGCTTTTAGGCAAAGAGAATGAAGTTGTAGCATAACATGGTTAACTCCCTTTCCTGTATGTATATGTGTGTGTGTGTGTGTGAATGCATCTAGACAAGTCTACAAAGCTACCAAACTTGTTAATGATGTTTGCCTCTGGGGAAGACAGGAGACTTCAGGTAGGGGGCTGACAAACAAGACATGAGCATTTTATTCTGCACCCTTGGGTAATGTTTTGCATTTTACACAATGAGCATGAATTGCTTTGGTAAATAACTAAAAAGGATAGATATATAAACTCCCAGAATACAACTCTTTAGGTTAAAAACAAAACAGAGCCATGCCTAGAAAAAATGGAAGGAAATACAACAGAATGTTCATGCACAAGTTCACATATCAAAATTTTCTCTATTTTCTAAATTTTCTTGAATGACCACATGTTACATTTATAGTGGAAACAAACAAACAAAAGATTGCTCTATATTTTATTGAAGTTGTTTTCCTTTTGCTGGAAACCAATTAACTAAAATAAGCATGCTTTCGCTCTTTTCCACTGAGACTGGTCAGGTGACCTGGCTAGAAAGTGGCAATTTGGAACCCCTGGGCCTCAAGCAGACTTGAGAGCATTTGTAGGAGGCAAATGACCAAATACAGACAGCAGAGGTTTAGTCACTAAGTTGTGTCTGACTCTTGAGACCCCAAGGACTGTAGCCTGGCCAGCTTCTCTGTCCATGGGATTTCCCAGGTGAAAATACACAAATAGGCTGCCATTTTCTTTTCCATGGGATCTTCCCATCCCAGGGATCAAACCTGGGTCTCCTGCATTGCAGTCAGACCCTTTACCGACTGAGCTATGAGGGAAGACCCCTGCAGACAGAAACAGAGCAAATGGGATGGTGAGAGGGCTTATGCCAACCCTTAACTATGATTAATGGAATGTTCCCCATGGTGGTAGGTGTGCAACAAGTTAGAGAGGCTTCATTATGATGTTAATAGACCATCACAGCACCCAGCCAGCCACTCCCTGCATCAATAGAAACACCTGGGTCACATCTCTGCCTGGTACAACCTGGACAGTCAATGCAGGAAGAAAATGAATTAAAACAAAAAGAACTAGAATTATCTATGAGGAAGGAAGTGGGTGGAAATAGGACTTGCTGAATGTCTATTATGTTCTGCTTGTCTCTTGAGCACCACTGCTGCTGTACTGTACCCACGTTACAGAAGGGGACATGCAGAGGTTGGTCCTGCCCGAGGTTGCTCAGTGGGGCTTCCTGGTGGCTCAGATGGTAAAGAATCCACCTACAGTGCAGGAGACCGGGGTCTGATCCCTGGGTTGGGGAGATTCCCTGGAGAAGAAAATGGCAGCCCACTCCAGTATTCTTGCTTGGAGAATGCCATGGACAGAGGAGACTGGCGGACTACAGTCCACCGGGTTGCAAAGAGTCAGACACGACTGAGCGACTAAGCGCACGCACACCACACACACACACATACACACACACACAAGGTTGCCCAGTAGAACTCCATTTATCTGATTCCAGATCGTGGGCTCTGCACACCAGCCTTCCGGCCAGAGAATGGGAGGGGAGGACAGATGGGGAAGTGAAGCAGGAAGGAGTTTTCACCCACAGACTTTAGAAGAGTAAATGGGTCAGAGTGTGTTTGAACTCTGAGCCCTTTTCCTGCTCCCCTAGCTGAGTTCTAAAACTTCTCGTGGTAGTTCCAGAAAGGATGCAGCGAATGCTGGGGTGTGTCTAAATAAAGCCCCCATGTGGGCGTCCCTGCTCAGCTATGCATGAGCTCTCTGTGACTTCACCCCCGGTGCCTCCAGCGTGTGGAATGAGCACAACCTCCCTCCATGCACAGCCAGGAAAAAGCAAAACTTGCCAAAAATATTTGAATGTTGACAGCAGATTCTTGCATCCCAGTGAATAACTGGTTTGTGTCAATGTGGATGTGTGTGGATGTGACCTAAATTCACAGAATTTACAATTCTGTAACTACAAAATAGGCTTCATGTCCCCGATCTTCCAAATCTCAATGGCTAATTCCCAAGCTAGCAGGCAGCCTTGCCTTTCCCAGGACCCTCAGGTGGTGCATACTGGTCCCTGAAAGGGTCTTCTTGCTTTCTGGCTGCTGACAGGGAAGGAGATGCAAAGTCATCCTGATAGTGGTCTACCCCTCTTCCTGTCCTAAGAGTCTCCAGCACTATTGTCTGACTGATGTCACAGCAGTGGGGCCACCTAGGTAATGGGGTCCTGCTGCCCCTTGGCTCTGCTCACCAGCCTCTGTTACCACTGCAGATTTCTGTGTTTTCCCATGCCTCCCTGTTTTCTTAAGGCTTAATGGAAGATGCTCCTTCCCCAAGGTTATGGCCAGTGACGTGGGTCCCGCCACAAAGCTGCCCGAGCTGCAAGTGTTACGGCTCTTTCAGTTCACCCCCACATTGCCCTGTGATACCTTTAAACCTACAGCACTTGCTGTTAGTGCCTGGACAGTTATCCTGGGTCTTTCAGAGTGGGCCAGCTGATTGCCAACTGCCTGCACAATAGCCAAGAGCATTTTTTCCCATGTCCATGTGTATAGCAGGCTGGAAGAACCAGGCACTACTCACCCCTTAGGAGCAGCCCTTGTTCAATGACTCTGGGGAGCTGGTGTATAAATACCCTGGCTCCCTTTTCTTTAGGTGGGGTCATTCTAAGACCTGAACTCTGGGTTCCTGGAGCGGCCCAGTGGTCTTATGCCCCAGGCTCTGACTGTGAGAGCTGATGTGACCACATACCCTTTAACGGATACTGTCCCTTCCTGTATCACATCCACCTCCTCAACTAGTGTCACCTGCATTTCTCAATAAGCCACCTGCCCTTGAACCTCCATTTCAGGTCTGCTTTGGGGAGAAAAACCAAATTAGGTCAGTAACCTCATACCAGGGGCATCAGAATCCCAGCATCAGACAGGCCCTCCTCTGCTGGGACCACCATCTCGCTGGGGTGACCAGGTCACTGACGGGGTCCCGATCTCTCACAGGACAGGTCTCCTCTTGGGAACTCTCACTTCTGTGCAGGGTCCCAAACCTTTCTCTCCCAAAGGCCCTAGGAACTTCTGTAGAGAAGAGGTGCTGCTTCGTTCCCCTCAACCATATCCCAACCACAGCATCTATGAGCTTTTCTTTCTACATCAGAAAAGTGGGTGAACCTGTCCACCTCAGTCAGTGGCTTTGACAATAAGTGACAGTAACAGCTACTACTCAACTAAGAGCCGTCTGCATGCCGCTACTTAGTACCTGAAGCAGTCTCAACCTGCTGAGGGGTGTGCATGCTATGTCGCTTCAGTCGTGCCTGACTCTTTGCGGCCCTATGGACTGTAGCCCACCGGGCTCTCTGTCCCTGGAGTTTCCCAGGCAAGAATACTGAAGTGGGCTTGTGTCCTCCATCAGGAATCTTCCCGACCCAGGATCGAACCCATGCCTTTTATGTTCCCTGCACTGGTTGGCGGGTTTTTCCGTTGCTAGCTCTATTTTCAAAACTAGAGACTCAGCCCGCCACAAAGCTGCCCGAGCTGCAAGTGTTACGGCTCTTTCAGTTCACCCCACATTGCCCTGTGATACCTTTAAACCTACAGCACTTGCTGTTAGTGCCTGGACAGTTATCCTGGGTCTTTCAGAGTGGGCCAGCTGATTGCCAACTGCCTGCACAATAGCCAAGAGCATTTTTTCCCATGTCCATGTGTATAGCAGGCTGGAAGAACCAGGCACTACTCACCCCTTAGGAGCAGCCCTTGTTCAATGACTCTGGGGAGCTGGTGTATAAATACCCTGGCTCCCTTTTCTTTAGGTGGGGTCATTCTAAGACCTGAACTCTGGGTTCCTGGAGCGGCCCAGTGGTCTTATGCCCCAGGCTCTGACTGTGAGAGCTGATGTGACCACATACCCTTTAACGGATACTGTCCCTTCCTGTATCACATCCACCTCCTCAACTAGTGTCACCTGCATTTCTCAATAAGCCACCTGCCCTTGAACCTCCATTTCAGGTCTGCTTTGGGGAGAAAAACCAAATTAGGTCAGTAACCTCATACCAGGGGCATCAGAATCCCAGCATCAGACAGGCCCTCCTCTGCTGGGACCACCATCTCGCTGGGGTGACCAGGTCACTGACGGGGTCCCGATCTCTCACAGGACAGGTCTCCTCTTGGGAACTCTCACTTCTGTGCAGGGTCCCAAACCTTTCTCTCCCAAAGGCCCTAGGAACTTCTGTAGAGAAGAGGTGCTGCTTCGTTCCCCTCAACCATATCCCAACCACAGCATCTATGAGCTTTTCTTTCTACATCAGAAAAGTGGGTGAACCTGTCCACCTCAGTCAGTGGCTTTGACAATAAGTGACAGTAACAGCTACTACTCAACTAAGAGCCGTCTGCATGCCGCTACTTAGTACCTGAAGCAGTCTCAACCTGCTGAGGGGTGTGCATGCTATGTCGCTTCAGTCGTGCCTGACTCTTTGCGGCCCTATGGACTGTAGCCCACCGGGCTCTCTGTCCCTGGAGTTTCCCAGGCAAGAATACTGGAGTGGGCTTCGGTGTCCTCCATCAGGGAATCTTCCCGACCCAGGGATCGAACCCATGCCTTTTATGTTCCCTGCACTGGTTGGCGGGTTCTTTACCAATAGAGCCACCTGGGAAGCCCGTTGCTGCTGACAGCTCTATTTTAAAACTAAAGAACTAGAGACTCAGAGAAGAGAACTTGTTTTCCCAAATCCTGGAGCTGGGGTGTGAATCTGCCTGACTCTAGAGCCCTGTAGGCAAACAGCCTCTGGTGAAGTCAGTGGTGACAGCAATGGGCAGGAGCCCCTGCGGTGTATGGGTATGCCTACGGGCCTGTGGGTCAGAGATGAAGGAGGTGGAGAGAGGTAGGCCGGGCCTACCTGGGGGCATAGGGCACTGACTGAATCCCAAAAAGCATGTGCAAAATTGGTACAGTCTAGGCCCCCACCAGAATCTGATTGGGGAGAGATGGGATGTACGGCGGACGAGGCAAAGCAACCTGGGGCGGGATCTTAACCGGAAGACATCTCAGGTATGACCAGAAAGGAGCAGCAGCAGGACTGGCCCCAGGGGCCGGGCTGTGGAAGGGAGGCTCAAGGCTGCTGGGGGAACCCACGCGTTCCCTCTGAGAGGCGTGAGGACGTGGTGTGGGGACCAGGCTTAGATGGCCTTGCCTGAAAGGTGGCTGGGCACACAGGCTCTCCCTCCAGAAAGGCTCTGCAGGGGGCTGCTGTGTCTTCCACAGGTTTCCAAACATGGAGGCTAGGCTCTTCCAGCCCCTAGGGGTCTAGGGGTCTGGGAGGTCCTGGATGTTGAACAACTGCAGCCAGGGTTCTTTGAGTGATGGGTCTGAGGCTGCAGCACTATGCATCTCGGGACCTGACCCTGAGCAACCAGCACCGTCCCTGCAGAGACGCCTCCTGGCACCTTGACCCAGGCTGCAATGGGCTGCTTGCAGCAACCCCCACACTCCCCAGCACCCCAGAGGCTGGGAGCCACGTGGGCCCCTAAAACTAAGCTGGATTTTCTCTTGTTAAGTCACAGGATAAAGCACTTTACATATTAATCAGGTTAGGAATCTGAGAGCACATATCAGGGGATTGAAATATGTAGATTTTGATGATGAATTCACGCTCATCAGAAAACCAATGAATCATCCTAACTTCATTATCTGGAATTATTTGATGGGGGAATTGGCAGGGGGGCTGGGGGAGCGAGGAGGGGTGTGCCAAGGCGGGGAGAATTTTTGATCCTCAGCCCAGACTGTACGTTCTTCTAGGGATGGATTTCTGCTGCAGGAGGACTCGTTTCCAGGATGTGCGTCCTGAACAGGGCTGTCCCCTGGAGACCTCTGCGAGGCTCAAGGGCATCATCTAGAGAAGCCAGACTTTGAGGACTCTGGGCAGAGCACACAGACAGATACAAATAACCCTGAAAGCAAAACTGCCTGTACAGCTGCTTGAAGATCAACTGGCACAGGGGCACGGATTGTCTCGGTGACCTGGGGTAAGCCACCTGCCATCTCTCTATCTCTCAGTTTCCAGAGATGGAACCAAGGACTGAAATCCCCAAATTCTAGGCTTCTTTTAGGTGTGGAAAGCCAGCTTAGAAAAAAAATAGACCATTTAAAGAGTGGAAAAATGCACTCATAATTTTAAATAGGAGATTGGGAAGTCCTCGCTGAGAATGTGACCTTAGAGGTGACACTTGAAAGAAGCGGGGGAGGGAGAGGATGTCTGGAAGAGTGTTCCAGGTGGCAAGGACAGCATGTGCAAAGGCCCTGAGGTGGGAAAAAGCAGGCCTGGTGTCCAGGGAACAGCAAGGAAGACAGCCAGTGTGGCTGCAGGACTGGGTCAGAGAAGTAAGATCAGAGAGATCATGGGGGAGGGAAAGGGATCCCGGGGGGGCAGGGGCATTAAAAGGGGATGTTGACAGATTTAGAGAAGGAAGTTATGGTTACCAGAGGGGAAGGAAGGGAGGAAGAGAGAGTTAAGGAGTTTGGGAAGGTCGTGTATACTCTGCTATATTCAAAATGGATAATCAGCAAGGTCCTCCTGTATAGCACAGGGAACTCTGCTCAGTGTTATGTGGCAGCCTGCGTGAGAAGGGAGTTTGGGGAAAAAATGGATACATGTAGATGAGTGGCTGAGTCCCTTTGCTGTCCACCTGAAACTATCACAACATTGTTAACTGGCTGTACCCCATTACAGAATTAAAAGTTAAAAAAAATAAACAGAGCGTTAGGATCAAAAGAATATTTAGGAAAGGTGAGAAAAGAACCCAGCAGATAAAGGACCTCCTCTATGGGGGTAAACTGAGGCAGTGAGTGGGGCACAAGTCAGGGGGAGTCAGGACAGGCAGACGGGAGAGGAACGTGGTGTGAAGTGGGGCTGGTGTGGACACAGGCCCTACAGAAGACGCTCCTGCTCTGACTGTCTCGCGCGAAGCCCGGCACTTGCTGGTCTGGGGTAGGCAGCCTGGGTCTCCGTAGGTGGTTAACACGCAACTGCATCAGACCTCGAGCACCTGTCTCCACCCGGCTCTGGCACGTGCTTGCTGAGGGACGCTGGGACTCGGGGTCGTCAACCACGGAATGAAGCAGGAGAGCAACAGCACACTTCTACGGAGCTTTCTGGAAGCCTCAGATTCTGTTGTTCCTCTGAGTCTGCTCTTCCCTGGGACACATGGGCTGTGGCTGCTCTCCTGAAGGATGTACATAAAACATCTCCGGGGCTTACCCTGAGTGTGTCTGCATCCTAGGGTTGGGTGGACTTTGGGCACTGGGGCCCAGGCTGGGGAGAGCAGAATGACCCTGAGCCTCCCTTCTCTGTGTCTTAGCCGGAGTCTCAGCCCCAGCGAGATGTGGGCAAAGGACAGCATGTGCAAAGGCCCTGAGGTGGGAAAAAGCAGGCCTGGTGTCCAGGGAACAGCAAGGAAGACAGCCAGTGTGGCTGCAGGACTGGGTCAGAGAAGTAAGATCAGAGAGATCATGGGGGAGGGAAAGGGATCCCGGGGGGGCAGGGGCATTAAAAGGGGATGTTGACAGATTTAGAGAAGGAAGTTATGGTTACCAGAGGGGAAGGAAGGGAGGAAGAGAGAGTTAAGGAGTTTGGGAAGGTCGTGTATACTCTGCTATATTCAAAATGGATAATCAGCAAGGTCCTCCTGTATAGCACAGGGAACTCTGCTCAGTGTTATGTGGCAGCCTGCGTGAGAAGGGAGTTTGGGGAAAAAATGGATACATGTAGATGAGTGGCTGAGTCCCTTTGCTGTCCACCTGAAACTATCACAACATTGTTAACTGGCTGTACCCCATTACAGAATTAAAAGTTAAAAAAAATAAACAGAGCGTTAGGATCAAAAGAATATTTAGGAAAGGTGAGAAAAGAACCCAGCAGATAAAGGACCTCCTCTATGGGGGTAAACTGAGGCAGTGAGTGGGGCACAAGTCAGGGGGAGTCAGGACAGGCAGACGGGAGAGGAACGTGGTGTGAAGTGGGGCTGGTGTGGACACAGGCCCTACAGAAGACGCTCCTGCTCTGACTGTCTCGCGCGAAGCCCGGCACTTGCTGGTCTGGGGTAGGGAGCCTGGGAATCCCGAGGTGGTTAAAACGCAGCTGCATCAGACCTGGAGCACCTGACTCCACCTGGCTCTGGCACGTGCTTGCTGAGGGACGCTGGGACTCGGGGTCGTCAACCACGGAATGAAGCAGGAGAGCAACAGCACACTTCTACGGAGCTTTCTGGAAGCCTCAGATTCTGTTGTTCCTCTGAGTCTGCTCTTCCCTGGGACACATGGGCTGTGGCTGCTCTCCTGAAGGATGTACATAAAACATCTCCGGGGCTTACCCTGAGTGTGTCTGCATCCTAGGGTTGGGTGGACTTTGGGCACTGGGGCCCAGGCTGGGGGAGAGCAGAATGACCTCTGAGGTCGAGAGGTGAGCCCTCCCTTCTCTGGTTTGCCTCCTTTGAGAGCCACGGAGTCTCAGCCCCAGCATAATTCAGAAGCACCCGGGGAACTTAACCTCTGGGCCCCACTCAGGACAAAAATGAGCTGCCTTTTCTCAGGGTCAGGGATGGGGAGCAGGAACAGCTCTCTCCAGGGATCCTCATGGGACTTTTTCGAGAGAAGTACAAAACAGGCTGATTCAGGTTTGACAAACACATATTAAGTGGCCTCCAAGGTGCTTTTCCCTGTCCTCATTTCCCAGCACCTTGGAGGACGGAATTCTCTCCATTTTTAGATGGAAAAAACCAAAGCTCAGAGAAGTGAACTATTCCTAGGACTCTGTATGGTCCATGTTGATGTCAGGTCATTGCCGCAAGGAGTCGGTTCTTAGTCACTTTATTATATTGTGCCAATTGACTCCTAATTCTCTCCCCTGCCCTGGGAGATAGATTTAGAAAGGAGGAGATAGAAGATCAGAGAGGTTAGGTGCCTGGCCCAAGGTCACAGAGACAGAACATGGCAGTGCCGGCATTTCCTGCCAGCCCATGAATCAGGCTGCTGAAAAACACTGTTTCTTCAGCAGCCTCCTAACCCAACGTCCCACTCCCCAAATACCCATCTGGGGCTGTGGTTCTTACTAAAGGGATAGAGTAGAGTCATTACCAGACTCTGAAGAGATAAAGCATTGCAAATTGAATGAGAGAATCTATTTTCACATCCTGATGAAGACATAACTGACACTGAAAGAGTGAATTGTTCTAGAGGAAAACACAGCCCCCGGTTTTCTCCTTTTCTAAAAACCTTGGAGTTATGACTTTAGAAAAATAGGAGCAGCTGACTATCACAGATAAAAATGCCCTTTTGCCTAATTGGATCGTTAATAAGGAATCCTAATTAATTCCCCTGAATAGAGAACTTCTACACTGGTGTTCTCGGCCCTGAGGGGTTGGGGCTCTCCTGAAGGATGTACATAAAACATCTCCGGGGCTTACCCTGAGTGTGTCTGCATCCTAGGGTTGGGTGGACTTTGGGCACTGGGGCCCAGGCTGGGGGAGAGCAGAATGACCTCTGAGGTCGAGAGGTGAGCCCTCCCTTCTCTGGTTTGCCTCCTTTGAGAGCCACGGAGTCTCAGCCCCAGCATAATTCAGAAGCACCCGGGGAACTTAACCTCTGGGCCCCACTCAGGACAAAAATGAGCTGCCTTTTCTCAGGGTCAGGGATGGGGAGCAGGAACAGCTCTCTCCAGGGATCCTCATGGGACTTTTTCGAGAGAAGTACAAAACAGGCTGATTCAGGTTTGACAAACACATATTAAGTGGCCTCCAAGGTGCTTTTCCCTGTCCTCATTTCCCAGCACCTTGGAGGACGGAATTCTCTCCCATTTTTTAGATGGAAAAAACCAAAGCTCAGAGAAGTGAACTATTCCTAGGACTCTGTATGGTCCATGTTGATGTCAGGTCATTGCCGCAAGGAGTCGGTTCTTAGTCACTTTATTATATTGTGCCAATTGACTCCTAATTCTCTCCCCTGCCCTGGGAGATAGATTTAGAAAGGAGGAGATGGAAGATCAGAGAGGTTAGGTGCCTGGCCCAAGGTCACAGAGACAGAACATGGCAGTGCCGGCATTTCCTGCCAGCCCATGAATCAGGCTGCTGAAAAACACTGTTTCTTCAGCAGCCTCCTAACCCAACGTCCCACTCCCCAAATACCCATCTGGGGCTGTGGTTCTTACTAAAGGGATAGAGTAGAGTCATTACCAGACTCTGAAGAGATAAAGCATTGCAAATTGAATGAGAGAATCTATTTTCACATCCTGATGAAGACATAACTGACACTGAAAGAGTGAATTGTTCTAGAGGAAAACACAGCCCCTGGTTTTCTCCTTTTCTAAAAAACCTTGGAGTTATGACTTTAGAAAAATAGGAGCAGCTGACTATCACAGATAAAAATGCCCTTTTGCCTAATTGGATCGTTAATAAGGAATCCTAATTAATTCCCCTGAATAGAGAACTTCTACACTGGTGTTATCTCGGCCCTGAGCTGATGGGCCTGGTTATTTCCAGATACGGAATAATGAATCTTTCCCAGTCGGGCTAGGAGTCGCCAGAGACTCGTCAACTTCCCTGTGAAAGCAATTACTTGCCAAGGCTCCTAGAGGGGTGGAGCTGGGGGAGGGACTGGGGAGGGTAATTACAAGCAGAGGGATTGAGGGGCAGTACGGGAGTTTAGGAGGGCATCGTGGGGCAAGGGCTGGGAGAGGATGGGCAACCGTGAAGGAACTCGCTGGTGGAAGGATGGAGGCCACGTCCGCTTTAAGGATGCTGTCCTCAGCTCTGAACACCGCCCAAGGGACATTTGCCTTTATGGGGAAAACCTCCCTTGACGAAGCCTGACAGATTCGGATAATTGTGAGCTGAGCGGCCAGCACAGAGACATCAGGAAGCAGGTCTGCCTGCGTCTCCTCTTGGCCAGGGCAACAACTGGGCTGTCATTGCCTGAGGACCTTCGTGGCATCCGTAAAGACAGCACCAAATGAAAAGGGTTATCTGGACAACTCAGGCCACAGACCGGCCGTGGGGAGAATGTGGCTGAGTGACACGGCCATTTGTCTGCAGTGACAGGGCTCTCCTGCAGGCGAAGGCTGCGGCATTTGGTCGCGTGTTCCTAGGGCATCTGCCAGGCTGGCTACACATGGTCATGGAGGTCCTGGTGAGCTGGGAAGCTAGCCTGAACCTTCTACCAAGCCCAGCTCAAAGGACAAGAGCCACACACCAGGGGAAGGAGTGGGAGCCAGGGCTGTTGCCTTGGAGACACCCTTACGTCTCTGCCCAGCTGGAATTCCCACCTGATTCCAGGGGGTGAGGGGCACCAAGACCAAGAGGCTGGAAGGCAAACGGGGCTGGCTTCAGTCTGCGACTTGCCAGCTCTGTGACCTTGGCCAGGTGACCTTGCTCAGTCTCAGTTTCTCAGGGTTACTTGAAGATGCAAAGAAAACAGTAAGTGTAAATACCTGGCACTTGGCTCATGCCCTACCAAAAGTACTTGTCTTTTCTTCAAACCCTCCCAATTCCAACAAAAAACACCACGGAGGAGGGCAATTCCTGCTGGAGGGGAGTCTACGGTGGTGTGTTCATATGTGAAGAGTCAGGAAGTCTCTGTGCATGAGGCTGGGGAGCAGGGAGAAGATGAGGGGGAGATTCACCACCTGCTTGATAAAACTGGGGCCGCTGAAGTTCAGAAACGCTGAGCACCCTGCTCAGAGAGAGGATCAAAGCTCTGTTGTTCATCTCTGTCTGTCTCTGTACGCCCTTGAGGGACTGCCAACTGGCCTTGGGACCTCAGAGCTGCCTGGCCCAGGGGTCACGACAACCTCCTGCTGCGGTCTCCGCTGGGCCAGCCTACAGCTGCCACCTGACCAATCAGCTTTTGCAGCTGTCTGCTCAGCACCTGCTGGGAGGCTCTTGGAGTCATTTGCCTTTATGGAAAACCTTAGAAGCCTGAAGATTCGGATAATTGTGAGCTGAGCCAGCACAGAGACATCAGGAAGCAGGTCTGCCTGCGTCTCCTCTTGGCCAGGGCAACAACTGGGCTGTCATTGCCTGAGGACCTTCGTGGCATCCGTAAAGACAGCACCAAATGAAAAGGGTTATCTGGACAACTCAGGCCACAGACCGGCCGTGGGGAGAATGTGGCTGAGTGACACGGCCATTTGTCTGCAGTGACAGGGCTCTCCTGCAGGCGAAGGCTGCGGCATTTGGTCGCGTGTTCCTAGGGCATCTGCCAGGCTGGCTACACATGGTCATGGAGGTCCTGGTGAGCTGGGAAGCTAGCCTGAACCTTCTACCAAGCCCAGCTCAAAGGACAAGAGCCACACACCAGGGGAAGGAGTGGGAGCCAGGGCTGTTGCCTTGGAGACACCCTTACGTCTCTGCCCAGCTGGAATTCCCACCTGATTCCAGGGGGTGAGGGGCACCAAGACCAAGAGGCTGGAAGGCAAACGGGGCTGGCTTCAGTCTGCGACTTGCCAGCTCTGTGACCTTGGCCAGGTGACCTTGCTCAGTCTCAGTTTCTCAGGGTTACTTGAAGATGCAAAGAAAACAGTAAGTGTAAATACCTGGCACTTGGCTCATGCCCTACCAAAAGTACTTGTCTTTTCTTCAAACCCTCCCAATTCCAACAAAAAACACCACGGAGGAGGGCAATTCCTGCTGGAGGGGAGTCTACGGTGGTGTGTTCATATGTGAAGAGTCAGGAAGTCTCTGTGCATGAGGCTGGGGAGCAGGGAGAAGATGAGGGGGAGATTCACCACCTGCTTGATAAAACTGGGGCCGCTGAAGTTCAGAAACGCTGAGCACCCTGCTCAGAGAGAGGATCAAAGCTCTGTTGTTCATCTCTGTCTGTCTCTGTACGCCCTTGAGGGGACTGCCAACTGGCCTTGGGACCTCAGAGCTGCCTGGCCCAGGGGGTCACGACAACCTCCTGCTGCGGTCTCCCGCTGGGGGCCAGCCTACAGCTGCCACCTGACCAATCAGCTGTGGAGGCTGAGGCCACAGCACTTGAAGGGAGATGTGCAGCTGTCTGCTCAGAGCACCTGCTGGGAGGCTCTTGGAGTGGGGGCACAGGAGAGGAAGGGGAGCATTCCAGGTGCTCAGCCATACAAGGTCGGAGGAAGGACACAAGCAGGATTTAACAGCTGGGAAGCTGGTCCTGTCCAAAGTCTTTCTTGCCAAATGTTTCTTGTTATGCAAGACCCCGAGAGGGTGAGTTAACTGAGGTCACATGGTAAGTTGCCAGCAGAGCTGGTATCTGAAGCCAACATGGACCCCAAATCCATGCTCTTTCTCTTGTTCAACTCTGCCTTTCTTGAGGTTCAGGGGTGAGCAGGGAGTCCTGGGGATCTTTCCTGGGATGCTGAAGAGGAAGCCATGATATGTGGTCCCTCTCTCAGCCAGGTCTGCAGACCTGGGTTTGGGAACCAGAGCTGGAGGTAGGGCTGGCTGAGCCCTTGCCACCTCCAGTCTTGGGTCACAGAAACCTGGAGCTGTGGTATTATGCGGAAGGGCTATGCACCTTCAGCTAGGAGCATCCAGCCTACTGGGGACCCAGCATAGGGCTGGGGGTGCTCAGCACTCAGCTTGGGAGTTACCAGTCCAAATGCCCTTGGGATAAACATTCTCCAGGTAGACCTGCCACAAACATCCTCCAAGGAGGTTTCACATTCTGATGGAGCTGGCAGCAGAGACTGCAGGAGGGAGAAATGAAAGAAAAGAGAAGCATGGGGCAAAAGTCACATTACCCCAACCCTCCACAGGGGAAGCAGCAAGGAAGCCTCCATGGCCTGTTGTAGGAACAGAGCCAGACTCCAGTACAATTCTAGGCAAAACTGAATGCTTAGTTCACGAGCCAGGGACTTGCAACTGGGACTGTCCTGGGACATGAGCAGAACAGGGTGGGAGGTGGGATCTTTGAGGATCAGGGGTGCACAGTGGGCAGGGGCCGGCCTCTGCTGACTGGGACGCAGGACTGCCTCTCTACAGACCTTGGAGAGAGGACAGAGAGGACCTGAGACTCAAGAAGAGCAAACCAAAAAGCTACCTGAATAGTGATGTCAGGGCAGAAAATGAATCAGAGCTTAAGGAGCAGACGAGAAGGGGGTAGACCAGAGTTTAGAGTCTGGCGGAGACAGTGTCCAACTCCCAGCTCAAGTTCTTCTCCAACTGTATGACTTTTGATAACTGTCTTAACCTCGTGGAGCCTTAGTTTTTCCACCTGAAAAATGGGGATGATGGTGTATTCTTTCCAAGAGCTGTGTAGGGAATGAATGAGATAATGCACGTGAATCCCTTGGCAAAATGTCTGACACCCAGGAGCACGTAAAGATCATTCCACCCCGAAGGTATATTAAGGCAGGAAGAAGATAATCAGACTCAAAGAGGGCAGACAGAGCACACCATAGCCTGCTCCAAAGGCAAGGGATGATTCCAGCAGCGGTGGCCTAGCGTATGCACAGGGAGTGGAACAAGTAGAACCCAGATGGAGAGGAGAGAGTGCTGAGGGAGGATGCTGAGCACTTGAGGCTAAATGTCTTCTTCTACAAGACATGATACCTAGCTCATAGATGCTGATGAAGATTCAGGGAGGTAATAACTGTGATGCCATTCAATTCACCTGCAGTGCAGGAGACACGGGTTTACTCCCTAATCCGGGAAGATCCCACATGCCCTGGAACAGCTAAGCCCATGTGCCACAGCTCCCGAACCTGTGCTCCAGAGCCTGGAAGCCACAGCTACTGAAGCCCAGGCGCCCTACAGCCCGTGCTCCGAAACAAGAGAAGCCACTTCAGTGAGAAGAAGCTCATGCACCACAACTAGAGAGTAGTCCCCACTCGCCACCACTGGAGAAAAGCCTATGCAGCAACGAAGACCCGACAAAACCAAAAATAATAATCAATCTAAAAAATTCAGTGTGATGCCATTCAGCACAAGAACTAACTGGCTCATGGAGACAATCAAGACATATTTGCCTGTTAATTTATCTTGATATCTGTCTCTTTGTCAAAGGACTCTGAGACCAGACAAGGTGGGATGAAGTGCTATGTGCCTTCCTTTTTGGTGGTGGTGAGATGGGGCTGTGAGGGTGCTGAGACTCTTAAGATGTCTGAGGCTCCGTTTAGTCAACAAACTGTCAGCAAAACTTGATTCCTGCCTGTTGCCAGGACTTTGGCTGAGCATTAAGGATGCAGGGATGCTGGATTTAGTTTGTGCTCTTCAAGAGTTCATGTTGGAAGAAGGGTGCTAGAGAAGCCATGGCAGGTGCCAGCATGGCAGGAGCTCAAGGCGGGCAGGGAGCTGGGGAAGGAAGGCACAGATGCTTCTACATCTCATGGTTTCAGAAAGGAGATAGCCTTTGTGTGGGCCTCCACCAGGAAGACAAGGAGAGAGGCTAGACTTCAAAGCCAGAAGGCTGAAATATCGTAACCACAAGGCTCTTCACAGAACCCAGCATGGAACACGTGCTAAAGAAATTCATCAAGTCCGTTAGGAGTCAGTGCGCTTTGTTTTAGGAAACAGATGTGCTTGCATGGCCTTGTGCATAAGCCATAACCAAACATGTAAGTCAAATCTAGCTTAGGAATTTCCATGCCATGAAACTCAATAATGGAGTCATTCATAAGATCCAGCATTTCTTAATTGACAAAATTCTACGCCTTCCCTATTGTTGCCCTGGCAGGAATGTTGTTTAGGCCCACTGTGGCTCTTAAACTTTCATCTGCTTCAGAACACCTGAGAGAATAGTTACAAACATGGACTCTGGGCCCCATCCTCAGAAATTCTGGTGCTAGTCGTCTGGGGTTGGACTTCGGAATCTGCGTTCCCTATAGCCTTCAAGGCAAGTCTTTAGATTCAGGGAATTGGTTGGTGCATCACAATTTGGGAAACAAGTACTACGTTCTAGAGTGTATTTTTAAAAAATACTTATTTTTAAATTGATTGATGCCTATTTTACAAAATTTTACAAAAGGTTTATTTCAACCCCTAAATCTCGTGTTGCTCAGCACAAGAACTAACTGGCTCATGGAGACAATCAAGACATATTTGCCTGTTAATTTATCTTGATATCTGTCTCTTTGTCAAAGGACTCTGAGACCAGACAAGGTGGGATGAAGTGCTATGTGCCTTCCTTTTTGGTGGTGGTGAGATGGGGCTGTGAGGGTGCTGAGACTCTTAAGATGTCTGAGGCTCCGTTTAGTCAACAAACTGTCAGCAAAACTTGATTCCTGCCTGTTGCCAGGACTTTGGCTGAGCATTAAGGATGCAGGGATGCTGGATTTAGTTTGTGCTCTTCAAGAGTTCATGTTGGAAGAAGGGTGCTAGAGAAGCCATGGCAGGTGCCAGCATGGCAGGAGCTCAAGGCGGGCAGGGAGCTGGGGAAGGAAGGCACAGATGCTTCTACATCTCATGGTTTCAGAAAGGAGATAGCCTTTGTGTGGGCCTCCACCAGGAAGACAAGGAGAGAGGCTAGACTTCAAAGCCAGAAGGCTGAAATATCGTAACCACAAGGCTCTTCACAGAACCCAGCATGGAACACGTGCTAAAGAAATTCATCAAGTCCGTTAGGAGTCAGTGCGCTTTGTTTTAGGAAACAGATGTGCTTGCATGGCCTTGTGCATAAGCCATAACCAAACATGTAAGTCAAATCTAGCTTAGGAATTTCCATGCCATGAAACTCAATAATGGAGTCATTCATAAGATCCAGCATTTCTTAATTGACAAAATTCTACGCCTTCCCTATTGTTGCCCTGGCAGGAATGTTGTTTAGGCCCACTGTGGCTCTTAAACTTTCATCTGCTTCAGAACACCTGAGAGAATAGTTACAAACATGGACTCTGGGCCCCATCCTCAGAAATTCTGGTGCTAGTCGTCTGGGGTTGGACTTCGGAATCTGCGTTCCCTATAGCCTTCAAGGCAAGTCTTTAGATTCAGGGAATTGGTTGGTGCATCACAATTTGGGAAACAAGTACTACGTTCTAGAGTGTATTTTTAAAAAATACTTATTTTTAAATTGATTGATGCCTATTTTACAAAATTGGTTTGATTTCATACATCAACAGGAGTTAACCATAAATATACACACGTCCCCTCCCTCTTGAGTCTCATGTCCACCCCTCTAGGTGATTACAGAGCCCCAGTCTGAGTTCCCTGAGTCATACCGCATGTTCCCACTGGCTCTCCATTTACATATGTTAGTGTATATGCATCCATGCTGCTCTCTCCATTTGTCTCACACTCTCCCTCTTCTCCTCCCCCTTGTCCGTAAGTCTGTTCTCTATGTCTGCATCTCCATTGCTGCTCTGAGAGCAGATACATTAGTACTGTCCTTCTAGATTTCACATAATATACATGTTTTTGCTTTTTGACTTATTTCACTCTGTATAATAGGCTCTAGGTTCATCCACCTTATTAGAACTGACTCAAATAGTTGATTTTTATGGCTGAGTAGTATTCCATTGTATATAAGTACCATGGCTTCTTTATCCATTTATCTGTCAATGAGCATCGAGGTTGCTTTCTTTTTCTTTTTTTTAACATATTTTTTGGGGGGGTGGGGTGGGGAGGGAGGTGGGTGGGCGGGCCACTTCTATTGGTCTTTCGCTTATCTATTTTCATCCATCTTTGTTCTTTGGCCCCTGTGGGCCTCCCATCATGATGGCCTCTCTTGTTGTAGAGCACTGGCTCCAGGTGCAGGCGCTCCAGGGCTCTGGCTCAGTAATTGGACACATCAATCCAGCCGCTCCGCGGCATGTGGGATCTTCCCAGGCCAGGGATCAAACTGGCGCCCCCCTGCACTGCAAGGCGGTGTCCTCACCCACTGGACCACCAGGGAAGCCCTAGGTTGCTTTCATGTGTTGGCTATTGTTAAATAGTGCTGCAATGAACATTGGGGTGCATGTGTCTTTTCAGCTTTATGTTCTTCAGAGTATATGCTTAGAAGTGGTATTGTTGGGTCACATGGTGGTTTTATTCCTGTTTTTTTTTTTTTTTTAAGGAATCTCCATACTGTCTTCCATAGTGGCTGTATCAATTTGCATTCCTACCAGCAGTGTAGGAGGGTTCCCTTTTCTTTCCACCCTCTCCAGCACTTAGAGTGGATGTTTTGATTGTGGCCATTCTGTCTGGTGTGAGGTGATATCTCATTGTAGTTTTGATTTGCATTTCTCTAATAAAGAGCGGTGTTGAGCATCTCCATGAGTTTATTAGCCATCTGTATATCTTCTCTGGAGAAATGTCTGTTTAAGTCTTTTTCCCACTTTTTGATTGAGTTGTTTGTTTTTCTGGTATTGAGTTGTTTGAGCTGCTTGTATATTTTGGAAATTAATTCTTTGTCAGCTGTTCCATTTGCTATTATTTTAGAGCATATATTTTTTTTAACTTTCAAAAAAATTTTATGTGGCTGTGCCAGGTTTTAGTGGCAGTACATGGGATCTTTAGCGGTGGCATTAAATCTTTTAGTTGCATGTGGATCTGGTTCCCTAATCAGGGATTGAACCCCAGCCCCCTGCATTGGGAGCACAGAGTCTTAGCAACTGGACCACCAGGGAAGTCACTAGAGGGCATTTGCTTTAATCGGGAGTAGAACTGAGAGAGATCCAGGTGCTTTGAGGCTCCTGGAAGCTGCCATTCTGGCCACCTCTTCTTTCCTCACCCTGCACATCACAAAACAGACAGATGTCTCTCAGTGGGAAAGACAGCCTGCAGCATCACCTCTTTCTATTGGTCTTTCGCTTATCTATTTTCATCCATCTTTGTTCTTTGGCCCCTGTGGGCCTCCCATCATGATGGCCTCTCTTGTTGTAGAGCACTGGCTCCAGGTGCAGGCGCTCCAGGGCTCTGGCTCAGTAATTGGACACATCAATCCAGCCGCTCCGCGGCATGTGGGATCTTCCCAGGCCAGGGATCAAACTGGCGCCCCCCTGCACTGCAAGGCGGTGTCCTCACCCACTGGACCACCAGGGAAGCCCTAGGTTGCTTTCATGTGTTGGCTATTGTTAAATAGTGCTGCAATGAACATTGGGGTGCATGTGTCTTTTCAGCTTTATGTTCTTCAGAGTATATGCTTAGAAGTGGTATTGTTGGGTCACATGGTGGTTTTATTCCTGTTTTTTTTTTTTTTTTAAGGAATCTCCATACTGTCTTCCATAGTGGCTGTATCAATTTGCATTCCTACCAGCAGTGTAGGAGGGTTCCCTTTTCTTTCCACCCTCTCCAGCACTTAGAGTGGATGTTTTGATTGTGGCCATTCTGTCTGGTGTGAGGTGATATCTCATTGTAGTTTTGATTTGCATTTCTCTAATAAAGAGCGGTGTTGAGCATCTCCATGAGTTTATTAGCCATCTGTATATCTTCTCTGGAGAAATGTCTGTTTAAGTCTTTTTCCCACTTTTTGATTGAGTTGTTTGTTTTTCTGGTATTGAGTTGTTTGAGCTGCTTGTATATTTTGGAAATTAATTCTTTGTCAGCTGTTCCATTTGCTATTATTTTAGAGCATATATTTTTTTTAACTTTCAAAAAAATTTTATGTGGCTGTGCCAGGTTTTAGTGGCAGTACATGGGATCTTTAGCGGTGGCATTAAATCTTTTAGTTGCATGTGGATCTGGTTCCCTAATCAGGGATTGAACCCCAGCCCCCTGCATTGGGAGCACAGAGTCTTAGCAACTGGACCACCAGGGAAGTCACTAGAGGGCATTTGCTTTAATCGGGAGTAGAACTGAGAGAGATCCAGGTGCTTTGAGGCTCCTGGAAGCTGCCATTCTGGCCACCTCTTCTTTCCTCACCCTGCACATCACAAAACAGACAGATGTCTCTCAGTGGGAAAGACAGTCAATTTCTGAACAGTCTACTTCCTACCTCACTGTTTGATGTCCTTCATAATGTCTTTTCCCAAAGCCTCCCACCTTCCCGCAGGTGTGGTCTTTCACTTTGGTGCACACTGGGATCCATGCGAGCCTTCCAAACACTGATGCCCAGATCTCAGCCCTGGGCATCCTGACTTTGTGGATCTGGGTGTTGGATTTAATGGGCAACGGGTTGCACTCACTGCTCTACATCCTATATCCCTGGCTTCCCTCTGGCCCAGAGATCAACATCAATGGACGGCTCTGCTTACTCGGAATCTCCCCCTCAGTCATATCACCAGTGACCAGAAGAGGAATCTGGAGGAGAATGATGAAGCCACATGCAAGACCAGCTTTGGAGGATGGAGGCTGCAGACTGAGGATGAAAAGGGGGTCCCTGGGGGTCACCGAGTTCACGCTTACAGTGGGGAGCCTGTTCATCACCCTGATTGCCTTTTTTCCTGTCTTCCTAGGGTTGGTAGGCAGGAGGCAAAGAGCACTAGAAGGATTCCTGGTGGGTTAGGTTGCCTGCAAATTGATTCTGTCCCAACCCTGGGGCAGGCGGAGTGAACTGCGCTCATCAAACCTCTCCGTTCTTCCTGCCAGGCCCAGTGTGCTGCTGCTCAGAGGCAGCCAGGGGAGGCTGGAACTGACATGGCTACAGAAGTTGACATCAGGTGCCAGACAGGCATTTGCTTAACAAACTGGCTAATTTTAACCTCTGTCTCCCAGAACAAAATTCTTTTGAAGGGAGAAGGAGCAAAAAAGAAAAGTGATATTTAACACATTTCTATTTCTGTGCTACACAGTCTCTCTCTGAGATGGCAAGTTTGAGCCTAATTGATTTCTTAGTCAAAAGGAAAAAAAAAAAAAAGACAAAAAGGAAAAACAACAACTGAGAAACTTTACCTTACGTTGCAATCAAACCTCTCCAGTTCTGCCTACTGCTGAGCTTTTTTATTTTTTTAAGACTGGCCAAGTGACTTGCATAATTTAAGATCCTTTCTAGCACTGATCAGCCTGCTCTGTCCAGGCAGTTTGCTGATTAATTATTAATCAGACTGAGTTTAGGATGAGTAATCAGCAAGAGTCAGGGCTAATTTGCAAATGTCCCCCAGGAAGGTTATTCCTTAAAATACTTGGTGGAGAGGCCCCATGTTAACCTTTATAATTAGCCACAGGACATTGTTACTGGTGAGGCAGAAGTAGGCTTCTTCTCCCAACAAACCACTCTTTGACACCTACTAAGTGTCAAGCCCTGCCTTCGCAGCTTTTCAAGGTCCGTAAGCAGCGACGGGGTGAGGGAGGGAATAGAAAAAAGGCAAATACATAAGCCAGAAAACACGAGGGCTTGACAAATACCTAAAATAAAACAGGATATAATGATAGAGAGAGAAAAGGGTTCCTTTAGGTTGCATTAGGAAGGAAAGCCTTATTTTAAGGAGGGAAAATTTAAACTGAACTGCACATTCAAAACAGCAGAGATCTGTGTGTGTGTGTGTGTTTGTGGGTTTTCTGTTTGTTCTTTGTTCTATAACTATGAAGGAAGAGGATCTCAAACCCTGGGAGGAGCTAGTGCAGAGACCCTAGAAGGGAATCTGCTTGACCCATCCAAGGGACAGGAAGAAGGTGAGTGGAGCTGGGGCACAGGGAGTGGGCATTAGTGATTGGATGGAAGTCAGAGACGGGCAGTAACCCGATAGGGTAGAGTCCTGTAGGACTGGATTCTAAGTGTGATGGGAAGCCACTGGCAACCCTCACACAGGGGAGACATGATGCGATGTGTAAACCTCAGTTACATGTGCTGCTGTATGCAGAATGGACTGCAGAAGGGGTAGAAGCTGGGAGACAAGGCCTTTGAGCAGCTAGATGCTGGTGGCACAGAATAGGCAGAGCGGCTTCCTCTAGAGATTAAACAGAGGTAGAGAAGGCTGGGAGAGGACAGATTAGGGGGAGAAGGAAATGTCCTATGTCTACAGTCAGATGGATGAATAAATAAAATGCAGTACATACAGACCATGGGATATTATTCAGTCTTTTAAAAGGGAATGGAATTCTAATATATGCTATAATAGGGATGAGCCTTGAAAACATTATGCTAGCATTAAAAAACCCAAATATGGTATGATTCCTCTTACATGAAACACCCAGAGTAGCCAGATGCACAGAGACACAAAGCAGGAGGGTGGTTACCAGGAGATGGGTGGGGATGGGAGTCATTGTTTAGTGGGTCCAGAGCTTTGCTTTGGAAAGATGAGAAAAGTTCTGCAGATACCATATGCATGTACTAAATGACCCTAAATTGTACACTTAAACATGATTAAAATGGTCAATTTAACATTATTATTTTTTTAAAGATTTATTTATTTATTTTGGGCGGGGGTTGGGTTGGGGAGGGAGGGGAGCGGGCGGGCCACTTCTATTGGTCTTTCATTTCTCTGTTTTCATCCGTCTTTGTTCTTTGGCTTCTGCGGGCCTCCCATCGCGGTGGCGTCTGTTGTCGCAGAGCGCCAGCTCTGGGCGCATGCGCTCCAGAGCTCCGGCTCGGCGATTGGACACATCGGTCCAGCCGCTCCGCGGCACGTGGGATCTTCCCAGGCCAGGGCTCGAACCGGCGCCCCTTGCACTGCAAGGCGGTGTCCTTATCCACTGGACCACCAGGGGAAGCCCTAACATTATTTTTATTTTACCAAAAATTTTAAAGAAATGTCTGCTTTGAAGTGTTTAAGTGTCGTAAGTGTCTTGAGATTTTGAAATTTCCATTCATATACATGGAGTCCAAAAGGTCCCTCGGGGCTGAATTCTAAGTGTGATGGGAAGCCACTGGCAACCCTCACACAGGGGAGACATGATGCGATGTGTAAACCTCAGTTACATGTGCTGCTGTATGCAGAATGGACTGCAGAAGGGGTAGAAGCTGGGAGACAAGGCCTTTGAGCAGCTAGATGCTGGTGGCACAGAATAGGCAGAGCGGCTTCCTCTAGAGATTAAACAGAGGTAGAGAAGGCTGGGAGAGGACAGATTAGGGGGAGAAGGAAATGTCCTATGTCTACAGTCAGATGGATGAATAAATAAAATGCAGTACATACAGACCATGGGATATTATTCAGTCTTTTAAAAGGGAATGGAATTCTAATATATGCTATAATAGGGATGAGCCTTGAAAACATTATGCTAGCATTAAAAAACCCAAATATGGTATGATTCCTCTTACATGAAACACCCAGAGTAGCCAGATGCACAGAGACACAAAGCAGGAGGGTGGTTACCAGGAGATGGGTGGGGATGGGAGTCATTGTTTAGTGGGTCCAGAGCTTTGCTTTGGAAAGATGAGAAAAGTTCTGCAGATACCATATGCATGTACTAAATGACCCTAAATTGTACACTTAAACATGATTAAAATGGTCAATTTAACATTATTATTTTTTTAAAGATTTATTTATTTATTTTGGGCGGCGGTCGGGTTGGGGAGGGAGAGGAGTGGGCGGGCCACTTCTATTGGTCTTTCATTTCTCTGTTTTCATCCGTCTTTGTTCTTTGGCTTCTGCGGGCCTCCCATCGCGGTGGCGTCTGTTGTCGCAGAGCGCCAGCTCTGGGCGCATGCGCTCCAGAGCTCCGGCTCGGCGATTGGACACATCGGTCCAGCCGCTCCGCGGCACGTGGGATCTTCCCAGGCCAGGGCTCGAACCGGCGCCCCTTGCACTGCAAGGCGGTGTCCTTATCCACTGGACCACCAGGGGAAGCCCTAACATTATTTTTATTTTACCAAAAATTTTAAAGAAATGTCTGCTTTGAAGTGTTTAAGTGTCGTAAGTGTCTTGAGATTTTGAAATTTCCATTCATATACATGGAGTCCAAAAGGTCCCTCGGGGCTGAATATTTACACTGAGAGTCACTGGTGGATAGGTCACACTGAAGTCAACCTGGGATTCATTGAGATTACCTGGGAAAGAGGGTGAATAGAGAAGAAAAGGGCCCCAGGACCCTCTGGACAGTCCACATGTAAAGGGTGGATGGAGGTAGAACCGTGGAGGAGAGAGTAGAGGTGACAGAGAAGGAGTGGCCATAGGCAGCTAGCGCTGTGGTTGAAAACAGCCAAGAGAAGAAACTAGTTTAAGGACAGATGGCCCATGTGGGAGGTTGTCAAAAAGCCACATCAGATGAGGATGAAGAAGCGACCCTGGGTACTTCTCAAGGTCAGCATTAGTGGCAGGTGGGGCAGATCCTGAGAAACGGATGTGTCAGCAGGTGTGGCTGCTGGATAGGGCTGAGGGACAGGGGAGTTTGGTGCTGTTTTTGACTTCACATGGTAGACAGAGGACCCGGTCTCTATGTTCTTAAATGTTAAACAATGTTTAAGAGGGAAGAAAAAAATGATGAGTGCAAGAAAAAGGAGATGATGGCAGCGGGGAAGTCTCTGGAGAAGATCAGACGTGCAGCATAAAGGGAGGGCTCTTCTTTGACAAGAGCGAGGGCACTTGTCTTCTGAAATGTGAGGTGTGGCAGAGAGATCAGCTCACCAACCACTTTCTTTGCTATCATGAGCCCAGGCTCCCTAGTGGTTATATGGAACCATGTGACTCTTTTTTTTTTCAAACTTTTTATTTTATATTGGAATATAGCCAATTAACTCCAATACTCCTGCCTGGAGAATCCCCATGGACACAGAAGCCTTGTCGGCTGCAGTCCACGGGCTTGCAGAGTTGGACATGACTGAAGCGACTGAGCACACATGCACACATAGCTGATAAACGATGTTGTGATTGTTTCAGGTGGACAGCAAAGGGACTCGGCCGACATAAGCATGTATCCACTCTCCCCTAGACTTTCCTCCCATCCAGGCCATCACATCACCTTGAGCAGCATTCTTTGTTCTATACAGTGGGACCTTGTTGGTCATTCATTTTAAACATAGCAGTATAGACACATCCATCCCAAACTCCCTAACTGTCCCTTTATCCCATCCTTCTACTCTGGCAACTAAGTCTGTTTCTGTTTTGTATAATAAATAAGTTCATTTGTATCTTTTCCTTTCAGGTTTTACATATAAGATATTTCATATGTAGTTCTCCTTCTCTGTCTGACTTAATGACTCCATGTGACTATTTCTGGTTGATGAAATGTGAGTGGGAGTGATATGTTTCATATGCAGGCTGGGGCAGTGAAATGCCCATGCTGGATTCCCCACTCTCTTTGGCTGCTACGCCATTGGAGAAGGCCACATACTCCTGATAGTGGAGCTACAAGATCCTAGATCCTGGATACTCCCTGAGGTGACTATGTGGATTAGAGAGACTCCCATGACAGATGTGTAGCATAAAAAAGAAATAAACCATTGTGGTGTGATCCTACTGAGTGTGAGGGTTAATGGAATTCAAAGAAGGAAGTGGCAAGGGACAAGGTTGGGGTGGTAGGCAAGGGCTGGATCAAGAAGGGCCTATCCAGGGCTGGAATTTTATTCTGTAGACAATGGAAGATGATTGAAAGCTTTCGCCTGGGGCTTAGCATGTCAGATCTGCATTTTAATTAAACCACTCTGGTAGCAGTGGGGAGGATGAATTGGAGAATGCCAACACGCTGAGTGATCAGCAAGGAGGCTATTATAACCCACAAAGAAGGAAAGCTGACGGGCTGCACTAGGGAAGTAGTAGTAAAGACTACAAGATGTGCTCTAGGAGGTACACCGGGGGACCTTGGCAATGAACTGAATGCAGCTGGTGAGAGGGATTAAACAGGAACAAGTCCCAGAGCTAGGGAGGACTAGGTGGAGAGTGGGGCCATGTACTAAGAAAGGAAGCAAACCCTGACCATTGTAGTCATCAGTTATGAGTGAAGTTGGAACCTGTTGAGTTGGAGGTATTGGTAAGACATGAAGCTTGAGCCACCTGCCATACATTTGGCTCCAAAATCTGATGCTCTGCAGGGGATGACAGTCTAGGGAGCCAGATTTGAGAGTTGCAAACAGACAAGTAGCTTATCTGAAGCCACACTGGCAGATAAGCTTACCCAGGGAGAATGTGGGGAATGGGCTGAGCAGAAAGATGAGAGCAGACTCTTGGGCAGAATCATTGAAGAAGACACAGAAGGAATGGTTAGAGAGGTCAAGAAAAACCACAAAGTCACCTCAGAAAGAAAAAAAGAGAAAGAAAAGTTCTGGAAGGAGCAATAACCAATAATGTAAATGGATGCAGAAATATCCAGTAAGATGACATCTAAAAATTATCTTTTGGCTTTGGCATCAGAAGTGGTAGTGTTTGGGGTGGGGCAGGGGTGGTTCTCTGATGAGAGCCTTAATGAGAATGGTTTCAGAGGAAGGCCCGGGGTAAAAGCTATGGTGGAAGCAGGGAGGAGTTACTGGGGAAAGAAGATTTAGAGGCAGCCAGGACAGATGGCTCTTCCAAGAACTTAGATTAGAAGTTCCCGGAGACACTGGAGTTCTACTCGTCCATGAAGACTTCCCACTTTGTTCACACCAAGCCTGCCCTCTCCCTTTCCAAATGAAAAAGTCCATTGAGTTCAACAGTATCATTTGGCATTTCATCAGATTGCAAATGGTAGTTTTCTGTGTGCATCTTGCTTCCCTGGTAAGTCTGTGGCGGTCGCACACCAGCCACGGGATGAGGAGAAATGGGGATTAAAAGAAGTATAAGCTCAGGGTTAGAACCAGGTCAGTCTTAGGGAGCCAGAAAAAGTTGTAAAGGCAAGGAATGTGCAAAAACCAGAGTGAAACATGGACTGCGTGATGCCAAGAGTGAGCAGAACAAACATACATGGCCAAGTGTGATGAAGGAGACCAGGACTGGGGCCTTGAGCCTTCTGATTGAACTAACATCATCCTGGGAGGCAGATCATGCCAGAATGAGGGGCCTCTGGAAGGGCCCAGATCAGCTCCTTCCATCTGTCTTTGCGGCATCAGGCATTTGGCAGCTAGCTCCTCGAGAGAGGTCGACAAGAGCATCTTGCTGTCGGGTGCCCTTCACGGTCCTGGCACAGGCCACCATGCAGACGCTGTACTTATTACCGACCTGTTGCGCACAGTTGGACCCACGGGGCGCAGGCCAGCTGCCCGACCTCGCCTTCCCACACACAGAACTCAGCCAAGTCGCCAGCTCTAGGGGAGTCGCTGTGCCAACAGCGGACGACCCGGCTCACTCCTGCCCCTTCCAGCTGTGGCTCGTGTTCTCTTTCTGAGAACAAGTTCTCAATGATGCAAACAAGAAAGTACAGCCCAGTTAAACCCCTACCTCAGAAAGAAAAAAGAAAGAAAAGTCGAAATAAGCAATAATGTAAATGGATGCAGAAATATCCAGTAAGATGACATCTAAAAATTATCTTTTGGCTTTGGCATCAGAAGTGGTAGTGTTTGGGGTGGGGCAGGGGTGGTTCTCTGATGAGAGCCTTAATGAGAATGGTTTCAGAGGAAGGCCCGGGGTAAAAGCTATGGTGGAAGCAGGGAGGAGTTACTGGGGAAAGAAGATTTAGAGGCAGCCAGGACAGATGGCTCTTCCAAGAACTTAGATTAGAAGTTCCCGGAGACACTGGAGTTCTACTCGTCCATGAAGACTTCCCACTTTGTTCACACCAAGCCTGCCCTCTCCCTTTCCAAATGAAAAAGTCCATTGAGTTCAACAGTATCATTTGGCATTTCATCAGATTGCAAATGGTAGTTTTCTGTGTGCATCTTGCTTCCCTGGTAAGTCTGTGGCGGTCGCACACCAGCCACGGGATGAGGAGAAATGGGGATTAAAAGAAGTATAAGCTCAGGGTTAGAACCAGGTCAGTCTTAGGGAGCCAGAAAAAGTTGTAAAGGCAAGGAATGTGCAAAAACCAGAGTGAAACATGGACTGCGTGATGCCAAGAGTGAGCAGAACAAACATACATGGCCAAGTGTGATGAAGGAGACCAGGACTGGGGCCTTGAGCCTTCTGATTGAACTAACATCATCCTGGGAGGCAGATCATGCCAGAATGAGGGGCCTCTGGAAGGGCCCAGATCAGCTCCTTCCATCTGTCTTTGCGGCATCAGGCATTTGGCAGCTAGCTCCTCGAGAGAGGTCGACAAGAGCATCTTGCTGTCGGGTGCCCTTCACGGTCCTGGCACAGGCCACCATGCAGACGCTGTACTTATTACCGACCTGTTGCGCACAGTTGGACCCACGGGGCGCAGGCCAGCTGCCCGACCTCGCCTTCCCACACACAGAACTCAGCCAAGTCGCCAGCTCTAGGGGAGTCGCTGTGCCAACAGCGGACGACCCGGCTCACTTCCTGCCCCTTCCAGCTGTGGCTCGTGTTCTCTTTCTGAGAACAAGTTCTCAATGATGCAAACAAGAAAGTCATGTGGTGTGTGCAGAAGCCCCAGCCTCGCTCTCCAGCTCTCCAAGCCTGGGCTGCCAGCAGCATGCTAGGGCTCTAATCCTTTCCCACTGCTCAGCTGCAGAGCCGGTAATGCCACTTCCAACTCCAAGAGATACCAAGATGAGATTTTAAAGGGCTGGTTATTTATGGCCTGGCTCCTGATGGAAAGAACAGATGTAATTTCATGGGCCCCATCAGAAGAGAACAGCTTCTCAGGCTGGTGCAAAGCATTGTGATGTGGCAGGAAAGGAGAGGGAAGCAAGGGTGTCACAGACCCACAGGGAGGCAGGAGGCTCTGAGTTGAGGGTGTCACAGACCCACAGGGAGGCAGGAAGCTCTGAGTTGAGGGTGTCACAGACCCACAGGGAGGTGGGAGGCTCTGAGTTTAAGCTGGAATAGGCCCATCCCCTTGCCAGCTCCTGGAGAAGGAAATGGCAACCTACTCCAGTATTCTTGCCTGGAAAACCCCATGGACAGAGAAGCCTGGTGGGGTATGGTCCACGAGGTCACCAAGAGTTGGACACAACTGAGCAACTGAGCAACACTGCCAACTCCGGGTGCCACTGGGTTTAATAGCCTCAGTCATGCACAATCTCAGTTGCTTCCTGAACATCTCTGCTGGCCTGAGACCTTGCCCCTGCCTTGCTCCTCACATTCAAACAGGCTGAAACCCCAGAAGACAGGCATAGACCTTACAGTACTTCTCTGTAAGAAGTTCAAATGAAAATAAGACATTATGGCAAGGTTCATAGTAAACCTTACATGCCAGAATGAGGGGCCTCTGGAAGGGCCCAGATCAGCTCCTTCCATCTGTCTTTGCGGCATCAGGCATTTGGCAGCTAGCTCCTCGAGAGAGGTCGACAAGAGCATCTTGCTGTCGGGTGCCCTTCACGGTCCTGGCACAGGCCACCATGCAGACGCTGTACTTATTACCGACCTGTTGCGCACAGTTGGACCCACGGGGCGCAGGCCAGCTGCCCGACCTCGCCTTCCCACACACAGAACTCAGCCAAGTCGCCAGCTCTAGGGGAGTCGCTGTGCCAACAGCGGACGACCCGGCTCACTTCCTGCCCCTTCCAGCTGTGGCTCGTGTTCTCTTTCTGAGAACAAGTTCTCAATGATGCAAACAAGAAAGTCATGTGGTGTGTGCAGAAGCCCCAGCCTCGCTCTCCAGCTCTCCAAGCCTGGGCTGCCAGCAGCATGCTAGGGCTCTAATCCTTTCCCACTGCTCAGCTGCAGAGCCGGTAATGCCACTTCCAACTCCAAGAGATACCAAGATGAGATTTTAAAGGGCTGGTTATTTATGGCCTGGCTCCTGATGGAAAGAACAGATGTAATTTCATGGGCCCCATCAGAAGAGAACAGCTTCTCAGGCTGGTGCAAAGCATTGTGATGTGGCAGGAAAGGAGAGGGAAGCAAGGGTGTCACAGACCCACAGGGAGGCAGGAGGCTCTGAGTTGAGGGTGTCACAGACCCACAGGGAGGCAGGAAGCTCTGAGTTGAGGGTGTCACAGACCCACAGGGAGGTGGGAGGCTCTGAGTTTAAGCTGGAATAGGCCCATCCCCTTGCCAGCTCCTGGAGAAGGAAATGGCAACCTACTCCAGTATTCTTGCCTGGAAAACCCCATGGACAGAGAAGCCTGGTGGGGTATGGTCCACGAGGTCACCAAGAGTTGGACACAACTGAGCAACTGAGCAACACTGCCAACTCCGGGTGCCACTGGGTTTAATAGCCTCAGTCATGCACAATCTCAGTTGCTTCCTGAACATCTCTGCTGGCCTGAGACCTTGCCCCTGCCTTGCTCCTCACATTCAAACAGGCTGAAACCCCAGAAGACAGGCATAGACCTTACAGTACTTCTCTGTAAGAAGTTCAAATGAAAATAAGACATTATGGCAATGTGTGATTCCTTCTGCCTGAAATTCTGATCCCAGGTTCCTGCAATGGCTTCTCAATAGTCAAGTCTTAATCTTAGGTTCTATCCCCTCAGAGAGGCCTCCCCAGCCCCTTTTTCTTAAGGGCTCCAGAGCTATTGTTCCCCATCCTGTTCATTTGCTTCATGGTACTCATAACAACTGTACTTTACGTATATTCTGTGATTCTTTACTCATGTCAGGCTCCTCCAAGGAGACCAGAAGTCCCCAAAAGACAGAGGCTTTATTTGTCTCCCTACCATGGTATTCCAGGTATCCTGCTTAATGTCAGACAATGGAGGGTTTAAGCAGGTTGAATGAATGAATGATGATGGGAAGTGAAGATGGCAGTGAAGATGGAGGTGGTAAAGCTGACTGAGGTGTTGAAGCTGACCTTCTGATGAAGATGATACTGGTGCTGATTCCTAAAGATGATTTCTCAAGGCCCTGCCAGAATATTTACTTAAACACCAAACTTCTCAGCCATAGTTATTCATGTCTATGATTATCTCCACTAGTCTTATCCCAAAGAATGAGTGTCAATAACCAAGAACAGCTGTATCCCTCTATCTCCTTCCTTGCTA
This sequence comes from Tragulus kanchil, assembly GCA_022376925.1. Lineage (NCBI taxonomy): Eukaryota > Metazoa > Chordata > Mammalia > Artiodactyla > Tragulidae > Tragulus > Tragulus kanchil. The sequence goes on along the minus strand of JAIOJX010000032.1, from coordinate 129,985,345 downwards.
TGGCCTTAACTTCTCTCTCTGAGCCCGTTTCATGCTGAGGAAACCAGCTAGCATGACCGTCCTCCAGCCCTGCTCTTCTCCCTGTGTTCCTCTGGTAAATGATCCTACCACAGCCATCAAGCCAGAAAATTGGGATTCACCCAGACTCCTCCCCTGCCTTCATTCCTCCTTTCCCATGAAGCCTCCAGAGCAGCTGATTCTGTATCTGAGATTCCCTCCTCTGCTCCATCCCTTTACAACTGCCATAATTCAAGGCTGGATAGTCTCTTGAGTGAGTGGTCATAGAGTTTTATAGCTGGCGTCTGAACCTTCTGTGAACCCAATTAAGGGTCAGGGTGATTATGTTCCTTCTCTACTTAAAACACATCAATAGCTTTCTGCAGTCTATGGAATGCTCTCAGCTGATGAACAAGGGGACAGGATTTTCATGACCCATGCTCTCCTTGTGCTCATCTCAGGCCTCATAACCTGCCCTTGCTCTCTTGTACCCCACACTTCACTTGCAATGCTCCAAACACAACAGAGCTCTTTCCTGCTCTGTGCAGATAGCAAACTTTTACTCATCCTTCTGTGCAACTCTAAAGTCATACCTTCTGGCACTCACTCATCTGAGTCCTCCCAGCAGCCTCTCTGTAGTGACAGAAGACTGAGTCCTTTTATAGAGGACATTCTTTGTTTCTGTCTTCCCACTGACCTGGTATTCCTTTGTAAACCACCTCTTCTCTACTCCCAGCCAGAGTTTGGGCAGGAAAGTCATGTGACCTGGGCCTGGCCAATGAGAACATTAATGACAGATGTCATTTTCTCAGTATCCAAAATCACTATGGATGGTGACCGCAGCCATGAAATTAAAAGACGCTTGCTCTTTGGAAGAAAAGCTATGATGAACCTAGACAGCGTATTATAAAGCAGAGACATCACTTTGCCAACAAAGGTCCATCTAGTCAATGCTACAGTTTTTCCAGTGGTCATGTACAGATGTGAAACTTGAGCCATAAAGAAGACTGAGCACCGAAGAACTGATGCTTTTGAACTGTGGTACTGGAGAAGATTCTTGAGAATCCCTTGGATAGTAAGGAGGCCAAACCAGTCAATCCTAAAGGAGTTCACTGAATATTCGTTGGGAGGACTGATGCTGAAGCTGAAGCTCCAATTTTATGGCCACCGGATGCAAAGAGCTGACTCACTGGAAAAGCCCTTGATGCTGGGAAAGATTGTGGGCAAGAGGAGAAGGGGACAACAGAAGATAAGATGGTTGGATGGCATCATTGACTCAATGGACATGAGTTTGAGCAAGCTCCAAGAGATAGTGAGGGACAGGGAAGCCTGGCATGCTGCAAAGTCCATGACTGAGCAACCCATTTTAAGGGCTGGATAGTCTCTTGAGTGAGTGGTCATAGAGTTTTATAGCTGGCGTCTGAACCTTCTGTGAACCCAATTAAGGGTCAGGGTGATTATGTTCCTTCTCTACTTAAAACACATCAATAGCTTTCTGCAGTCTATGGAATGCTCTCAGCTGATGAACAAGGGGACAGGATTTTCATGACCCATGCTCTCCTTGTGCTCATCTCAGGCCTCATAACCTGCCCTTGCTCTCTTGTACCCCACACTTCACTTGCAATGCTCCAAACACAACAGAGCTCTTTCCTGCTCTGTGCAGATAGCAAACTTTTACTCATCCTTCTGTGCAACTCTAAAGTCATACCTTCTGGCACTCACTCATCTGAGTCCTCCCAGCAGCCTCTCTGTAGTGACAGAAGACTGAGTCCTTTTATAGAGGACATTCTTTGTTTCTGTCTTCCCACTGACCTGGTATTCCTTTGTAAACCACCTCTTCTCTACTCCCAGCCAGAGTTTGGGCAGGAAAGTCATGTGACCTGGGCCTGGCCAATGAGAACATTAATGACAGATGTCATTTTCTCAGTATCCAAAATCACTATGGATGGTGACCGCAGCCATGAAATTAAAAGACGCTTGCTCTTTGGAAGAAAAGCTATGATGAACCTAGACAGCGTATTATAAAGCAGAGACATCACTTTGCCAACAAAGGTCCATCTAGTCAATGCTACAGTTTTTCCAGTGGTCATGTACAGATGTGAAACTTGAGCCATAAAGAAGACTGAGCACCGAAGAACTGATGCTTTTGAACTGTGGTACTGGAGAAGATTCTTGAGAATCCCTTGGATAGTAAGGAGGCCAAACCAGTCAATCCTAAAGGAGTTCACTGAATATTCGTTGGGAGGACTGATGCTGAAGCTGAAGCTCCAATTTTATGGCCACCGGATGCAAAGAGCTGACTCACTGGAAAAGCCCTTGATGCTGGGAAAGATTGTGGGCAAGAGGAGAAGGGGACAACAGAAGATAAGATGGTTGGATGGCATCATTGACTCAATGGACATGAGTTTGAGCAAGCTCCAAGAGATAGTGAGGGACAGGGAAGCCTGGCGTGCTGCAATCCATGGGGTTGCAAAGAGTCAGACATGACTGAGCAACTGAACAACAACAATATTGATGTTGAGAGCAGAGTACATGATTCAATCTGAGCTAATCAAGGACCATCTGGGGGCTTATGTGGGAACCATTAGGAAAGACTTCCTTTCTGCTAGGATTGCTAAACCAGTGGGTTGGAGGAAGCCGATGGTAGTCAGCTCTGCTACCTCGTATGGAAAGCTTGCCTGAGAGTGAAGCCAGCACACAGGACAACAAAGCTGTGGGAGGGGGAGTAGCAACTGTGGATGACCTTATTTGCATGCCTTGATCCAGTAGTGCCTGAAGCCAGCCCTGGACTTTCCAGTTACAGAAGACAACATATTCCCTTTCTAGTTTGAGTCAGCTGGAGGTGGGTTTTTACACCTTGAACCTAAAGACTCCTAGCTATTATATTTCTTTTTTTTTTAGCCGAGGGGAACTTCTGTACACCTCTTACAAAAGTGCCTAATACATGATATTGTAAAGCACTTAATTATATGCCTTTTTGCCCTGACTGTGAACTCCAGGGTCCTGTACAGTGCATGGCTATTACGTGAACATTTGTGGAGTAAATAAATAATTCCTTGGGAATGGGACTGTGTCTTTGTCTCCCTAGTACTTAGCAGAGACAAGTTCACAGAAGGCTCTCAATAAATGATTACTGAAAATAAATAGGGGGAAAGTAACAAAGAATGAAAATGATCTAAACCAATGGTTTGACAAAGTATATGTGAATGAATAAATAAGTGAATAGTTATTATTAACAATTCCCCATTGGCATGCTGTTTTCATTTTAATTATATCTGAATCTAATGACTCCTGAATGAAATATCTGGTTAAAAGTTGCTGAGATCAAATGGTTCTAGTTGGCTCAAATTCCATGTGTAAAATGCTTAATGATTAAACCCTGGTCTTTCAAAAGGACGTGTTATTAGCAAAATTTTCAAACTGAATGTCAGTACAGTAGATGGGAATTTTGTACCCTGCCTATATAAAAGTAAACAAATCAAGGGAACAATGGTTGGATGGCATCATGGGAGTTTGAGCAAGCTCCAAGAGATAGTGAGGGACAGGGAAGCCTGGCGTGCTGCAATCCATGGGGTTGCAAAGAGTCAGACATGACTGAGCAACTGAACAACAACAATATTGATGTTGAGAGCAGAGTACATGATTCAATCTGAGCTAATCAAGGACCATCTGGGGGCTTATGTGGGAACCATTAGGAAAGACTTCCTTTCTGCTAGGATTGCTAAACCAGTGGGTTGGAGGAAGCCGATGGTAGTCAGCTCTGCTACCTCGTATGGAAAGCTTGCCTGAGAGTGAAGCCAGCACACAGGACAACAAAGCTGTGGGAGGGGGAGTAGCAACTGTGGATGACCTTATTTGCATGCCTTGATCCAGTAGTGCCTGAAGCCAGCCCTGGACTTTCCAGTTACAGAAGACAACATATTCCCTTTCTAGTTTGAGTCAGCTGGAGGTGGGTTTTTACACCTTGAACCTAAAGACTCCTAGCTATTATATTTCTTTTTTTAGCCGAGGGGAACTTCTGTACACCTCTTACAAAAGTGCCTAATACATGATATTGTAAAGCACTTAATTATATGCCTTTTTGCCCTGACTGTGAACTCCAGGGTCCTGTACAGTGCATGGCTATTACGTGAACATTTGTGGAGTAAATAAATAATTCCTTGGGAATGGGACTGTGTCTTTGTCTCCCTAGTACTTAGCAGAGACAAGTTCACAGAAGGCTCTCAATAAATGATTACTGAAAATAAATAGGGGGAAAGTAACAAAGAATGAAAATGATCTAAACCAATGGTTTGACAAAGTATATGTGAATGAATAAATAAGTGAATAGTTATTATTAACAATTCCCCATTGGCATGCTGTTTTCATTTTAATTATATCTGAATCTAATGACTCCTGAATGAAATATCTGGTTAAAAGTTGCTGAGATCAAATGGTTCTAGTTGGCTCAAATTCCATGTGTAAAATGCTTAATGATTAAACCCTGGTCTTTCAAAAGGACGTGTTATTAGCAAAATTTTCAAACTGAATGTCAGTACAGTAGATGGGAATTTTGTACCCTGCCTATATAAAAGTAAACAAATCAAGGGGAACAAAGTAAATAAAAACCCTCAAAGTGGAATCCAGAGAGTAGGTTGAACCTGCTTTCTAGGGAATTTTTCTTTTCAAAAACAGCTGAAGGGACTTCCCTGGTAGTCCACTGGTTAAGGTTAAGACTCTACACTTTCATTGCAGCAGATATAGGAGACATAGGTCTGATCTCTGGTCAGGGAACTAAGATCCCACCTGCTGAGGAGTATGGCAAAAAACAAACGCACAATGAAAAAAAAAAAAAAGACACAGAAAAAAACAGCTGAACTCTGTTGAGCAGCCCTGGGGGCAAGATCTGGGAACACTAGGCATTGGAGCCGACTGTCTTGACTTCTTCTCCATTTGGCAGGGGCTACTGGGGTCACAGGTGGATGGCATAGCCCCATGGTGGCTGTATGACGGAGAGAATCTTGTCTAGAGAACCCCTGGGGCCACTTGCTGGGCCAGTGGCTCAGGGATTAGAGAAGGGAGCTCCAACATTTGACAGGAGACCCAAGCATCAGTCCTAGAATGATGCCCTCCCGCCCCCTCACCTCCATCTCTTACATCAAAATGGTACTCATCCTTCAAGGCCCGACTCAATACAGGCCCTGCTTGGAGGCCCTGGTCTCCCTCCCCAGGACATCCTCCTCTTCTGAACCTCTGCAGTGTGCTCTCCTCCCCTCTCCCATTCTGCGGAGGCAGAGATGTCCCATAGAAGTCTGTGGGGAGCTAGACTTGGGGTTGTGAGCACATAGAGAAGGGGTAGCAGATCCCAAATGACAGCAGTGAAACAAAGAATGGAAATCGAGGTATACAGAAGGAAGCAAAGAGGAGAGGTTGGGACTCACAGTAGTGACGGGTCCAGAGGAGATGGAAGAGTGGTCCTGAGTCTATACAGAAATCCCAGATGTAGGAAGGCCCTTTGAACTCCCTCTACCATACACACTCCCATGAACCCTGAAGTGGCTGGCCCTTCAGCTGGCCCCCAGGAAAAGGGTGACTTCCACTTTGACTGCAGGTCAGGCCCTCCGGCCCTCCCCATCACAGGAAGACATGGACACAGGGGCTGGGCAGGCAGCAGCAGAGGAGGAGCAAAGGAGCAGGGAAGGCCCAACAGACTCTGCATCCTCATCAGTGAAAGACAGCAGGAGGGGCCCAGGCAGAGGTGCCCCTCCCTTCCATCTACAGGAGGTCCTTTCCACACTCTCTGCCCCTTCTCCTCAGCACTGCAGGTCTCTCAGGGCCAGGGCAGTGCCCCTGCTCCCAGCCTGGTCCAGAGCAGCCATCGGTAGCTGAATGAGTTGAATTGGCCAGCACAGGGGTGGGTCCAGGCAGGGAAGAGGTGCTGCTGTCTGCAATGTGCTCACCACGTGCAGCCCTGGGAATTCAGTTTCAACAAAATCACCTCCCGCCTTCTGATATTGCAAGGGTGTCCTCCAGTCGGACCCGAGGGTTCTCTGCCAGTCTGTCTTACCTGGTGTGCAGGTAATTCCCCAGGAACTGGATCAGGCAGAGTGTCCAGCCTGTGTCTTGCTGCCTGGTGAGAGGCCACTGGGCCGGCAGGTTGGAACATAGCCTCAGTGGGGTCACCAAGAATGGCACCTGCGAAGCTTGGAGTGGCTGGAAATGCCTCGTCTTACCTTTTTCCCCTCAAAGAATGAGCCCTTTCTTCTGGTCCCTGTCCCAGGACTGAGCCAGATGGCAGTTTACATGTTTATCCCTTCCAGCATGCTTTGTAGGTGGGTATAATGAGTCCCATTTCTCAGATGTGGAAACTGAGGGTCAGATACATTAGTAAATACCCTGAGATTACACACAATTAAGAAGTAGATCTAGATTTTGAGCCCAAGTCCATTTGATGGCCAAACCTGCTATCTTCCCAGTTAGATGCCAAGGTGTAGCCTTGACACCTAACGCTGGAGACACTGTTCTTATCTGACTTTCTCTCCTCTCATACAGCACCTGGGGAATTGCCAATGGACAGAGTCCAGCATGAGGCAAAGAAGGACAACTCTGGGTGAACTTGAACTCTCTGATCTTCTCCATAATGGAGAGGCCATCTCTGTAATGGCCTGGCAATTATTTATCCTCATTACAATAACATGGTCCTGATTCCCTCAAGGGACCCAGAATCCCCAGCTTTCAGAGAGCCTTCTGCATCCCTGGTGCCAGCCCTCTGAAAAGTCCAGGGCCTCATGAGGAATTGAGTGGGTGGGGAGAATATTTTCCTAGAATTAGAGAGAAAAGAATTGGGTTCCCTGAAGGTCACTGCCAACAGATGGGGTCAGAGCAGAACAAAGGCCACAGCCCACCCCTGAGAAGGATCAGTGAGCAAAAATCTGACCCCTAAATTGAGATCAATGAACTAGAAGTATGTATGTACCAGGGAGGTTGACGTGGATGGATATATCGCAATTGGCCAGCACAGGGGTGGGTCCAGGCAGGGAAGAGGTGCTGCTGTCTGCAATGTGCTCACCACGTGCAGCCCTGGGAATTCAGTTTCAACAAAATCACCTCCCGCCTTCTGATATTGCAAGGGTGTCCTCCAGTCGGACCCGAGGGTTCTCTGCCAGTCTGTCTTACCTGGTGTGCAGGTAATTCCCCAGGAACTGGATCAGGCAGAGTGTCCAGCCTGTGTCTTGCTGCCTGGTGAGAGGCCACTGGGCCGGCAGGTTGGAACATAGCCTCAGTGGGGTCACCAAGAATGGCACCTGCGAAGCTTGGAGTGGCTGGAAATGCCTCGTCTTACCTTTTTCCCCTCAAAGAATGAGCCCTTTCTTCTGGTCCCTGTCCCAGGACTGAGCCAGATGGCAGTTTACATGTTTATCCCTTCCAGCATGCTTTGTAGGTGGGTATAATGAGTCCCATTTCTCAGATGTGGAAACTGAGGGTCAGATACATTAGTAAATACCCTGAGATTACACACAATTAAGAAGTAGATCTAGATTTTGAGCCCAAGTCCATTTGATGGCCAAACCTGCTATCTTCCCAGTTAGATGCCAAGGTGTAGCCTTGACACCTAACGCTGGAGACACTGTTCTTATCTGACTTTCTCTCCTCTCATACAGCACCTGGGGAATTGCCAATGGACAGAGTCCAGCATGAGGCAAAGAAGGACAACTCTGGGTGAACTTGAACTCTCTGATCTTCTCCATAATGGAGAGGCCATCTCTGTAATGGCCTGGCAATTATTTATCCTCATTACAATAACATGGTCCTGATTCCCTCAAGGGACCCAGAATCCCCAGCTTTCAGAGAGCCTTCTGCATCCCTGGTGCCAGCCCTCTGAAAAGTCCAGGGGCCTCATGAGGAATTGAGTGGGTGGGGAGAATATTTTCCTAGAATTAGAGAGAAAAGAATTGGGTTCCCTGAAGGTCACTGCCAACAGATGGGGTCAGAGCAGAACAAAGGCCACAGCCCACCCCTGAGAAGGATCAGTGAGCAAAAATCTGACCCCTAAATTGAGATCAATGAACTAGAAGTATGTATGTACCAGGGAGGTTGACGTGGATGGATATATCGCAATGACCTGGAGGAGTGTGTGTCCTTTGGCTATGTGTGTGTGCATGTGCGTGTGTGTGAGTGCACACACATGTGTAGGGAGGGAGTAATGCCAAATCTACTATGTGGATTGTAACTCTTGGTCAGTTCAAGCTCAGCTTTTGTTCTGGGTCAATCACACATACAAAAAGACAATTAACTTTAGGAAGAGTAACTAAGATCCTTGGGGCCCCCTCGGTGTGCCAGAGTTACAGGGGTCATTGCTCACCATAATAACAACCTTGTCCGGCTCACAGCAAGCATGGTCAGATTCCCGGAGGCCACTGAGTGATGGATACACATCACAGGACTTTGTAGTTATGGGCAACGCTGCTACTTTGTATACTTCTCTTTCATTATGTTAGTGCAACGTATTATATCATGCCACATTTTGGCTTTAAATTGCTCTTTGTTTTATGAAATAATGTTCTGAAGAGTTGGCAGTGTGTTTTTCTCTAATATCCTTACTTGGAAAAATAAAAAATTATCAAGGCTATGTTTTCCCAATCATTTGGAAATCTTAATTTGAAATTCAAACCCTCATTTAAACTCTCCAGCTTACATCCCCCTTGGAAGAGAAGCGAGTGTAGGAACTGAATCTGGGACAGTTCAGGCCACCACCCTCTTTGGAATCATTACAGATCTGCTCCCGATTGAGGGAAGGTGATTCAGTTGCGAAGTTGTGTCCGACTCTGTGACCCCGTGCACTGGGGCCCATCAGGTTTCTCTGTCCATGCTCCGTGGGATTTCCCAGGCAAGAATATTGGAGTAGGTCGCCATTTCTTTCTCTAGATAGATAGTAGATTTTTTTTTTTCCTCTTAAAGGTGTCTCTGTTTTCTCAATAGGTAAAGGGATGTCCAGTTATCCAAACTCATCTTTTCTAAGAGGATCTGTTGTCTTTCTCTGCTTGGTGCAGAACTCAAGCGAACATCCTAAAATCTTACTGGATGCTCATTAATAAAAGCAGTACACTCATAAACCAGCAGCATCCCATTTTCACAGGAATCCAGGGATCCATAAAGGAGACAGGCTGGGGAGAGAGTGGGTTCTTTACACAGATGCCCTAAGCCTGCAGGTTTGTTTATCTGTAATTGCTATGCAGGTATAAATTATAACAACAAATGCATCCTGTCTGGCAATGGTGACACCAACCCCATAAATAATCATAATTTAATCTTATAGCAAAGAGTTCCGAATGACTCCCTTAATGATTTCCTCTGCTTAATTCCTTCCCCACTGAGTAACTTAATAGGAAAAGGAATACTCTTTCACATTTGTTTCCCTCCAGAAGTTTGGACAACTGCGTAGACTCACACCTGGGGGCTGGAAGCCGTAGGAGGCCATTTGGCCCATGGATAAACAAGTGAGTCGAAGAGGCCCTGGGCTGGAAGAGAGGGAACCAGGCAGTATATCCATCTTGGTATCTGTTCACAGATGTGGAAACTTGGAAACAATCTATCAAGAGATCTGATGGAGTGAACTCTGTCAGTCTCAAGATGGAATGGCTCAGAAAGGAAAGAGTCTGCCTGCAATGCAGAAGACCTGGGTTCGATCCCTGGGTTGGGAAGAGCACTTGGAGAAGGGAACAGCTACTCTCTCCAGTATTCCTGCATGGTTAATCCCATAGACTGAGGAGCCTGGCAGTCCATGGGGCTGCAAAGAGTTGGACATGACTGAGCAACTAACACTTTTACTTTCTTCACTTTATGAGTGAATGCCTCACAGCCGCTACAATCCTTCACAAACAGCATGACATAGTGTGCTGATGTGGCTAAGAAGATGGGCTTTTAAGTCCAACTAACGTGGGGTTGAACCCCAGCTCTGCTCCTTAGTACCTGTGTGACTTCAAGCAAGTGAAATAACCTCTCTGGGCTTCATTTTTCTCATTGTAAAAGGAGGAAGATGGTGCTACCCACTTCATAGAAGACAAAATGAAATTATAGCTGTCAGAGTTTACACTCAGCCTGCCACATATTGATAATAAAAGTCCAAAAGATACTGTTTATTTACTAAATAAATTCTATGGTCACACCTATTATATTTTGGAGATATCAGCAATGATACAGGAAATTTTTCTCATGATAGAATGTTCAATTAAAAATACATCATTACTGACATATTTTAAGATCTTAATTTTTTAATATTAAACATATATATAAATGGCTAGCTAGCTTGATTTAGGCAAAGCAAAAAGGCCAATGGGGAATATATTAAAATGCTAATACTCGTGGGACTTCCCCGGTGGTCCAGTGGTTAAGAGTCTGCCCTGCAGCCTGGATGGAAAGGGGGCTTGGGGGAGAATGGATACATGTGTACATGTGGCTGAGTGCCTTTGCTGTTCTCCTGAAAATATCACAGCATTGTCTATCAGCTATATCCCAATACAAAATAAAAAGTTTTTTTTTTTTTTTTTTAAATGAATCTGCCTTGCAATGCAGGGGACGTGGGTTCCATCCCTGGTCAGGGAAATAAGGTCCCACATGTTGCTGGGCAACTAAGGCTTCGAACTGCAGCCACCAAAGCCCAAGCACTTTGGAGCCCACGTGCTACAAACAGAAAGTCTGTGAGCCACAATGAAAGATCTTGCATTCCACAACTAAGACCTAACACAACCAAATAAAAAATATTACTATTACTTGTTATTCATTTCCCTATACCTTTGAATATTTCCCGTGTTTTCTATAGAGTATATGTATGACATCAGGAGAGACAGAAGGTCTTCAGACTGGCCAGGTCACTGGGAGTGGGGCTCGATGGAGAGTCATCTAGACTCGTGTCCCAACTCTGAGCATCAAATGTCCAGCCACTGCCCCTGGACCAGCCTCCACACAGCAACTTGCCATCAGCTCACGTCTGCCTTTCTCAACACTCCATCCAGGATAGTAAATAACCTAATGGGGCCAAGCTCACACAACTAACTTATGATACCAATATCTTTTGACCCTTAGATCAGCACACCTTCCACCACAACAGGGCATTTGAACTTCCTGGTCCCCACAGCTCAAAGTTCACATTTGGGAGAAGTCTTTATCCCTCTCAGATAGTCATCCTTGGCTCCCGTGGTGGGTTTGTCTGTTTTTCCTCAGTCTCCAAGGGCCGTATTGTACTCAACTGGCCTTTCTACAACATGGCACAAAACCTGGTAATAGAAGAGGCATTCCATATCAGCCAACCCCTTTTTCTTTTTCTCCTGCCTCTCCTCCCCTTCCCCGCCTGCACCTCCAGCCTGATGACCACCATGTCTGTCTTCCCAAGGTACTACCTGTCCCACTGTTGCAGGTGCCACTTTCTGCTTCACTCAGTCTTCAGTGACGCCCCCTCTGCCTCAGCCCCAGGAAGTGAGCCCCGCCTTCCCCAGCACCACACAGCAATGGAGGCTGCAAAGAAGCACACCCAAGTGCATCCTTCTATTGGCTCCCGATGTGCTGACCTGGTCCTGCTGGTGCCCTCATCCAGAAAAGAGAACCACCAGATACGGGAGCATGCTCTGAATGCCACATCACCATTGTCAAAGACTGTCACCCAAACAGAACGCTCAACACTCCCTAGGCCAACCGCAGCCAGGGCCCATCCCATGGGTTCAATCCTGGGAGACCAGAAGCAACTAAGGCCAGTAAGCCTTCATCACCCCTCTCCTCCTGAACTTGCCAACAATGGAGTCTCCACGGCAATAGAGCAAACCTCACAAAAGCCCTGCTTTGTGGTAGAGCCAAACGATAGGGACTGGGTTAGTCCTTCCTGCAGAAATCTAAAAGACATAATGCCTCTCCCATTTCAGAGCCCAGCACACAGGAAAAGCAATTGCCACTCAACATTCTGTTTCTCTTGTTGGATGCCTCCAGAAATGTAACAATATTTAAAATCATTTCACTGAGACCCTGTTAGTCTTAATGCAAGTTACTCAACCAAATGACATCCTGAAAATTTTCAGCCAGAATGTGCTTCAAATAAGATACCAAAATCACTGTGAAATTTTACACCGGCTCTAAAACTATGCAGTGACTTCTCATGATGAGAGGAAACTACAGCGGTGGTTACAGTATGTGGCAAAGGGGCCTCTGGCTGCAGGTCCAGGCGCTGAGGGGACTGCATCCAGGTAAGCCACACTAGCAGGGGACAGGAGAGGAGAAGGTGAGGGAGGGCGTGCTTACCAGAGGGAGGAGCCTTCAGTCCCTGTGACTTCCAAGAAGTCGTAACCATCCTCCAGCTGGAAGTCAATAAAGACCAGGGCGATGGTGTCCCCCAGCTCAGCCAGGATGGTCCAGGTGCAGTCGGCATTGTTGTGGTACTCCGAGGGGAAGTGCGGGCTAGAGATGATGCCGCTCTGGCCCCGCAGGGTTCCCCCGCACGCATCGTCCGCTGTGGGCAGAGACAAGAGGCTCACGTGAGTCCAGGCGCTGGTCCTTATTGTGCCCTTCATCCATGAGAGGCAGAGACGGTCTTGGGACACAAAATGTAGAGAAGATGTACCAAGACCCACTCCAAATCAGCCTCACAAGAATGATACCATGACCTTCTAGAGGTTTTATCATCCACCAGACCTTGTTCTGCGAGTTTTACTCTTGTTCCCATTGAATAGATGAGGAAACCAAGGCACAGGGAGGTAAAGTAACCTGCCTGAGGTCACACAGCCAACAAGCTAGGTCAATGAGCAGGGTGAACTCTGCCTGTTGGAACATGTTTTCAGCTACTACACCACACTGTTCCATAGTGACCAAGAAGGAAGGAGAAATCAGTTGTCATATTAAAAATAAAGTCTAGATTTGGATTTGGGTTTCACAGTTTGCCATCCCTGGGACCCTGGATGATGTACTTTTCTATGCTTCATTCTGTTTCTCTGTCGAATGGTTTCTTGTGACAGCGAATGGGACAATCAATGTGACAGTACCAGCATCAGCCAGTGACGGGCACATGCGAGAAGCCCAACCCATGGCAAGTTCTCCTTTTCCTACCACTTCATCTTGAAGATAAAAAGCAGAGAGGAAATATTAGTAGGATTAAATCTGCATCTTAGAAAGACCACCCTGGCTGTGGCCTAGACAAGGTCTGAGCTGGAACAGTAGGCAGGATGCTCCCAGTAACAGAGAGTCACCAAGCCAAGGTGAGGCCAGGTGTGATCCGTGCTTAGGACCTGAGGAGGGTGGGCATAGGATCTGCCTGAGAGCTAGTTAGGAAGTGGAGTTGACAGGACTGGCAGTTGGGAGGGATGATTCCAGGCTTCAGGCACCCACGCCTGGAGGGATGAAAGGCGCCACTTCCTGTGTCAGGGGACCCAGATGGAGGGGGGTACCTTGTGGAGTGGAAGGCAGCCAATTCTGGACACTACTGCTGAGTGTGTGCAGGGGACGTCCCACTGGAGATGAGCTCACAGCCAGATACATGGAGGCCGGAGTCGGCATTGTTGTGGTACTCCGAGGGAAGTGCGGGCTAGAGATGATGCCGCTCTGGCCCCGCAGGGTTCCCCGCGCATCGTCCGCTGTGGGCAGAGACAAGAGGCTCACGTGAGTCCAGGCGCTGGTCCTTATTGTGCCCTTCATCCATGAGAGGCAGAGACGGTCTTGGGACACAAAATGTAGAGAAGATGTACCAAGACCCACTCCAAATCAGCCTCACAAGAATGATACCATGACCTTCTAGAGGTTTTATCATCCACCAGACCTTGTTCTGCGAGTTTTACTCTTGTTCCCATTGAATAGATGAGGAAACCAAGGCACAGGGAGGTAAAGTAACCTGCCTGAGGTCACACAGCCAACAAGCTAGGTCAATGAGCAGGGTGAACTCTGCCTGTTGGAACATGTTTTCAGCTACTACACCACACTGTTCCATAGTGACCAAGAAGGAAGGAGAAATCAGTTGTCATATTAAAAATAAAGTCTAGATTTGGATTTGGGTTTCACAGTTTGCCATCCCTGGGACCCTGGATGATGTACTTTTCTATGCTTCATTCTGTTTCTCTGTCGAATGGTTTCTTGTGACAGCGAATGGGACAATCAATGTGACAGTACCAGCATCAGCCAGTGACGGGCACATGCGAGAAGCCCAACCCATGGCAAGTTCTCCTTTTCCTACCACTTCATCTTGAAGATAAAAAGCAGAGAGGAAATATTAGTAGGATTAAATCTGCATCTTAGAAAGACCACCCTGGCTGTGGCCTAGACAAGGTCTGAGCTGGAACAGTAGGCAGGATGCTCCCAGTAACAGAGAGTCACCAAGCCAAGGTGAGGCCAGGTGTGATCCGTGCTTAGGACCTGAGGAGGGTGGGCATAGGATCTGCCTGAGAGCTAGTTAGGAAGTGGAGTTGACAGGACTGGCAGTTGGGAGGGATGATTCCAGGCTTCAGGCACCCACGCCTGGAGGGATGAAAGGCGCCACTTCCTGTGTCAGGGGACCCAGATGGAGGGGGGTACCTTGTGGAGTGGAAGGCAGCCAATTCTGGACACTACTGCTGAGTGTGTGCAGGGGACGTCCCACTGGAGAGATGAGCTCACAGCCAGATACATGGAGGCCGTGGAGATAAAGTACGCCTGATTCAGTGACCCTGAACTATTCTTACTAATGTCATTCTACAGAGTCAAAATCTATTTCAAGAGAATGAGCCCATTTCTTTTCTCCTTTTTTGGCCATTCCGTGTAGCACATGGGATCCTAGTCCACTGACCAGGGATCGAATTCACTCCACCTGCCATGGGAGTATGGAGTCTCAACCACTGGATGGCCAAGGAAGCCCTGAGACTGAGCCCATTTTTAAATGCCTGCTCCTCAGTATGTACCAGCACAGAAATGTAGGTGCCCTCACTCTGTAGGTACTCAGAAAAGTTTCCCTCCCACACTCACTAGGTGAGCACCTACTGTGTGCTGGACACTGGGCCAGGACCAGCATCCCATCATGAAAATCTTAATCTCATCCCTCATTTCTCAGAGAGAGAGTGGCCCGGTGAACATGCAGGGACTCCCAGAACTGTCATAACCGAAGTGTCAAGGCACAGGGGCAGCTGATAGGACTTAGGAAGGCTTCAAACAGGAGGCAAAATTTGTGTTGAGATACTCATTCATTCAACAAACATTTACTGAGTGCCTGTCAGGCCCTGTTGTAGGTGGTAAAGCTACCTCTGCAAATGAGACAGAAGAAAATCCCTACCCTCATGAAACAGATCTTCCAGTTGGAGGGAAACAAATAATACCCAAGATAAATACACAAACCCTAAGGGAAGTGAGGTGGTGACCAACACAGAAGGAAGGAAGGGGGACCCTGCACTGGAAGTGGCACTGTGGACATTCCAGAAAGGGAAGACCTCATTGAGAAGCTGACATCTAAGCCAACATCTGAAGGAGGCAGAGGAGCAAGCCTGGTGCTCAAATGAGGGAAAAGTGTTCAAGCTAGAATAGCAAATGCAAAGGCCCTGGTGTGCTGAGGCCTGAAACTTTCTTTCCCCTTTTTGGAGGGATGATTCCAGGCTTCAGGCACCCACGCCTGGAGGGATGAAAGGCGCCACTTCCTGTGTCAGGGGACCCAGATGGAGGGGGGTACCTTGTGGAGTGGAAGGCAGCCAATTCTGGACACTACTGCTGAGTGTGTGCAGGGGACGTCCCACTGGAGAGATGAGCTCACAGCCAGATACATGGAGGCCGTGGAGATAAAGTACGCCTGATTCAGTGACCCTGAACTATTCTTACTAATGTCATTCTACAGAGTCAAAATCTATTTCAAGAGAATGAGCCCATTTCTTTTCTCCTTTTTTGGCCATTCCGTGTAGCACATGGGATCCTAGTCCACTGACCAGGGATCGAATTCACTCCACCTGCCATGGGAGTATGGAGTCTCAACCACTGGATGGCCAAGGAAGCCCTGAGACTGAGCCCATTTTTAAATGCCTGCTCCTCAGTATGTACCAGCACAGAAATGTAGGTGCCCTCACTCTGTAGGTACTCAGAAAAGTTTCCCTCCCACACTCACTAGGTGAGCACCTACTGTGTGCTGGACACTGGGCCAGGACCAGCATCCCATCATGAAAATCTTAATCTCATCCCTCATTTCTCAGAGAGAGAGTGGCCCGGTGAACATGCAGGGACTCCCAGAACTGTCATAACCGAAGTGTCAAGGCACAGGGGCAGCTGATAGGACTTAGGAAGGCTTCAAACAGGAGGCAAAATTTGTGTTGAGATACTCATTCATTCAACAAACATTTACTGAGTGCCTGTCAGGCCCTGTTGTAGGTGGTAAAGCTACCTCTGCAAATGAGACAGAAGAAAATCCCTACCCTCATGAAACAGATCTTCCAGTTGGAGGGAAACAAATAATACCCAAGATAAATACACAAACCCTAAGGGAAGTGAGGTGGTGACCAACACAGAAGGAAGGAAGGGGGACCCTGCACTGGAAGTGGCACTGTGGACATTCCAGAAAGGGAAGACCTCATTGAGAAGCTGACATCTAAGCCAACATCTGAAGGAGGCAGAGGAGCAAGCCTGGTGCTCAAATGAGGGAAAAGTGTTCAAGCTAGAATAGCAAATGCAAAGGCCCTGGTGTGCTGAGGCCTGAAACTTTCTTTCCCCCCCTTTTTTTTGGAGTATAGTTGACTGACAATATTGCAATAGCTTCAGGTGTACAGCGAACTTACTG
Source organism: Tragulus kanchil (assembly GCA_022376925.1). NCBI lineage: Eukaryota > Metazoa > Chordata > Mammalia > Artiodactyla > Tragulidae > Tragulus > Tragulus kanchil. The sequence continues at coordinate 129,968,616 of JAIOJX010000032.1, read as the reverse complement.
TTAAACGTCTTTTACAGAGTGTTGTTATTTACAGCTATACATAATCCCAAAGCAATCACAGGTATATTCCTGACCCCTCCCACCTGAGCCCTGCCCTTCTTTCCCTTCCCTGTCCCACCCCTCCAGGTTGTTGCGTATCCCCATGTAAGTTCTCTTAGTCTTACAGCTCATTCACAATGGTTATCTCTTTTACATATGATAGTGTAGGAGGCCTGGAATTTTTGAAAAGCATCAGGAAACCTGAGGGGGCAGAGCAATGGCAGTAAGGGGGAGAGTGGCAGGGAGCAGGCTGTGGAGGACCTTTGAGATCACTGCTCTGTCTTGGGTTTTGATTTGAGTGAGATGAGAAGCAAGTGGTGGGCTCTGAGATGACATGATCTGATTGTGTCTTAACAGCATCCCTTGAGCTGCTGTGTAGACAATAGACCAAAGAGGAAGAAGGCAGAAGCAAGGATCTTATAGAAGTTAATACAGTGATTCGGGAGAGAGATGTTGGTGGCTTGGACCAGGTGGTACCAGTGAGATGAAGTCAGCATTTGGCTGCAATTTGAATGCTGAGCAGGCGGGATGCACTTCAATGAAGGGTTGGCTGCCTGGTAGGATCAGGCAAAAGGGTGTCCTGGGCAGAGGAAAGGCAGGAGCAAGGCAGCGGCAGGGGTGCTTGTGGCATTTAGGGATGTAGTCAGGGTTGTCTGGACTCAAAGGGCAACACAGAGATGACAGAGCTGAGCAAGCGGGAAGGCAGGGCTGCCTGTGAAGCGCCTCGGATCCAGGCAAAGGAGCTGCAGTTCTGTTCTTCTCCTCCTTGTCGCTTTCTCTCCTGCTGCCTCCAACCCAGGTGCCCTGTTCCCGGAAAGGAGGCTGGGACGGAAGGTAGGCACATCTGCCTTGCTTGGCTTTAAATCAAGCTTGCTGGTGCTGTTTGTCGCATCAAGTTCCACGGTTTTTCCACCTTGGCTATCTCTCTAGCAGAAGCCTGTGAAGTCTGACATCCAAGACAGAGTTTGTCTCCTTCTGATGTAAATAACTTCACCATGACCAGTACCAGGGAGATAAGCCCCAGGAGTCAGCCAGCAAGCGAGAGATTTGTCAGTGTTGCTCCCAGCAAGCACTGAGACTGGCGGCTGCAGGAGTCCCACCAAGGCCCTGTCTACCCCGGTGGAAATATCTACACCCCTTGCCACAGGGGCTTCATCTTGATGGCACTGAAGATTAGGAAAATCATGGTCAAAGAGGAGTCACTTGGCCTGGACTTTGAAAAAGAAATTGGACTGTGCGGAGGGAGAGAAAAGAAAGGGCCTCCCCACGGAGGAAACAGGGCATGGGAGGCAAGGGGACCCCAATGGGCGTGGTGCACCTGGGGAGTGGCGAACATTTCCTCCAGAAGAAGGTGTAGGATGCATGAGATGAACGGTTGGGTGGACGTGGGAAGAAAGGTAGAGGTCCACTCAGAAAGGCCTCAGCAGGCTTGCTAAAGGGACGGATGCTACCCTGCTGGAGCTGGGGAGACCTGCAGGGCTACCAGCAGGGAGTGAAAGCCAGGTCTGCTTTAGTGACCGGTCCCTGAACAGTGGATGGACGCTGTGGTTCAGGGGATGACGAGGGTGGCAGGTGAGGAGAAGCAGTGAGGAGAATGGTGAAGAGGCTTGCATACAGAGCCAGAACTCTGGGCTGTGGGAGGGAAGAGAAGGAGCTGAAGAGATTCAAGAGCCAGCCTGGGGGAGAAGCGAGAGGAGATGGCCTCCACCTGGGAGTGGCCTGCAAAGGAGAGGAGGAGGGAAGGAGGACCCTGAGGTCCCTACTGGGGCAACGGCACTGATGACGGCAGTGATGAGGCCAGGGAGGGCCCCTTCCCCACCCCCATGCTGTGTGTGAGTGCAGGAGGGACCAGCAGGTGGCCAGGCACATGGGCCGGGAACACCCTGGTGAGGCCCTGGAGCCTGGAGCCCGAGAAGCTAGGAGTGGGTGGGTGGGTGAAGAGGGGACTGGTCCACAGGAGTGGAGACGCCGGGGCACAGAAGAGGTATTTAATGGGCAGCAGGCAAAAGCAACAGCTCCTGAAAGGAGGCTGAGAAGGAGCAGTCAGGCGGAGGGCAGAGGGGAAGCCCTCAAGGGGAAAGATGGGGAGTGGGTGAGGCGTGCAGGGACCCTGAGCTGGCCCCAGGTACCATGGTGCGTGCAGAGTCCCCAACAGGCCCACGCTCTTCAGGGCCTGTACATCTTGATGACAACGATGTAGCAGTGAGGGAGGCTGGAGGGGAGGTATGTCTTGGGTGAGATAAAGACTTCACAGCCCACCTGTCTAGTTCCAGTTCTAGAAACCCAACTAGGCGTCTATCCCTTCTACGTTATTCCCAACCCAACCTGACCATGACCGCCCTTGTCCTCTCTTCCCTTCACGCTCAGCCTTCTGCCAGTGCCCTGTCTTAGAGGGAGGGCATTGGCACCATTCATCCCGTGCCTCACACCAGAGCTGGAGGCATCCTCTATCCCTTCAATGTCCCACACCCAACAGTGACCAAGGCCTGCCCAATCTTCTAAACGGCTCTTGATTCGGTCTCTCGTCTTCACTGTATCTGCTCTACCCTAAATCACATTGTGGTACAAGCCCAGCCAAGAAGGCTCCCTGCCCTGGCCCAACCCCATTCCCCAAGACACCAGACCTGATGACACCACGCCCTCTACAGGAGCCCTGGCACCTCTACTGTCATTCTGGATATCAAGGGTTGAAAGGGACCTCATAGGGCCTCACCCCATACTAACCTCTCCCCACCTACTTCCCAAAACCACACTGGCCTCCTCCCAGCCCTTCTGTTGCACCAAGCATCTCCCTGCCCAAGAACCTGTGAAAATGCCATTCTCCCTGGAATCTTCTTCTCCACCTCCTTGGGCCTGGATGGCCCCTCCTTAACCTTTAGGTCCCAGTCTTAGAATCACTTCCTCAAGGGTGTTTCCAGAAACAGAATACCCTTCTCCCCAGTATATACTTACAGAGTACCACAGACTTTACCAGAATGGGTCAACTGAGTAACGTATTTAACGTCTAGACAGTAAAATCCACGAGTGCAGGGGCCATGTCTGTTCTGTTCCCAGCACCTACCACATTTCCTAGTATATGGAAGGCACCCTGTAAATACCAGCTGAACCAAAAAATGAAACACAAAACTGAAGCTCGGAAAGGCTCAGTAACTTTCAGAAGGTGATGCAGTAGGTAGTCCAGTCAAGGTTCCAGCTAGTCTCTCTGGCACCAAGAATACAGTCTCCGCTGTATCACACCTCCTGAAACCCAGCAGGACCCTGCAGGATATTTCCAGGGACAGACCCCCACCCCCAGTATCCACTCCCTGTTAAAAAAGCTTTAGCCTCCTAGGCCTTCTTCCAACTCCAAAGAGTAAATTTAATTAGAAAAGTGAGAAAATGTAGAAACAAAGGAAAGGAGTCAAGCAAGATAGATAAATAGTTTAGTCATAAAGTCAAAGGGCTTTAGCTTCTCCTCAAGGGCTACAGACAACATCCCAAGCAATATCCCTGAGTTGTTTTGCAGAGACTAAAACCTCACCAGGTGCAGAAAGTTAATTGCATGCTGACCACCAACGTGTAGACTCCAGATTGGTTGAAACCAGAAGGGTGATGATGTTGACTCTCAATTAGCCACCACCAACCAATCAGAGAATGTTCATGAGCTGATTGGGCACCTTGGCATTCTCTCCCAAAGACTCTGCATCCCCATGAATTACTGCTGTGATGTGAACCCTGGGGCAGAACCTTCACCCTGGCTCCCTCCATCCACAGAAAGGCCAGCAAAGGGTCCAACGTGACTGAGCACATGCACACACACACTTACACGCAGACTCGAGAAAGAGTGATATAAATGAACTTATTTGTAAAACAAAACAGTCTCACAGACAAAGAAAACACATTTATGGTTACCAAAGGGGAATCCAAGGCTGGGGGAGAATAAATTAGGACCTTAGGATTAACAGGCACATACTATTATCTACAAAATAGATAAATAGCAAGGTCTAACTTTATAGCAGAGGTAACTATGAATATTTTCAATAGCTTGTAATAGCCTATAAAATAATCTGAAAAAGAATGTACATATATATATATATATATATATATATATATATATATATATGATCTGGATCACTTTGCTGTATACCTAAAGCTAACAGAACATTGTAAATCAGCTCTTCTTCCATTTTAAAAAAAGAGGAAGAAGATGGAGATGGAATATTTGAAAATCATGGCTAAAATGGGTAAATTTTGTTTTATCTTTATTCTTTTCTGTATTTGGCAGGATTACGTCAAATGACCATGCACTATTTTCATCATCAAAGAAGAGGCATGAGAAATTATCTTAGAAATAAGTTTGATTATTACACCTCCTGAAACCCAGCAGGACCCTGCAGGATATTTCCAGGGACAGACCCCCACCCCCAGTATCCACTCCCTGTTAAAAAAGCTTTAGCCTCCTAGGCCTTCTTCCAACTCCAAAGAGTAAATTTAATTAGAAAAGTGAGAAAATGTAGAAACAAAGGAAAGGAGTCAAGCAAGATAGATAAATAGTTTAGTCATAAAGTCAAAGGGCTTTAGCTTCTCCTCAAGGGCTACAGACAACATCCCAAGCAATATCCCTGAGTTGTTTTGCAGAGACTAAAACCTCACCAGGTGCAGAAAGTTAATTGCATGCTGACCACCAACGTGTAGACTCCAGATTGGTTGAAACCAGAAGGGTGATGATGTTGACTCTCAATTAGCCACCACCAACCAATCAGAGAATGTTCATGAGCTGATTGGGCACCTTGGCATTCTCTCCCAAAGACTCTGCATCCCCATGAATTACTGCTGTGATGTGAACCCTGGGGCAGAACCTTCACCCTGGCTCCCTCCATCCACAGAAAGGCCAGCAAAGGGTCCAACGTGACTGAGCACATGCACACACACACTTACACGCAGACTCGAGAAAGAGTGATATAAATGAACTTATTTGTAAAACAAAACAGTCTCACAGACAAAGAAAACACATTTATGGTTACCAAAGGGGAATCCAAGGCTGGGGGAGAATAAATTAGGACCTTAGGATTAACAGGCACATACTATTATCTACAAAATAGATAAATAGCAAGGTCTAACTTTATAGCAGAGGTAACTATGAATATTTTCAATAGCTTGTAATAGCCTATAAAATAATCTGAAAAAGAATGTACATATATAGATATATATATATATATATATATATATGATCTGGATCACTTTGCTGTATACCTAAAGCTAACAGAACATTGTAAATCAGCTCTTCTTCCATTTTAAAAAAAGAGGAAGAAGATGGAGATGGAATATTTGAAAATCATGGCTAAAATGGGTAAATTTTGTTTTATCTTTATTCTTTTCTGTATTTGGCAGGATTACGTCAAATGACCATGCACTATTTTCATCATCAAAGAAGAGGCATGAGAAATTATCTTAGAAATAAGTTTGATTATTATCGCGGGAGAGAGACAGGCTAGGAAGTGGGTGACCAACTATCTCAGTTTACAATGAACTGAGGGGGTATCTAGGGTGTGCTGGGAAAACCAGGTCAAGCTGGTCACCCCAGATGGGAGGCTGAGGCCGAGGCAAGCACAGAAGGGAGACGGGGCTTCCTGGGTGCGGTCTTGGAGTAAAGACGTTCTGAGCATATAGAGAGGCTGAATTTAAAGAGAGAAGAATTTCCAGGGTGAGGTCAGGAGAAAAGCAGCCGAGAGAGAGCCATGCACAGGAGACACGTATGTAACAGGAAGAGAAAGGATGTCTCTTCTAAGTCAGGAGGGCAGGAGGGCAGGAGGGTGGGGGGTAAAGGGAGGGAGGGGTGGGCAGACAGGTTAAAAATAAACTTGCTGATGTAGAGGAGGAAGGTTGAGGGAGTGCACGCACACCTGTGAGAGTCAGGAGGCCTGATGAGGTCTAAAAACCCCTGGAATACATGGGGACTCTGAGAACCCTGGGTGACCCCCAGACCTGGGCTCCCCACAGTGGGGACCCCACCTCCTGCTGGAGTGGATGGAGACTGGGTCCCACCGGAAGCTCCACACCCTCCCAGGTGCCGCCCACCCCTCAGACCCTGCCTGGCCACCTACCTCTGCAGGAGGGCAGGGGGAAGTCCCACGTGGCACTGTTCTCAGAGCCAGCGTGGCAGGTGAGCACCGCGTGGCCCTCCAGGAAGAAGCCGGGGTTGCAGCTGTAGCGGACCTTGTCGCCGAGATTGAAGGTGGAGCCCTGCTGGACGCCATTCGGCAGCCGCCCGGGGTTCCCGCACGTGTGGCTGGGGAGAACTGTGAGCAGAAGGAGAGAAGCAGCCTGTGAGTGGGGCTCCAGCCCTGGCACTCTGCCTGAGGGCCGCCTCCCTGGGCGACCCTCCACCCAGACCCCAGGCGCTTAGAGCCTGGATACAGTGAGTACCGGGCCCCCTCTCTTCGCTAGGACAGGACCACCCCTTCAAGGCTGCCTGGCCCTGAGTACTCACAGGGGTCACGTGATCAAAAGGAGTCACACGTGCAATTTATTCCTAACACCCAGGCCTTTTCTCACGCACAGCCCTGGATGTGAAGCATGTCTGAGCCTGTGGATCAGTCAGATCAGTTTCACCGGTATTCTGCCCACACCACTCCAGGTCATTTTAATTGTTGCTACCAAAGGCTTGCATGTCCTCCTCCAAGGGGTAAGGAGCCCAGACGATAAGGCGCTGGCCTGAATTGTTTTCCAGGAACTTGTGTCTAGTTCTAGTTGAGCAGGTTAAGACTGGATAGGACCACCCACTCTCTAACTGGGCATGTGCAAGTGTCTGCTCGTTGACGTTTTGATATCAGAGGGCTGAAAACTCCACCCTCACGTGCTGCTAAGTGCTCTCTTGGAATGTGCAAAGGTCTATTGCTTAGTCACATGCATGCAGAACCATGATCTCTTGACCTTTCTCCAGTCACTTTCCCCCGTGCTCCCCAAGCCTCAAGCCACCCTGTTTCTCTAGTCTCTGTCTCACAGATACCCTGAGCCCCTTGCCTTTGGGGAGGCCGATGGGAGACTTGTTTCCCCATCTCCTCACTTGGACACTTTGTGAATAAACCCTCTCTTAGTTGTAGACCTCAGCATCTCAGCACATTGGCTTGCAGTGCCCTGGGCAAAATGAACCTGATTCAGTAACAAGTCCATCCCATCGCTTAAGAGGCCCCAGGGAAATCCCTTTCATCTCTTGGGCTTGATTGCCCTGAATGCAGATACCACTGTCCTTCCCACTGAACACCATGGAAGGGACAAAGACAGTGGTGCTCGTTAAACCCGACGTCCTTTCTTTGCGGGGGTGGCCCTCCAGGAAGAAGCCGGGGTTGCAGCTGTAGCGGACCTTGTCGCCGAGATTGAAGGTGGAGCCCTGCTGGACGCCATTCGGCAGCCGCCCGGGGTTCCCGCACGTGTGGCTGGGGAGAACTGTGAGCAGAAGGAGAGAAGCAGCCTGTGAGTGGGGCTCCAGCCCTGGCACTCTGCCTGAGGGCCGCCTCCCTGGGCGACCCTCCACCCAGACCCCAGGCGCTTAGAGCCTGGATACAGTGAGTACCGGGCCCCCTCTCTTCGCTAGGACAGGACCACCCCTTCAAGGCTGCCTGGCCCTGAGTACTCACAGGGGTCACGTGATCAAAAGGAGTCACACGTGCAATTTATTCCTAACACCCAGGCCTTTTCTCACGCACAGCCCTGGATGTGAAGCATGTCTGAGCCTGTGGATCAGTCAGATCAGTTTCACCGGTATTCTGCCCACACCACTCCAGGTCATTTTAATTGTTGCTACCAAAGGCTTGCATGTCCTCCTCCAAGGGGTAAGGAGCCCAGACGATAAGGCGCTGGCCTGAATTGTTTTCCAGGAACTTGTGTCTAGTTCTAGTTGAGCAGGTTAAGACTGGATAGGACCACCCACTCTCTAACTGGGCATGTGCAAGTGTCTGCTCGTTGACGTTTTGATATCAGAGGGCTGAAAACTCCACCCTCACGTGCTGCTAAGTGCTCTCTTGGAATGTGCAAAGGTCTATTGCTTAGTCACATGCATGCAGAACCATGATCTCTTGACCTTTCTCCAGTCACTTTCCCCCGTGCTCCCCAAGCCTCAAGCCACCCTGTTTCTCTAGTCTCTGTCTCACAGATACCCTGAGCCCCTTGCCTTTGGGGAGGCCGATGGGAGACTTGTTTCCCCATCTCCTCACTTGGACACTTTGTGAATAAACCCTCTCTTAGTTGTAGACCTCAGCATCTCAGCACATTGGCTTGCAGTGCCCTGGGCAAAATGAACCTGATTCAGTAACAAGTCCATCCCATCGCTTAAGAGGCCCCAGGGAAATCCCTTTCATCTCTTGGGCTTGATTGCCCTGAATGCAGATACCACTGTCCTTCCCACTGAACACCATGGAAGGGACAAAGACAGTGGCACGGAGTAGGTGCTCGTTAAACCCGACGTCCTTTCTTTCATGTGTGTCTGCCCCAGGAGCCAGAGGAGTGCTGTGGTCCAGTGGGTTTACGGGAGTTGCAGGGGTAATGAGTGCTGGAAGAGGCAGGGAGGTAGGTAGATAAGAACTAGAATTCTGATCAGACTGACCTGTTTCAAGGGGAAGATGGCGAGCTGGAGAACATACAGTGGCCACTTGAGCCAGAGTGGTAATGGCCAGCTGTCAGTGTGCTCTCCTTACGTAGAGGAAACAGTCTTGGTGAGGGTGTGAGAGCATCATGACTGCCAATCAGGAGGGAGCATGCCATGCCTCTGTGACTGAGTCATGTGTTCAGCCTAACTCAGTTCCCCCTACCTTCTGCCTTTCTTCCTCGAGCTGGAACTGCCTGTGCCCAGAAGGTCCCACCATTCCACACCTCCCCAGTGAAGACAAGTGGTCATGGCGTGTCCAGACTGCCATCCAAGCGTGTGCACGCGTTCTCAGTTGCTAAGTTGTGTTGAACTCTTTGCAACCCCATGGACTGTAGACCACCAGGCTCCTCTGTCCATGAGATTTTCTAGGCAAGAATAAGGAGGGGGTTGCCATTTCTTCCTCCAGGGCGTCTTCCTGATCCAGGAAGGCGTCTTCCTGATCTACATCCCCTGCATTGGCAGGTAGATCCTTTACCAGTGCAGCACCTGGGAAGCCCTGCTGACAAGTACCTCTCCATTACTTCATCTTTTTTCCATGAGCCATTTTCCCAGGCCCAAGGGAATTTTAGGAAATTTTTTCACCCTTTTCCCCGTGCTCCCCAAGCCCCCCCTGTTTCTAGTCTCTGTCTCACAGATACCCTGAGCCCCTTGCCTTTGGGGAGGCCGATGGGAGACTTGTTTCCCCATCTCCTCACTTGGACACTTTGTGAATAAACCCTCTCTTAGTTGTAGACCTCAGCATCTCAGCACATTGGCTTGCAGTGCCCTGGGCAAAATGAACCTGATTCAGTAACAAGTCCATCCCATCGCTTAAGAGGCCCCAGGGAAATCCCTTTCATCTCTTGGGCTTGATTGCCCTGAATGCAGATACCACTGTCCTTCCCACTGAACACCATGGAAGGGACAAAGACAGTGGCACGGAGTAGGTGCTCGTTAAACCCGACGTCCTTTCTTTCATGTGTGTCTGCCCCAGGAGCCAGAGGAGTGCTGTGGTCCAGTGGGTTTACGGGAGTTGCAGGGGTAATGAGTGCTGGAAGAGGCAGGGAGGTAGGTAGATAAGAACTAGAATTCTGATCAGACTGACCTGTTTCAAGGGGAAGATGGCGAGCTGGAGAACATACAGTGGCCACTTGAGCCAGAGTGGTAATGGCCAGCTGTCAGTGTGCTCTCCTTACGTAGAGGAAACAGTCTTGGTGAGGGTGTGAGAGCATCATGACTGCCAATCAGGAGGGAGCATGCCATGCCTCTGTGACTGAGTCATGTGTTCAGCCTAACTCAGTTCCCCCTACCTTCTGCCTTTCTTCCTCGAGCTGGAACTGCCTGTGCCCAGAAGGTCCCACCATTCCACACCTCCCCAGTGAAGACAAGTGGTCATGGCGTGTCCAGACTGCCATCCAAGCGTGTGCACGCGTTCTCAGTTGCTAAGTTGTGTTGAACTCTTTGCAACCCCATGGACTGTAGACCACCAGGCTCCTCTGTCCATGAGATTTTCTAGGCAAGAATAAGGAGGGGGTTGCCATTTCTTCCTCCAGGGCGTCTTCCTGATCCAGGAAGGCGTCTTCCTGATCTACATCCCCTGCATTGGCAGGTAGATCCTTTACCAGTGCAGCACCTGGGAAGCCCTGCTGACAAGTACCTCTCCATTACTTCATCTGATGATGCTTTCTTGAGGCCAGCCCTGAGAGGCCATAGAGCAGGATGGTGGAAAGTACAGACCTAAGAGACTCAATGTTTGGGTTCCCATCCCAGCCTAGTGGCTTACTACCTGTGAGACCTTGAGCAAGTCTCTGAACCTCTCTGTGCTTCAGTTTCCTCCTTTGTAAGAGGTGGTTCACAACAGTACCTTCCTCTGGAGTTGTTGGAGAATTAAACAAGTGGAGGTATATAAAGCACTTAGAGCCTGGATACAGTGAGTACCACATGGTAAAGCTCCCAGTCCAGTGGGCGATAGATACAATTAAAGGCAGGGTAAGTGTTATGATGAGATATGCATAAGGCAGGGAACCAAACCCAGTCAGGGGGCAGTCAGAGCCAGCTTCCTGGAAGAAGTGATGTCTATGCTGAACCCTGAGAGACGAGTAAAAATTAGCTGGTCAAAGGGTGTTCCAGGCACAGGAAATATCATGTGCAAAGACCCTGGGCCAGAGATAACCTAAGAGTTCAGGGAAACTGGAATAAGAGGGACGAGTAAGATTACGGGGTAGGGATGATCAGCCTAGATTCTAGAGAGCGTCCCAGGCCCTTGCAGTACCCTCTTTCAGCCCATATTGCTGTCTTTCAGGACCCTCTCTGCCAGCCAGGCTGATCTCAGAGTCCTCAGAAAAAAGACTTTCCATCTGCCTTCTCCTCTCCTCCCAGGAGGAGGCAGTTTTTTTGTGGAGGAAAAGGGCAGACTTGGGTACTAGCTCAATCTGGTCTGAAGCCAGGTGCGGTCACTGTCTTATTCTGTGGCCTTGAGTCCTGTGACCTCTCTGAGCCTTAGTTTCCTCAGCTGAGAAAGAACAGTAATATCTGTCCCGTGGCTGATGAAATTATTGATCATAACCAATGCATGGCTGGCACAGTGCCCAGCACATAGTAGGTGCTCTAAACAGCAGATGCTGTCCTCCACTGTGCTGTAGGGCACACAGTCCCTGGGTGTATTCCGGGAGCCTAACAAAGTGTCTGGCATTTGTAGGCATATGTTTCAGTGCTCATTAATTAGTTGTTCAGAAGAACTACTCATTGATGCGTTCATTCCCACATGCAATGAAAATGTATACGGGCCTGCTGCCCTTTGTGCTGGTAATAGCAGTGGCCTGGACAAAAGGGTCCCTCCCCTTATGTGGCTTGTGTTTTAGTGGGAGAACTATCTTAAGGGCTGAAGAGCTCTTCCCTCCCTGTTCTCTGCGTCTCATAAGTGAGATGACCCAGACTAGCTTAGAATATAGTCTTTGGGCTGCTGAACCCCTTGGCCTTTCCCATAATCCCTTGTTGCTGGCTTCCTTGGTGTTTCCAATGATCCAGCTCGTCGATTCCTTGGCATTTCCCACAATCCCAAGCTGTCTGTAGCGGAGGTGGAGACTGTGACATGGGTGTGTTTGAGAGTGTTAGGGGTACAAGGGGCGGGTCAGGTAAACATTTGGAGAAGAAAGCAAGCTAAAGAGGGGAGGGAGCCAACCTGGGGAAATGGGCTGAGAACTGGTATAGAACGAACGTTTCATTTTCCGCAACAAGACGCAAAAACCCAATTTAATTAAATTAGTAATGTCAAATTTTTAATGAACCTACTTCTGCTTTGAGCTTTCTTCCTTTAAAATTAATGACTGGAACGTAACTGTAAATAAAATCCGATTCTTTTTAAAACGTCACTCTCAAATGCTCACTGCTCTTTACTTAATGAGCTGTTCACAATCAGACCACTCTGACCCGACACCTCCCCTGGGACTTGGATGTGATGAGAGGTCGCTCATTTTCAAGCCCACCTCCTTTTTTTATCTTGAGCTCTGCTCCTGAGAGGCTGAGCAGGGAATGGAAAGGGGGCAGATGTTGGTCTCATAGAGGCCTGGATTCAAATGTCAGCTCGTCCACCTCTAGCTGAGTAACTTGAGCCATAAACTATACTTATCTGGGCTTTCGTTTTTCATTTTTTTCATCTGAAAATGAGGATACTTTCTTCTTTTGCCTCTAGTGGGTGAAGGAGGAATTGATCATAACCAATGCATGGCTGGCACAGTGCCCAGCACATAGTAGGTGCTCTAAACAGCAGATGCTGTCCTCCACTGTGCTGTAGGCACACAGTCCCTGGTGTATTCCGGGAGCCTAACAAAGTGTCTGGCATTTGTGCATATGTTTCAGTGCTCATTAATTAGTTGTTCAGAAGAACTACTCATTGATGCGTTCATTCCCACATGCAATGAAAATGTATACGGGCCTGCTGCCCTTTGTGCTGGTAATAGCAGTGGCCTGGACAAAAGGGTCCCTCCCCTTATGTGGCTTGTGTTTTAGTGGGAGAACTATCTTAAGGGCTGAAGAGCTCTTCCCTCCCTGTTCTCTGCGTCTCATAAGTGAGATGACCCAGACTAGCTTAGAATATAGTCTTTGGGCTGCTGAACCCCTTGGCCTTTCCCATAATCCCTTGTTGCTGGCTTCCTTGGTGTTTCCAATGATCCAGCTCGTCGATTCCTTGGCATTTCCCACAATCCCAAGCTGTCTGTAGCGGAGGTGGAGACTGTGACATGGGTGTGTTTGAGAGTGTTAGGGGTACAAGGGGCGGGTCAGGTAAACATTTGGAGAAGAAAGCAAGCTAAAGAGGGGAGGGAGCCAACCTGGGGAAATGGGCTGAGAACTGGTATAGAACGAACGTTTCATTTTCCGCAACAAGACGCAAAAACCCAATTTAATTAAATTAGTAATGTCAAATTTTTAATGAACCTACTTCTGCTTTGAGCTTTCTTCCTTTAAAATTAATGACTGGAACGTAACTGTAAATAAAATCCGATTCTTTTTAAAACGTCACTCTCAAATGCTCACTGCTCTTTACTTAATGAGCTGTTCACAATCAGACCACTCTGACCCGACACCTCCCCTGGGACTTGGATGTGATGAGAGGTCGCTCATTTTCAAGCCCACCTCCTTTTTTTATCTTGAGCTCTGCTCCTGAGAGGCTGAGCAGGGAATGGAAAGGGGGCAGATGTTGGTCTCATAGAGGCCTGGATTCAAATGTCAGCTCGTCCACCTCTAGCTGAGTAACTTGAGCCATAAACTATACTTATCTGGGCTTTCGTTTTTCATTTTTTTCATCTGAAAATGAGGATACTTTCTTCTTTTGCCTCTAGTGTGAAGGAGGAAATTGTATTAGCTTCCTAGAGCTGCTGTAACAAAGTACCACAAATTGGGTGGCTTAGAACAACAGAGACTTATGGTCTCACAGCTACGGAGGTTAGAAGTTCAAATTCCAAGTTTTGACAGGATCACGATCCCTCTGAAATCTTGTAGGGGAAACCTTCCCTGTCTCTTCTTAGCTGCTGGTCGTCTTCTAGCAACCTTTAACTTTCCTTGGTGTGTTCATGCATCCGTCCAACTCTTCCCCTTCCCCTCGCATTCTCCCTCTGTGTCTCTGTGTCCACATTTCATCTTGTTATAAGGACACCAACTATATTGAATCAGGACACACTCCAGTGGCCTCATCTTAACTTCATCTGCAAAAGCCCTGTTTCCAAATAAGGTCATATCCACAGGTAGCGGGGTTAGGTCTTCAGCATATCTTTTGGGGGGAACATAATTCAACTCAGAGCTGCTGTACAGATTAAATAAAGCTAGATTTGTCATACCTGCCATTCAGTTCCTGGTATGTTTTGGGCCCTGGGCTACAAATTTCTTTTACTCAATCCTCGAAATAATCATGTGCAATACTTATGATCCTCATTTTACAGATGAAAAACAAACAAACAAACAAACTGAGGCACAGAGAGCTTAAGCAATGTCCCCTAAGGCCACAGAGCTAGAAACAGGAAGAGCTAGGTTGTGAATCTAGGTCTTTCTGGCTTTGTCATCCAACACTCTTCACTTTGGAATACAGTACTGCTTCTGACAGAGACAGTGCCCGGTACACAGTGGGTACTGGGTGCTTAATGATCAAGAGTTCCCTTCCTCCCTTCATTATTGTAGACATTGAGACAAAATGAAGTGTGATTACCTGATTGTCCAGATTTAATTGTCTGTCTTCTCTTCTCCGGTCTGATTTGCCAATCTTGTACTTTTTAATAATGTCAAGGGCAACACTTAAAGTGTGGTCTTTTGTGATGTCTCTGCTGCACAACTTGCTGGCCAGACAGAGATCAGAGATAAACCACAAAGCCAGACTTTCTAAGGCACAGTGTTCTTTGATTTTTGGATTTTGCCTGTGTGTTTTTTTGGCACAGATATTATAACCGTTCATGCTCTCCTGTCTATAAAACTTCCCTTTGATTGCTTACAAAATGAAGAGTGGGATATTTACATCCAAGGCAGCCCAGAACAATATTATTAAAGCTGCGCCTGACATTGAACAGTTTCATTGTAGATTAGCTGTGGGGAATTTTGTCCCTTCTACAAAGCCCGACTCTTGCCAATCAACATGATAGTCTCAGTGATTATATGACAATGAATCTCCTTTGTGGTTGGAGTGCAGCAAAAGCTACATCATGCCTTCTTTTATTTTTAATTTGAGACTTTAGTTCCCATATTATAATGAAGAGTCGTTTATGCTCTCTGGACAAGCACCCTCCATATGTCTGATTCCTTATCTTCCATCAAGTAGTGTTTTTCATCTCCATAGCCATACGGTCGATACAGACTGGCAGGACGGCTGGGAGAAAGGATACAGGAAGAAGGACTGCTTCTTCCACAGCCCTCAGCATGGATAGGGGAGATGGTGTTGGGTGTGTGTCTGTGTTTGATTTGAGGGGAAGTGGTGTGGACAGGGAAGATGGTGTTGCACGCATGTGTGAGAGAGAGAGAGACTGGAGGGGTAGTGGGCATGGACGGGGAGAGAAGAACAAGACCCATTATCTTTTGAGTGTCTATGCTAGGCCAGGCACTTCTGCGGGACACACTGTATCTTAGTAAATACTTAACCCCCCTTGTTTTTTAGCCATCTGGCCTAGTAAACACAATTAAGTGCACACTTAGGCGGTGTCATCTTCATTGTCAAATGCGCTCTCTATATTTCCATCCTGAAGAACTGGCTATATTTGTTGTGCTGCTCTCCTCCCATGTACATCTGATATAGTACATAGTTGATGCACTCAGTTGTTTATTGTTTGTTTCACTCTGTTACAATATAAGCTCCATGAACACAGACATCCTTTTAATCTGTTTTGTTCCCTTCTATGCCCTAGGTTCCTCAAAAAGTGCCTGATACATGATAATACCTTGATCAAAGTTTATTGAGTGACTTTGTAATCTTAGTTAATTCTCCCAATAAACCACTGACAGAGGGGCTATTACTCTTCATTGGGATGAGTATGATTGCTCATCGAGAGGATGGAACCATTACCCAAGACCCCATAGGGCACTGGAGGTAGAGCAGGGTATCCATAGCAATGCCTGGTTACTGACCCCATGGACATCTCACCTGCTAGGCCATGCTTGCACTGACCATTCCACATAGAGTTCATGGTAACTGGTGAACCTGGAAACACCCTCACAGGGACTCAAATTCATTCTCCTCATGAGCATGACTCGGGATGACAACCAGGCAAGTCAACCCCTAGCCTGTTAAGTATTAGTCACTCAGTTGTGTCCAACTCTTTCAGACCCCGTGAATTGTAGTCCGCCAAGGCTCCTCTGTCCATAGGATTCTCCAGGCAAGAATACTGAAGTGGGTTGCCATTTCCTTCTCCAGGGGATCTTCCCAATTCAGGGAGCAAAACTGGGTCTCCTGCACTGCAGGCAGATTCTTTACTTTCTGAGCCACCCAGGAGGCTGGTCCTGTACATTTCCTACTACCTGCCAATCAAGCAAAGGCAGGGGTGCCAGCACCTCAGATGGGGTATGCCACTCATGAGTCCACAGGGCCCTGTCCTGCCAAGCCTCTCCCTGCCCAGCATCTGGCATAAACTCTCTACCATGAGCCTTTCTCTTGGCTCTCATTTGCAATTTTGCAAACTTCAGCATCAGGAGCACAGGGGGAGTTTTATTTAAAAATAACAATGTCTAGACGTGTCCCCAAACCTACTGAAATGGAATTTCAGGGGGAGAGCCTGAGCTCCTCTGGGTGACTGTCGAGCAGAGCTGAAATTGAGAACCACTCACAGTAACCTATTCATGTAGGTTATTCCATTAGCCCAGTTGGGTTATCTCCCTGAGCTGTGAACTGTTCAATTTCCAGCGCCTTTCTTGTTATGAGACTTTGACTTTCTGGGAGCAGCAAGCCTGGCCTCACCCCAGGGCATCGCTGTCCTCCATAAATCGCACTTGCCCTCTCTTTCCTTCTCATTTGAGGATCCTCGTCAGTTCTCCCCTGGATTTCTGCACCCAACTCTGATCTCCTTGCTGCTGGCCCTACCTCCTCCAATGCATTGTCCACACTGATGCTTCAGTGAGCTTTCTGAATAGCAAAGTCACCACGGCTCTGCCCTGTGCTTCCCTTTGGAGCACAGGTACCCCAAGCGGTTTCCCAAGCACCAAGGTGTACAGGCAAATGCAGGTCCTCTAGTCTTCTGCATGATGAATGTAAGAATAATGATTTGAAAAATTAATGAAAATAAATAAAAGGAAAGAAAAAAGAAAACCATGAGAACCCTCCCACTGCTGTCAGGATAAATCAATCCTTCAGTGCATGCAGCCCCACCCTTCTATGATCTGACCCCTGCTGACATTTTCTACCTTGTCTCCTGCTCCCCCAAACTTGCTCCCATCACCACTTCCTTTGTGAAGCATGCTTTGATACCCTTAGAGTCTTGTATAAACTGGGAAACCCCAGGAAAAGACAGCCTGATAGAATGTAAATTCAGGTTTAATGTCATTGGCAACCAGTTCTCAGAATCCTGGAACTCCCAGCCCATTAACTACACAGGCTCGCTCTGGTCATTTGGTTAATTCTGCAGTCTCACAGGCCCACATTTTACAATTTTTTGGTCAAAATTTAGTCGGCTTTTCTTGCACTTCAATTCCTGCACTTGTCATACGACATTACAATTCAATCATTCATTAATTTACAACACCCTGGCTTCCAAACGGGAGCTCCTCCCAACCTGCCCAGCTATCTGGCATAAACTCTCTACCATGGGAATTTAAACAGGGGAGGGAGTTTTATTTAAAATAACAATGTCTAGACGTGTCCCCAAACCTACTGAAATGGAATTTCAGGGGGAGAGCCTGAGCTCCTCTGGGTGACTGTCGAGCAGAGCTGAAATTGAGAACCACTCACAGTAACCTATTCATGTAGGTTATTCCATTAGCCCAGTTGGGTTATCTCCCTGAGCTGTGAACTGTTCAATTTCCAGCGCCTTTCTTGTTATGAGACTTTGACTTTCTGGGAGCAGCAAGCCTGGCCTCACCCCAGGGCATCGCTGTCCTCCATAAATCGCACTTGCCCTCTCTTTCCTTCTCATTTGAGGATCCTCGTCAGTTCTCCCCTGGATTTCTGCACCCAACTCTGATCTCCTTGCTGCTGGCCCTACCTCCTCCAATGCATTGTCCACACTGATGCTTCAGTGAGCTTTCTGAATAGCAAAGTCACCACGGCTCTGCCCTGTGCTTCCCTTTGGAGCACAGGTACCCCAAGCGGTTTCCCAAGCACCAAGGTGTACAGGCAAATGCAGGTCCTCTAGTCTTCTGCATGATGAATGTAAGAATAATGATTTGAAAAATTAATGAAAATAAATAAAAGGAAAGAAAAAAGAAAACCATGAGAACCCTCCCACTGCTGTCAGGATAAATCAATCCTTCAGTGCATGCAGCCCCACCCTTCTATGATCTGACCCCTGCTGACATTTTCTACCTTGTCTCCTGCTCCCCCAAACTTGCTCCCATCACCACTTCCTTTGTGAAGCATGCTTTGATACCCTTAGAGTCTTGTATAAACTGGGAAACCCCAGGAAAAGACAGCCTGATAGAATGTAAATTCAGGTTTAATGTCATTGGCAACCAGTTCTCAGAATCCTGGAACTCCCAGCCCATTAACTACACAGGCTCGCTCTGGTCATTTGGTTAATTCTGCAGTCTCACAGGCCCACATTTTACATGATTGGATTTTTTGGACCCACTTGCAGAATTAAGTCGGGCTTTTTCTTGCACTTCAATTCCTGCACTTGTCATACGACATTACAATTCAATCATTCATTAATTTACAACACCCTGGCTTCCAAACGGGAGCTAAGCCTGCCTGTAATTGTTTGTTTAGGTGTCTATTTTCATCTCTGGACTATCCCAAGGGGCAGAAATGACACATTCTTTATTTACCTAGTGTTTGATTTAATGCCTGGCAGGAAGGGAGTACCCTGATGAAATGTGTTGATGTGTATATATATATATACATGTAATATATACCATGTGCAAATAAAATATGTATTATATTTAGGGATCAACAAAGCAAAGCAAAGGGTTGGCAAACTTTTTTGTAAAGAACAAGAGAGTAAACACTTCCAGCCTTGCTTAATGGTCTCTGACCCAATGATCTGGCTTTTTCACTGAGGTACAGAAGCAGCGTAGACTCTATGTGCTCCACCCAAGCTTTATTTATAAACAGGCCCCCAAGCCACGGGCCACAGTTTCGTACCTCGGAACTCCTGTTTATTCGGTTACATACTTATTCCTGGTGTACACTCTTAGGAAACTCCTTTCATCTCACACAGTCAAGAAGGAAAACTAAGAAGAGATCAGTTTCTC
Organism: Tragulus kanchil; assembly: GCA_022376925.1. Classification (NCBI taxonomy): domain Eukaryota; kingdom Metazoa; phylum Chordata; class Mammalia; order Artiodactyla; family Tragulidae; genus Tragulus; species Tragulus kanchil. The sequence goes on along the minus strand of JAIOJX010000032.1, from coordinate 129,949,601 downwards.
TGGGAGTCCAGGATGGGAAGGCGTGGTGAGGGGAGCAGGCTGTGCAGGTGAGAGACCTGGACAGAAGTGACGGCAGGAAGCAGGCAGGGGGAAGAGGCAGTTTCACACCTGAGGACTGGGACCAGAATCAACTTTCCTTTCCCCATCAATGTGGCCCTGGGCAAAGGGGGCATCGTGCTGGCTGTGGGAAAGTCATCATTTAATGAAACTCTTTCGCATTAAAACGAGCAAGCTTTCTTTATTGTATGATCTGACCCCTGCTGACATTTTCTACCTTGTCTCCTGCTCCCCCAAACTTGCTCCCATCACCACTTCCTTTGTGAAGCATGCTTTGATACCCTTAGAGTCTTGTATAAACTGGGAAACCCCAGGAAAAGACAGCCTGATAGAATGTAAATTCAGGTTTAATGTCATTGGCAACCAGTTCTCAGAATCCTGGAACTCCCAGCCCATTAACTACACAGGCTCGCTCTGGTCATTTGGTTAATTCTGCAGTCTCACAGGCCCACATTTTACATGATTGGATTTTTTGGACCCACTTGCAGAATTAAGTCGGGCTTTTTCTTGCACTTCAATTCCTGCACTTGTCATACGACATTACAATTCAATCATTCATTAATTTACAACACCCTGGCTTCCAAACGGGAGCTAAGCCTGCCTGTAATTGTTTGTTTAGGTGTCTATTTTCATCTCTGGACTATCCCAAGGGGCAGAAATGACACATTCTTTATTTACCTAGTGTTTGATTTAATGCCTGGCAGGAAGGGAGTACCCTGATGAAATGTGTTGATGTGTATATATATATATACATGTAATATATACCATGTGCAAATAAAATATGTATTATATTTAGGGATCAACAAAGCAAAGCAAAGGGTTGGCAAACTTTTTTGTAAAGAACAAGAGAGTAAACACTTCCAGCCTTGCTTAATGGTCTCTGACCCAATGATCTGGCTTTTTCACTGAGGTACAGAAGCAGCGTAGACTCTATGTGCTCCACCCAAGCTTTATTTATAAACAGGCCCCCAAGCCACGGGCCACAGTTTCGTACCTCGGAACTCCTGTTTATTCGGTTACATACTTATTCCTGGTGTACACTCTTAGGAAACTCCTTTCATCTCACACAGTCAAGAAGGAAAACTAAGAAGAGATCAGTTTCTCTGGGAGTCCAGGATGGGAAGGCGTGGTGAGGGGAGCAGGCTGTGCAGGTGAGAGACCTGGACAGAAGTGACGGCAGGAAGCAGGCAGGGGGAAGAGGCAGTTTCACACCTGAGGACTGGGACCAGAATCAACTTTCCTTTCCCCATCAATGTGGCCCTGGGCAAAGGGGGCATCGTGCTGGCTGTGGGGAAAGTCATCATTTAATGCGAAACTCTTTCGCATTAAAACAGAATTTATGTTAGTGCTCAGAGCTATTCTTTAGGTTGGTATTTATGAACCTGCTTTTACCCTGAAGAGCTAAGTCTGGAGAACTGAAGTCACACAGCTAGTTGCAACAATAATAACAGTCGATTTGGGGGTATGTAGTATGAGCGGGGCACTCTGCTGAGTACTCTATCTGGCTCTTCTATTTCAGCTTACCAGGTATGAGGTACTCTGGCTGTTCTGTTTTGGGGGACAGGGGAATGTGGAACAACAGGCTATTCTGATTCAGTGCCCCAGGGCTGGCTGGGTCAGGGCGAGAGGTTGAAACTTGAGCCCTTTAACCTCAGCATGTGCGTGCATGCTAAGTCGTTTCAATCATGTCCGACTCTTTGCGACCCTATGGACTGTAGCCCACCAGGCTCCTGTCCACAGGATTCTCCAGGCAAGAATACTGGAGTGGGCTGCTGTGCCCTCCTCCAGGAGATCTTCCCAACCCAGGGATGGAACCTGCGTTTCTTATGTCTACCTAAACTGGCAGCAAGTTTCTTTAACACTAGCACCACCAGGAAACCCTGTGACCTCAGCACCTGTGTCCTAACCAGGCTGCAAGCTTGATCTTCAAGGCCTGTGTTTGCTTCACTGCTGTCCCAGCATGGAGGCTGTGCTCTGGGCACCCGCACAGTCCCTTTTCTTGCCAGGCCTAGAGCATGCCTGACCCACACCCAGTCAGTCCCCTCAACAGCCCCATCTCCCCGCCCTCACTATCTGGGGCTGCACAGACATCCACCATCCCACCAGCAGGGGGCCCAGAGGGGCTGGGCTGTCCGTGGGAATTCTTGACGCTTCATAACCACGGGTCCCATGGCCTCCTCTTTTTCACCTGAGATTCTTTAGAAGCAATACCAAAAAGGTTACATTCTAGGCCCCAGAATAGACTTGCTAATTAAAATCCAGGACACTCAAATTTAAATTTCAGAGAAATACAAACTATTTTTTAGTGTAAGTATATATCCTGCTACATGTGGGATATACTTATCTTAAAATCTATTTGTTATTTCAAATTGAAATTTAACTGGGCATTCTGGATTTTCATTTGCCAATCTTATCAACTCTGCCCCAGAGGAGTCTTTTCTACATCAGTGACTAAAGCTTCTTAGGGAACTGGGGGGTTCTTTGGGGAAATGGGAAAGAGGACAAGGAGAGAGAAAGCCTGGCTTTAAGGAACTCAATACTGAACCAGAAGAGAAGCTGCAGAGGAGCCCCCAGAGTGGGGCCTGCAGTGGCTGAGGTACAGCAGGATTACAGGGGAGGAGTGAGTTGTGAGTATTCCTCCTACCCCCAATTGCTCTCTCAGGAAAGTTCCAGGTGGTAGTCTGTACCCGCTTGTCCCTCTCCTGTTTCAGGAGACTGTGGCATGCCTTAGCCTTTCTGATGATGCAGCTTCTGCTGACCTTTGCAGCCTGAGCCCCACTGTTTCCTGCTCAGCCCTCCCTGCTCCATCACACCCTAGCACTGGGATTCTCCACCTTGTCTAGACAGAGAATTGTGTGGAGCATCAGTGGTACCCTACGGGGAAGCACGGCAAAACACTGCCGGTGTTAAGCTGGAAACAGCCAACTGTGCAATTTGGGGCTAAATGTGATTAATTGCAGAATGACACCTAGATATGTTTCCCAAAGTCGTTCCATAAAACACAGACTGAGAAATAAATTCCATGAGAAGAGGATCAAGCAACTTTGAAAATGCTACAGAAATTCTCTCCTCTGGAAGAAACCAATGCTTCTGAGTTAATCTCAGAGGTTCTGCAAAAAGAACCTTGCTTCACCCAGAATCAACAGCCCCATCTCCCCGCCCTCACTATCTGGGGCTGCACAGACATCCACCATCCCACCAGCAGGGGGCCCAGAGGGGCTGGGCTGTCCGTGGGAATTCTTGACGCTTCATAACCACGGGTCCCATGGCCTCCTCTTTTTCACCTGAGATTCTTTAGAAGCAATACCAAAAAGGTTACATTCTAGGCCCCAGAATAGACTTGCTAATTAAAATCCAGGACACTCAAATTTAAATTTCAGAGAAATACAAACTATTTTTTAGTGTAAGTATATATCCTGCTACATGTGGGATATACTTATCTTAAAATCTATTTGTTATTTCAAATTGAAATTTAACTGGGCATTCTGGATTTTCATTTGCCAATCTTATCAACTCTGCCCCAGAGGGGAGTCTTTTCTACATCAGTGACTAAAGCTTCTTAGGGAACTGGGGGGTTCTTTGGGGAAATGGGAAAGAGGACAAGGAGAGAGAAAGCCTGGCTTTAAGGAACTCAATACTGAACCAGAAGAGAAGCTGCAGAGGAGCCCCCAGAGTGGGGCCTGCAGTGGCTGAGGTACAGCAGGATTACAGGGGAGGAGTGAGTTGTGAGTATTCCTCCTACCCCCAATTGCTCTCTCAGGAAAGTTCCAGGTGGTAGTCTGTACCCGCTTGTCCCTCTCCTGTTTCAGGAGACTGTGGCATGCCTTAGCCTTTCTGATGATGCAGCTTCTGCTGACCTTTGCAGCCTGAGCCCCACTGTTTCCTGCTCAGCCCTCCCTGCTCCATCACACCCTAGCACTGGGATTCTCCACCTTGTCTAGACAGAGAATTGTGTGGAGCATCAGTGGTACCCTACGGGGAAGCACGGCAAAACACTGCCGGTGTTAAGCTGGAAACAGCCAACTGTGCAATTTGGGGCTAAATGTGATTAATTGCAGAATGACACCTAGATATGTTTCCCAAAGTACGTTCCATAAAACACAGACTGAGAAATAAATTCCATGAGAAGAGGATCAAGCAACTTTGAAAAATGCTACAGAAATTCTCTCCTCTGGAAGAAACCAATGCTTCTGAGTTAATCTCAGAGGTTCTGCAAAAGAGAAACCTGTTTAACCTTGCTTCACCCAGAATCACCACAAATTTGACTATAGAATCTCTCCTCTCCTCTTTTTCCTTTTCTCTCAGAAGTACCTATTAGCTTCTGAATTGTTCTGTGACATACACTTTGGGAATTGCTAGATTCTAGATAAGATAAACCTGAGTTCCTTTGTTTTTCTTATCTGTCATCATCATCATAAAACAACTGCAGTGATAGGTGACATTTAAGCAGACCTTTTCAGGTTAGCACTTGTTTTTATAAAAACGACCTCCCTTTGGCACCTTCAAACTTACATTTTTCTGTGGGTTGGGATGGTCACTAGCTTTGGGGATTGGGATCAATTCTTACCAAAGAAGCCAACATCACTTCTAGTTGAGAACAGCCTATGTTCTTGGGTAAATGCTCAGTCACTAGGTTGTGTTGGACTCTTGTGATGCCATGGACTACAGCCTGCCAGGCTCCGCTGTCCATGGGGTTCTCCAGGCAAGAAGACTGGAGTAGGTTGCTATTTCCTCCTCCAGGGGATCCTCCTGATCCAGGGATCGAACCTGTGTCACTTGCCTTGTAGGTGATCCTTTACCACTGAGCCACCTGGGAAGCCTGTAGCCTATGTTACACAAGGGCAAAGGCATAGGTTCTTCCTTTACATCTGCTAACTTTGAAAGCAGGGCACGGTTTCTGCATGGCTAGGGAAGAATGACCCCTGACCTGCTGGGCCCAGACTTTCAGAGGTTTGTGGTCAAGGCCAGCCAAGTTTTGTCCTCATTCCTGCCAAGCTACAGACAGGAATTCATGAATGCTAACCCAGTCCTAGCAAAGGGGCTTGAGGAAAAGGTAGTGACCTGGTTCAGCCGGGGATCCTGTGATGAGGCTGGGGCTCCTAACCCTGGGTGAGACTGACCATACGAAATGTCATCTTACCTCTGGCTGAGGCTGCCCTCTGGCTCCATAATTGGCCTTGCTTTCCCCTTAACTCCCCCCAGACTCTGCAGCCCCCTCCCCAAGTCTGAGCCTTAGCCCCCTCTATCCTACTGGCCAGCAGGGAAGTGCTGTGCATCATTTGGGATGTCCATGGCAATACCCTGCCTGCCAACTCCAGCCCTGTGGACATGGAGCCCAGAAGCCCTTGTTTCCTCCACATAGCTTCTTGTGCAGGGCCAAGAAGCCCCAGTATCCCTCGCATCCCACGGGAAGAAGCACAATATTCCAAAGGCATGAGACCCCTGCAGACCCCTCCCAGTCTCTAAGAAAAACTCGACTGAGGGCCCTGAGAAAGAGCTGAGATGTGAGACTTCCAGTCGCTCTCATCCACCTATTTCTTTTACCTTCTGTAAAGGATGGGGGAGTCAGTGACTACAAGGGACCCTGATTAAAAGATGCATCTGAGTCCCAGTGGGATGTCTGTAAATCTTCTTCATCAGTAGCACCGTCGCTTACTGACCACTTATACGGACTAACCCCCATTACAACACTCTGAAGTGGGTACTACCCTCATTACACAAATTACACAGTGAGGCTCAGAGAGGCTAAGCCGCTCCATTCACATGATTAGAACTGGGGGAGCGAGGGTGTACACCCAGGGGACTGATTCTCAAACCTTCCTTCTTAGCTACTGCATATCAGTGAAAAGGCAGAGCAAGGGCTGGTGAGGCTGATCCATTGGCTTCAAGGCTCCATTTTGAACTGTGGTGCTGGAGAAGACTCTTGAGAGTCCCTTTTACTGCAAGGAGATCAAACCAGTTGATCCTAAAGGAAATCAACCCTGAATATTCATTGGAAAGTCTGAAGCTCCAGTACTTTGGCCACCTGATGCCAAAGGATGACTCATTGGAAAAGACGCTGATGCTGGGAAAAAATAAAAGGCAGAAGGAGAAGGGGATGACAGAAGACGAGATGGTGGGATGGCACCATCAACTCAATGGGCATGAGTTGGAGCAAGATCCAGAAGATGGTGATGGACAGGGAAGCCCGGCATGCTGCAGTTCATGGGGTTTCAAAGAGTCAGACATGACCGAGTGACTGAACTGAACTGCACTGTGCCTCTCTGGGCTGAGGGTTAGTGGTTGTGACACAGCGGTCAGTGAGGCGCATTGGTTAGCTGAGGGAACTCTGGAGACAAGTGGTCTGGGTTCAAATCCTAGCTCCACTGGTCCCCAAGCACGTTACTTCACCTCTTGCATCTCAGTTTCCTCACCATTAAAATGAAGGTCATAACAGCATCCAATTCAGAGAGTTGCTGAGAGATTGAAGTAAGATCAGCCAGCAGAGGACTTATCTCCATGCCTGCCATAGAGCACATGCTCAGTATATTTAGGATGGGATTATACATAAGTACCTCGACCCTCCCTGGGGAAAGACGTCAGGTGGTAAGAAAGAGAAGAAACTGGAGAGAGCAGGAGGTCCCCAGGAACTGAAACATGGGAAGCCAGGTAGAGGCCTGCTCTTTCTGGTCCAAAAGGTCTCCTTTAGATCCTGGTAAGAATTGGTGGGACTTCTCTGGCAGTCCAGTGGTTAGGAGTTCACTTTCTGATGCAAGGAGTGCAGAAGGAAGCTTCGCCTTCAACCCTTGGTATGGGAGCTAACATCCCACCTGCCTTGTGGCCAAAAACCCCAGAACATAAAACAGAAACAATATTGTAAAAAGTTTAATAAAGATTTTTAAAAACTGGACCAACATAAAAAAAAAAAGAAAGAAAGAAAGAAAGAATTTGTGAATGGTCTTACTCAAGCCTCAAAGCAACGAGAGAAATGCAGACAGAGAGACCTAGGAGCAGACTGACGCTGGCCCAGGACCCTGCCCCTCTCCTCACCATCCTGTGCCTCCTCAGCTTGCCCGCAAACCCAGCCTCAGGGATAACTGGAAAGAGTAACTCGGAAGGAAATGCCGTGTCCTGGAAGAGGCATTCGGGGTGGTCTTGGCAGAGAAGGGAGGGTGTTCCAGGTAGTGGGGCTGGCCCACGTCCAGAAGCACCCAGCCCCCATGTGTGTTTCAGGCCCTTGTCTCTCATGTGACCGACTCCTAAATCTATCTCAGTCAGAGTCTCAGCCCAGACCCTCCTCCTGACAACAGACCTGAGTCTCTGCACCCTGAGGGGCTCCTTGCGGAAGCCTGACAGTAACTCTACCTATATGTGACCTTGAACTCCAGCCTCACTGCCAGCGTCCTGTGCCCTGGCTCTCGGAACCCAGCCCTGGCCTGGGGTCCGTCCAGCCCCACGAGGTCTCTTGACTTGGCATCCTTTCATCTCTCCTGTCTGACCCCCTCCCCAGCTCCGCTGCTAATCCCCAGGGCTACCACCACCCTCTCACCTTCTTCTTGAGGACTTCGAGACAGACCCCCTCCTCACTGTTCTGTCTGCAAACTCGCCCCCTTGCAACGCATTCTCCTGGGACTATGGTGCTTCTTCTGAAGGCCCTGTGGTGATTTCTGTCTCCTACAGGTGGGGCTCAAATCCCTGCAATGTCTCGGTCCTCACAAGCTCCTGCCTGCCTCCATCCTTGCAGCTGGAGAGCAGGAGGTCCCCAGGAACTGAAACATGGGAAGCCAGGTAGAGGCCTGCTCTTTCTGGTCCAAAAGGTCTCCTTTAGATCCTGGTAAGAATTGGTGGGACTTCTCTGGCAGTCCAGTGGTTAGGAGTTCACTTTCTGATGCAAGGAGTGCAGAAGGAAGCTTCGCCTTCAACCCTTGGTATGGGAGCTAACATCCCACCTGCCTTGTGGCCAAAAACCCCAGAACATAAAACAGAAACAATATTGTAAAAAGTTTAATAAAGATTTTTAAAAACTGGACCAACATAAAAAAAAAAAGAAAGAAAGAAAGAAAGAATTTGTGAATGGTCTTACTCAAGCCTCAAAGCAACGAGAGAAATGCAGACAGAGAGACCTAGGAGCAGACTGACGCTGGCCCAGGACCCTGCCCCTCTCCTCACCATCCTGTGCCTCCTCAGCTTGCCCGCAAACCCAGCCTCAGGGATAACTGGAAAGAGTAACTCGGAAGGAAATGCCGTGTCCTGGAAGAGGCATTCGGGGTGGTCTTGGCAGAGAAGGGAGGGTGTTCCAGGTAGTGGGGCTGGCCCACGTCCAGAAGCACCCAGCCCCCATGTGTGTTTCAGGCCCTTGTCTCTCATGTGACCGACTCCTAAATCTATCTCAGTCAGAGTCTCAGCCCAGACCCTCCTCCTGACAACAGACCTGAGTCTCTGCACCCTGAGGGGCTCCTTGCGGAAGCCTGACAGTAACTCTACCTATATGTGACCTTGAACTCCAGCCTCACTGCCAGCGTCCTGTGCCCTGGCTCTCGGAACCCAGCCCTGGCCTGGGGTCCGTCCAGCCCCACGAGGTCTCTTGACTTGGCATCCTTTCATCTCTCCTGTCTGACCCCCTCCCCAGCTCCGCTGCTAATCCCCAGGGCTACCACCACCCTCTCACCTTCTTCTTGAGGACTTCGAGACAGACCCCCTCCTCACTGTTCTGTCTGCAAACTCGCCCCCTTGCAACGCATTCTCCTGGGACTATGGTGCTTCTCTCTGAAGGCCCTGTGGTGATTTCTGTCTCCTACAGGTGGGGCTCAAATCCCTGCAATGTCTCTCAGGTCCTCCACAAGCTGGCCTGGCCCCTGCCTCCATCCTTAGCCCCACGGTCTCCCCTCACTCCTTCCATTCCTGCAACTCTGAACTCTTAGGTTTCTTCCATCACACTGCCTGTGGGGTGTGTGTGGGGGGTGGTGGTGGAGTGTGTGAATCAAGGCATGGGTTTCTATAGCTGAGCTATTCTGTTGATATGACATGGGTTTATGTTTCATGCTGTAATGTGCGCCTATGTATAGGTGTGCACATGTGTGCATATATGCATATATCAACATATATTTTATGTGTTATACAGGCACTTATGTGGAAAAGTCTGTTGAGGATGGGGACCAAGGAAGACAGAGTTGGAAAGCCAGTGTTTGTCACAATGAGTTGGGTGAGACTAGACATTAACAGAAGAGCTGGGCTACTGGCAGCCCCAGGGGAGGGGTTCCTAGCCCCCGCCCTCCCCATGGGAAATCAAGAGAGCTGTGCCTGCTCCAGACCTGGCCTGGAGTCAGAGCCAGGCCCCGGTCCTCGGGCACCATCCTTGTGTAAGAAATGAGCTGCTCTATTTGCTGGCCATGGAAATTCAAGCAACTCGGTGACCACAACTTACTCTACTGTTCTCAGTGCTCTGACCTGGTTGTCTGATGGACAGGACCAGCTTCTCCCACGTGACCGGAGTCTCGGCAGTTTCTGTCTGTTCTGTATCCATGACCTGTGCTGGCTTGCCATGTGTCCTCGAGGACTGCAGCCTGCCTGGGCCAGGAGTTCACGCTCTCCACGAACTTTCAACATAACATCCTCCCTGCTGCTCACAAACCTTAGAGCCTGTGGCCCCTTCTGGGGTCCATGGGCTTAGAACCCAAGTGGGTTTTTACCACTCTGGAGTCAGGAGCCTTTTGAGAAATGATGAAGTACATGGATTCTCTTTTTCCCTGGATCACAAGACTCACAGGTCCCTGAGATCAGGGAGATCTCCACGGCCTTTGCCCTGCATGGCAGACCTGTCAGCCCAAGTTCCAAATGTCCAAACCAAACAACAGCCTCGCGTGACAAAGCCGGCTCTGCAACCTGGAGATGAGTTGATTCCATGAAACCAGGAACCTGCTATGGTCACGTCCCTGACTTGGACCTCATTTGGTGGCCACTTCCTTTGGACTAGATCCAGTGCTCGATGCCTTCCATGCAGAGGAGGCAAGACAAGGTATTAGACAAGAGTATGAGCCCAATCGTCAGAATCCCAGCATCATCACTTACTGGGAAGGGCTTCACCTCTCTGAGGCTCAGTTTCTTCATCTAGAAAGCAGATAACTTTGCAGATATAGTTATGCTAGTTTAATTAAGGGGATAACTACCACATAGGTCAGATAATCCATGCGAAGCACTAATATGATGCTTGACATGGAACAAGGGCTAGTCCCACCTTCTGCAACCTCTCCTCTTAGCTATGAAGCAGGTACGACTGTGAGTCTAGCTCTGCAGGTGAAGAAATGGAGACCGTACACATAAAAGAACTTGCCTGAGGTCACCAACCTGGTAAGCGACACAGCTGAGACTCAAATTGCTACATACACTTGACGGCCTTTCACAGCTGACGGACCCAGGGTTGCCACGGAAACCTGCAGGACCTGGAGTGAGATCTGGTGAAGTGAGGGGTATGGGGGGCACTGTGCAGGGTGGCAGTCCTGTGAGGGATACTGACTTAACCTGGTCACCTCAATACCCTGATTAGACATAGTGATGATCACGCCTGGAGTAGGGGAGGAGGAACTAAGTTCACAGCAGGATTATCCACCGTGGCCAAAAAGTGAAAAAAACGTGAGTGTCTGTCCGCGGATGAATGGATAAACCAAATGTGGTATGTCTGTACAATGGAATACTATTCAGGGCTTAAAGAGGTGGGGAACTCCGTAACATGTATAACATGGGTGAACCTTGAGGACCTCACACTAAATGGCCCAAACCAGTGACCAAAAGGCAAAGGGCACACATTCTGTTGACACAAGGTTCCTAGAGAAGTCAAACTCACAGAGAAAGAAGGTGGAAGGGTGGTTGCTGGAGGCTGGGATGGGGAGTGCATTCTTTGCATACAGTCTGAGCTGGCGGAGATGAGCGGGTCCTGCATATGGAACGCGGTGACGCTTGTAAGACAATGGGAATATACTTGGTGCTCCTGCTACATGCCCTTGAAAATGATGGACTTTGTTATGTCTGTGTTAACACGACTTAAAAAAAATAAGTTTTCAGAGGAGGAGGCATAGGTGCCCGCGCACCGCCCATGGACCCTGCCTGCCCGACCGCCCTGAGCAGCAGAGAGGGTGCTCCCAAGTGGAAACGGTCTGCCGAGCCGCTCTGCTCAGATCACTGTCTGCCTCCCTCCTGCCTCATTTCCAATTCTAGAACTATTTATCATCAAGGAGCTGCCGGAGATGGAATGTGAATTAGGTGCTCAGCTTGATTTTGTTTAATCTTGTTTCCCCCGTGAGGTACTGCTTGAGCGGGGCGGGGTGGAGGTGCGCCCGTCCCTGTTGTGACTTGTTGCCAAGCAAAGGCGGTGTCAGCTTCCATGTGGGAGGCTGAGTGTGGGGGATCCTGGGGCCTGTGCAGAAGATGCTCATTCCGGGAAATAATTACTCCGTGTCCCTTCAAGACGGCCCAAAAAATAAAACTCTGAGAAGCAGCATGGTTATACCTTCTTAATTAGTCTCCTCATTTAGCCTGAGTCATTACTAGAAAGGCATCTGCGGACAGACAGGTCACACTTTACATTTTCACTCCTGCAGACAGGCAAGTGGCTTTGGGTAAGCCTCATAAGAGCTTTTAGCCTCAGTCTTCTCATCTCTAGAATGGGAACAATGAAAGTGCATGCACTGGCAGGTCATGGAGAGGGTCGATGAAATGTTACATGGAAAGAGCGTGGCCCACTTGTGTCTTATGTGTGGGATCTGACATTTTCATCATTTTGTTGCTGTCATCATCATCCTCATGACCACAAGCGTGAGCATCCTCATTTCTAAAGGGGTTCTCCGGGAAAAAGAATACACACACACACACGCACACACACACACACACACATACATGCGCACTATTACACAAAATAAAGTCTGCTTTCTGCTGTTGCCCTTTCCATTCGAGTGTCCCACAAGCAGGTGCCAAACCATTTGCATGTAGGGTTCCCATCCTCACCTTGGTGTTGGGGAGGTGGGTGAGCTCACACACAGGCTGGGGCCCCATGTCCCTGGGTATGGTTCAGCACACCAGATGTGGAGCTTGCTGGGTGCAGTCCAAAACCTGGTTTGACCTCTGAACACCATAGTGGGATCCTGGGCCTGTCGTCTTCTTTTTTTAATTGTGGAACAGTACGCATAGCATAAAATTCACCATCTTCACCCTTTCTTTCTAAGGCACAGATCAGCGGTGTTCAGTACCTTCACGTGGCTGGGCTGTGCTCAGCACCATCCATTGTTCACCTTGTGAAATGAAGACTCCATAACCATTAAACAATAACCCCGTCTCCTCCAGTCCCCGGCCCGGCAACTGCCACGCTCTCCCTCTCTGAGTGGACGACTTGTTCTCACTTAGTGTGAAGTCTTCCAGGGTCATCTATGCTGTAGCTCATGTCAGGTGACTGTGGGCCTGCTTTTGGAACTTATGAAATGCAGATAACAGTGCCGCTTAGAGTTCTTACGAGGTTGGAATCTACTCTCTGCTCGGTCCAAAGCCCTAGGACTATTCTAGAATCCTCTTCTCCACGTCCATGTCCAAATCATCAGCCAGTCCTGCTGGTCACACCTGAAGCAGGCCCTTCCCTCCAGCTGCGGTGCTGCCTCTGTGGCCCAAGCCACAGCATCCTTCCCCCGGTCCCCAGAGGGCCCCCGCCTCTACTCTTGTGCCCACACAGCCATTCTTCATGAGCAGCCAGAGTGATCTCTTAAAATACAAGTTAGAGCATGTGCCTTCCTTGCTGAAAATACCCCAAAGGCCTTTCATCCCTTTCGTGTAAAACTCATGCTCCTCACCTAGAACGACAGTCTCCGTGGCCAACCCCCACTCCTGCTCTCTGCTCCTTACTCACCAGCCTCCAGACACACTGGCCTTTCCTTCTGTTTCTCGGGCTCACCAAGGCAGCTCCTGCCCCAGGGCCTTAGCACCTGCTGTACCTTCTCCCTGGTACAGCCTTGTACTCTGATGTCTGCTTAATGTTCACATCCTCAGAGTGGCCTCCCCTCAGTACACAGACCAAAGAAGCCTCCAGGCCCTCCTTACAACAGGTCAATTTTATTTACTTACTTTTTTAACCTTTTGTTTTGGCCACGCTGCATGGCATGCAGGCATTTAGTTCCCCGACCAAGGATCGAACCTCTGCCCCTGCAATGGAAGTGCCAAATCCTAACCACTGGACTGCCAGGGAATTTCCAAATTTGTTGTATTTTGATTCTTTGTGCAGCACTCGTTGCAATGGGTCATTCCCCGCCTGTCTCCCCAGACTGAATATAAGCTCCACGTCTCACCATTTCATGCATGTATACCCAGAGCCTGGAACAGTCATCACACAATAAATATTTGTTGAATGAGCTGATAAATGAGCAATTAGACACAGTAGACACAAAGCACTTTGCATGGGGCCTGGCAAGAAGTCACACTAGATGGCAGACATTATGAACATCATTTTCAACATAGCTACTACTCTGGACCTCCTGTCTCCTTGATGCATGAGACCAGGATCTGGGATGAGATCAGTTAGTTTCCGGGGCTTTCTGTGTCCCAGTGGGAGTTGAACTCATCAAGGGGCTTAGTGAGCAGCAGGTCTGGAACCTTCCTAAGTCCTTTGTGCTTGAATTCTGTGAATTCTACACTGGCCTCACCCTCTCCCTGGCTGAGCTATGGCTGTAAGACCGCTGCTAGAAGGCACAGGAAGGGCGTGGCCCAGATAGGGTCAGGAAGGAGTTCTGGTGGGAGGAAAGAAGGGAGCAACAGGGAGATGTTTCCCTCTGGGCCCACAGTCAGTGAAAACTAACAGGACCTGAACAGCTCCGGATCTGGGTTCTCTGCAGCAGGGACACTGACCAACCCTGATCATGCCAATGAGCATCTTCCTTCATCAGCGGACCTTCCAGGCTTCCTGCCATGTACCTGCCACTTGACCCATGAACTCAACCATGTCGGGTGTGTGTGTGTGTGTGTGTGTGTGTGCGCACACGCGTGTGTGTGTGTTAGTGCTGCTGCCTATGTGCTTGCGGATGACACCCTGAAAAAATAATCAAACAGCTCTTTAAGTGATGTTTCATGCAGAGTTTCCATGGCAACGTTTTATGAAACAGCAACGGAAACTTTAGCGGGCTTCCTTCCCTTCCTCCTTCCCTGAGACACGGGGATCCTGGCGCCAGGAGACTGCGCTTTGCCAAAACACCAGTTCCTCCCAGCTGCAGACCTCAGGCTTCTCACTTCCCCTCTCTCTGCCTCAGTTTGTTTACTTGTAATGTGGGGACAACAGGAGCATCCATCTCAGAGAACTGTTCTGAGAATTAAATAAACTGGTGCGTGTAAAGCACTTCTTAAGCGGCCAGTATGGGAAGCAGAATTCTAAGAGTCCCACCCCCACTCATGTCTTCCCTTTGGTGTGGGCAGGACCGCGAAAACGACAGGATGTCACATCTGTGATTAGTTATTTGGCAAAAGTGAAGGAATTTTATTTATTTATTTTTTTTTGCAGATGTAATTTAAGTCCAACTCAGTTGACTTTGAGTTAATTAAAAGGGAAATGCTTCTGGAAGGGCCTGACCAAATCAGGTGAGCCTGAGGGTTTGGTGGTCTGAGACTTGAAGCAGCAGTAATTCTTCTGCTAATCTTGAAGAAACAAGCAGTCATGGCTCTAAGCTGCAGGGAAATGAAATCTTCCCCCAGTCACAAGAGCTTGAGAGAGGACCCCAAGCCTCTGATAAGACCCCCAAGGCTGAGCTGACCCCCTGCTTCCAGGGGGCCCCTGCTTCTGTGAGGCCCTGCGCAGAATACCCAGTGGAGCCATCCCCAAACTTCTGGCCGAGGGAACCATGAGGCGGTGAGTGTCGTCCTAAGGGGCCATTGGCAGACATTCCCTGATGCTGGTGTGATGGCACCCCGCCCACACAGCCGCCGCGGCCCTCACTAGGCTGTGTTGAAATTGTTCCCTTATCTCTGTCTTCCGGCGGCCCCTTCCAACTCAGGCATGCAAAGCCAAACTGGGTTGGATTTTCAGGTGACCTGGGCTGCAACGTGAGATCAGATAACTTCCCTGTCATGATGAAAGGATGTCTGGAAATGGCATCCCGCAGTCTGGATGGAAGAGGAGAGCACCTGAGTGGCTGGCCACAGATGAGCCTTTTCCTTTGTCTACCTCAAGCCTGGCTAGAAATGCCAGAGACAAGGTCAGGTGGCAGTGGCTTCATTCCCAATGTGAGAGCCCACAGAAGCTCAAAATTCATAAAGGCAGGACTGCGTGTGTTCCGCCCCGGCTCGCAGCCCAGCGCCACCCCGGCTGGAGAGGAGGTGCTCAGAGATACTTGTTACCTCAAAGGGAGTTTCTGTCTTCCATTCCCATCCAACCTAGAATGAAGCCCAAACTGCTCAGTTCAGCTTCAGATGCAGCTCCACATGTCCCGGCCCTGCCCTCCTCCCTGTTCTCCCGTCCTACCTCTAGGTGACCAATTCAGTCCCAGTTTGCCTGGGCCCAGGTTTAGTGCAGAGAGTCCCATGTCCCGGGAAAGCCTGGGTCAGGACACTGCAATGCAGTGGGTCACCTGCCCCTCCCTTCCCACCGAGCGCCTGACTCCGGCCACGTGAGCCTTCTGGCAGTTGCTTGTGTGTGCGTGCTCAGTCGTGTCCAACTCTTTGCCACCCTATGGACTGTAGCCCATCAGGCTCCTCTGTCCATGGGATTCTCCAGACAAGAACACTGGAGTAGGTTGCCATGCCCTCTTCCAGGGGATCTTTCTGACCCAGGGATGGAATCCACATTTCTTGTATCTCCTGCATCTTTACCACCAGCATCTTAAATGTGCCCAGCTCAGAGCCACTGAAGCAGAGGTTCATTCAGGTGTCTGCCCAAGTGTCAGCTCCTCACAGAAGCCCTTTCAGATTGGCCTGTTCAAAATAATTCAACTCGCCACTCTCTCCCCTGGCCTTGTTTCTGTGTGCTGCTTGTCCCAACCTGAAATTCGATTATCTATCTATTGACCTGAATCCACACTAGAAATCAGCCTCCATAATGGCAACAGCTGTCTTTTGGCAACAGCTGTCTTTTCACGGCAGGTCCTAGTGCCGAGCACACATGTCTAATGAATGAATGAAACCTTATCATCTACTAGGACTTCCAGCCCCCCCCCCCCTCCAAATACTGGTCACCATAAGACGGAAGCCCTCTGGGTGTCCAGATCTCAGGGTCGACCTGTCCCCCCCCTGCCCCTTTCTGTGGTCCCTGGTGCTCCCAGTGCCAGGCTCTCCTGTCCTCATTCTCCATCTGAAGCTGTGCTCCTCACCTACCCTTTCCTCCCGATGAACCCCTAGGGAGAGCCTCGACCTCATCCCCATCTCCTCTGTATGGAAACTGTCTTTCATTTGTTAGGTCTCAGAATTCTCACATCAGCTCTGCCTCTGGCTTCCCTCACTCAATTATTCAACACACAGAATCCATGGGAGCCTGTTGCAGGCACACAGACATTATCAGACCACTGGCTCAGAACCTTGGTGCTCTCTGGCAGCAGCTTCTTCCTAATTATTCATTAATTTATTTCATAACTCTGTGGAGGAGCCTGTGTCATGCCTCAGAGACAGGACCACGGATCAGACTCAGACCCTGCCTTCCAGGGGCTCATGGCCTCACTGGGGAGACAGATGTATAAACAAACCATTACAGGAAGAGAAGTGGAGACAGGAGCAGAAGTCTGGACCCAGTGCTGGAGGAGACTGGGAGCCACAATCACTTTCCATGGAAATGAAAACTCATCAGTTTCTATTTGTGAGCTCAAGAATCAGACACTTCCTCTCCCAGCTAATGCTCTGGAGGATGAGAGTTCTGCAGTCCTTCCTAGGTGTTTGACAGAATCTATGCATAGGTGCTTAGAAATCACCGAGACTGGAGACTAATCTGGTTTGAAGGTAACTCCAGAATTAGTACAGGGCTTCCCTGGTGGCTCAGATGGTAAAGAATCTGCCTGAATTAGTGAGGTATTGAGAGGCAGGGCTCCAGGGTCCATACTCGTAGAAACGGGGCTTTTCTCTGATCTCTGTGCTGGCCGTGGCAGCCCTGGGTCAGGGTTTCTGCCTCCATTTCCTGTCCTTCTCTCTCATTCCTAGTGAGCACTGCACCCTGAACTAAATCCAGTCCACCAGTGTGGCAGAGAGCAGCACTGTCCGCCTCGCTCTCTGGCCTGCTGGAGTCCTACTTTCAAAAGTCAGAGTACCCAGAACTCCCTGGCTGATCCCACCCACTCTGCCTGATCCCACCGCCTGTATCAGACCCCTGCAGAGGAAACAAAGGGCTCTGGGGCTTTGCAGTGATGTTGCTGGGCACCCTCATTAAGATCAGCACCGCGGCCCCATCTCCCAGTTCAAGCTCAGCCTGGTCCCCAACCTCACCCCTTCTCCACAGCTTGCCGTCCATGTCCTACTACACCATAGACGGCTGTGCTCACTGTGAACAGGCTCTCTGGCCTGGTGTATCCTCTCCTGATAGAAAGCAGTGACCACCAATGTTTCAGTGACCGTTGGGAGAGGGTGGGAATGTCATAGAGTGGTTCCAAGCAAGGTGTCTCGGAGTCACCCCCGGTACACTACTTCCTAATTATTCATTAATTTATTTCATAACTCTGTGGAGGAGCCTGTGTCATGCCTCAGAGACAGGACCACGGATCAGACTCAGACCCTGCCTTCCAGGGGCTCATGGCCTCACTGGGGAGACAGATGTATAAACAAACCATTACAGGAAGAGAAGTGGAGACAGGAGCAGAAGTCTGGACCCAGTGCTGGAGGAGACTGGGAGCCACAATCACTTTCCATGGAAATGAAAACTCATCAGTTTCTATTTGTGAGCTCAAGAATCAGACACTTCCTCTCCCAGCTAATGCTCTGGAGGATGAGAGTTCTGCAGTCCTTCCTAGGTGTTTGACAGAATCTATGCATAGGTGCTTAGAAATCACCGAGACTGGAGACTAATCTGGTTTGAAGGTAACTCCAGAATTAGTACAGGGCTTCCCTGGTGGCTCAGATGGTAAAGAATCTGCCTGAATTAGTGAGGTATTGAGAGGCAGGGCTCCAGGGTCCATACTCGTAGAAACGGGGCTTTTCTCTGATCTCTGTGCTGGCCGTGGCAGCCCTGGGTCAGGGTTTCTGCCTCCATTTCCTGTCCTTCTCTCTCATTCCTAGTGAGCACTGCACCCTGAACTAAATCCAGTCCACCAGTGTGGCAGAGAGCAGCACTGTCCGCCTTCGCCTCTCTGGCCTGCTGGAGTCCTACTTTCAAAAGTCAGAGTACCCAGAACTCCCTGGCTGATCCCACCCACTCTGCCTGATCCCACCGCCTGTATCAGACCCCTGCAGAGGAAACAAAGGGCTCTGGGGCTTTGCAGTGATGTTGCTGGGCACCCTCATTAAGATCAGCACCGCGGCCCCATCTCCCAGTTCAAGCTCAGCCTGGTCCCCAACCTCACCCCTTCTCCACAGCTTGCCGTCCATGTCCTACTACACCATAGACGGCTGTGCTCACTGTGAACAGGCTCTCTGGCCTGGTGTATCCTCTCCTGATAGAAAGCAGTGACCACCAATGTTTCAGTGACCGTTGGGAGAGGGTGGGAATGTCATAGAGTGGTTCCAAGCAAGGTTCTGGAGTCAGACAGACCTAGGCTCCAGCTGAGCTGTGTGACTTTGAGAAATGCATGGCACCTCTCTCATCCATAGGTGCCTCATACGTTAAACCGGAGTTATGTGACTCGGAGGTGTTGAGAAAATTAAATGAGATAGATCATGCAAAGCACCTATCACTGATCCTGGCACATAGCAAAGTGCTCAAAAGTTGTACAAAGCTATTCAGACTGAGATGGAGAACATTCGGCAAAGGCATGCGGGCTGGGCTAGAGAGAGAACACTCAGGCTCTTGTGTCGAGAGCTCTGACCTCAGGGCCTGGCAGCCGCATGCTCACGATGCCCCATCTTCTTTGCATGTTTTCTCTCCTCTTGGCTGGCTTCATCCACTTCTAATGAGGGTGAGTGCATAGACCTGGAAGCAGTCCCCAGGGGAAAGAGTGGGCGCCGTAGGTGGGCAGTGTTGCTATTTGAGGGGCTGGTGCTCTCACCTACAAGAGTTGGGAGGCGGGGACATAAAGATTTCACTTCGTTGAAAAGAAAAAAAAAGATTTCAGTTGGTAAAAGCAGGTCTCAGCAAATGCACCTGCTCGGTGGGAACCAGCCACCTCCAAGCAAGTATCATTAGATCAGCCTGGTTCTCAGAGGGGACTCGAAGCTGGACTCACCTGAGAAACATCTGATTTCCAAACAACCCTGTAGGAATAGATTTATTACCACTCCTTTGCTAGAATGCTCCAACAGTTTCCCTCTCAGAGTAAATGCCAAGGTCCTTCCAAAGCCTCAAGGTCCCAGACAAATGCTCCCTCTATCCCTTAACCCCTCCACCCTCAGCCTCAGGGCCTTTGCACTTGCAGTTTCCTCGGCCTGGAATCACCTTCCTCCCGAAGATCAGATGGTTCACTCCCCCACCTCCGTCAGTTGTTTCCTCAAATGTCAGCTTATTGCTGAGAGCTATCCTGACCATTCTGTTTAAAATCGCAAGCCCTGTCCCTCACCTCACCTCTTCCCATCCAACACAGCCTGTACTCATTGAACCTGATCGTTTGTATTCTCTAGAATGTAAGCTCCTTGGGGGAAGAGGTTTCTGATTTGCTCATTTCTGTCCTTGAGAAGTGCCTGGCACATGTCAGCATCAGTAAGTATCTGCTGAATGAATGAGTGATGGAAGGAAGAAAGGGTGGGTACCACTCACCCAGATCCTGCCTTCATGGGGGAGAGTCTAGACCCCACCATCCTGCCTTCCTCAACATGGTTCCCAGAGTGCTCTCACAAATGCATCCTTGACTATATCACTCTCTTCCTTAAAGTCCTTTATTGAGCCTCTCACCCAGTGGTCTGCACTGCCCTCAACCTCAAGGGGACCTTCAAGATAAAAGCCAGCTCCTCCACAGGGCCCCTGCCCAGCCTCTGTGACCTCTCCTGTGCTCTTCCATTTACAAACCCAAGCTGTAGGCAATGGGCCACCTGGACATTGCCCCTCAAGGCTGTTCTTTCCATCCTCTAGGCCTTTGACCTTTGGGCTGCCCATTCTGCCTAGACCATCCTCCTTGGCCTCCTGTACCCACTCTACTCTTGAAAATGCCTGTTCAGGCTTCTGAACACCATCACCTCATACCAGCTGTCACCAGGCTGAGATGTTTCCCTGGTTGTGCCCAAGTTGGATGCAGCGGTCCTGCTCTAAGCACATCTCCTTGGCACACCTCCTGTTCACATACGCATCTCTTCTCCCACCACATGGGGGTGTCTGCAGCTTGGCAGCCCCCTGGACTCTGGGGAACTTTAAAAACACCCATGTCTGGGTTCTACTGCCAGAGACTGACTTGTTCTGAGAGTAAATGCCAAGGTCCTTCCAAAGCCTCAAGGTCCCAGACAAATGCTCCCTCTATCCCTTAACCCCTCCACCCTCAGCCTCAGGGCCTTTGCACTTGCAGTTTCCTCGGCCTGGAATCACCTTCCTCCCGAAGATCAGATGGTTCACTCCCCCACCTCCGTCAGTTGTTTCCTCAAATGTCAGCTTATTGCTGAGAGCTATCCTGACCATTCTGTTTAAAATCGCAAGCCCTGTCCCTCACCTCACCTCTTCCCATCCAACACAGCCTGTACTCATTGAACCTGATCGTTTGTATTCTCTAGAATGTAAGCTCCTTGGGGGAAGAGGTTTCTGATTTGCTCATTTCTGTCCTTGAGAAGTGCCTGGCACATGTCAGCATCAGTAAGTATCTGCTGAATGAATGAGTGATGGAAGGAAGAAAGGGTGGGTACCACTCACCCAGATCCTGCCTTCATGGGGGAGAGTCTAGACCCCACCATCCTGCCTTCCTCAACATGGTTCCCAGAGTGCTCTCACAAATGCATCCTTGACTATATCACTCTCTTCCTTAAAGTCCTTTATTGAGCCTCTCACCCAGTGGTCTGCACTGCCCTCAACCTCAAGGGGACCTTCAAGATAAAAGCCAGCTCCTCCACAGGGCCCCTGCCCAGCCTCTGTGACCTCTCCTGTGCTCTTCCATTTACAAACCCAAGCTGTAGGCAATGGGCCACCTGGACATTGCCCCTCAAGGCTGTTCTTTCCATCCTCTAGGCCTTTGACCTTTGGGCTGCCCATTCTGCCTAGACCATCCTCCTTGGCCTCCTGTACCCACTCTACTCTTGAAAATGCCTGTTCAGGCTTCTGAACACCATCACCTCATACCAGCTGTCACCAGGCTGAGATGTTTCCCTGGTTGTGCCCAAGTTGGATGCAGCGGTCCTGCTCTAAGCACATCTCCTTGGCACACCTCCTGTTCACATACGCATCTCTTCTCCCACCACATGGGGGTGTCTGCAGCTTGGCAGCCCCCTGGACTCTGGGGAACTTTAAAAACACCCATGTCTGGGTTCTACTGCCAGAGACTGACTTGTTCTGAGATTAGGTCTGAGCATGTGTGTTTTGTCTTGTTTACAGCTTTGCTGAGGTATAATGGACACACAGTAAATGGCATATACTTGAAGCGCACAATTGGATCAATTTTAACCTGTGTATATGTGTGCTAAATCATCACCACACCTGGGATAAGGAAGGTATTGACAACTTGTGACAGTTTCCCCAGAAGCCTTCCCACCCTTCTCTATCCACCGCTCTCCAGGCAACCCTCAGTCTGCTTTCCCTCCCTCTAAACTGGCTTTCAATTTCTAGTATTTAATGTGATGAATTTAGTGATTTCCTGTAAAGGGGATCACGCAGTGTACATTCCTTTTTTATTGTGACAGAGGTCACATAATATAAAACGAACAATTTTAACCATATTTAACTGTACAGTTGAGAGGCACTAAGTACCTTTCCATTGTTGTGCATCTCTATCATCCATCTCTCGAAGTTTTCACTTTCCTGAACTATTCTTTTTTCTCAGCTTCTTTCACTCCTGACAGATCATTTGTAATACCTACAGGCTACGTCACGCTGTCTGGGATTGTCTATTGGATGCATGTGCGCTCCGTTGTGTCCAACTCTTTGAGACCCCATGGACTGGGGTCACAAAGACCATCTGTTTCCTCGCTCCATGGAATCTTCCAGGCAAGAATACTGAAATGGGTTGCCATTTCCTCCTCTAGAGGATCTTCCCAAGCCAGGGATCAAACTCACACCTCCTGTGTCTCCTGCACTTCGGGAGATTCTCTACTGCCTGAGCCATTGGGAAGCCTGGGTCTCTCTGTAGTTCACTGTTTATGACTGAGTAGCATCTCACAGGATGGATCTACCAAAGGTTGCTTAGTCATTGTGTATCCAACAGGGGCGTTGATAGACATTTGTGTTATTTATAGTTTTCAGGTTTTACAAATAAGGCTGCTAAATATCTGAGTACAAGTTTGTGTGTAAATGCATGCTTTTATTTTTTGAGGGAGTAATGCTTAGGTGTGGAATGGCTGGGTCAGAGGGTAGGTTTATGTTTAATCTTTTAAGAAATTACTCTGCAAATAGCTTCTGCAGTACCCTTTTTCTAGATCCATATATACATGTTAAATATGGTATTTGTTATTTTCTTTCTGACTTTCACCTTGTACGACACACTCTAGGTCCATCCACATTGCCACAAACAACATACTTCATTCTGTGTGACAACTGAGCAATATTCCATTGTATATATGTACAGCAGAAACTAACAACTTTATAAAGCAATTATGCTCCAGTAATAATACATAAACTAGAATCAAGACTGCTGAAGAAATATCAATAACCTCAGATATGCAGATGACACCACCCTGATGGTAGAAATCTAAGAGGAACTAAAGAGCCTCTTGATGAAGGTGAAAGAAGAAAGAGAAAAAGCATGGTTAATATTCAATATTCAAAAAATGAAGATCATGGCATCTGTTTCAATCACTTCATGGCAAATAGATAGGGGAAAAATGGAAATAGTGACAGAGTTTGTTTTCTTGGATTACAAAATCACTGTGGATTATGACTCAACCCATGAAATTAAAAGATGCTTGCTCCTTGCAAGAAAAGCTATGATGAACCTAGACTGCATATTAAAAAGTAGAGATATCACTTTGCCAACAAAGGTGTGTCTAGACAAGATTATTAATGTATGGATGTGAGAGATGGACCATAAAGAAGGCTCAGCACTGAAGAACTGATGCTTTGGAATTGCGGTGCTGGAGAAGACTCTTGAGAGTCCCTTGGACAGCAAGGAAATCAAACCAGTCAATTTTAAAGGAAATCAGCCCTGAATATGCATTGGAAGGACTGATGTTAAAGCTGACGCTCCAATTTTTTGGCCACCTGATGTGAAGAGCCAACTCAGTAGAAAAGATCTTAATTCTGGTAAAGATTGAGGGCAGGAGGAGAATGAAATGGTTGGACAGCATCACCAAATCAATGCACATGAGTCTGAGCAAATTCCAGGAGATGATGAAGGTCAGGAAAGGCTGTTGTGTTGCAGTCCATGGGGACACAAAGAGTACAAGTATGTTTATCTTAGGTGTGGAATGGCTGGGTCAGAGGGTAGGTTTATGTTTAATCTTTTAAGAAATTACTCTGCAAATAGCTTCTGCAGTACCCTTTTTCTAGATCCATATATACATGTTAAATATGGTATTTGTTATTTTCTTTCTGACTTTCACCTTGTACGACACACTCTAGGTCCATCCACATTGCCACAAACAACATACTTCATTCTGTGTGACAACTGAGCAATATTCCATTGTATATATGTACAGCAGAAACTAACAACTTTATAAAGCAATTATGCTCCAGTAATAATACATAAACTAGAATCAAGACTGCTGAAGAAATATCAATAACCTCAGATATGCAG
The DNA here is from genome assembly GCA_022376925.1 of Tragulus kanchil. Lineage (NCBI taxonomy): Eukaryota > Metazoa > Chordata > Mammalia > Artiodactyla > Tragulidae > Tragulus > Tragulus kanchil. The sequence goes on along the minus strand of JAIOJX010000032.1, from coordinate 129,925,620 downwards.
ATGACACCACCCTGATGGTAGAAATCTAAGAGGAACTAAAGAGCCTCTTGATGAAGGTGAAAGAAGAAAGAGAAAAGCATGGTTAATATTCAATATTCAAAAAATGAAGATCATGGCATCTGTTTCAATCACTTCATGGCAAATAGATAGGGGAAAAATGGAAATAGTGACAGAGTTTGTTTTCTTGGATTACAAAATCACTGTGGATTATGACTCAACCCATGAAATTAAAAGATGCTTGCTCCTTGCAAGAAAAGCTATGATGAACCTAGACTGCATATTAAAAAGTAGAGATATCACTTTGCCAACAAAGGTGTGTCTAGACAAGATTATTAATGTATGGATGTGAGAGATGGACCATAAAGAAGGCTCAGCACTGAAGAACTGATGCTTTGGAATTGCGGTGCTGGAGAAGACTCTTGAGAGTCCCTTGGACAGCAAGGAAATCAAACCAGTCAATTTTAAAGGAAATCAGCCCTGAATATGCATTGGAAGGACTGATGTTAAAGCTGACGCTCCAATTTTTTGGCCACCTGATGTGAAGAGCCAACTCAGTAGAAAAGATCTTAATTCTGGTAAAGATTGAGGGCAGGAGGAGAATGAAATGGTTGGACAGCATCACCAAATCAATGCACATGAGTCTGAGCAAATTCCAGGAGATGATGAAGGTCAGGAAAGGCTGTTGTGTTGCAGTCCATGGGGACACAAAGAGTCAGACATGACTGAGCAACTGAACAACAACTCCAATAATAATATAAAATAAAAAAGAAATTGCCCGACTTTTCTCCATAATGATGTGCCTTTCGTGTCTTCAACCACAGTGAGGAGAGTCTTCGGGTACACAGGGTGTGTAAAAGCTCCATGCTGTTGCTGCTGTTTGTTGCTCAGTCATGTCTGACTCCTTGTAATCCCACGGACTGTAGCCCACCAGGCTCCTCTGTCCGTGAGATTTCCCAGGCAAGAATATCAGAATGGGTTGCCATTTCCTTCTTCAGAGGATCTTCCCGACCCAGGGGTTGAATCTGTAGCTCCTGTTGCATCTCCTCCATCATGGGTGAATGCTTTATCCCTGAGCCACTGGGGAAGCCCCAAAGCTTCTGAAGTGCTGCTAATGTACAATCGGAGGCTCTGAACAGATCAAAGCGATCTTTGAGATCAAAGCACTGCCGTGTAGGGACTGAGAGAAGGCTCTGGGGCAAGACCCTGTGGGTTCACATCACAGTCCTGCCACTTACTACTTGTGGCTCTCATCCTCTGTGTGCCCCAGTGTGGTCCTTTGTAAAATAAAGATGACAAATAACAGCACTTGTCTCAGAGACATATTGTGAAGATGAACACGAAGTATGTTTACGATAGGCCCTGGGGTGTGGTCAGCACCTTCTAAATATTTGCAATTATCTTGTAATCTCTGCACTTCCAGTGACTAGTAAACCTCACCCAGCATGGCTTGGGCTCTCTGGAAATGTCTGCTGGGTGGACAGTTAAACAACTGGAGTGAGGCAATGACAGAGGTTCTAGAATCCTCAATGTGCTCACATGCCAGGTTCCTGAGGCCCTCTGAGATAACCCTGGGCCTCACCCCTCCTACTCTTACCAAGACCTCTGATTTTCTGTTTCTATTCTGGAGGTGGGGGAACCAAGCCTCCTCCCTCCTCTGCCCAGGGAGACTGACGCACAATCCTCTCTGCTCTTACGAAAGCCCCTCCTCTGGACCCGAGGCCACTGTGCTGCAATAGGGGCTTCCAGGAGATGATGAAGGTCAGGAAAGGCTGTTGTGTTGCAGTCCATGGGGACACAAAGAGTCAGACATGACTGAGCAACTGAACAACAACTCCAATAATAATATAAAATAAAAAAGAAATTGCCCGACTTTTCTCCATAATGATGTGCCTTTCGTGTCTTCAACCACAGTGAGGAGAGTCTTCGGGTACACAGGGTGTGTAAAAGCTCCATGCTGTTGCTGCTGTTTGTTGCTCAGTCATGTCTGACTCCTTGTAATCCCACGGACTGTAGCCCACCAGGCTCCTCTGTCCGTGAGATTTCCCAGGCAAGAATATCAGAATGGGTTGCCATTTCCTTCTTCAGAGGATCTTCCCGACCCAGGGGTTGAATCTGTAGCTCCTGTTGCATCTCCTCCATCATGGGTGAATGCTTTATCCCTGAGCCACTGGGGAAGCCCCAAAGCTTCTGAAGTGCTGCTAATGTACAATCGGAGGCTCTGAACAGATCAAAGCGATCTTTGAGATCAAAGCACTGCCGTGTAGGGACTGAGAGAAGGCTCTGGGGCAAGACCCTGTGGGTTCACATCACAGTCCTGCCACTTACTACTTGTGGCTCTCATCCTCTGTGTGCCCCAGTGTGGTCCTTTGTAAAATAAAGATGACAAATAACAGCACTTGTCTCAGAGACATATTGTGAAGATGAACACGAAGTATGTTTACGATAGGCCCTGGGGTGTGGTCAGCACCTTCTAAATATTTGCAATTATCTTGTAATCTCTGCACTTCCAGTGACTAGTAAACCTCACCCAGCATGGCTTGGGCTCTCTGGAAATGTCTGCTGGGTGGACAGTTAAACAACTGGAGTGAGGCAATGACAGAGGTTCTAGAATCCTCAATGTGCTCACATGCCAGGTTCCTGAGGCCCTCTGAGATAACCCTGGGCCTCACCCCTCCTACTCTTACCAAGACCTCTGATTTTCTGTTTCTATTCTGGAGGTGGGGGAACCAAGCCTCCTCCCTCCTCTGCCCAGGGAGACTGACGCACAATCCTCTCTGCTCTTACGAAAGCCCCTCCTCTGGACCCGAGGCCACTGTGCTGCAATAGGGGCTTCCTGGTCCCTGGTGGGGGAGAGGCAGTGCATTGCAGCCCCAGATAGGTCTGGGTTTATATCCTCGTTGTGCCCCCAACTAGCTGGGTGATGGTGAATGGTTATCAGATCTCGCTGGGATAAGTTTCCTCATTTGTAAAACAACACCCCCGACATCTCCCCCAAAAGATTGTGGAGGACCCAATGAGAACTGGCACTTTTTCACATAAGTGTTCAGCATTGTGACAAGTGGCACGTGAAAAGTATTCAGGAACACACTATTCTTTAGCCTCCAAGAGGCAGAGACAGAGCAGGAGGGCTGCTTGGCCTTGGCACCTGCTGTCTCTGTCTCCTTGCTCACCTCTATTTGGTGAGGATCCCCTTGGTTCATCTCATGGACTTGAATCAACGACACCCAGGATGGAGGAAGCATTCTTCTCCCCACTCGTCTTCTTCCCCTTGACTGAGGAGCTCAGGCCTCCTTGTTCTTTGCTTCCCCTGTGAACCTTCTTGGGACCAGGCTAAATAAAAAGCTCCGACTTCTGGTGTGGGGCCCACCTGATTTGCGAGGCCGCTTCAGAGCCTATCATCCCTGATTTTACCACCATCTAGCTTTGGGAGCTTGTTTGGAGCTTCTAGCAGGGGAGTGCAGCTACTCATATACAGAAGACCGGTCCTCCTTTATTGGGGATGGTTGTCCTCTTTGACCGAGCACACAGATTTGGGAGGGATGCATGTGGAGCAGTGAGGGAGGAAGGGGACACCTGCTTAGCCAGCCAGATTAGCTGAATCAACCCTGGCAATCAACGGGGTGACATGTCACAATCAGATCGCCCTCACATCCCACCATCTAGCTTTGAGATGATGTCAGAGGGCACATCCCTTCCAGGACTTCCCTGGTAGTCCAGTGGCTAAGACTCTGAGCTCCCAGTGCAGAGAGCCAAGGTTCAATCCCTGGTTGGAGAAACAGATCCCACATGCCACAACTAAAGATCCCATATGCCACAATGAAGACCAAAGATCCTGAGTGCCCCAACTAAGACCTGGTGCAACCAAATAAATAAATACATTTAATATCCCTCCTTGCCAAAGAACCACCTTCCATCTGTAGGGTGGCCATAAACACATAATCTTCAGGAGTAGGTCCAGGGTTCCTGTTGTAGAATCTTCTTGGGTGCAGGGAACCCTCTCCTCATTTTCAACTTGCCCCAGCCAACGCCAGAGGGTAGAGGTCATGGTACGGATGCCCCTGCACTTAGGCCAATGCTGGGTACTATCTCCAGAGTTCCAGGTAACTATGGTTCTTTGACCTCAGGGATTCTCATTTACTGTCTAGGGCTACTGAGTCTCCAAAACCACTTCCTGGTCACCAATGTATTATGCATACAGAAACAGCTATTTAATTGGCAAAGCCCAGGGCAAAATATAGAGCCCCTTGTTCAAGACATGGTTAAGCATTGCAAGAGGGCAGCAGCAGAGCATAAAACCAGGCATGGGGCCCAAGTGTCCTGTGTGACCTCAGAGGCCTTACATCCCTGAAGCTGGTCCTGACTGTAGAGAGCTAAAAAGGGACACAGCCTCTCCATGGACCATGGAACAGCAGAAAGAACCAGAAGAAAATCCTGGCCTTCAGGAGTCCATCGTCTCATAGGGGACGCAGAGAGAAGCCAGCGGTGAGCCTAGCTCTGAGCCACAAGCCCAATGGCCAAGGCATAGCAGGAGGGGTGTGAACATAACGGAGGTGGCTTTCCTGCTGTGTGAAGGTCAGGGATGACTTCCAGGAAGGAACGACTCAATATCTGGATTTTATAGGACAGGAAATCTATGAGGGTGTCTCAACTCCCAGGGAGTCCCTGATCCATTCAGTTGCACCTTGGATCTCTCATCTTGACCCAAGACCCCAACCAGTCCTCTAGCCATGGAACCTTCTAGAGCTCCACTACAGGCCAACCTTGGTCCCACCTGCACATCTCAGCCACAGTCAGGGAAGTTTACTGCCCTTATGGTGGCAAAGCCTCGAAGACTCAGGCTCCATAAAGTGAACTTTGACTCAGGCTATCACTCTTAATGATACTGTGGCTTAGATTGGTGGGGGGGCATCCCATATGCCACAATGAAGACCAAAGATCCTGAGTGCCCCAACTAAGACCTGGTGCAACCAAATAAATAAATACATTTAATATCCCTCCTTGCCAAAGAACCACCTTCCATCTGTAGGGTGGCCATAAACACATAATCTTCAGGAGTAGGTCCAGGGTTCCTGTTGTAGAATCTTCTTGGGTGCAGGGAACCCTCTCCTCATTTTCAACTTGCCCCAGCCAACGCCAGAGGGTAGAGGTCATGGTACGGATGCCCCTGCACTTAGGCCAATGCTGGGTACTATCTCCAGAGTTCCAGGTAACTATGGTTCTTTGACCTCAGGGATTCTCATTTACTGTCTAGGGCTACTGAGTCTCCAAAACCACTTCCTGGTCACCAATGTATTATGCATACAGAAACAGCTATTTAATTGGCAAAGCCCAGGGCAAAATATAGAGCCCCTTGTTCAAGACATGGTTAAGCATTGCAAGAGGGCAGCAGCAGAGCATAAAACCAGGCATGGGGCCCAAGTGTCCTGTGTGACCTCAGAGGCCTTACATCCCTGAAGCTGGTCCTGACTGTAGAGAGCTAAAAAGGGACACAGCCTCTCCATGGACCATGGAACAGCAGAAAGAACCAGAAGAAAATCCTGGCCTTCAGGAGTCCATCGTCTCATAGGGGACGCAGAGAGAAGCCAGCGGTGAGCCTAGCTCTGAGCCACAAGCCCAATGGCCAAGGCATAGCAGGAGGGGTGTGAACATAACGGAGGTGGCTTTCCTGCTGTGTGAAGGTCAGGGATGACTTCCAGGAAGGAACGACTCAATATCTGGATTTTATAGGACAGGAAATCTATGAGGGTGTCTCAACTCCCAGGGAGTCCCTGATCCATTCAGTTGCACCTTGGATCTCTCATCTTGACCCAAGACCCCAACCAGTCCTCTAGCCATGGAACCTTCTAGAGCTCCACTACAGGCCAACCTTGGTCCCACCTGCACATCTCAGCCACAGTCAGGGAAGTTTACTGCCCTTATGGTGGCAAAGCCTCGAAGACTCAGGCTCCATAAAGTGAACTTTGACTCAGGCTATCACTCTTAATGATACTGTGGCTTAGATTTGAATTGCATGGGAGGGAGACACTCAGCTAGTGAGCAAACTGAGATGACCACTGGACATCTCTGGCCCTCTGGAGCTCTCTTGTTGAGTTCATGTAGCAATTTCTGTGAAGTGATGAAAATTTTTATTTTATTGTGAAAAATCATTTCCCAAAATAGAGCCAACTGCCCGGGGTGGTAATGGAAGTGAAGAGTAACTGAGGAGTCTAAGGAAGTAATGGGTTTTAGCTAGAAAATAGAAGCCGTGGGTGAATTAAGGAGTGGATGTTGAATTTGATGGTGGCTCTGATTCGTGAATGTTTGAAAACAGGAAAAGATGATTTATGAAATCATTTCAGCAAGTGCTTCAGCCAGGGCAAAAATTGCTCATTGAGTGGGAATGAATACTTTGGTGACAGCTCAAAAGGCAGTTGAGTGTTGTAAAAATTTGCCAGGGAACCCACGATTCTCCATGGAAATGCTCTTAGAATACAGCTGGGAGCTCCATCAACATTAATAGGGGTGTGGCATTGTCATGCGTCATGGTCCCATTTCTGTTCAGAAGCTTTGCTTAAGCTCCACATGAATGCTGGTCGAGTAATGCTATGAGGCAATGGAGATGGAAGTTTATTTTAGTGGAGAATTGATTTTAATATTTTATAAATGGCTCTGGTCTCTAGTTATGGAATCATTACAGATCTGAAGAGGTCATCAAAATACTATTAGAGTACAAACTCTACTAATTTAAGAGGGGAAATATTCCATGAAGATACTGGAGGATTTGGGAATGTCGGGTTCTCAGAATATACCCTATCTGAATTTCAAGCATCTACATACAGATGGACGCTCACTCACCCCAGTGTGAATATACTGTGCATGTGTGCGTGTGCTCAGAGGTATCCAACTCTTAGAGACCCTACAGATGAAAGCCTGTTAGGCTCCTCTGTCCATGGGATTTTCCAAGTCAGAATACTGGAGTGGGTTGCCATTTCCTTCTCCAGTGGATCTTCCCATCCCAGGCGTGGAACCTGTGTCTTCTGCTATGGGAGACGGATTCTTTACCATTGAGCCACCTGAGAAGCCCCTAAACATACTCAGATACATATATATATATATTCTTGTTTAATCACCCATTACACCTGTACTCACAGGTGACCTCAGGTTCAAGTGTACACACCCCTGTTTCCCTAAATCACACAGATACCTCTACAGACTTATTTCTCTTTCTGTGTGATGTCACTTCCTCCTCTTGCTACTTCTCAGGTCAGAGCCTAGCCAAAGGTCTGTAAAAGCCACTCAATGGGTGTTCCATGGATATTGCAAGGAAAATGCATGAATTCTTTGTGGCTCCCTCCCTCCAACACACACACACATACGTGCTAACCCTGAAGTCAAAGCTTCCACGCTGGGAAGAAACATTCGATAGGGTCTGCTCAGGGAGACTGGAGCCAGAAACTTCATAAAATGCCTTATTTAGGGCAATGGGTCTCTGAGAAGATCCAAGGTCACACTCTGCTTCATTCCTGTTATACCTCTGATTTGTGAAATAGAGACTTGGAGCAGAGCAGACTCTTAAAACAGAGAGAGGGAAGAGGGTTGATTTGAAGAACTCCATCCTCTAGAATGACAGAAACTCAGGAGGACAGAAAGTCTTCCTTGGACAGTTTTCTGCAAGGAAGTCAGAAACCACAGGTGAGAGATCACCCCATGGGAGAACTCCTAAATGCTAAAGCATGGGAACTGTGCACACCTGTTATTTACCCAACAACTGGCCAGCTGTCACATGCAAGATAACTGTGATGGGACATATTCTGAGGGCACCCATGCTGATTAAGCACCTAGATGCTCTCCGCTATGAAATTAACAGTTTGCTAAACTTTCTCTTGAAAGCAAAAGTGTCAGTCGCTCAGTCGTATCTGACTCTTTGCAACCCCATGGATTATAGCCTACCAGGCTCCTCTGTCCATGGAAGTCTCCAGGCAAGAATAATGGAGTGGGTTGCCATTCCTGTCTCCAGGGGATCTTTCTGACCCAGGGATTGAGCCTGGGTCTCCTGAATTGCAGGCAAATTCTTTACTTTCTGAGCCACGACATCATATGTCAAATTTTCTCTTAGGTGGATATAAAGAGTAGCCACAGACATAAATGAGAGGAAGATTGAGTTGCTCTGTACGGCTCTTCACTCTGTGCCCAGCATAATAAACAGCAGGAGAGGGGGATCGATGGAGAACTGGAAAACTTGGTTTTAAGGGCCAGCCATGCAATGGTCAGCAAGGTCACGTGACCACTTGGACATTCCGCTTCCTCCTTTCTAAAATAGACATGGTAGTCCCTGCCTTGACTGTTGTTAAGATGCAGTGGGTCAGTGGGCAGGAGTGTTCAAGAAACTACAAATTCCACTGCATATGTGAGGGGTTATTATCTAGCAGTGGGCCTGGCACTTCCTCATGCTTCAACATAATTGACAATTCATCTTATGTTTATATTGAGTGCAGGTCCTTACCTCCCATCTATAGGGGAGGTGACCTTTCTGGCTTCTTTCCCTACTCCCTCATTTCTTTCTCTTCAAGAAAAGACGAGCACAACTGATTACTGAAAGCCCAATATTTATCAGGCCATATTTTCAAGAGCAAAATGGCTGACTTTTGTATTTCTGCTCTGATTGAATCTGCGTTGGAGAACAAAGCACCATTCTCTCCTCATCCACCTTTCCTGTGCATGGCTGGCTGGATTAATCTGGTCAGCCTTGCCGCTTGAGCCTGCCTATCTTTTCTTTGAGAGGAAGCTGGGCAGCTCTATCTTATTCTCCAGTCAGGTTCTATCCAAGTCCCCCACTTTGGGGAGCTTGTCAAATAAGAAGTCAGTAAAGCTGGTTCTCAGACTCCTATGTGACAAGTTATCTTTGCATCTCTTCTTCCTTTGACTTAAAATTTAAATGGGAGGAGGAATGTCTTCAGCCACCTGAACTCCTGTTACTCATTTCTACAGTTTTGTTTTTTTTTTTTAACCAATCCCAGGTGGCAGATGGACCCCAAGGGGATCCCCTCAAATTTCCCATCTTCTGATGTTTATACCTTTGTGTCATGCCATTCCCTGAAGTGTGAATGAAACCTATGATTTGCCTCTGACAATAGAGCATGGAAAAGGTGACAGGATGTCCTTCTGAGCCACGACATCATATGTCAAATTTTCTCTTAGGTGGATATAAAGAGTAGCCACAGACATAAATGAGAGGAAGATTGAGTTGCTCTGTACGGCTCTTCACTCTGTGCCCAGCATAATAAACAGCAGGAGAGGGGGATCGATGGAGAACTGGAAAACTTGGTTTTAAGGGCCAGCCATGCAATGGTCAGCAAGGTCACGTGACCACTTGGACATTCCGCTTCCTCCTTTCTAAAATAGACATGGTAGTCCCTGCCTTGACTGTTGTTAAGATGCAGTGGGTCAGTGGGCAGGAGTGTTCAAGAAACTACAAATTCCACTGCATATGTGAGGGGTTATTATCTAGCAGTGGGCCTGGCACTTCCTCATGCTTCAACATAATTGACAATTCATCTTATGTTTATATTGAGTGCAGGTCCTTACCTCCCATCTATAGGGGAGGTGACCTTTCTGGCTTCTTTCCCTACTCCCTCATTTCTTTCTCTTCAAGAAAAGACGAGCACAACTGATTACTGAAAGCCCAATATTTATCAGGCCATATTTTCAAGAGCAAAATGGCTGACTTTTGTATTTCTGCTCTGATTGAATCTGCGTTGGAGAACAAAGCACCATTCTCTCCTCATCCACCTTTCCTGTGCATGGCTGGCTGGATTAATCTGGTCAGCCTTGCCGCTTGAGCCTGCCTATCTTTTCTTTGAGAGGAAGCTGGGCAGCTCTATCTTATTCTCCAGTCAGGTTCTATCCAAGTCCCCCACTTTGGGGAGCTTGTCAAATAAGAAGTCAGTAAAGCTGGTTCTCAGACTCCTATGTGACAAGTTATCTTTGCATCTCTTCTTCCTTTGACTTAAAATTTAAATGGGAGGAGGAATGTCTTCAGCCACCTGAACTCCTGTTACTCATTTCTACAGTTTTGTTTTTTTTTTTTAACCAATCCCAGGTGGCAGATGGACCCCAAGGGGATCCCCTCAAATTTCCCATCTTCTGATGTTTATACCTTTGTGTCATGCCATTCCCTGAAGTGTGAATGAAACCTATGATTTGCCTCTGACAATAGAGCATGGAAAAGGTGACAGGATGTCCTTCTCATGATGATATCATATTAGCAGACTGGATGGGACTTCTTGACAGTTCAGATGGTAAAGAGTCTGCCTGCAGTGCAGGAAACCCAGGCTTGATCCCTGGTTTGGGAAGATCCCCTGGAGAAGGGCATGGCAACCCATCCCAGTATTCTTGCCTGGAGAATCCCAGGGACAAAGGAGCCCAGCGGGTCTATAGGGTTGCAAAGAGTCATACATGACTGAAGTGATTTAGCAAATGTGCATGAACTCACACAGCCAACTGGATATAGAGACTCCACTGGCAACTTCCTGAACTAAAATGCCTTGCTGGAGAAGCCCAGGTCACAAGAAATAGAAGCAACCTCCAAGACCCAGGGCTTCCTCTGGAACTGAGAGAGGCACCCAACAGAAAACTGCGGTTCTCAGTAACAGAGCTGCAAGGACACAAAGTCTTCCAGTAACCTGAATGAGCCTGGAGGGCGAATTCGTCCTCGGCCATGCCTCCAGATGAGAATGCAGCCCAGCCAGCTCTTGACTGCAGCCTGTAAGACCCTGAGCAGAGGACATAGCTAGCCATGCCCAGCCTCCTGACCCACATGATATCTGTGCTGGTATCATTAATTGTGGTATAATGAATGGGTATTATTTTGGGGTCCTAAATGTGTGTCTATTTTAGAACTGTGGTAATCTATATTTATGATCATTGGTAATTGTGACGATAACTATTCCAAGGACTTGATCATCTTGGATGCTACTTTCTGAGGTCCCTGCTAACCCTCGCCCTTGTTTGCCAAAGGCCCCTCTTGGCATGTTCTGTGCACATCCTGTCTGTTCCATGCAGAACACCCTGTAAGGCTCGCCCATCATCCATCACTTCAAGGTGATAATGGAAACTGTGGGAGTCGGTGAGATCATATGAGAAAAAACCGGAGAGGAAAGCACAGAAGAAGGACCAAACCCTGGGGAAGGCTCACATTTAGAGGTGACTGGTCCAAATTGAGATGTGTTATAAGTATAAAATTCATGCCCAGACTCAAATTGAGGAAAAATTTCCCATCTTCTGATGTTTATACCTTTGTGTCATGCCATTCCCTGAAGTGTGAATGAAACCTATGATTTGCCTCTGACAATAGAGCATGGAAAAGGTGACAGGATGTCCTTCTCATGATGATATCATATTAGCAGACTGGATGGGACTTCTTGACAGTTCAGATGGTAAAGAGTCTGCCTGCAGTGCAGGAAACCCAGGCTTGATCCCTGGTTTGGGAAGATCCCTGGAGAAGGGCATGGCAACCCATCCCAGTATTCTTGCCTGGAGAATCCCAGGGACAAAGGAGCCCAGCGGGTCTATAGGGTTGCAAAGAGTCATACATGACTGAAGTGATTTAGCAAATGTGCATGAACTCACACAGCCAACTGGATATAGAGACTCCACTGGCAACTTCCTGAACTAAAATGCCTTGCTGGAGAAGCCCAGGTCACAAGAAATAGAAGCAACCTCCAAGACCCAGGGCTTCCTCTGGAACTGAGAGAGGCACCCAACAGAAAACTGCGGTTCTCAGTAACAGAGCTGCAAGGACACAAAGTCTTCCAGTAACCTGAATGAGCCTGGAGGGCGAATTCGTCCTCGGCCATGCCTCCAGATGAGAATGCAGCCCAGCCAGCTCTTGACTGCAGCCTGTAAGACCCTGAGCAGAGGACATAGCTAGCCATGCCCAGCCTCCTGACCCACATGATATCTGTGCTGGTATCATTAATTGTGGTATAATGAATGGGTATTATTTTGGGGTCCTAAATGTGTGTCTATTTTAGAACTGTGGTAATCTATATTTATGATCATTGGTAATTGTGACGATAACTATTCCAAGGACTTGATCATCTTGGATGCTACTTTCTGAGGTCCCTGCTAACCCTCGCCCTTGTTTGCCAAAGGCCCCTCTTGGCATGTTCTGTGCACATCCTGTCTGTTCCATGCAGAACACCCTGTAAGGCTCGCCCATCATCCATCACTTCAAGGTGATAATGGAAACTGTGGGAGTCGGTGAGATCATATGAGAAAAAACCGGAGAGGAAAGCACAGAAGAAGGACCAAACCCTGGGGAAGGCTCACATTTAGAGGTGACTGGTCCAAATTGAGATGTGTTATAAGTATAAAATTCATGCCCAGACTCAGAGACTTAGTATGAAAGGAAAAATGTACAATATGTCCATATGAAACATGCCATTAATATATTTCACAATGATTACTTAAAGAATAATATTTTGAATATGTTATCTTAAATAAGTTATATGATTAGATTTAATTCACCAGTTTCTTTGTTTCATTTTAATATGACTGCTAGGAATTCAAAATTACATATAAGGCTCTTTTTGAGGTTTACATTATATTTCTACTACATCTATCCATAGATACTCTGGAATTACTTTCCAGTGCCAGACACTGTGCTAAAGATTTATGACACGATGTTATCCGATCCTCATGGTAACCCTGTATCATTTCTATTTTACAAATGAGAAAGTTGAGGTTTTGAGAAATTAAGTGATTTTCCCAAGATCACACTAGAAATTCATCAAGAGACAGAAGTTCAGAATCAGGTCTGTTGGACTCAGAATCCCTTGCTATGTTCTGCCGACTTGGTAGACGAATGAATGAGGGAAGGAATGAATGAGTGAGTGTGTACGCTTCTGATGGCAGTGAGAGGTGGAATGATTCCAGCTCTCGCTACCAGACTCCCCAGGCAAAGGCAAGCCCTGTTACAGACAGAGCACCCCAGGCTTCCTCTCTCCCACCTCCCCGATTTGAGGCCATCACACCAGCTGCCCTGGGGAATTCCCTGTGTCTGCAGTCATTGATCTGACCATCACTCCAGAAATCCCCCAGTCTCTGCTCTCATCAAGTGAGCCCAGCTTTGCAAAACCACAAGGGGACATCAGATGGCATCTGGCACTGAGCTCTGGCCTGGCACTCTGGAGTGGGCAGTTCTATAGCTGCTCCTGTGGCACAGCTCCCACCCCATGCCTTGCCCGGCAGGGGAAAACAGACTTTCACTGCACAGAGCATCCCTGCCTGCCAGCCCTGGCCTTCCTAGGAGGGAGGCAGCTTCCTGGGAGCCTGTAGGGACGGAGCTCATACGTGTGGGTTCAGCGTAGCCCTCCCTGCCATCCCTGGCCTTCCCAGAAGGGAGGTAGCTTCTCAGGAGCCTGGAGGGACGGAGCTCACACGTGTGGGTGCAGGCGTTGAGCCCCTGGAGAAGTGGACTGATATGTGCCCACTTGCTTTCTCCTGCCTCCCTGAAATTCAGAGCTGGCAAGTGACTTGCCAGGTCCCTTAATGGATAAGTGGTCAAGTTCTGGACTCGAATCTCTATGTGTTTAACAGAAAAACATGTGTCCCTTTTTGCATAACCCATGCCGCCTCCCATGTGTATCATTCACGGCCCACTTCTCAAAGCCCAGTTTCCTCATCAGTAAATCTGGATGGCAGCAACAGGGCTGCTGGGAGGAGTCACTGGGATAAAGCACGTAAGGCACTCTGCATAGGCCCTGGCACAGCACAGACACTCTGAAACCAGTGCCACTGTCACCACCAGGATCACCACGGTTGTCACAGCAGCCCCCTGTGATGTTTGCAAGGACTTTGGGGACATGCTGGCAATTCAGAGCATCTCCTTCAAGGCTTCTAGCATGACCCAAGGATGCCTTCCTGGACAGCATGACTCAAGATTTACACACGGGCATGACCACAATGTTTGTCCTGCCTCGGTCACATAAGCCGTGACCTCCTGAGTCCCCACAGCCCCAAGTGCGGGTGAGCTGGCATCCGTGGCCTCATGGATGCTCATGACTGACGTTCCTCCAGCCCTGTGGATGCGGCCACTGCCTAGACCACCCTGATGGGGCTGCTCCAGGATGGGGAGGTCATCAGAGCCCCGGAAGCCGTGCGCCTGTCTTGGGCTTTTTTCCTGATCCCCGACACTTCAGCTCTGGGGTGACGCCAGAGATCTAACGTCCTTCTATTGTGTGCATGAGTGGGAGCAGGACCACTGGCTTCCAGCAGCTCTGGGAGACGTATGGTGGACAGAACTGTGGTTTCCTGGTGGAAGCCAGGGAGACTGACTGCTCCTTTGCCCTTTCTGGAAGCTTTGGGCAGGTCCAGTGGGATGCACAGGTGCCTTCAACAGCATATCTGGGCTTTACTCTGGGGGCTAAAAGCAGAAGAGCATCTCCAGGAGCTCAACTCCGACTCTCCGCACATTCCTGCCTGGCCCCTTCTGGGCCCCGGGGAGGCCTCCAGGACTGGCGCTGAGACCTACTCCTGGAGGTCTTCCATGAGCCACAGTCTGCTGTTCGCGGAGATGCTGAGGACTTTTTTCCAGAGGACTTGGGTGGGTTGGAGAGAGACAGCGCAATTCACCAAATAAATCAGAGCCTGATACTGTCATCAGCTCAGGAGACAAATATTTATACTATTTATATCACTGACACTCCCTAGGGAAGCTGAACTGTAGAGAACCACACGCTGCTTAGGAGGCAAGAACATTTTAAAGTTCCTAATGGTCACTTTCATGGTTTCGCAATACTGCAGCTTCCCTAGTCAGGGACGGGGTGGAGATGGGGAGTGGGAGTAGGGATGGGGAGGTGGAAAGGATGAAGATAGACTTCCTGGGGACCTCTGGATGGTGAACTATGCAGTGAGAACTGACCCAGCTTGAGAAAAGGTGGGAGAATGTGGCCCAGCCCTCGCTGTCCCCGATGAGACCTCTTACAGCACAGAGAGGGCCATCCATCCATCCAAGATTGCACAGCTCTAAGGCAATCTTGGTGTCTGATCCCAAGTCTCAGCTCCCAGGCACCCATCCCGATCCAGGCCCTGTCTGCCTCTAACTCTCTTCATCCAGACTCCAGACCTGGCCCGGCCAGAATCCAGTCCTTCCAGGCCCCATTCTGGCCACCTTGACCACCTCCGGATGCTCTGGGCCTATTGTCTGGCTCCCTGGCACAGTCCCAGTCTTCACTGCCAAGGGCATCAATGTGTCTTCTGCAGGAAGGGCTCTCAAGCCAAGCAGGAAGTAGACCCAGAGGAGGGAGCAGAGCAGCCGGCCCAGAGCTGGGTGTCCCTTCCCACTGGGAGGCCATCGAGGGGGCTGCAGGGCCAAGGAGATGTGGTCAGAAATGGTTTGGGGAGTCAGCAAGAAGGCTGAAGAAGAGCCTCACTGTCCATGCATTTATGCAGGCAGATGTGCCCACCAACTGCCCTAGGCCCTGAGGGGGGCGTCAGGTTGAATGAGATGACTTCCTGCCCCGAGGGGCTCCTAGGGCAGTAGAGGAGGCAGCTGTGAGGACTGCAGTGGGGAAGTGAGGAAAGGCTTGGCTGCCTGAAGACGAGTCCCCTCTGCCTCAGCCGGCTGTTGCGCTTGGTGATCTGAGCTCCGTGGAGCTGGAGGCAGGCCCTGGAGGAAAGGCCACGCACCCTGCCCTCGCAGACTCAGGACCTGGCTGGGCAGACAGCACTGCTTCCTGCTTCGTTGGAAGGGCCTGAGCCCCCAGGATGCCAGGGCCCAGAGCGGATGCTCCAGAGGTACACAGAGCAAGGTCCTCTCTAGTTCAGAGAGGGGAAGTGACATGGACAGACCTCAAGGAAAAGGCAGGGTCTTTTATAGGAAAAACTCAGACGAGCTGACAGGAGCAAAGAAAGAAGGGATGACTCAGAAATATGGGTTGTGGTAGGGGTGTTTTAGCAGGAACCACCCCCTACCTGCGTGTGGCCTCTGGTCCCCTTTCTCTGCCCCTGCCCCCGCAGAGCTGACAGCCCTGAGCAAAGGCTGGGATGCTGTAAACACACATCATTCATTTGCCTACCTTAAGCGAGGCTTGTAAGTCTTTCTTTCTGTGTGTTTTCATCAGGAGGTAATCTTTACAACCACAAAAAATGTCCAATAACATTTCTCTCCCTTGGCAAACATCCCCTGTATATCAAAGGCTCAAATACACAGTGCAGAAGCTCACGGGGACAGGTGCTGGTGAGAGCTTTCCAGCAGGCCACAGCAGCTGTCTGAGGGTAACGTGGGCCCACACCAACCTCACGTGGCTTCTGGAACTGATAATCAGCCTGCAGGAGATTCTTCCCATGTGTGATCATTCTGGCTTTCTTCTGGAAATGCTTCTCTGGACCAGGGCACAAGAGACAGAGACATCACCAGGTCAGGCTGCTTGTCCCCGAGGAGCAGGTGTTGCCACCTGCTTTTCTAAGTGTTTTGTATGCTGTGACTTGTTTAATCCTTGCAAATGCCCCAGAAGGTACTCTGACTCTCCCATTTTACAGATGAGGAAACTGAGCTCCAGGGCAGTTTAGGTAACTTTCCCAAGGTCACAAGGCTGGTCAGTGGCAGAGACTCTTTGCTTGTTTGTTTCATCTACGGGACTGTGAGCATCTCAAGGTCAGGGCTGAGTGTTGTTCATATTGGCACAGGGCTCAGCACAAAGGAGTTCTCAGGAAAATGCTGGCAAATGTATGACCATGAACATGAGAGCCAGGAAGACACATAGGTCCATCTTAGAATCTAACTCCTACCTTGCACAGTGAAGCCACCAAGCCCCAGAGAGAAGAGTGACATTTGCAGGACTGGAGTCTTCCTAGCCCCCTATACTCCAGTGCACTTGGGAGTTGCCTACTTTCTATTTGTGATGTTCCATAGGAGGAGAGCATTCTGTGGATGAAGCAGCTACTGTGAGCCGGATACGACAACAGGTGCCTGATGTGTCCACCCAGCTCACCTCTCAAGGAAGGAGGGGGCTGGATCAACCCAGGGGTCAAGGGGCTCTGAACTGCCCCTTGCTGGGCAAGCTGCACCCTCCCTTCAGGGCCTGAGCAAAGGCTGGGATGCTGTAAACACACATCATTCATTTGCCTACCTTAAGCGAGGCTTGTAAGTCTTTCTTTCTGTGTGTTTTCATCAGGAGGTAATCTTTACAACCACAAAAAATGTCCAATAACATTTCTCTCCCTTGGCAAACATCCCCTGTATATCAAAGGCTCAAATACACAGTGCAGAAGCTCACGGGGACAGGTGCTGGTGAGAGCTTTCCAGCAGGCCACAGCAGCTGTCTGAGGGTAACGTGGGCCCACACCAACCTCACGTGGCTTCTGGAACTGATAATCAGCCTGCAGGAGATTCTTCCCATGTGTGATCATTCTGGCTTTCTTCTGGAAATGCTTCTCTGGACCAGGGCACAAGAGACAGAGACATCACCAGGTCAGGCTGCTTGTCCCCGAGGAGCAGGTGTTGCCACCTGCTTTTCTAAGTGTTTTGTATGCTGTGACTTGTTTAATCCTTGCAAATGCCCCAGAAGGTACTCTGACTCTCCCATTTTACAGATGAGGAAACTGAGCTCCAGGGCAGTTTAGGTAACTTTCCCAAGGTCACAAGGCTGGTCAGTGGCAGAGACTCTTTGCTTGTTTGTTTCATCTACGGGACTGTGAGCATCTCAAGGTCAGGGCTGAGTGTTGTTCATATTGGCACAGGGCTCAGCACAAAGGAGTTCTCAGGAAAATGCTGGCAAATGTATGACCATGAACATGAGAGCCAGGAAGACACATAGGTCCATCTTAGAATCTAACTCCTACCTTGCACAGTGAAGCCACCAAGCCCCAGAGAGAAGAGTGACATTTGCAGGACTGGAGTCTTCCTAGCCCCCTATACTCCAGTGCACTTGGGAGTTGCCTACTTTCTATTTGTGATGTTCCATAGGAGGAGAGCATTCTGTGGATGAAGCAGCTACTGTGAGCCGGATACGACAACAGGTGCCTGATGTGTCCACCCAGCTCACCTCTCAAGGAAGGAGGGGGCTGGATCAACCCAGCTCAGGGGGCTCTGAATCTGGGATGCACTGCATGGAGCTCCGCCCAGACTGCCCCTTGCTGGGCAAGCTGCACCCCTCCCTTCAGGGGCCTGGCACAAGGCTAGGTGCGGCAAGAAAGTTCCAAGAGGTCCATCCGCATCACCAGAGGACCTGGCTTAAAACAAAGGCATCCAGACCTGTTCTACAAAGTGCGGTAGATCTGGGAACACGTCATGTGGACTAAAATCTACTGACAGTTTCCATCAGGGGCTTCTGTTGGTTTGGGGATCATGCACCCAACAGCACTACTGTCTGTACCACTCCATTTTCCTTACTTAGCTCTATTCATGAGACAAAGACCCACCACACACAGTCGTGATGGGCCTGTTATGTATTTGTTCTATTTGCCCTCAGATTTATTTATATTCTATATAAATTTACATTTCATGGTCCTGAATTAGAACATCAACCTACTGTTCACTGCTTTATCCCAAATGCCTAGGGCAATGCTAGGTTCAAAAACATGTTTTAAAAAAATAAATGAATGACAACAAGGCCTTTGGCCGCCACCGGTGAGGAATGGCGGTAAAGGCAAGAAGGATCGGTGCTTGAAAAGGTAGAACTTCCAGGGTGTCCTATGAGAGTGGTTTTGTTAAAATAAATAAATAAATGACAACGAAAGAAAACACAAGACATCAACAAAAGACAAAAACCACATGATCATCTCAACAGATGCAGAAAAAGCATTAGATAAAATTCAGCACCCATTTATGATAAAAAAAAATCTTACCTAAGTGGGTACAGAGGGAACACGTCTCAACATAATAAAAGCTATTTATGACAAACCCACAGTTAATACTTAACAATGAAAAGCTGAAAGCCTTCTTGCTAAAATCTGGAACAAAACAAGGACATCCACTCTTACCACTTGCATTCAACATTGGAAGTCATAGCCCTCAGACAAGAAGATGTAAAAAGTATCCAGGTTGGAAGGGAAGAGGTAAACTTGTCATTATACGCAGATGTGCACGTGTGCATGCAAAATCACTTCAGTTGTCTCCGACTTCCCTTGCAAACCACCTCTGTTCATAGGATTCTCCAGGAAGGAGGGGCTGGATCAACCCAGCTCAGGGGGCTCTGAATCTGGGATGCACTGCATGGAGCTCCGCCCAGACTGCCCCTTGCTGGGCAAGCTGCACCCCTCCCTTCAGGGGCCTGGCACAAGGCTAGGTGCGGCAAGAAAGTTCCAAGAGGTCCATCCGCATCACCAGAGGACCTGGCTTAAAACAAAGGCATCCAGACCTGTTCTACAAAGTGCGGTAGATCTGGGAACACGTCATGTGGACTAAAATCTACTGACAGTTTCCATCAGGGGCTTCTGTTGGTTTGGGGATCATGCACCCAACAGCACTACTGTCTGTACCACTCCATTTTCCTTACTTAGCTCTATTCATGAGACAAAGACCCACCACACACAGTCGTGATGGGCCTGTTATGTATTTGTTCTATTTGCCCTCAGATTTATTTATATTCTATATAAATTTACATTTCATGGTCCTGAATTAGAACATCAACCTACTGTTCACTGCTTTATCCCAAATGCCTAGGGCAATGCTAGGTTCAAAAACATGTTTTAAAAAAATAAATGAATGACAACAAGGCCTTTGGCCGCCACCGGTGAGGAATGGCGGTAAAGGCAAGAAGGATCGGTGCTTGAAAAGGTAGAACTTCCAGGGTGTCCTATGAGAGTGGTTTTGTTAAAATAAATAAATAAATGACAACGAAAGAAAACACAAGACATCAACAAAAGACAAAAACCACATGATCATCTCAACAGATGCAGAAAAAGCATTAGATAAAATTCAGCACCCATTTATGATAAAAAAAAATCTTACCTAAGTGGGTACAGAGGGAACACGTCTCAACATAATAAAAGCTATTTATGACAAACCCACAGTTAATACTTAACAATGAAAAGCTGAAAGCCTTCTTGCTAAAATCTGGAACAAAACAAGGACATCCACTCTTACCACTTGCATTCAACATTGGAAGTCATAGCCCTCAGACAAGAAGATGTAAAAAGTATCCAGGTTGGAAGGGAAGAGGTAAACTTGTCATTATACGCAGATGTGCACGTGTGCATGCAAAATCACTTCAGTTGTCTCCGACTCTTTGAAACCCTATGGACTGCAACCACCAGGCTCCTCTGTTCATAGGATTCTCCAGGCAAGAATACTGGAGTGGGTTGCCATTTCCTCCTCCAAGGGATCCTCCCAACCCAGGGATCAAACCTACATCTCCTCTGTCTCCTGCATTGGCAGGCAGGGTTCTTTACTGCTAGGGACACCTGAGAAGCTCACATGCAGATGACATGATACTATATAGAGAAAACCCTAAAGACTCTACATGAGAACTACAAGAACAGAACAATGAATTTAGCAAGGTATCAGGATACAAGATTAACATACAGAAATCTGTTTCATTTCTTTACACTAACAATGAAATATCAGAAAGGGAAGTTTTTAAAACTCCATTTTGAATCTACATCAGGAAGAAAAAAAAAAAAAACCTTGGGAATCAACCGAACCAAGGAGGGGAAAGACTTACATGTCAATAATGAAAATTGAAGGCAATTACAAGGAACGGAAAGATAGCCCATGTCCTTGGATTAGAAGAAATACTGTTGTTAAAATAGTCATATTGCCCAAATCAGGGGCTTCCCTGGTGGTCCAGTGTGTAAAGAGCCCAACTTGCAGTGCAGGGGACGCCAGTTCCATCCCTGG
This sequence comes from Tragulus kanchil, assembly GCA_022376925.1. Classification (NCBI taxonomy): domain Eukaryota; kingdom Metazoa; phylum Chordata; class Mammalia; order Artiodactyla; family Tragulidae; genus Tragulus; species Tragulus kanchil. The sequence goes on along the minus strand of JAIOJX010000032.1, from coordinate 129,904,799 downwards.
CCCAGGAGGATCCCACATGCCTCAGAGAAGCTGGACCAGTGTGTCCAATTGTGAGCTGACGTTCTGGAGCACATGTGCCCAGAGCCAGTGCTCTGTGGAGAGAGAGGCCACTGCAGTGGGAGGCCCACAAGGAACTAGGAATAAAGCTGGATGAAAATGAATGAATGAAAAAAACAGTAAAAGAGGCCAAACATTAAAAAAAATTCTTTAAAAAAATAGTCATATTACCCAAATCAATCTACCGATTTAATAGGATCCTGATCAAATTACCTATGACTTTTTTCACAGCACTAGAATAAATAATCCTACAATTGACATGGAACCATAAAAGACTCAGAATTGCTAAAGCAATCCTGAAGAAAAGAAACAAAGCTGGAGGTATAACCTTCCCAGAGTTCAAACAATACTACAGAGCTACAGCAATCAAAACATCACAGTACTGGCACAGAAACAAGCATATGGATTGAGGGAACATTGCTGAGAGCCCAGAAATGAACTCACACATCTATGGCCAATTAATCTCCAACAAAGGAGGCGAGACTATACAATGGGAAAAAGACAATCTCTTTAGCAAGCGGTGCTGGGAAAGCTGGACAACTGTATGTAAATCAATGAAGTTAGAACACTTCACATCATACACAAAAATAAACTCAAAATGGCTTAAAGACTTAACTATAAGACATGACACCATAAACCTCCTAGAAGAGAACATAGCCAAACATTCTCAGACATGTTTCTCAGATGTGTCTCAATGTTTTTTTAGGTCAATCTCCCAAGGAAATAAAAATAGAAGCAAAAATAAACAATGGGACCTAATCAACCTTAAAAGCTTTTGCACAGCAAAGGAAACCATAAACAAAATGAAATGACAGTCTATAGAATGGAAGAAATACTTGCAAATGATGAATCCAATTAAGATTCAGTTTCCAAAGTACACAACTAGCTCATACAATTCAATTACAACTACAACAGCAAAACAAACAACCCAGTCAGAAAATGGACAGGAGATCTAAATAGATATTTCTCCGAAGAAGACATAACAGATGGCCTATAGGCACATGAAAAAATGCTCAACATTTTTAATTATTAAAGAAATACAAATCAAAACTAGAGTCAGGTATCACCTCACACCAGTCAGAATGGCCATCATTAAAACATCTACAAATAATAAGTGCTAGAGAGGGAGTAGAAAAAAGGGAACTTTCCTATGCTGTTGGCAGGAATGTAAATCAGTGCAGCTACTATAGCAGAATTCGGAGACTCCTCAAAAACCTAAAAGTAGAGCTACTAACTGATCCTGCAATCCGTACTCCTGGGTATATATCTGGAGAAACCTCTAATTCAAAAAGATACATGTGCCCCAATGTTCACTGCAACACTATCCACAATAGCCAAGACACAGAAATAATCCAAATGTCTGTTAACAAATGAATGGATAAAGAGAATGTGGTATATGTATATGATGGAATACTACTCAGTCATAAAAAGGAACAAAATAATGCCATTTGCTTCAACATGGTTGGAACTACAAATTATCATACTAAATAAAGTAAATCAGACAGATATGACAAATATCATGATATCACTCACATATGTAATCAAAAAAATGACATCATAGCTTTATTTTTAATTTCTTAAGAAATCCTAATACTGTTCTCCACAGTGACTATATCAACTTACATTCCCACCAACAGTGTAGGAGGGTTCCCTTTTCTCCACACTCACTCGGGCATTTACTCTTTGTTGAATGTCTGAGGATGGACATTGTGATAATCTCACTCCTGGGTATGTATCTGGAGAACATTGTTCAGAAGGATACATGCACCCCGATATTCATTTCATCACTATCTACAATAGCCAAGACATGGAAGCAACCTAAATGTCCATCAACAGACAAATGGATAAAGAAGATGTGGTACATACATACAATGGAATATTACTTGGGCATTAAAAAGAAGTGAGTCAGGCACAGAAAGACAAATATCATATAATTATAGGTTGAGTCTAAACAAATGATACAAATGAACTTATTTGTAAAACAGAAACACACACAGAGACTTAGAGAATGAATTTATGGCTATTGGGGGTAAGGTGGGGAGGAGGGCTAGATTGTGAGCTGGAGACTTATATGTACACACTGCTACTATATTTACAATAGATGACCTACAGGGACCTATTATACAGCACAGAAAACACTGCTCAATATTCTATAATAGCCTAAATGAGAAAAGAATTTGAAAAAGAATAAATATATGGATACGTAAACCTGAATCACTTTATTGTACATTGTCACTCAACTATTATCCTCCAATACAAAATAAACATGAAAAATATCAGTTGAAAAAAATGATAAAATTATTTATAAAACAAAAACAGACTCATAGACATAGAAAACAAATTTACAGTTGCCAAAGGGGAAAGGGCACAGGAGAAGGATAAATGAGGAATTTGGGATTAGAAGATACAAACTACTATATGTAAAACAGATGAACAGCTCTGTAATTGGACACACTGGTCCAGCTGCTCTGTGGCACGTGGGACCTTCCCAGGCCAGGGACCGAACCAGCGCCCCTTGCCCTGCAAGGCAGACTCTACCCACTGGACCACCAGGGAAGCCCCTGTTGATTTTATTATAAAAATTATACTTCAGTTAAAAGAGCAAGAATATTTATGAAAAAATAAAATGAATGAACCCATCTGAGAATCTGAAGAAATTCAATAGATCTATGGATCCTCCTTCTCCCAAGAGTACACACACACACACACACACACAAATACATACAGCTGCATTAGTATCTGAGGGCCATGGGTTAGGGAATTCCTCACAATGTCTGGTTCATCCAGTTTCTTCCCTGGATAAAATTCCTGACAGCCAACATATAATTTTCTCCAAGTGGAAACAATATCATGCAGGTGCCATTTTTAAGGAGACAGCTGAGGGTCTCCTCTCCCAGTTGGAAAAAGACATTGTGAAGTCATTTTGGATCTACCTCCGATGCTCTATCATGGGCTCCTGGGGATGTTTGCTCCGTGCCTAGCTGTGACCCTGTCTAGGGGATGCTGAAATGAGTCTGAGCTGGGTTTCTCTCCTGATAGGGAGAAGCCTGGCTGGTGGAGCCCATTGACTCTCCACTCCACCTGCCGCTGCCTCTAAGCGTGGCTAATGAGTACACTTGACCTCACACGCTCACCCCAACAGCTCTGCAAATGTCACTCAAGATCCCTCCTGACATCCAAATGCAGAGGGCACAGTATTTTAAATTAAAAGTTATATCCTCACATGTGTCATTCCTCCACTCTTCCCAAAAGCAATTGGTTTTCACTGTGGTGCCTTATTACAAATGAATAGAGGGGCGAAACTGAATCACTTTATTGTACATTGTCACCAACTATTATCCTCCAATACAAAATAAACATGAAAAATATCAGTTGAAAAATGATAAAATTATTTATAAAACAAAACAGACTCATAGACATAGAAAACAAATTTACAGTTGCCAAAGGAAAGGGCACAGGAGAAGGATAAATGAGGAATTTGGGATTAGAAGATACAAACTACTATATGTAAAACAGATGAACAGCTCTGTAATTGGACACACTGGTCCAGCTGCTCTGTGGCACGTGGGACCTTCCCAGGCCAGGGACCGAACCAGCGCCCCTTGCCCTGCAAGGCAGACTCTACCCACTGGACCACCAGGGAAGCCCCTGTTGATTTTATTATAAAAATTATACTTCAGTTAAAAGAGCAAGAATATTTATGAAAAAATAAAATGAATGAACCCATCTGAGAATCTGAAGAAATTCAATAGATCTATGGATCCTCCTTCTCCCAAGAGTACACACACACACACACACACACAAATACATACAGCTGCATTAGTATCTGAGGGCCATGGGTTAGGGAATTCCTCACAATGTCTGGTTCATCCAGTTTCTTCCCTGGATAAAATTCCTGACAGCCAACATATAATTTTCTCCAAGTGGAAACAATATCATGCAGGTGCCATTTTTAAGGAGACAGCTGAGGGTCTCCTCTCCCATTTGGGAAAAAAGACATTGTGAAGTCATTTTGGATCTACCTCCGATGCTCTATCATGGGCTCCTGGGGATGTTTGCTCCGTGCCTAGCTGTGACCCTGTCTAGGGGATGCTGAAATGAGTCTGAGCTGGGTTTCTCTCCTGATAGGGAGAAGCCTGGCTGGTGGAGCCCATTGACTCTCCACTCCACCTGCCGCTGCCTCTAAGCGTGGCTAATGAGTACACTTGACCTCACACGCTCACCCCAACAGCTCTGCAAATGTCACTCAAGATCCCTCCTGACATCCAAATGCAGAGGGCACAGTATTTTAAATTAAAAGTTATATCCTCACATGTGTCATTCCTCCACTCTTCCAAAAGCAACTTGTTGATCATTCTGGGTGCTTTGATGCCAAGCCAAGGGAGCAGGGCTGCTTGCTCACCTGAGCAAAATGTACTCATTTGACTTTTGGTGGATGCTCAGGCTGTGGATGGCCCAGGGTTTCCACCAGCCATAATGAATCCCAGAACAGAAGTGTACCTGTCGAGATCAAGGGGGGCTTCCCAGGCGGCGCTAGTGTTAAAAAACCTGCCTGTCAATGCAGGAGATGTAAGAGAGGTGGGTTCAATCCCTGGGTCAGGAAGATCCCAGAGAGCCCAGTCATGTTGAGCTCTCTGCAATCCCACGGACTGCAGCATGCCAGGCAGTATCCTTCACCATCTCCTGGATCTTGCTCAAACTCATGTCCATGGAGTCAGTGAATACTGGAGTGGTTCGCCATTCTCTCCAGGGGATCTTCCCAACCCAGGTATTGAACATGGGTTTCCTGCATTGCAGGTGTACTCTTTACTGCCTGAGCCACCATGGAGACCCTGATCAATGATTGAGCTCAGAGCAGGATGAGAAGAGATGAAAGAGGAGGGGCTGGCAGAGACACAGCACTCCAGATGGAGGGAGCAGCATCGCCAAGGCTCTAAGGAGGCAAGGGCACTGGAGAAGCTTGAGGAAGAAACATTTCATTGTGGTCAAGACAGAGAGAGCAAAAGGAGCAAATCAAGAGTAGGGGCTGAGAACTGAGCCATGGGCCCTAGGTCTTGGGGACCTTGACAGGCACATCTGGCTCTGGGGGTCTTGATTCTGAGTCCTCACCTTTGTGGGTGTGGTTTAGAGGTATGTCTGGCCCTCCTGGGAGCTGGCGCCGCTTCCAGATCTGACCTGGGGAGGCCTTCTTGAGTTTTGAGTGATACAGGTGGAGAGGCTGCCAGATCCATACCAGAGGAGGCTGAGATAGCAGCTAAAAGAATGGAGAAAAAAATTCAGCCCAGGGGGAAGGAACTGGTGAGAGCTACAGGACTTTGGGACCAAATGAGCAAGCTAACGTTTGGAGGAGACAGACTCAGCCAGAAACTAGCTGAATCAGGAAGTCCAAAAACAAAGATTGAAGTAGGTGGGGGGCAGGAGGTGGGGAAAGAGATGGTATAGCTCACCCTTCCTCCCAACACACACTCAAGCATTTATTCACAAGGTATCCAGCTGAGGACAGCCTGCCAAGTCCACTATCTGGTGGCCTTGAGCTTTGTTAGCCAGCCTGGGATGCCTGAATGGGGCTGTCCTGGTTCTGGTAGGGCTGGGGACTGAACCACATCAGTATCAAGCCCAGCCCCACAGACGGGGCCCGGCAAGCCCCATCCCACAGACCAGGGCTCAGATTTGAGATCCTGCCCATCCTAACCAGCATAGTTTCTCCTTTTTGAATCTTGTACATTTTCTTGTTTGCTTTTGGTTTGGTCATAAAAGGATACCAGCACTGAATTAGGAAAACCACAACAGCTTCCACAACTTACTAAAAGAGTCAACAGAAGAGGGAAAGAGGCCCACATGGGGCAGACACAATTCTTATGTGGGCTGAGGGTGTTGGGTGCAACGTCTGGTTCAAGATGACTAAGGCTTACTCAGAGCTCACTCTGGGCCAGTCCTGTTTCAAGTCATTTCAGAATATGAGCTTGCTCATCCTCCCAACGACTCTTCTTACTAATGGTGTGTGGGTAAGGAGCAGAGGAAGAGAAAGGTGACGTGACTTTCCCAAGGTCACTCAGCTACTAAAGGAAGGAGAAATTGGAGTCCACAGCCTCTGCTCTTGACCACGTCACACTCAGCATCTCAGTGTGTCTTCAGGCTGCGAAGAGATGTGCTGATTTGGTCTTCAAGAGGAACTCAGGTGTGATGGGACACGATTGGACTCTAATGGTTCTTTCATTCAGTTCCAGTGCACTCACTGAGCACTCGCTGCAGGGATGAATCAGGAGAAGAACCGGGCAATGGTGCTCAGGTGGAGGGAACAGCATATGCAAAGGCCAAGAGAGGGCAGCAGGCTGGAGGGACACAGGTGTTCAGAGCCAGCCTTGCAGCACAGAGTCCCTTCCTCTATCCCTGCCTCTATCTTCCTTTCCCCAGCGGAATCCTCCTCCTCCTCCTTGTTATCATAATAAGAACATCCACTGCATGCTTAGGACACGCCATACAAGCTCTTTGCAAGAGGACCTCATTAACTCCTCTCCACAAGCCTTAGGAGTGAGGACCATCACCATTGTCTCTATGACACAGGAGAGGGAACTGAAGCACAGAGTGAAGTAACTCACCAGAAGCCACACAGCTCATCAGCAGGGGAGCCAGGATCCACAGGAGTCACTCCCGCCCTCCCGTCTCATGGGCTGCACCATTGCAACAGGTATGAACCCTGTTCGAGGAGCACCTAGCCCCGATCCCTAGCTTCCCACTGCCCTGTGCGCCCATCTGCCACATTCCCATCCCTCGCTCTGGTTTGCTCTGCCCCTTCTCAGTCCTGCTCAGGTTACCCCTGCTCACCCTCTGCATCCCCTGCCAGGCCCTGCAGGTCAGATGCTTTGCCCAGTGGAACTCAGGCATCTCACAGCCCCCCTGGGTTCCTCCCTTGCTGGGTCTGATACAGGGTAGAGGCAGGGGTGGCAGGCGGCACAGAGAGCCAGCAGACCTATTTTGTTTTTTTCCTAACAGGTTTCCTAGGCGTCTTTGAATTAATGGGACAGAGATAAAGGAGTCTTTTCGGCTACTATCTAAAGCGGCTGTCAAGCCAGGCCAGGAGCCTGCTGAGCAGCAGTCCTGCCCCTTCTCCCTTCCCCCAGCAGAGGTTCCTGTATCCAAGGGAACTGCAGTCTGGGTGCTTCCCAAGCCTCACTCACAGCCTGGCTGCCAAAGACACCGTGGAAGCCAATCATCTGAGAGCGGAGCCTCTGGTAACGAGGGCCCCTTCCCGGCTTTGTGCAGAGCTGCCACCCGCAGAGCCCCAGTGTGCTTCAGGATAGGCGGGAGGAAGAAGGCAGGAGCCATGTTGTTGGTGTCCCTGAAAAGGCCTGTGTGTGTGTACTTTTGTGAGCTGGTGTATCTGGCAGCGGGTGGGTCTGGGTGTCTTAGACTCTGAGGCAGGGGACAGGACTGAGGCCTTTGGAACTTACCTGCCTCAGTCCAAAGCTTAGCCCTGTTACTTACAGCTGTGTGACCTTGAACGAGCTCCTTAGCCTCTCTGAGCTTCCCTTGAGAGCCTCTTGCTAGTGTTTTAACAGTTGAGTAGTATAATTATTTAGGATCTCTTAGGGGGTTATCTTTTGGGCTTCAAAATCATTGTGGATGGTGACTGCAGCCAGGAAATGAAAAGGTGCTTGCTCCTTGGAAGGAAAGCTATGACAAACCTAGACAGCATATTCAAAAACAGAGACATCACTTTGCCGACCAAAGTCCGTATACTCAAAGCTATGGTTTTCCCAATAGTCATGGGAAATGAGAGCTGGATCATAAGAAGGCTGAGTGACGAGGGCTTCATGCCATTGAACTGTGGTGCTGGAGAAGACTCTTGAGAGTCCCTTGGACTGCACAGAGATCAAACCTGTCTATCCTAAAGGAAATCAACCCTGACTATTCATTGGAAGGACTGATGTTGATGCTGAGATGCCAACACTTTGGCCACCTGATGCAAAGAGACAACTCACTGGAAAAGAGCCTGGTGTTGGGAAAAACAGAAGGTAAAAGAAGAGGACAGCAGAGGACAAGATGGTTGGATGGCATCACTGAGTCAACGAACACGAGTTTGAGCAAACTCTGGGAGATGGTGAAGGACAGGGAAGCCTGGCGTGCTGCAGTCCATGGGGTCACAAAGAATCAGGCATGGCTGAGCCACTGAACTAGGGAGTTTGTGTGCCTGAGTATGCACTTTGTGCCTGATTTACAGATCTGTGGGGTTCTCTTTTTTAAAAAAAAAAAAATTTGGCCTCTTTTATTGGTCTTTCATTTATTGATTTTCATCCATCTTCATTCTTTGGCCTGTGTGGGCCTGCCATTGCAGTGGCCTCTCTCATTGCAGAGTACCGGCTCTGGGCGCATGCGCTCCAGAGCACTGACTTGGTCCAGCTGCTCTGCAACAAGTGGGATCCTCCTGGGCCAGGGATCTAACTGGTGCCCCCTGCACTGCAAGGTGGACTCTCTACCCACTGCACCATCAGGGAAGCCCCCAAGCCCCTCTCTTAAAGATGGGAAACCTGAGGCCTGGGGTCCTGGGTTCCTTCCTTGCTGTGTCTGAAGAAGGGTGTGGGGATGGTCAGTGCAGAGAGCTGTGGAGCTATTTTGTTCTTTCCCAGTAGATTTCCTATGAGGTTGGGTCCTCAGAGAAGCAGGGCCTGAGTCAGGGGATTGAGGACTTCTGCCTCCCTGGAGAAACACTCAGCATCTCCAGCACTAATGAGAAGGAGACAACTTCTCCCAGGGCCAGCTACATCCCAGGCACTCAACAAATAGTTTTTTTTTTTTTTCCCTCAACTTCAAGGAACTCTCTGTCCCCTCTCTGCTACCACTTCAGTCCCTCCATCCATCCTTGTACCCGTCTCAGAGTTAAGAGCGCCTCCTGTGCACCAGGCTCAGGGCTGGGTGGGGAGCAGTCATGGTGTCCGCGCTCTAGAAGCTTACGGCCCAGTGGGGGAGATGGGCATGAATCAGAGCACCCCACAGGTATAGCAAACGATGGAAGGGTAATCTTGGTTCTCACTGAGAAGGAAGAAATGAGGAAGGTGCAGAAGGAGAGCCCAGTCTCGTCCTTCTCCTAAAGTGGCACTGGAACTCGAATCTGAAGGTTGTAGGGAGGAGCCTCCCACGGGAGGGACTGGCACCCGCAGAGTGACTGAGGGTGGGCGGCTTGCCTGGGACCCAGGAGGAGTGGAAAGAAGAAGTCACCCAGGTGATTGGGCACTGTGCACTGTATTTGTTTGTGACCTCACAAGAGACCCTCAGGGGGCCTCAGCCCACTGTGTATGGAGAGAGGGGGATGTGGGCAGGGGCTGGGGGGCTATAGGCAGACGGGGGCTGCGGCTAGAGCGGGAGAGCAGGTTGCCCCCACGCCAACCCCAGCCACACACACACAGGCGCGCCTGTCCACCTACGGTTCTGTTCCCCAGGTATCGGCAGCCTCCCATCTGTTTGCAGCCCTTCCTCCCAGGTGTTTGCAGCTCAACACTCCAGCTGTTTGCAGTCGCTACCCGCTTATCTGCAGGCCGTATCCTCAGGAGTGAGAAATTACCACCCCAGCTGTTCACAGCTGGCACCCTCAGACAGGTGCAGTCAGCACCCCAGCTGTTCACAGTCACCTTCCCAGCTGTTCTCAGCTTCCACCCTCGGCTCTTAATAAACCCTCTCCAGTTGTTCACAGCCAACACCCCAGTCATTTGCCATTTCCAATCGTCCCCAACTTTGGGCATCAGGTAAGGCTTGCTCAAGATGAGTTCTAACAACAGCAACTGCTATGAACTAATAATTGAGGGCCTGTTTTACGCGAGGGACTATACCATGTGCTTTCACATGCATTCTCCAGTCTGACCTCACAGCAACCCTGTCATTCTTTCATGAGCTGTTTCTGGCATGTCTACTAAACAGTGGGCACTGCCAGATGCTAGGTACAGGGTGAGGACCAGAACTAGCAAGGCTGCTGTCCTCCTGGAGCTTTTGATCTCACGAAGGAGACAGGTGTTAATAAAGTAATGACACTCATGTGTATAATCATTGGTGAGACGGTTCCACGTGGGCAGCAGAGGTATTTGAGCTGAATAGGTGATCTGAAGAAGTCCTCTGGGTGATGAATCTTCATCTCAGAGCTGAAGAATGGGCACAATTAGATTCAGCTCAGGTGCAGGCAGGATGAGGGATGAGAAGAGCCGCCAGGCAGACGGGACAACACGTACAGATGCTCAGGAGAAGGGCTGACCGATGGGCAGGGGACAGGAGCACAGAGAGTCAGGGTGGCCCATGATGCCGATAGGAGCCAATTTGGAGTGGCCGGGAATGAGGCGGGCTGTGAACTGTTGCTCTATGGAAAGAATGAATGACGTGCTGGGCTCAAGAGGGAAAGCAGCGATTGTCCAGCTGAGAAACGAGGGAACATTGCACAAGGAGGTGGCAGGGACTGGAGAGAGTTTTAGGAGGCAGACAGCCAGGATCAGGCGGTTGGGAGGGCAGGGGCCAAGATGACTTCCAGGTTTCTGATCTGGGCTCCTGGATGTCCAGTGGTTCCATCCTCTGTGCTGGGAGCAGGGAAGAGGAGCAGGGAAGGGGAAAAGGGAGCAGGAGGACAGGAGATGAGGAGCTGGAGGGCATTCAGAAGAGGCGTTTACAACAGGGCTGCCCAACGGCAGGTGTCTATACCTGGGTTCCAAGTCAAACGTTGCGTTCCAATCCTAGCCTTTCTGCTTCTCGTTGTTGAACCCGAGTGGGTACTTGATCCCCTCTGGGCCTCAGCATCCTCATCAGTAACATGCAGCAGGTGGGAAGAGATGGTCCCGAGGCCTACTGGTCTGTGAATACTTTAGTTGTAGTTTACACCCCAGATTCCAGCTTGGTGCTCGGCACATGGTAGGAACTCACTGGTTTCTCGCTGAGTAACTGGATGAAGGATGGGCCAGTGAAGCGGGTCCTGGGGTGAGCGGTAGGGCACCTGTCCATGGATGGGAGAAGGCTGTCCTTGGAAGAGGGAACCGTTGGTGCGGCACAGGCACAGACACACGGAGGGGCATGGGCACTCGGGGCATCAGACACGAAGCATCACAGGTGGAACAAAGTCACCCGGGGGACAGTCCAAGGCTCAGGCTGGGGAAGCAGGCAGGTCCTAGGGCACAAGGCTATGTATGTCCTCATGAGAGACTGGGGGTTGAGGGGTCCAGGTGAGTGATGGGCTACTTTTAAAACCTATTAGTGTTTTTGTGCACTTAGCAGGTACCAAGAAGTTGTTCAGGGCTTCACCCTCCAGGCTACAGATAATCCAGTTGCTCTGATCACCTATCTCTTCCCTCCTTCCCATCATCTCCCTTGGGACACCATCTCTCTCCTTGGGAGCACTCTTCCCTGTGGGGAGGCCAGGCCAGGGAAGGAACAGCAGGCAAGAATCTTGGTGAGTGGTTATGGAGAATGTGACTCAGAAGGGTCTGAAGATCTGGTCTGAGACCACAGCTTCTCCTCACGGGGACAGGCCTGGTCCCCAGAGTGTCCACTGTCTCCGTCCTTCTCTCCCTGCAGCTGAAGAATGTTTCTGGGGTCAAGGCCAAAGCGAGAACGTGTGCAGCTGTGACACTCAGGTCAGACCCCCAGGCTGAGCTTGTAGAGGCTCTCGCCCATTCCCCTGCCCCCGGGGTCAGGGACCTCAAGGGAAGAAAGAAAGGAGTTTCATAGGGAAGCCTGTTTCTGTGTATTTGCTCACCCAGCAGCCTGCCTTCCTGGTCAATTAGCAGAGTGCAAATAGTACCATCTCTGGAGGCAGACAGAGGGCTTGCACCATGGCTGGGATGCTGAGAAACACGGAGATTGCTTGGGCTCTGTCCCAGTTCTGAATAAGAATCTCATGAAGCCAGGCCAAGGAGTCTGCCTTTCACGGGTCCCCCTGGTGAGTGATGTGGGCTAAGGCTGGTGGGGCTGCTTAGCCTCTTCAGTCATGCCCAACGCTGCGTGATCCCATGGATTGCTGTCCATCAGGCCCCTCCATCCATGGAATTCTCCAGGCAGGAACATTGGAGTGCGTTGCCATGCCCTCCTCTAGGGGGATCTTCTGAACCCAGGGATGGAATATAGATACAGATATAGATACAGATACAGATATAGATAGATATAGATAACTTAAGACCCCGTGGACTGTAACTTGCCAGGCTTCTCCGTCCATGGAGTTTTCCAGGCGATAATACTGAAGTGGGTTGCCATTTCCTTCTCCAGTGGGCTAAGGCAGTACGTCTCAAACAGCAGAGAACTCGCCTACGGATTTTCTAAAGCGCAGGTACTGATCCACTTGGTCTGGGATATGGCCCAAGACTTTTCATTTTAAAAGCTCCTGGGGGAGGCCCATGCTGCTGGTCCATGGACCACACCCTGAACACCAAGGCTGAAGCTTCTGACAGCCTAACTTTATTTTTTCAGGGAACAAACCCCACTCAAAAGAAACCTTTAACAGAATCTCAATGTATGACACAGATGACATTAATATAAAAGTATCATACACATACAAATGTGTGAAGTTTGCTTATTACAAAACCTGTCAATGAAAACAAGGCGGTTTGGATGAAGACAGAAGTCTGATGTGGAAGAATGCAACCGCCATGTTACACAGATCTCATCATCCATCCTGTTCAAACCAAATATGTGCAGCAGGCCCCGTGCCACAGCCTCGAGGCTGCGCCTGCAGGTGGTGGAGGGGAAGCTGGCCTGGCATCCCCCTCTCAGCCTGGGGACTCAAGACTACAGACTCTGCTTTTCTTCCTCTCTCCAGCCACTCCGCCCCTCCCTGCCAAGTAGCCGCTGCTAAATATAGCCCGCGGTGGCCAGGTTTTCTAGGGGAGGTGTGATTGGAGGTAAACTGTGAGAACAATTGCTAGTGCGCACTGGCGTCTGAGATGCCAGGCCCACTAATTAGTGGCTTGGCATCTGGGGAGGCCAGGAAGGACTGGGACCGGCCAGGCCCCATGGCTGCCCGAGCTCCTCTGGTGTAAGGCAGGACCCAGCACTGTCTGCAGGGCTTGGCAGAGGCGTGGGAGTGGCCCACCTGCTGGGAAGGCACGAGGCTGGCAGGAGGGGGCATGTGGGAAAGATCAGGCTGGTGGAGCTGGAAGTTCCCAGTGGGAACTCTGGTGGTGCCACTTGCTTCCTGGGTAGCTCTAGGCAAATTGCTTGACCTCTCTGAGCTTCAGATAAAAAAGGGATATGTTAGGGGATCCTCTGTGTATTCAGGGTTGGGGGAGGATAAAGTGGAATCACGTTTGTGAAAGTCTCTGCTTGCTGTAGATCTTGTACTCTTGGAGGTCAAGGTTGTCAGGTCACCACTCAGCTCAGTCCTATTGGCACAAACGCATACACGCTCCCTTCTCAGCATCCAGTTTATATGGCCTCTCTGATCCCTCAGCCCTAGGGGAGCCCAGGGGTCTCAGTCCACCTGCAGGCCACAGCAAGAAAGGCACTGATGGCAGCCCCAGGCAGAAGCCATCTTATTGCTCCTGAGCTCTGTGGCCCTGGCCCGGCCTCTTGCTCATTACCTAACACCTTGGATGGAGATGCCCAGCGACATAGTCTGTCTTGTGCTGTGCTGGGCTTAATCACTCAGTCATGTCTGACTCTTTGTGACCCCATCGACTGTAGCCTGCCAGGCTCCTCTGCCCATGGGTATTCTCTAGGCAAGAATACGGGAGTGGGTTGCCGTGCTCTCCTCCAGAGAATCTTCCCAACTCAGGGATAGAACCTAGGTCTCCGCCTTGTGGCAGATTCTTTACTGTCTCAGTTATCATCAGGAAACTCCTTGAGGGCAAAAAAGTATCATACACCTGTATTGTTCCGAATGAAAACAAGGCGGTTTGGATGAAGACAGAAGTCTGATGTGGAAGAATGCAACCGCCATGTTACACAGATCTCATCATCCATCCTGTTCAAACCAAATATGTGCAGCAGGCCCCGTGCCACAGCCTCGAGGCTGCGCCTGCAGGTGGTGGAGGGGAAGCTGGCCTGGCATCCCCCTCTCAGCCTGGGGACTCAAGACTACAGACTCTGCTTTTCTTCCTCTCTCCAGCCACTCCGCCCCTCCCTGCCAAGTAGCCGCTGCTAAATATAGCCCGCGGTGGCCAGGTTTTCTAGGGGAGGTGTGATTGGAGGTAAACTGTGAGAACAATTGCTAGTGCGCACTGGCGTCTGAGATGCCAGGCCCACTAATTAGTGGCTTGGCATCTGGGGAGGCCAGGAAGGACTGGGACCGGCCAGGCCCCATGGCTGCCCGAGCTCCTCTGGTGTAAGGCAGGACCCAGCACTGTCTGCAGGGCTTGGCAGAGGCGTGGGAGTGGCCCACCTGCTGGGAAGGCACGAGGCTGGCAGGAGGGGGCATGTGGGAAAGATCAGGCTGGTGGAGCTGGAAGTTCCCAGTGGGAACTCTGGTGGTGCCACTTGCTTCCTGGGTAGCTCTAGGCAAATTGCTTGACCTCTCTGAGCTTCAGATAAAAAAGGGATATGTTAGGGGATCCTCTGTGTATTCAGGGTTGGGGGAGGATAAAGTGGAATCACGTTTGTGAAAGTCTCTGCTTGCTGTAGATCTTGTACTCTTGGAGGTCAAGGTTGTCAGGTCACCACTCAGCTCAGTCCTATTGGCACAAACGCATACACGCTCCCTTCTCAGCATCCAGTTTATATGGCCTCTCTGATCCCTCAGCCCTAGGGGAGCCCAGGGGTCTCAGTCCACCTGCAGGCCACAGCAAGAAAGGCACTGATGGCAGCCCCAGGCAGAAGCCATCTTATTGCTCCTGAGCTCTGTGGCCCTGGCCCGGCCTCTTGCTCATTACCTAACACCTTGGATGGAGATGCCCAGCGACATAGTCTGTCTTGTGCTGTGCTGGGCTTAATCACTCAGTCATGTCTGACTCTTTGTGACCCCATCGACTGTAGCCTGCCAGGCTCCTCTGCCCATGGGTATTCTCTAGGCAAGAACACTGGAGAGGGTTGCCATTCTCTCCTCCAGGGAATCTTCCCAACTCAGGGATAGAACCTAGGTCTCCCGCCTTGTGGCAGATTCTTTACTGTCTCAGTTATCATCAGGAAACTCCTTGAGGGCAGAGTTGAATGAGGGCACCTCATTCACCCTGGCACAACCCAAGTCCAGCCCAAGGGTAACCCCATCCAATCATACTACCCTCCACAAAGCGAATGCTCAAGCCTGCAAGCAACCCTTGAGCAACACCGCTTCCCTCCGTTCTCCCAAATCACACCCTTCCTTGTCTCGCAAATCCTACTTAAGTCTGGCCCTCAGCAGGATGTCTCCCCTCCCTGGGGAGGCAGGAACAAAGGAAGGGAAACCTACTAGGACCGGCCACGCCCCCACCCTGGTACTGCACAGAATTCTCACAGCAACCTTGGGGGGTGTGCACCAATGTCATACCCACATTTTACAGTTGAGGAAACTGAGGCTCAGGGTGGTCAGGCATCCTATGACAGAGTACTTAAGGGCCTCCGTGGGGCCGACTGCCTCCCTGCTTCCCTGCTGGGCCATGACTCAGCTGGCTCCCTAACCATGGCTCTTGTTGGAACTCCTGGCCTCTGTCTGCACTTTATTTGCTAATAGCCCCAAGTCCTTCCAAGTCTGCTCTCTTGGCTGCAGCCCCAGGCTTCTGACTCTCTCAGCCAGGGCTCCTGTTGAGCTCTCCTCTCCAAATGGGCACCCAGAGCATAATGCGGCCCACCGGTCATGGAGAATAGACTTCCAGCAGCACTGGCTCAGAGGCTCCTCCCTCCCTCTGTCCTGAGACTGAAGTAGGGGTCACACAGCATCTGACTGAGACACCCCACCAGGTACAAGAATATGATGCCCTGAAAGGACAATGGTTGGCCAGGGCTCTGTGCTACGGGTCCCCAGTGAGCGGGCTGGGCCATCAGAGCTTAGGGTGCCCAGAGAAGTGGGGCTCCAGGGAACTGGAGTGGTCAGGGAAGGCTTCCTGGGAAAGGAGGGGGGACTTGTATTCTAAAGAGAGAGGGGAACTGGAGGAGGTAAGAAAGGCAGTCTGCTCATGCATGCAGGTGGCCTGCAGACTGTTCTGCTGGGTTGGCTGGCCCTAGGCTGGCGGTGGGAAGAAGCTAGTGAAGGCTGATGGCACAGCAGTGAAGAGGGCTCAGCCAAGTGTCGGCACTCCTCTGCCTAGATCATCCTGCTTGTGTCCAGTCCTATCTGACTCTTTGGGGACCCATGGACTGTAGCCCACCAGGCTCCTCTGTCCATTGGATGTCCCAGACAAGAATAACAGAGTGGATGGCCACTCCAGGGCATCTTCTCAACCCAGGGATGGAACCCACATGCAGGAAAATTTTTGCCACTTTACCACCTTGAAAGCACCCCCTGCCCAGAGGGGCTGAGTTAAAGAGGTCAAAGAATGCCCAAGCCTTTGTCTAACATGGGAGTCAGGCTTTCATGGGAGACTCTGGGCCCCGCAGACCTGCGTTCATATCCTGGTTCTTTCACTTCCTGATTCCATGACCTTGGGCATAGACCTGTCAGATCCTGGATCCCGCTACTTAACATAGGGAATCATAAGTCCTATTTCATAGGTGTCCTGTGAGAATTAAAGGTCATTATCATTAACAAAGCCAACAATCATCGGCTTTCCTGGTGGCTCAGACAGTAAAAAATCTGCACACAATGCACAAGACCCAAGTTTGACCCCTGGGTCTGGAAGATCCCTGGAGAAGGGCATGGTTACCCACTCCAGTATTCTTGCCTAGAGAAATTCATGGACAGAGGAGCCTGGGGGGCTACAGTACACAGGGTCACAAAGAGTTGGACATGACTGAGTATCTAACACATCATTAACTAACATGTATTTTTGGGGGGCGGGGTAGGGTGGGTAGGAAGGCGGGAGGGCCACTTCTATTGGTCTTTCATTTGTCTATTTTCATCCATCTTTGTTCTTCGGCCCGTGTGGGCCTCCCATTGCCATGGCCTCTGTTGTCGCAGAGCACCGGCTCTGGGCGCATGCACTCCAGAGCTCTGGCTCAGTAGTTGGACACATCGGTCCAGCCGCTCCGCTGCACATGAGATCTTCCCAGGCCAAGGATCGAACCAGCGCCCCTTGCACAGCAAGGTGGCATTCTTACCCACTGGACCACCAGGAAGCCCCACTAACATGTACTGATCACAAAGTAGAACACTATTCTAAGCACTATGCACATTCTAAATAATTTAATCTGTATAATACCTCCACAGGGTAAATTTGTTATTACTACCCTTTTATAGACAAAGAAGCAGAAGTATAGAGAGGGGAAAGGAGGTGGTGGTAAGTGGAAATACTGAGGTTTGAATGAAAGGAGCTGAGTGTCAGAACCCAATGTGTTAATCTGACATTCAGCAATGGGCTGGATGCAAAACCTATCTGACTCTTTGGGGACCCATGGACTGTAGCCCACCAGGCTCCTCTGTCCATTGGATGTCCCAGACAAGAATAACAGAGTGGATGGCCACTCCAGGGCATCTTCTCAACCCAGGGATGGAACCCACATGCAGGAAAATTTTGCCACTTTACCACCTTGAAAGCACCCCCTGCCCAGAGGGGCTGAGTTAAAGAGGTCAAAGAATGCCCAAGCCTTTGTCTAACATGGGAGTCAGGCTTTCATGGGAGACTCTGGGCCCCGCAGACCTGCGTTCATATCCTGGTTCTTTCACTTCCTGATTCCATGACCTTGGGCATAGACCTGTCAGATCCTGGATCCCGCTACTTAACATAGGGAATCATAAGTCCTATTTCATAGGTGTCCTGTGAGAATTAAAGGTCATTATCATTAACAAAGCCAACAATCATCGGCTTTCCTGGTGGCTCAGACAGTAAAAAATCTGCACACAATGCACAAGACCCAAGTTTGACCCCTGGGTCTGGAAGATCCCTGGAGAAGGGCATGGTTACCCACTCCAGTATTCTTGCCTAGAGAAATTCATGGACAGAGGAGCCTGGGGGGCTACAGTACACAGGGTCACAAAGAGTTGGACATGACTGAGTATCTAACACATCATTAACTAACATGTATTTTTGGGGGGCGGGGTAGGGTGGGTAGGAAGGCGGGAGGGCCACTTCTATTGGTCTTTCATTTGTCTATTTTCATCCATCTTTGTTCTTCGGCCCGTGTGGGCCTCCCATTGCCATGGCCTCTGTTGTCGCAGAGCACCGGCTCTGGGCGCATGCACTCCAGAGCTCTGGCTCAGTAGTTGGACACATCGGTCCAGCCGCTCCGCTGCACATGAGATCTTCCCAGGCCAAGGATCGAACCAGCGCCCCTTGCACAGCAAGGTGGCATTCTTACCCACTGGACCACCAGGGAAGCCCCACTAACATGTACTGATCACAAAGTAGAACACTATTCTAAGCACTATGCACATTCTAAATAATTTAATCTGTATAATACCTCCACAGGGTAAATTTGTTATTACTACCCTTTTATAGACAAAGAAGCAGAAGTATAGAGAGGGGAAAGGAGGTGGTGGTAAGTGGAAATACTGAGGTTTGAATGAAAGGAGCTGAGTGTCAGAACCCAATGTGTTAACCTCTGTACATTCAGCAATGGGCTGGATGCAAAAGTTGACACAGACCAAGTAACTATTTAGATTTCTCCTGGGAAGATCTCATCCTCCTCTGGCATCAAACATGATCTCCGTATGGATGGCTTCCAAGACTTGACCTCCAGCCCAGACCCCATCTTGACTGTTAGACCTTCATATGCGATGAAGCTCTAGACATTTCTACCAGGTGTGCTGCACTCCCAATGGGGCTCAAATGAGCTCCTCCTCACCCCAGCTGCCCATTCCAAACCTGTACTTCCTCCTGTGTTGCCTAACCAATCAGCAGCAACACCAGCCCTTTCTGCTCAAGTCTGAGACCTGGAGTCACCTTTGAGTCTTTCTCCCCGTCTCCATCTCTATGGCTTTGGTTCACACCTGCAGCCTGGCCCACTTGGCCTACTGCAACGCTGTCTAGGCTCAGTGCTACTCATCCCCCAGTTCCTCACCTCCTCAAACCTCCAACCTGACACCTGCACAGGAGCTAGAGCCGTCATTGCCTCCGCTGTTTCACGGAGCTCCCCTGCCTCCAGGGATCAGACCCAGTGTCTGTGCACTGAAGACTGGTTCAACTGGCTCCTGCCAAAGCCGTGACTTGGGCCCGTTCTTCAGCCTTCTCCCTTTTATTCGTTCATTCTGTCTCCCCAGGGTCAAGCACCGTACCCAGCTCACCTAGTGTGCTTCAGATATGAGCTTTGGTTACAGAAATGGATGTAGGAGTACAATCCAGAAAGGTCATTTCCAGCAGACTGGGTGGGTGGCAAAGTCACTGCTTTAAGATGCAGCTTTGTGAACAGTGGTTAGGGCAGCCAGGACATGGAAGAGGCCTGCCACGGCTTCCAATGGGCCCTGGACTCTGCCAAGGGACTCTGCCACGACAAGGGCCCTGAGGGGCTTCTGAGAAGCTGAGATGGCAATGGGGGAGGGGTGTTTGGAATGAGGTTTTTGCTCTGTCTCTCTCTCTTTAAATATTTATTTATTTTTATTTATTTGGCTGTTCTGGGTCTTAGTTGTGTCGTGTGAACTGTTAGCTGTGGGATATGAGATTTATTTTCCCAATCAGGCATCAAATCCAGGCCTCCTGCAATGGGAGTTTAACTGTTAGCCACTGAACCACCAGGGAAGTCCCGAGGTTTTCTCTTAAGTGCCCATCTGCAGACAGCCTAACCCCTGATCCTTCCATCTCTCTGTCTCACTCAGCGTTTCTTGATACTTTCTGTTCCCAAATCCTATATTCTTTCTCTTCCTAGTACTTAGTTCACTATTATTCTTTCTGGTTAAATTATTGATTGTCTAACTCCTTCCTCTAGACCAAGACCTTCATGAGAACACGGTCTTTATCCACCTCGTTTACTATTAATACTCAGAACTTAAAACAATGCAAGGTACGTAGTAGAAACTCAACAGATATTTGTTGATTAAAAAAAAAAAGGTGAAGAATTAAAGGGGTAGGGAATTAATCTGGGATTCCTGGGTGACTCGGTTGGTAGAGAATCCATAAGCAATGCAGGAGACATGGGAGGTACAGGTTCGATCCCTGGGTAGGGAAGATGCCCTAGAGGAGAGCATGCTAACCCACTCCAGTATTCTTGCTTGGAGAATTCCATGGACAGAGGAGTCTGGTGGGCTGCAGTTCACAGAGCTGAAAAGAGTTGGACACAGCTGAAGCAACTGAGCATACACGCATGGAATTAATCATGCTGCATCTTAATAAAAAATTATCTATTAGCCTTTTCAACCAATAGTGCTAGAAAAGCTATATATGTATATATACATATATATATTAGGTACATTTATTATACATTATGTATATTTATTATATACTTATATATACACATATGCATATTTTATATGTATTATGAATATGTATAAAAGCCTTGTAACTCACTCACAAGACAAACAACTCAACAACTCAATTAAAACATGAGCAAGGACTTGAACAGACAATATCCAAATGGCCAATAAACACATGAGAAGATGTTTGTCATCCTGGTCATTGGGGAAGTGCAAATTAAAGACTCAGTGAGATACACACTTATTAGAATAGTTAAAATTCAAAGAGTGAGAATACCAAGTTTTAGCGAGGGTATGTCCATCACACATGGCTGATAAGAATATAAAATAGTAGAACTGCTCTGGGAAACCATTGAGCAATTTTTCGCTCTCTTTTTGTTGGCCACACTGCTTGGCATGCAGTATCATAGTCTTCTGACCAGGGAGGATAGAAATTGTACCACATGGACTGGGAATGTGGTGTCTTAACCAAGGAACTGCCATGGAAGTCCCTGAGCAAATTTTTATGAAGCTAAACATACTCTTCCCACATGACCTAGCAATTTCATTCCTAGGTATTTACCCAAGAGAAATGAAAACACTTCTATACAAATGTCCATTCACAAGTGTTTACAAAGGCTCAGAACTTGAAATAAACCAAATTTCCATCAACAGGTGAATGGATAAACAAATTACGGTATGATAACACCACTGAATATTATTTGGCAGTGAAAAGAAATGAACTACCAATACAGGTAGCAACATAGATTAATCTCAAAATCATTACATGAAAAGAAGCCAGACAGGACTTCCCTGATGGTCAGAGTCCGCCTTGCAGTGCAAGGGGCACTGGTTCGATCCCCGGCCCAGGAAGATCCTGTGTGCCGTGAAGTGGCTGGACCAGTGTGTCCAATTACAAGCCAGCACTCTGTAGCGCATCCACTCAGAGCGGGTAGTCTGCAACGAGAGAGGCCACTGCAATGGGAGGCCCACAAATGTCAAAAAAGAATAAAGATGGATGAAAATAAATAAGAAAACAATAAAAGAGGCCAAATTTTTTAAAAAAAGAAAGCCAGACACAAGAGTATATATGTTGTGTGATTGTCCTGTCTCATTCTATTACATGAAACTCCAGTAACGACAAATCTAATCTGCAATGGCAGAAAGCAGATCAGTGATCTGGGTTGGGAGAGGGAGGAGAAGGACTGACCTTTTCCAGGTGATGGAAACGTTTGTGTCCTGATCGTGGCAATTAGTGAGACAGATGTCCAAGCTTTTCCAACTGTACACATAAGATTAGTGCATTTCACTCACAAGACAAACAACTCAACAACTCAATTAAAACATGAGCAAGGACTTGAACAGACAATATCCAAATGGCCAATAAACACATGAGAAGATGTTTGTCATCCTGGTCATTGGGGAAGTGCAAATTAAAGACTCAGTGAGATACACACTTATTAGAATAGTTAAAATTCAAAGAGTGAGAATACCAAGTTTTAGCGAGGGTATGTCCATCACACATGGCTGATAAGAATATAAAATAGTAGAACTGCTCTGGGAAACCATTGAGCAATTTTTCGCTCTCTTTTTGTTGGCCACACTGCTTGGCATGCAGTATCATAGTCTTCTGACCAGGGAGGATAGAAATTGTACCACATGGACTGGGAATGTGGTGTCTTAACCAAGGAACTGCCATGGAAGTCCCTGAGCAAATTTTTATGAAGCTAAACATACTCTTCCCACATGACCTAGCAATTTCATTCCTAGGTATTTACCCAAGAGAAATGAAAACACTTCTATACAAATGTCCATTCACAAGTGTTTACAAAGGCTCAGAACTTGAAATAAACCAAATTTCCATCAACAGGTGAATGGATAAACAAATTACGGTATGATAACACCACTGAATATTATTTGGCAGTGAAAAGAAATGAACTACCAATACAGGTAGCAACATAGATTAATCTCAAAATCATTACATGAAAAGAAGCCAGACAGGACTTCCCTGATGGTCAGAGTCCGCCTTGCAGTGCAAGGGGCACTGGTTCGATCCCTGGCCCAGGAAGATCCTGTGTGCCGTGAAGTGGCTGGACCAGTGTGTCCAATTACAAGCCAGCACTCTGTAGCGCATCCACTCAGAGCGGGTAGTCTGCAACGAGAGAGGCCACTGCAATGGGAGGCCCACAAATGTCAAAAAAGAATAAAGATGGATGAAAATAAATAAGAAAACAATAAAAGAGGCCAAATTTTTTAAAAAAAGAAAGCCAGACACAAGAGTATATATGTTGTGTGATTGTCCTGTCTCATTCTATTACATGAAACTCCAGTAACGACAAATCTAATCTGCAATGGCAGAAAGCAGATCAGTGATCTGGGTTGGGAGAGGGAGGAGAAGGACTGACCTTTTCCAGGTGATGGAAACGTTTGTGTCCTGATCGTGGCAATTAGTGAGACAGATGTCCAAGCTTTTCCAACTGTACACATAAGATTAGTGCATTTCACTGTATGCTAACTATACCTCAACAAAGGAGATCTGGGGCTTCCCAGGGGCACTAGTGATAAAGAATCCACCTGCCATTGCAGGAGACATAAGAGATGTGGGTTCCACCCCTGGTTGGGGAAGATCCCCTGGAGGAGGAAATGGCAACCCGCTTCACTATTTTTGCCTGGGAAATTGCATGGAGACAGGAGCCTGATAGGCTACAGGCCATGGGGTCACAAAAAGTTGGCACTTTTGAGTGTCTGAGCACAAAGGTTATTTTTAAAAATTTTAGTAAAAGCACATTTTAAAAAGGGAAAAATATGTAAAATTCAGAGGCCCAGAGATGCATACATGAGCTGTGAACTCACTCCTGGAAATGGACTCAGAGCCAATTAAATACTTGATTTGAATTAATGCAGATTCATTCCATTTAAGGTGATAAGAGTCTTGAAGAAAACACACATGACTCTCTCTCCATCAGTCCCCTCAACATTCTAACTGCTCTGTCTCCTCACACCCTTTCTGCTCCTGGACCTTCTCTTGCCATGCGTGGTGACAGGCCATAAAACAGAGGCTTGGCCTCAAATACAGAGCATGTGGGAAAAGTCCTGGGTTCTTCTCTCAGAAATACCTGATCGAAATCCCAGTCCTGCCAAGTCACTTGATCTCTTTGGACCTTAAATTTCTAAATCTAAAAGTTGACGACATTTAAAGTTTCACCTTTTGCAAAATATTCTCTGACATAAATTGTAGCAGTGTTTTCTTAGGTCAGTGTCCCAAGGCAATAGAGATAAAGGCAAAAATAAACCAATGGTACCTAATCAAATTTATAAGCCTTTGCACAGCAACGGAAACCACAACCAAAATGAAAAGACAAATTACAGAATGGAAGAAAATATTTGTAAGTGGTGCTACTGACAAGGGATTCATTTCCAAAATATAAACACAACTCATACAACTCGATAATAATATAAAATAAAAAAACAAAGCAATCAAAAATGGACAGAAGACCTAAATAGACATTTCACCAAAGAAAACAAACAGAGGGCCAAAGGCACATGAAAATATGCTCCACATAGCTAATTATCAGAGAAATGCAAATCGAAACTACAATGAGGAATTATCTCACACTGATGAGAATGGCCATCATTAAAAAGTTTACAAATAATAGGGCTTCCAAGGTGGTCCAGTGGGTAAGGACACCGCCTTGCAGTGCAAGGAGTGCCAGTTTGATACCTGGGCTGGGAAGATCCCACCTGCCGCAGAGCAGCTGGACTGATGTGTCCAACTACCGAGCTGGAGCTCTGGAGCACATGCTCCCAGAGCTGGTGCTATGCAACGAGAGAGGCTACTGCAATGGGAGGCCCACACAGGCCAAAAAAAAAAGATAAATGAAAGATCAATAGAAGTGGCCAAAAAAAAAAAAAGTTTACAAATAATAAATTCTGGAGAGAGTGTGGAGAAAAGGGAATCCTTCTATACTGCTGACAGAATGTAAAATGGTATTGTGGAAAATGGTATTGAGGTTCCCCCAAAACTAAAAATAGAGCTGCTGTAGGATCCTGCAACCCCAGTCATAGGCATATATCCAGAGAAAACTATCATTCTAAGAGATACATGCACCTTGTGTTCATAATAGCATTGTTTACAATAGCCAAGACATAGAAGCAACCCAAATGTCCATCCCCACAGACGAATGGATAAAGATGAGGTATATTAGAATATTACTCAGTCATAAGAGAATGAAATAATGCCATTTGCAACTACATGGCTAGACTCTGAGATTACCATATAAGTGAAATAAGTCAGGAACACAAATACCATATGATCTCACTTATATGTGCAATCTAAAATATAACACAAGTGTGCTTATCTATGAAACAGACTTACTGACATAGAATACAGACTGGTGTTTGCCAAAGGGAAGGGGGGCAGGGGAGGGATGGATTAGGGCAATGGAACTAATCATGAACTACTATTATATACAGAATGGAGAAACAATAAGGTCCTACTGTACAGCACAAGAAATTATATTCAATATCCTGTAATGAAACATAATGGATAGGTATCACTCTTTGGTGGAGGCTGGGGACAGGGAAGGGGTTCTGAGCCTCTCAGGTGCCTGACCTTTCCCATCTCCACCAGATTAGGTTTGCCACATTAGACATATGTCCCAGGTAAGTATCCTTTAAGATCAAAAGTGAAAGGATTTGATGAAACCAAAACTGAAAAAGACACATGTACCCCAACATTCACTACAGCACTATTTACAGTAGTTACAACATGGAAGCAACCTAGATGTCCACTGAAAGATGAATGGATAAAGAAGCTGTGGTACATATATACAATGGAATATTACTCATCCATGAAAAAGGAATGCATTTGAGTCAGTTTTAATGAGGTGGACGAACCTAGAGCCTATTATACATAGTGAACTAAGTCAGAAAGAGAAAGATAAATATTGTATACTAATACATATATATGGAATCTATAAAGATGGTACTAATGAATTCATTTGCAGGGCAGCAATGGGGAAACAGATATAGAAAACAGACTTTATAAACATGGGTGGGGTGGTAGGAGGAGGAAGGAAAGGATGAAATGTATGGAGAGAGTAATATGGAGACTTACCTTACCATATGTAAAATAGATAGCCAATGGGAAGTTGCTGTATGACTCAGGGAACTCAAACGGGGGCTCAGTAACAACCTGGAGGGGTAGGATGGGGCATGGGTGGGGGGGATGGGAGGGAGGTTCAAGAGGGAGGGGACCCATGTATACCTATGGCTGATGCATGTTGTTATTTGGCAGAAAACAACACCATTCTGTAAAGCAATTACCCTTCAATTAAAATATTTAAATAAATAAATAAATGGAAACTTACAGAAAAGTTGAAAGCATTTTTGCTATAAGTAAATATTGCATAAGGCATTACATATACCAGGATATCACATGGGACATATACAGAATACAGACTGGGGTTTGCCAAAGGGAAGGGGGGCAGGGGAGGGATGGATTAGGGCAATGGAACTAATCATGAACTACTATTATATACAGAATGGAGAAACAATAAGGTCCTACTGTACAGCACAAGAAATTATATTCAATATCCTGTAATGAAACATAATGGATAGGTATCACTCTTTGGTGGAGGCTGGGGACAGGGAAGGGGTTCTGAGCCTCTCAGGTGCCTGACCTTTCCCATCTCCACCAGATTAGGTTTGCCACATTAGACATATGTCCCAGGTAAGTATCCTTTAAGATCAAAAGTGAAAGGATTTGATGAAACCAAAACTGAAAAAGACACATGTACCCCAACATTCACTACAGCACTATTTACAGTAGTTACAACATGGAAGCAACCTAGATGTCCACTGAAAGATGAATGGATAAAGAAGCTGTGGTACATATATACAATGGAATATTACTCATCCATGAAAAAGGAATGCATTTGAGTCAGTTTTAATGAGGTGGACGAACCTAGAGCCTATTATACATAGTGAACTAAGTCAGAAAGAGAAAGATAAATATTGTATACTAATACATATATATGGAATCTATAAAGATGGTACTAATGAATTCATTTGCAGGGCAGCAATGGGGAAACAGATATAGAAAACAGACTTTATAAACATGGGTGGGGTGGTAGGAGGAGGAAGGAAAGGATGAAATGTATGGAGAGAGTAATATGGAGACTTACCTTACCATATGTAAAATAGATAGCCAATGGGAAGTTGCTGTATGACTCAGGGAACTCAAACGGGGGCTCAGTAACAACCTGGAGGGGTAGGATGGGGCATGGGTGGGGGGGATGGGAGGGAGGTTCAAGAGGGAGGGGACCCATGTATACCTATGGCTGATGCATGTTGTTATTTGGCAGAAAACAACACCATTCTGTAAAGCAATTACCCTTCAATTAAAATATTTAAATAAATAAATAAATGGAAACTTACAGAAAAGTTGAAAGCATTTTTGCTATAAGTAAATATTGCATAAGGCATTACATATACCAGGATATCACATGGGACATATACTAAAAAAAAAAATGTGTATCTGAAATTCCAGCTTCACTGGGTGTCCTGTTATTTTGATTTGTCAACTCTGGCAGCCCTATTCCAGGTGGCCCTGATGCACTAACCTGGAACCTGTCGAGCTCCAGCAGGTCCTAAGCCAACAGTTGTGAACTGGTAAAGCTTTGAAATTCTTCCATTGGCATTTAGAAGAGAGATGGAGGAGGTAGAGCGAACCTGAGCAAGGGCCACCAGCATGGGTCTTCCTGTCTCATTCATCTCCGCAGCTTGATAAAACTTTGTATGTTCAGTTTTACAAACCGAAAAAACAGCATCCAGAAGGACACCGCCTTGCCATTCTGCAGAGGGGCTTTGGATCTGGTAGAAGGAGCACTGGGAATCAGAATACAGTTCTGGGCAAGTCATTTGAAATAGCTCTCTCTGACTCAATTTCTTTACCTCTAAAATGGGCCTTGGAAATTCCTTGGCAATCCAGTGGTTAGTTCTCCACACTCAATGCCAAGGGCCTGTGTTCAATCCCTGGTTTGGGAACTAAACTCCTATAAGCTGCATGGCACAGTCAAAAAAAAAAAAAAGGAAACCTAAAAAATAAATACATAAAATAAAGTGGGCCTCAAGAAAGGGTAAAATACAAGTTATAGAAAAGTAGGAGAAAAAAGTTGCAATGTGTATTTTTGTATCTCATGGACAAAATAGTTATGTGGAGAATATACTAAGAGCTCTACCATATAAGAAGAAAGCAAATGTTGTAACATGAAAAAAAAAAGGGCAAGATAATCTGTACTGTCATTTGTGAACAACAACAACAACAAAATAGCTATTGTCATTGCACTATGAGAAAAGGGGATGCTGCAGGGGAACTGTGCTATGGCCTGGAGGGGTGGGATGGGGGGGATACACATATGACTAATCAGGGATCATACATATCTGTAAACAACAAAACTCTGTGAAAGTCAAAAGCAAAATAAAAATCAAAAAAATAAAGGGGGCAGGAGATACATGTAGATAATTTACTGGGGGAAAAATACAAATGGAGGATAAGCATATGAAAAGAGGCACCTGATTCATAACCAGGAAAATGCAAATCAAAACCACAATGAAATAGCACTATTGACAATCAGATGGGCAGAAATGAAAAAGACTGATAAAATCTAGCGTGGGGAGAGGGGAGGGAATCAACTGAGGTCTCTGGTGGGAATGTAAATTAGAATGGCTCTGGGGAAGACAATTAGAGATATAAAAGGGAGAGCCTGCCTACTCTTCGACCGGGCCATTCCACTTCGAGCTTTGCATCCAACAGACAGGGCAACAGAGCCTGCCTACTACTTCGACTCAATAAAAGCATGGGTCTTCCTGTCTCATTCATCTCCGCAGCTTGATAAAACTTTGTATGTTCAGTTTTACAAACCGAAAAAACAGCATCCAGAAGGACACCGCCTTGCCATTCTGCAGAGGGGCTTTGGATCTGGTAGAAGGAGCACTGGGAATCAGAATACAGTTCTGGGCAAGTCATTTGAAATAGCTCTCTCTGACTCAATTTCTTTACCTCTAAAATGGGCCTTGGAAATTCCTTGGCAATCCAGTGGTTAGTTCTCCACACTCAATGCCAAGGGCCTGTGTTCAATCCCTGGTTTGGGAACTAAACTCCTATAAGCTGCATGGCACAGTCAAAAAAAAAAAAAAGGAAACCTAAAAAATAAATACATAAAATAAAGTGGGCCTCAAGAAAGGGTAAAATACAAGTTATAGAAAAGTAGGAGAAAAAAGTTGCAATGTGTATTTTTGTATCTCATGGACAAAATAGTTATGTGGAGAATATACTAAGAGCTCTACCATATAAGAAGAAAGCAAATGTTGTAACATGAAAAAAAAAAGGGCAAGATAATCTGTACTGTCATTTGTGAACAACAACAACAACAAAATAGCTATTGTCATTGCACTATGAGAAAAGGGGATGCTGCAGGGGAACTGTGCTATGGCCTGGAGGGGTGGGATGGGGGGGATACACATATGACTAATCAGGGATCATACATATCTGTAAACAACAAAACTCTGTGAAAGTCAAAAGCAAAATAAAAATCAAAAAAATAAAGGGGGCAGGAGATACATGTAGATAATTTACTGGGGGAAAAATACAAATGGAGGATAAGCATATGAAAAGAGGCACCTGATTCATAACCAGGAAAATGCAAATCAAAACCACAATGAAATAGCACTATTGACAATCAGATGGGCAGAAATGAAAAAGACTGATAAAATCTAGCGTGGGGAGAGGGGAGGGAATCAACTGAGGTCTCTGGTGGGAATGTAAATTAGAATGGCTCTGGGGAAGACAATTAGAGATATAAAAGGGAGAGCCTGCCTACTCTTCGACCGGGCCATTCCACTTCGAGCTTTGCATCCAACAGACAGGCATACACAACCCCCCTGGACAACAGCCCTCTCTGCAGCCTTGCTTCTCACAGAGGTCACTGCAGCTACCTCAGTGTACATCAATAAAAGAGATAACTCATGGCACAGAAATCCTTAGAGCCGCCAAGAAGAATGAATATGAATATGGAAAGAGGTCTAAAGACAGAGGACATCTGAAAAAAGAGCAAAGTCTCAGCAGAGTATGTTTTATACTATTCTATTTATACAAAAAGGTACAATTATACCTGTGTCTATACATTGGGCACCTAGGCGAATATGTATAGATCTCCATCTAGATCTATGGACCACAGCATCTGTGTTTAGAAAAGATGTAGAAAATGACAAACCAAATGGAGGAAATCGCTGAGAGACAAATGGGGGAGAGAGCTGGTGAAAGGGGAGACTTCTGCACTGTTTCTAAAATTTACAGCAAATTATTTTGTCCACATATCTGCATTTATCATATAAGAGCTGGGTTTGCAGAATGGGCGGGGTTATCTCCCTCCCATCCTCTGCGTCTCTCCCTCTCAGTGTCCCATACGTGGCTGGCGTCCGCTGGCCTCTGGTCTCAGAAAAAGCCTGATGTCCCTGTCCCAGGTGAATTGCTGGCCTTGGGCCCTCCACCCCATCTCAGCCACCTCTGGCCATTCTGCTTCTTCTGAGCCCTTCCCTGCCAGTCAGCCAGACCTTCTTGCATCCTCAGCATCCCTGCCACCACTTCTCTCCTTCACTACCAGCTGCTTGCTTCCACCAGCTGCCACCTTGCTCGCTTCTCTGATAGAGCAAATCCCTCGAAAGAGGACTCCCTCCCCTTGACTCACAGTTCCACACGATCTAGTTCTTATTCCTGCCACAGAAGGAAACACCAGTCAGAATGTTCCCCTAACATGTCTTCTCCTAAGCCTCATGCCCTTGGAGGCTCTGGGCAATGTTTAGCATGGTTCGTTGTCAGCAATGGCCTCCTCCATCATTTACACCCAGGAAACCAAGCCCCTTCACCCTAGTAAGTTCTATGGTCTCCTCAGTGTCTGACTCATCATCACCTCTCAAGGGTCAACCGATTAACAATCATGTTCCACAAAGAAGGCTTTTGCCAATGAATAGAGGCAAATTCCTGCTTCCAGGATGTGTGAATGAGTGAGAGGAGATGCTGGACATCAGCGGAGTGATCCTTAGAGGAAATCGAGGGAGAGATATAAAGATGACTATATTGCTGAGGGAGCAGATGAAAGGGGTGTTAGATTCGAGGGTCTGTTGGGAGGCAGAATAAAGAGAATATGTGACCAACTGGACATAGTAGGTGTGCTCAAAAATAAAAGGGGAATATTTGGTGGACCCCCACTGGAATCCAGTATACATTGGGCACCTAGGCGAATATGTATAGATCTCCATCTAGATCTATGGACCACAGCATCTGTGTTTAGAAAAGATGTAGAAAATGACAAACCAAATGGAGGAAATCGCTGAGAGACAAATGGGGGAGAGAGCTGGTGAAAGGGGAGACTTCTGCACTGTTTCTAAAATTTACAGCAAATTATTTTGTCCACATATCTGCATTTATCATATAAGAGCTGGGTTTGCAGAATGGGCGGGGTTATCTCCCTCCCATCCTCTGCGTCTCTCCCTCTCAGTGTCCCATACGTGGCTGGCGTCCGCTGGCCTCTGGTCTCAGAAAAAGCCTGATGTCCCTGTCCCAGGTGAATTGCTGGCCTTGGGCCCTCCACCCCATCTCAGCCACCTCTGGCCATTCTGCTTCTTCTGAGCCCTTCCCTGCCAGTCAGCCAGACCTTCTTGCATCCTCAGCATCCCTGCCACCACTTCTCTCCTTCACTACCAGCTGCTTGCTTCCACCAGCTGCCACCTTGCTCGCTTCTCTGATAGAGCAAATCCCTCGAAAGAGGACTCCCTCCCCTTGACTCACAGTTCCACACGATCTAGTTCTTATTCCTGCCACAGAAGGAAACACCAGTCAGAATGTTCCCCTAACATGTCTTCTCCTAAGCCTCATGCCCTTGGAGGCTCTGGGCAATGTTTAGCATGGTTCGTTGTCAGCAATGGCCTCCTCCATCATTTACACCCAGGAAACCAAGCCCCTTCACCCTAGTAAGTTCTATGGTCTCCTCAGTGTCTGACTCATCATCACCTCTCAAGGGTCAACCGATTAACAATCATGTTCCACAAAGAAGGCTTTTGCCAATGAATAGAGGCAAATTCCTGCTTCCAGGATGTGTGAATGAGTGAGAGGAGATGCTGGACATCAGCGGAGTGATCCTTAGAGGAAATCGAGGGAGAGATATAAAGATGACTATATTGCTGAGGGAGCAGATGAAAGGGGTGTTAGATTCGAGGGTCTGTTGGGAGGCAGAATAAAGAGAATATGTGACCAACTGGACATAGTAGGTGTGCTCTGGATTAAGAGAGTGAGGAGGCAAATAGTGGGGAGGGAGGATGAGTGATGTCCTCGTGGAGCTGGGAATGCCTGTCCGGTCCCCAGCTGACCCCTGTTTCCTTCTAGCTCTGGGCTTAGCCAAATCCACCTCCCTCCAGGTCAGTTCTCCTGCTCTGCCCTGGGCTCTGCCTTGGGGTTCCTTTTCACAGTTGCACTATATATGTGCCAATGACCTCCTTGGTTAATGTCTGCTTTAAGGTCCACCTAGAGAAGGACTATACCTGTTTTTGTCTTTCATTATATCTCCAGAGCCCAACCCAGTAACCAATGCATGGTACACATTTCATAAAGAGTTGCTATTGCTGCTGTTCAGTCACCCAGCTGTGTCCGACTCTTTGTGAACCCATGGACTCCAACACACCAGGCCACCCTGTCCCTCACCCTCTCCTGTAGTTTGCCCAAGTTCATGTCCATTGCATCGGTGATGCCGTCCAACCCTTTCATCTTCTGATGCATTCTCCTCCTTCTGTCCTCAATCTTTCCCAGCATCAGGGACTTTTCCAATGAGTTGTTTGTTTGCATCAGATAACCAAAATAATGGAGCTTCACCATCAGTCCTTCCAGAAAGTATTCAGGGTCGATTTCCCTTAAGATTGACTGGTTTGATCTCCTTGCTGTCCAGGGGATTTCAGGAGTCTTCTCCCTCACCACAGTTTAAAGGCATCAATTCTTTCGCATTCTGCCTTCTTTCAGTCAGCTTCACCCTAGTAAGTTCTATGGTATCCTCAGTGTCTGACTCATCATCACCTCTCAAGGGTCAACCGATTAACAATCATGTTCCACAAAGAAGGCTTTTGCCAATGAATAGAGGCAAATTCCTGCTTCCAGGATGTGTGAATGAGTGAGAGGAGATGCTGGACATCAGCGGAGTGATCCTTAGAGGAAATCGAGGGAGAGATATAAAGATGACTATATTGCTGAGGGAGCAGATGAAAGGGGTGTTAGATTCGAGGGTCTGTTGGGAGGCAGAATAAAGAGAATATGTGACCAACTGGACATAGTAGGTGTGCTCTGGATTAAGAGAGTGAGGAGGCAAATAGTGGGGAGGGAGGATGAGTGATGTCCTCGTGGAGCTGGGAATGCCTGTCCGGTCCCCAGCTGACCCCTGTTTCCTTCTAGCTCTGGGCTTAGCCAAATCCACCCCCCTCCAGGTCAGTTCTCCTGCTCTGCCCTGGGCTCTGCCTTGGGGTTCCTTTTCACAGTTGCACTATATATGTGCCAATGACCTCCTTGGTTAATGTCTGCTTTAAGGTCCACCTAGAGAAGGACTATACCTGTTTTTGTCTTTCATTATATCTCCAGAGCCCAACCCAGTAACCAATGCATGGTACACATTTCATAAAGAGTTGCTATTGCTGCTGTTCAGTCACCCAGCTGTGTCCGACTCTTTGTGAACCCATGGACTCCAACACACCAGGCCACCCTGTCCCTCACCCTCTCCTGTAGTTTGCCCAAGTTCATGTCCATTGCATCGGTGATGCCGTCCAACCCTTTCATCTTCTGATGCATTCTCCTCCTTCTGTCCTCAATCTTTCCCAGCATCAGGGACTTTTCCAATGAGTTGTTTGTTTGCATCAGATAACCAAAATAATGGAGCTTCACCATCAGTCCTTCCAGAAAGTATTCAGGGTCGATTTCCCTTAAGATTGACTGGTTTGATCTCCTTGCTGTCCAGGGGATTTCAGGAGTCTTCTCCCTCACCACAGTTTAAAGGCATCAATTCTTTCGCATTCTGCCTTCTTTACAGTCCAGCTCTCACAACAGTGTGTGACCACTGGGAAGACCATAGCCTTGACTATATGGGCCTTTGTCGGCAGTTATGCCTCTGCTTTTCAATACACTGTCTAGGTTTGTCATAGCTTTCCTGCCAAAAAGCAACCGTCTTCTGATTTCATGGCTGCAGTCACCATCTGCAGTGATTCTGGAGCCCAGGAAGAAGAAATCTGTCATTCCTTCCACCTTTACGCTTCTATTTGCCATAAATAGTTACCAGAAAGTACTAATCGATTGTTAGTTCAAATTCCCTTTACCCTGGAACCTCTTCCCCAAAGCCACTTCCTTGCCTCACTGATGCACCCAAGGATATCATCTCGTGGACCCGATACCTCGACCAGCTGGTTTAAACACTTAGGACACAAGTCCAAGAGCTCCCATCAGCCCTGAACATGATAGATGCCTGGTAAATGTGTTTGTTGATGATGAAGAGAAAGCAAAGAAAATTCGCTAATATGGCAGGTTCTCATCGTGGATTCAGGTAGATTCCTTTAAAATTCATACTTGGACTCCTCGGTGCTGTCCTGGCTTCTTACAGAACCAGCACCCCAAGCCATATACACAAAGCAGGAGTGGGGTGGCGTGGTCGTTACCAAGGCTGGGATCATCCATTTGAAAGTCACGTCTGCCAACCTGCCACACCTCTGATGGTGTGGTCACCATCAGAGGCTGCCAAGTGGTTGATTCTGGAAGAGCTGGTGACTTCAGGGCTGGGGTCCAGGACATTGGGTCCTTTTGGATGTCACTTCTTACTAGCCCAGCAATGTAGGACCAGAAGTCACTGCCTACCTCCTGCTGTGGGATTTTGCTTCTGCAGTTGGCTTTCTGATCAAGATCTCAGACCCATGTAGAACCTTTGGGTCCCCAAAAACTAGATGTCAAGTTTATCCAGGAAATAGGGGAATGTGGCTGCGTCTCCACAGTCCCCACTCCTGGGTTCTTTTCTAACGATTTTGTTCCCCCTTGGCTCCCAGCTAGAGCAGGATGGTGAGAGATCACTTTGCCTCTGCTTTTTTGTCACCTTGCAAAGAAATGGACTCTTTTTCCAAACGAGAAAAGGAGTGCTTTAAAACCTCCACACATCATTGTAAAGCAACTGTACTCCAAGAAAAATTAATTCAAAAGTTCCAGAGTCCAGTTGTGCTCCTATCCGGTCATCTGGAACAACAGTTCATTTATATTTTTCTACTGATGTACACGTGACAGTTCTTATTCCCACATGTGATCCTTACTAATCCTAATTGCATTTGTGCCCACCCTGGGGCTGGTGCACACCTTGCTGAGGTCAGCAGAATGATGTTCATGGTGAAAAACACAACTGACCAAGTCAGGATGGGAAGCCACCTGGTAGAAAATCTGCATGATGTATACAACAAAGAATGAATACATGAATATGATTAGGAGTTCCTGCAAATTACTGACCAAGGAAAAGAAATACAAATAATTCAAGAAAACAACCAAAGGAAATGCACAGCATTAAACTCACAGCAGAGATATTACAAATGGCCAATAAACGCAGACAAAAGCTCGGGATGAGTGAAATCGGAGCAGCGTATGAGGACCACACCCTCTGGCTAGATGACCACTTGGCCTTTCCCCCTTGATCCAAACACACACTGAAATGAAATTCAGCACAGAGGGATGAAAGCATGTCTATGAACAATGGGAAGCTGCATTCTCTCCGGCATCGAGTCGCTCTCTCCTAGCTGGTGGTTTTTCCACAAAAGTCTCTGCCCACAGCTCCTGGCACAGGTGTGAGGATTCTGTACACATCGGCTGTCAGTGCACAACACACAGGGAGCAAACACGTCTTGGCAGTGGCTTCTAACGGTCCCGCAGTCACTGAGAGCTGGGCAGACAAAAGGGCTGAGCCCAGCACAGCTCCCTCCCTGAGAAGGGGGACACAGAAGCTAGAAAAGAGTGTCATAAAATGGGGTATCACCCTCAGGGTGACTCCAGATGGGCAGTTTCCAAAGGCACCCTCTTTGAGCAGGATGGGTTTGTGCGCCTCCCCTGGATGATCAAGTTAGAGAGATTATGGAGTCTGTTTTATGAATCAGCTTAGAAAACTGGAACTGATTACATGAATTAGGAAAGAAAAAAAGAGAAGGAACAGAGAGAGGGAGGAATGAAGGAAATCACAGCTAATATTTATTGCATTGGACACCGCGTTTGGCATATATTATTTAATCCACAGAACAAACTTTGGAAGACGTTATCCTCAGCACCTGCAGAAACTGAAGTTCAGAGCGATCAAGTCACTCTCCCAAGATCATGCAGTGGGCCAGGGACAGTGCCAACTCTTCAGGCTCTGGGTCCTGTGCTCTGGACCCTCAGACCACACTGCACCTTTCTGAAACCTAGCCTGTGTGCAGCCCTCCGCCCTAAACATCAGAGAGGCAGGGAAGAAATCAGAGTTGGATTTCCTGCTCATCAGTGGCTTGGAAGCTGCCTGGGCAGGCCAGGCCCACTGGGAAAGCAAACAGGGATCAATTGATGGATTTGGACCCAGTTGAATGGCTGGGTCATGACCCATCGCCCAAAGATGATTTCCAGTCCAAGTCTAGTTCCTGTGCATCCCTGCGGGTGCCCCTGTGTCCTTAGAAACGGCATTATTATTCTCCTCTTTCCGAGTCTGCTCTGATTAATCTAATTTGCACATGTGAACGAGAAATGGCTCTGATCCATTTAATATGTTGGGACCACATCCCAGCTCATTTGCATGGTGGGTCTGGCCAACAGAGGTATCTCCTGTTCCCTGCCTTCCTCCTCTCCCTCATCCTGCCCTCCCACCAGGCAAATTCTTGCTGAGCAGGCAAATGGTGATCCGTGCTGTTGCTTTCAAGTCTTAAAACCCATTAGGAGTGTATTAGTAGACGTGCTGAGAGCTCATTTGAGTAATAAAAATCTTTTTTCTGTGCAGCTAATAACACAGAAGGAAGAAAAGAGAGAAGGGGAGAGACTTGGACAGGGAGAAAGAGGGAGGCTGTCTTCCAGCTTGTTAGGTAGGAATGTTGGGATCTGTCTGCACAATTATTAAAACTGGCTCCTTCGTTTGGTGATGTGACGGGGGATGGGAGAAAAGCGAGTGAAAACCTAATGAATAACTTCTCTGCTAGCAGCCTCTTTTAGCAGGCTGTGGTCCTAGAAGGCAGAAGAGGCATCTCCTCTTCCCTGCTGGTGCAGCCCTGAGACCTCCCCCACCGCAGGGGTGCTCCGTGGAATGTGACCAGTGGTGGCTACAGGGCTAGAAGATGTTCACCTAGCTCAGGTGTTCCTCCGTCTGAACAGCTGCCTTAGCCTCACTACTGCTGTCACTACCAGGTCACCAGGACCGCGCCTGCAGGATTTGAAGGCTGTCAGCCTGGCAGCTCTCAGGGCCAGATCTCCAGGGCTTCCTAGCATAGCCTACCCAGGTGCAAGGAGGGTTCAGTACTGTCCCTGGTACGCAAAGGACCAACTACAAATCAGAGTCCAGTGCAAAGTGAAAATGTAGGGTCCCATTCAAATGTGATTAAGAATTGCAAGCAAAAGACAGCGGAGTATTTGATCAGGTTCGGACTCTTTAAGGGCAGTGTCCCTTGCAATGGACAGGTGGCATGCCTGTGAAGCTGGTTCTGGGTGCCTGTTAGGTACTCAATTACTTGTCTCTTATGTGTGAATGTCCACCAAAGAGTTTATCCTCAGTTTGAAAGTGCTAGTCATTCTTTCGTGTCTGACTCTTCACAACCCCATGAACTGTAGCCCTCCAGGCTCCTGTCCATGGATTTCTCGAGGCAAGAATACTCAAGCGGGCAGCCAATCCCTTCCCCAGGGATTCTTCCACACCCAGAGATCCAACCTGTGTCTCTCACATGGCGGGCAGACTCTTTAAAATCAGAGCCAGCAGAGGAGCCCATCCTCAGTTTAACCAAGTCCAAATATCAGGATCACATAAACAGCCTGGACTCCTGGAATCTACCTTTAAAGAGGACATTGAAGAAGAGGCCTTGGAAGCCCTCCCCAGGCATGTCCCAGCCTCCCTGACTCCTGACTCTGGTTGGAGTTGGCCTCAGATGCTCTGGTCTCCCCTAATGGCCCATTAAGGCCCCATAAGCCAAGACTTATCTAAGTCCTTTTGTGTGAATCCAGGAGCAAAGCTGCACAGAAATCCTCTTACAGTTAATCCCTCTGAGAACAGGGGTTAAATCTACAAGAATGTGGAGCCAGAGAAGGAGACAGTGAATCGTGAGTGGGCAGGCAGTGGGAAGGGTCTTTCCTGGATGAATCGAGATGCAGATTTGCAGTGGGTGGACAGCTTCAGACGGGGCCTCCCAGTTGGGTTTACATGTGCAGGTCCCACTGGTAACTAGATATTGGACCTTGGGTGAACTCCTTAGCTTATCTGAGGCCTTCTTCCCAGTTCTTTACCAGGGAATGAGGGCAACTAGACAGCTATCCAAAGTACACATCATGGCCTTGTTTATATTCAAAGAGAAAAAGGAAGGAAATATAAATGTCCTTTGACAGATAATTTTAGTGAATTAAATGCTGCTAATTGGCAGAGTGGAATTCTATGCAACCATTTGACGATCATGTCACTGAATATTTCTTTTTAAAGATATCAGTAAAGGCATTTACACTTTTTCTCTTGAAACCCACTGGCAATAGAAAGAACAAAAATAGAGGAGAATAAAACCTGCATCTTTGGCAAGGAAATGGTCCCCAGCACAAGCCACTAGCATACTGGCCAAATACGGCAGAATTTGGACCTAAATGAATGGGAATGTGTACAGTTTCCTCAGACCTTCAGCCAAATGCAGCTTTCCCTAAAATCATGTATCTCATCCCCCGAAAAGCTTCAGTGATTTCTTTTTTTTAATTTTGGCCTCTTTATCTTGATTTTTTATTTATTTATTTTCATCCATCTTTATTCTTCGGCTTGTGTTGGCCTCCCATCACAGTGGCCTCTCTTGCTGCAGAGCACTGGCTCTGGCTCACAATTGGACACACTGGACCAACTGCTCCACGGCACATGGGATCTTCCAGGGCCAGGGATCAAACTGGTGCCTCTTGCACTGCAAGGTGGACCCATTACCCACTGGACTGCCCTTCAATGAACTTTTTGAGGAGAATGACAAGATGACAAAAAGGGAAAAGGCCAAGGGAGAATTGGGGGAGAATGACAAGTGGAACTGAGAAAGAGTCCCTGCTGCCTTTCTTCTTAACAATTGTGTGAATCCAGGAGCAAAGCTGCACAGAAATCCTCTTACAGTTAATCCCTCTGAGAACAGGGGTTAAATCTACAAGAATGTGGAGCCAGAGAAGGAGACAGTGAATCGTGAGTGGGCAGGCAGTGGGAAGGGTCTTTCCTGGATGAATCGAGATGCAGATTTGCAGTGGGTGGACAGCTTCAGACGGGGCCTCCCAGTTGGGTTTACATGTGCAGGTCCCACTGGTAACTAGATATTGGACCTTGGGTGAACTCCTTAGCTTATCTGAGGCCTTCTTCCCAGTTCTTTACCAGGGAATGAGGGCAACTAGACAGCTATCCAAAGTACACATCATGGCCTTGTTTATATTCAAAGAGAAAAAGGAAGGAAATATAAATGTCCTTTGACAGATAATTTTAGTGAATTAAATGCTGCTAATTGGCAGAGTGGAATTCTATGCAACCATTTGACGATCATGTCACTGAATATTTCTTTTTAAAGATATCAGTAAAGGCATTTACACTTTTTCTCTTGAAACCCACTGGCAATAGAAAGAACAAAAATAGAGGAGAATAAAACCTGCATCTTTGGCAAGGAAATGGTCCCCAGCACAAGCCACTAGCATACTGGCCAAATACGGCAGAATTTGGACCTAAATGAATGGGAATGTGTACAGTTTCCTCAGACCTTCAGCCAAATGCAGCTTTCCCTAAAATCATGTATCTCATCCCCCGAAAAGCTTCAGTGATTTCTTTTTTTTAATTTTGGCCTCTTTATCTTGATTTTTTATTTATTTATTTTCATCCATCTTTATTCTTCGGCTTGTGTTGGCCTCCCATCACAGTGGCCTCTCTTGCTGCAGAGCACTGGCTCTGGCTCACAATTGGACACACTGGACCAACTGCTCCACGGCACATGGGATCTTCCAGGGCCAGGGATCAAACTGGTGCCTCTTGCACTGCAAGGTGGACCCATTACCCACTGGACTGCCCTTCAATGAACTTTTTGAGGAGAATGACAAGATGACAAAAAGGGAAAAGGCCAAGGGAGAATTGGGAGTGTCCTGTAGAGACCCCATCAGTACTAGAGGCAGGGAAAGAGATGAGGAAGCTGAGAAAGAGTCCCTGCTGCCTTTCTTCTTAACAACCTGAAGATCCACCCCTGTCTTAGAGAGGCTGAAGAGCAAGGCAGCAAATGAGTGAGGCATCCATCCCCAGATCAATAGGAAGAGAAATTCTGACTCAAAATTGGTAGAAATACTTAGAAGCGATCTGAGCCACAAAACCTGGCCTACAATGCAGAACTGATCAGTTCATAATCCCTTATTTCCCCAGCCCCAGAGTTCTGCACACTCTTCTTCAGCAAATATTCGCTTATATTCAAAAACCAGAGATAATTGGTAAAGAACCAGCCAGGGGTGAACAAGTAGAAATCACAAAATAAGGAGGAAGAAATTCATGAGGTGAAAGGTTATGGAAAACATATACTTCTGTAGGAAATACCAAAAGAAACAATATGAGCTCAGGAAACTGGGGTTTTCCAGTCTCAAAGAAGTGACAGACTTTTTTATAAAAGGGGATTCAAAAAAGAGTTTCAAGGATCTCAAAGGGAAATTATAAGATGAGTAAAAGATACAGAAAAGTGAGATTGAAAAGTCAGGTAAAGAAAATGAAAGGCCACGATGAAAACAGCTGAAGAGGAAGGAACGGGAGGGAGGGAGGAGAGGAAAGACAAGGGAAGAGGGAGAGGAAGAAGAATGAATCAAGTCTGTGTGGAAACCCGCATCAGAAACTTGGCAGGCAAGTTTGAGAAAACTAAATAAATAAATGGCAGTGAAGGAAACTATAAACAAAATAAAAGGACAATCTACAGAATGGGAAAAAATATTTGCAAATGATGTGATCAACAAAGCATTATTTCCAAAATATACAAACAGCTCATACAACTCAACAACAAAAGTCAAACAATTCAATCCAAAAAAATGGGCAGAAGATCTAAATATACATTTCTCCAAAGAAGACATACAGATGGTCAACAGGCACATGAAAAGATGCTCATTGCATCTAATGATAAGAGAAATACAAATCAAAGCTGCAGTGACGTTATCAAATAACAAATGCTGGAGGAGGTGTGGAGAAAAGAGAACCCTCTTACACTGTTGGTGGGAAAGTAAATTGGGGCAGTCACTACGGAAAACAGTATGGAGGTTCCTCACAAAGCTAAAAATACAGTTGCCATAAGATCCTGCAATCCCACTCCTGGGCATGTATCTGCAGAAAACTCTTGATTCCTCAAGATACATACACTCCAGTGCCCATAGCAGCACTGTTCACAAAAGCCAAGGTACAGATACAATCTAAATGTCCATCAACAGATGAATGGACAAAGAACATGCAACACTACTCAGCCACACAAAAAGAAAATGCACACACAAAAAATAATGCCATCTGCAGCAACATGGGGTGGGGCGAGCTAGAGATGCTCACGCTAAGTGAAGTAAGTCAGAAAGAGAAAGACAAATACCGTACAATATATGTCTATATGACATCTAAAACGTGACACAAATGAACCTATCTATGAAATGGAATAGACTCACAGACATCGAGAAGAGATGGGTGGTTGCCATGGGGAATGGCTGGGGGAGCAATGGCCTGGGAGTCTGGGGTTAGCAGGTGCAAACCATCACACGCAGAGTGGATACACAACCAGGTCTTAGTCTGTAGTACAGGGAGCTACCTTTAGTCAATATCCTGAGATAAACCATAATGGAAAAGAATATTGAACATACTGTGCATATATAAGTATAACTGCATCACTTTGCTGTAAAGCAGAAATAACACAACACTGTACATCACCTGTATTTCAGCATGTGCAGTGGGGAGCTTGGGTGTGAAGGACTCTGCCTGCGGAGACCTGGGCTTGATCTCTGGGCTGGGAAGATCCCCTGGAGTCGAGAAAATGGCAACCCACTCCAGCATTCTTAACTGGAGAATTCGATGGAGAGAGGAGTCTGGTGGGCTATAGTTCATGGGTTTGCAAAGAGTCAGACATGACTGAGCTACTTAACACACACACATATCAATAAATAAATAAATGGAAAAGATCCCCTATGTTAATATGACTACAAAAATCATAGATATGAAATACTGACAAAAGTGATCCAGCATATCCATAGGGGAAAATATCCAAAGATATAATCATTGGAAACATACCGAAATATGAACAGCTGAATCTGAAGATGAAAAGGGCATGCAATGTGTCCAAGACTTTCATATAGAGTAATCATCTGATGAACTTAATTTCAAAAGGAAAAGTATGAATTGCATGGACCGTGTTGTGCCATGCTAAGTTGCTTCAGTTGTGTCTGACTTTTTGTGACCCCATGGACTGTAGCCCACCAGGTTCCTCTGTCCATGGGATTCTCCAGGCAAGAATCCCGGAGTGGGTTGCCATGACCTCCTCCAGAGGATCTTCTCAACCCAGGGATTGAACCCACAGCTCTTAAGTCTCCTGCATTGGAAAGTAGGTTCTTTACCACTAGCACCACCTGGGAAGCCCTGAATCATACGGACATCCAGGCAGAAAAGCAAGGCAAACAATAAAGAATAAAGTCTGGTTAGTCTTAGAGCAATCTATAATTGAGCTCGGAGGAAAATGATAGCTTAAGAATTGTAAACACAGTGGTGTTATCACCTAACTATTGAGACAAGGAGACATTCTTGAGCATGTAGGAATTCAGAGGCTACAACATCTTTGAGCCCCTCTTGAAAAAAAGCATTTGATAGGGCACTTCAGCTAACCAAGCCACCAATCAGAATACAGAATTCTGGAATATAAAATATGTGGTCAGAAGACTGGTGGTGAGTATTAAATCCTTTTATAAATAAGGATTATTTATAAGGTTTTGTGTAAAATTACACATTTGTGAGAGTGATTGTACAGAACGGAATATAAATGTTACAGACCTGACCAGGTAAAACAGTTTTTTTTAAGAAAACTTACCCAGGAGGTTGAGAAAATAAGAACAAGAATAAATGCACTGACCTCCTTGCCACAGCTCATCATTCAGGTGCATAGAGAATAGCGGTGTGATGAGACTTTAAGAAATACATACACACAGACAGAGACAGAGAGAAAGGATGGGAATGAGAGGCTCAAGACCTCTTGGGTCAAGGCCCGGAACACATTCACCAGTCCTGCTTTTACAGTCGAGCTACAAAGATCATAGATATGAAATACTGACAAAAGTGATCCAGCATATCCATAGGGGAAAATATCCAAAGATATAATCATTGGAAACATACCGAAATATGAACAGCTGAATCTGAAGATGAAAAGGGCATGCAATGTGTCCAAGACTTTCATATAGAGTAATCATCTGATGAACTTAATTTCAAAAGGAAAAGTATGAATTGCATGGACCGTGTTGTGCCATGCTAAGTTGCTTCAGTTGTGTCTGACTTTTTGTGACCCCATGGACTGTAGCCCACCAGGTTCCTCTGTCCATGGGATTCTCCAGGCAAGAATCCCGGAGTGGGTTGCCATGACCTCCTCCAGAGGATCTTCTCAACCCAGGGATTGAACCCACAGCTCTTAAGTCTCCTGCATTGGAAAGTAGGTTCTTTACCACTAGCACCACCTGGGAAGCCCTGAATCATACGGACATCCAGGCAGAAAAGCAAGGCAAACAATAAAGAATAAAGTCTGGTTAGTCTTAGAGCAATCTATAATTGAGCTCGGAGGAAAATGATAGCTTAAGAATTGTAAACACAGTGGTGTTATCACCTAACTATTGAGACAAGGAGACATTCTTGAGCATGTAGGAATTCAGAGGCTACAACATCTTTGAGCCCCTCTTGAAAAAAAGCATTTGATAGGGCACTTCAGCTAACCAAGCCACCAATCAGAATACAGAATTCTGGAATATAAAATATGTGGTCAGAAGACTGGTGGTGAGTATTAAATCCTTTTA
Organism: Tragulus kanchil; assembly: GCA_022376925.1. Lineage (NCBI taxonomy): Eukaryota > Metazoa > Chordata > Mammalia > Artiodactyla > Tragulidae > Tragulus > Tragulus kanchil. Next base: position 129,861,078 of record JAIOJX010000032.1, on the reverse strand, counting down.
TAAATAAGGATTATTTATAAGGTTTTGTGTAAAATTACACATTTGTGAGAGTGATTGTACAGAACGGAATATAAATGTTACAGACCTGACCAGGTAAAACAGTTTTTTTTAAGAAAACTTACCCAGGAGGTTGAGAAAATAAGAACAAGAATAAATGCACTGACCTCCTTGCCACAGCTCATCATTCAGGTGCATAGAGAATAGCGGGTGTGACGAGACTTTAAGAAATACATACACACAGACAGAGACAGAGAGAAAGGATGGGAATGAGAGGCTCAAGACCTCTTGGGTCAAGGCCCGGAACACATTCACCAGTCCTGCTTTTATTCAGTGCTGAAGCCTCCAGGTGTTTACAGGCAACGGTATTAGCCCGGGCTGGTTTCAGTCACAGCCCTGTTCAATGATTATTCTCATGGCTCTGAGGATGGAAAGGGTGTGTTGCAGTTGGGGGGGCAACTAAATGGGCAAGAAGTTAAGGAGTCTGCACAGACCTGGAGTTCCAAAGTCCACAGCAGATCTGCCACCTGTTGCTGATCAGTATATCCCCAGCTCATGAGCCCATGTGAATCAAATCATTGGTTTGTCTTAGATCTTTCTAGTATATTTCTCATTCCCAATTTACTTTTCTCCTGGCTCAGCCAAAGCCACAAAAACCATCACTGGTTTGTTTCCCCACACCTCCTCGTCTTTCAAGGCAGGGCGTTAACAAATATTGCAAAAGAATAATGATACAAACAGTAAATGCTGGAGAGGGTCTGGAGAAAGGGGAACCCCCCTCCACTGTTTGTAGGAACATAAATTGGTGTAGGCACTATGAAAAACAGAATGGAAGTGCCTCAAAAAAACTCTAATTTGAAAAGATACCTGAGCCCTAATGCTCGCCGCAGCACTATTAACAATAACAAGGACACGGAAGCAGTGTACGTGTCCATCAACAAAGGAATGGACGAAGAAGATGTGGTATCTACATGAAATGGAATATTATTCGGCCAAAGAAAGGGCTGAAATCGGATCATTTGTAGAGATGTGGATGGACCTAGAGTCTGTCATCCAGAATAAAGTAACTCAGAAAGAGAAAAACAAATATCGTGTATTAACACATTAAGTGGAATCTAGAAAAATGATATAGATAATCTCATTTGCACAACAGAAATAGAGACACAGACAAATGTATGGACACCAACCAGGGAAAGAGGGGGAAGTAGGATGAGTTAGGAGACGACATTGACATCTATTAACACTAGGTATAAAATAACTAATGAGAACCTACTGTATAGCTCAGGGAACTCTACTCTGCGCTCCGTGATGACATTAATGGGAAAGAAATCCAAAAAAGAGGGGGTGTGTTTGTGATACAGTAAACTGTGGGAACGGGAGGCTAAAGACCTCTCGAGTCAAGGCTCAGAACACAAGTTACCAGTCTGCTGTTACTCAGTGCTGAAGCCTCCAGGTGTCTACAGGCAATGCTATTAGCCCGGGCTGGTTTCAGTCACAGCCCTGTTCAATGATTATTCTCATGGCTCTGAGAATGGAAAGGATGTGTTGCAGCTGGGGGAGCAGCTAAATCAGCCAGAAGGCAAGGAGTCTGCGCTGACCCGGCGTTCCAAAGTCCATATCAGATCTCCCACCTGTTGCTGATCCGTACATCCCCAGCTCATGAGCCCATGTGAATCAAATCATTGGTTTGTCTTAGATCTTTCTAGTATATTTCTCATTCCCAATTTACTTTTCTCCTGGCTCAGCCAAAGCCACAAAAACCATCACTGGTTTGTTTCCCCACACCTCCTCGTCTTTCAAGGCAGGGCGTTAACAAATATTGCAAAAGAATAATGATACAAACAGTAAATGCTGGAGAGGGTCTGGAGAAAGGGGAACCCCCCTCCACTGTTTGTAGGAACATAAATTGGTGTAGGCACTATGAAAAACAGAATGGAAGTGCCTCAAAAAAACTCTAATTTGAAAAGATACCTGAGCCCTAATGCTCGCCGCAGCACTATTAACAATAACAAGGACACGGAAGCAGTGTACGTGTCCATCAACAAAGGAATGGACGAAGAAGATGTGGTATCTACATGAAATGGAATATTATTCGGCCAAAGAAAGGGCTGAAATCGGATCATTTGTAGAGATGTGGATGGACCTAGAGTCTGTCATCCAGAATAAAGTAACTCAGAAAGAGAAAAACAAATATCGTGTATTAACACATTAAGTGGAATCTAGAAAAATGATATAGATAATCTCATTTGCACAACAGAAATAGAGACACAGACAAATGTATGGACACCAACCAGGGAAAGAGGGGGAAGTAGGATGAGTTAGGAGACGACATTGACATCTATTAACACTAGGTATAAAATAACTAATGAGAACCTACTGTATAGCTCAGGGAACTCTACTCTGCGCTCCGTGATGACATTAATGGGAAAGAAATCCAAAAAAGAGGGGTTGTGTGTATACGTATAGCTGATTCACTCAGCTGCATAGCAGAAACTAACACAACATTGTAAAACAACAAAATTCCAATACAAACTAATATTTAAAAAATAATATAAAGAAGAGTAACAATGACTGCCACATCTCAATGTGTTCTTTAATCTCTGTTCTTTATTTTAGAGGTATATTTTAGGAACGCATGTCTATTGACTTGAAATTTAACAGTGCCTTCCATCTTTCTTTGATTATCTTCCCATCTTTTAAATTTCAGTAAAATTTTCAGTAAGTATAAATAAAATGGACAGCATGCAGCAATTTCTTTTTTTCTAAAATGCTCTTTCCTGTGGTCTCATTAGCTGGTTTTCACCCCAGGTGGCTGGATGTTAGGATAACAATGCTGTACTTTCAGATTGTCAGAATTTTGTGCGATTACAAAATGCACCATGGATATGTATTTAGAATGTTGCTATACTCTTTGATGTTCAGAATAGACATGAATCATTTAAGAGGAACAAAAATCATAATTCTTTTTCACACATTGATATGATGTTTCCATACCTACTTCCGTCTTTGGGCAGTGGGCACCAGCTCTGAAGTCAGACTATCTGGTTTCAACACTCTGCCAGTCTATTACTCTCTTGGTGCCTCAGTGCCCTCATCCACAAAATGGGGACACTGACAGACTATAGCCCTTAGACAGTAATTGTCTGCAGTTTGGAAAGGCAAGTAAGATAGTGATCGTGAAGTACCAGGCAGTGTAAGTGCTGCACATTAATAAGTGTTCTATTCAGAACAGCCCTATAGTCTCCCTTGTATGCTAATGAGAGGTGATTTGCATGCTTCCTTCTATTCTCCACATAAATTTAAAATGTTCCCATGTTCTTCAGGGAGCAGTGGCTGTCATTAGGTCTTCAACCGTTGTTAGGCAGAGCTGTTATTAAGCAAATAATTAGCAAAGGATCTAATCTTACGCGTGGGGACTTTGAAGCCACTTGGAATTGCTATGTGGGCACTGCCACATCAATATGTTCCTGCTAACTCTTTTAACTGAAAATAGAACAATTGACAAAATTGTTTTTAAGTGGTTCTAAAACATATAGGTTGCTAGATGGCCACGGATAATGGGTCACAATTTTTTCAAATAGGTCCTGAGACGTCAGTGGGCAAAGTGAGGCAGCTGAAGGCAGGCATGGCTAGGGAGGGGGTGAAAAGGAAGAGGAGGGGGCAGTGTGGCCTGGCTTCCCCCAGCCCAGAGAAACAGATTCCCATAACCATCACCCCTGGTCTTTGCCCTGCGTCTGTAAAGGCAGAAAAGCTGGAGCCAAGTCCTAAGATGTCTCCAACAAGACGCTTCTGCTTCAGCACACCAACATTCTCTCGCTTCTCCAACTTCCATTCTCTCCAACCTGCAGCCCCCAACCCCCACCAACACACGCGCGCACATGCACACACACACACACACACACACACACACACACACATACATATGTTCCCAGGTACTTAGGAGCTGGAGGAGAATTATCCTAAAAGCAGCCCTGAGATCTGTGGGAATTATACCTCCTCCTTCCCCTGGAGGTCTTAACAGAGGAATTGTACTTAATCTCTGAGAACAAGTGTTCTTGTTTCCTAGTGGAAAAAACAGAAGCTTTGGATTTCCGTGAGATAAGATCCCTCTGCGGTAACATAGTTTTGTGCCTTTCTGTCATTGCTTTTTACAAGGTGACTAATAAGTAATCCCCATTACACAAACACAGCCTGCATCTATCACGCCCAGACTGCAGGCGCTGAAGGATGATCTCTAATGGGTAATAATAATAGCTACCAGTTATTGATTAGGTGCCGGGTGCCAGGCACTGGGCTAAGCATCCCCATGCATTATCTTCTGGGAAGACGCGGTCTCCCCTCTGTCTCTTCCTTCCGGTTAACTTGGCTGAGGCTGCCTTGAGCCTTTACAGATATTTTGCTTTGCTACAGACACTCACGTCCCCTCTGTGGGGATGTGCCCAGTGGCAGCTCTGACCTGGGAGGACACTGAAGCAATGCCACCCTGTGCCTCCTCCTTTCCATGCCCCTGTGACTCTGACAGGCTATTCCAGACAACCGGAGGTGCTGAGAGTCAAGTCTCAGATGCAACTTGAATGGAAGAACTTTGGTTCTAAACCCTCAGGCTGACCCAAGAGTGGACAGCGGTACCTTTTAATTGTCCAGCATCTCTTTCTTCCCACTGAGGAACTTCCCTGCTTCCATCCCCAGTGGCTCTCTGCAGACTGTCAGTCAAATCTGTCTTCTAGTTGCATCTGGCTCACAGGTATGGCATCTCATCCCCAGCCCCCAGTGATCTCTCTTGAGGTGGCCAGGTATGCCCAATAACTGTTTTTCTGTATGGATTCTATATAGATGTTGGGAGAAATGGGATCTCTGTCTTCCTCCAGGATCTTGTGAGACCAAAGCTCCCAGAAGCCATTTTGTGGCCACACAAAGACACGAAAGCAGAGATGAGAGATGAAGAGGGTCCCAGTAACTGGATCCAGCTATTCCTGAAGCAGTTCCTCCTTAGAACATCTGTGGAACCTAAGACAACAGATTCCCTCCGAGTTTGAGTTTCTCTGATGTGGCGTTCTCTCATGGACCACCAAAAGAATCGTGGAAATAAGCTAAAGACAACTTCACTGGAATCCAGCCAGCTCACAAGAGCATTTGGAACCACAGTTTTATCTAGTAATCAAGGGTTCCTTTGCCAGCGCCATTCTCTGTATATATACCATAGTTCCTTGATTCAAGCCTGCCATCAGTAATGACATGTGCTGTCAATTTAATTAGAGGGGTTTTTTTGGGAAAAGAAAAATACAACATGAGCTGCTTGTGTTGATTGTTTTAAGGTTTGTTTCTATTTCTAAAGAATCTATTAAACTACTGAGTGGAGTGTCAAAGGCAGGGGAATACATCTTAGAATCAAGGAGAGGTACAGCTTTCCTGGAGGACTTTTCAGGAAGGGATGGTCTGAGGTAGGTTCCAGGGGGTCCTGTGACATAGGCAAGCGCCACCTTAATTCCATTCAGTTCTATTATTTCCAACTCCCTCCTACCTCTGGGCGTGTGGTGTCATTCTGAGGCAGGATTCCCTGTCTGGCTCTGAATCCAAGTCACAAATCCTCACTCTCCCTCCCTCCTCTACCACAGACACCTCTGCCCCCATCCCTTCTGGGCTGGGCAGGGCAGCCCAGGTCCTGCTGCTATTGGTCATTCGCCAATTACCACTGAAGACAGGGCACATGGTGAGGCTACCGTGAGAGCACAATCTCCTTCCACTTTCCGTCAATGGCTCTTCCTACTGACATGGGCAACCCATGAGCCGAATCCCATTTAGGGAAAACGATCTCTCACTAGGGAAGCTCATCAGATCTGAGATGGAGAAACCTTCCCAGAGAAATACCACATGCTCAGACAGAAGCACGTTCAGCTAGGGGTAACCTCTCTGGTTCGATCAAGAGGCGGAGGGAAAGGGAGACATCCCCTTCCTGGACAGGGACGGGTCATGTGATCACTTCCGAGGAGGACCTTTAAGGGACTGCCTCTGATGGTGGACATGCAGATGGTGCTCGGGATTCAGGAGAGGACTTCCTTAGGGAAGGAAAAGATACATATTTTCTTTTTTTAATATTTTATTATTTTTCAATTAGAGGATAGTTACTTTCCAATATTGTGATGGTTTTTGCTGTAGGCCAACATGCATTGGCATTAAGTATACATACAGCCCCTCCCTCTTGAGTTCCCCTCCCACTTTTCTCCCCATCCCACCCCTCTGGGTTGTCAGAGAGCACTGGCTTTGGGTTCCTTGCATCATACATCAAACTCCCACTGGGTATCTGTTTTACATATGGTAATGTGTATGTTTCAATGCTGTTCTCTCATATCATCCTACCCTCTTCTTCCCCCACTGTGTCCAAAATGCCTCTGTTGAAAAGTAGAGTTTTAAATACTCCTAAAACCTCAATTGTCAGGACTGCTCCTAACTCCCCTAAGTACGACTGATCCATGGCATGTCTGATGGGATGGAACCCATGCAGCCCTAGTTGGCTCAGGCTTGCCCAAGTCCTGATCTGGTCCTGAATAAGGGGGCATGTCCACAGGCCCAGCATCGTAAGTGGAGGGAGTCTACCAAGCTGGCCATCGTACCTCTGGGCGTGTGGTGTCATTCTGAGGCAGGATTCCCTGTCTGGCTCTGAATCCAAGTCACAAATCCTCACTCTCCCTCCCTCCTCTACCACAGACACCTCTGCCCCCATCCCTTCTGGGCTGGGCAGGGCAGCCCAGGTCCTGCTGCTATTGGTCATTCGCCAATTACCACTGAAGACAGGGCACATGGTGAGGCTACCGTGAGAGCACAATCTCCTTCCACTTTCCGTCAATGGCTCTTCCTACTGACATGGGCAACCCATGAGCCGAATCCCATTTAGGGAAAACGATCTCTCACTAGGGAAGCTCATCAGATCTGAGATGGAGAAACCTTCCCAGAGAAATACCACATGCTCAGACAGAAGCACGTTCAGCTAGGGGTAACCTCTCTGGTTCGATCAAGAGGCGGAGGGAAAGGGAGACATCCCCTTCCTGGACAGGGACGGGTCATGTGATCACTTCCGAGGAGGACCTTTAAGGGACTGCCTCTGATGGTGGACATGCAGATGGTGCTCGGGATTCAGGAGAGGACTTCCTTAGGGAAGGAAAAGATACATATTTTCTTTTTTTAATATTTTATTATTTTTCAATTAGAGGATAGTTACTTTCCAATATTGTGATGGTTTTTGCTGTAGGCCAACATGCATTGGCATTAAGTATACATACAGCCCCTCCCTCTTGAGTTCCCCTCCCACTTTTCTCCCCATCCCACCCCTCTGGGTTGTCAGAGAGCACTGGCTTTGGGTTCCTTGCATCATACATCAAACTCCCACTGGGTATCTGTTTTACATATGGTAATGTGTATGTTTCAATGCTGTTCTCTCATATCATCCTACCCTCTTCTTCCCCCACTGTGTCCAAAATGCCTCTGTTGAAAAGTAGAGTTTTAAATACTCCTAAAACCTCAATTGTCAGGACTGCTCCTAACTCCCCTAAGTACGACTGATCCATGGCATGTCTGATGGGATGGAACCCATGCAGCCCTAGTTGGCTCAGGCTTGCCCAAGTCCTGATCTGGTCCTGAATAGGGCAGGGAGGTCATTACAAGGTAGAGTCCACAGGCCCAGCATCGTAAGTGGAGGGGAGTCTACCAAGCTGGCCATCGTAAGCAGAGGGCCAGTCTTCCCTGCCCTCACCAGATTGGCCTGGTGCATAAGACGGGGCTCCTGCCTCAGTCTCCCTGGTGTTTTGGCTCCCATAAGATTGGAATCTTATCTGAATCTGGTCACCAGCCTGGGACCCTGATGCTCTGCTAAACCTGGCCTGCTAAGCCATCTCCCATGGATGGCTCCTGCCCCTCTGTCACCTCAGATGTGTATTTCTGTGCGGTCAATGCAGGTCCCTCCCCAGGGACAAATGCAAATCATGACACAATCCTCTCTGCCATCCAGAAGTATCTTCAGTGCCACCTGAGATCCAGGATGACAGAAATAGCATACACACTGTCACTTCTCTCAGCCATTCCCATGCAGACATCACTAACCGATCCCTGCACTCTCCTCAGTGAATCCAGATGAGGCCTCAATACATGCCACCACCAGTTGATTGACACTGGCATTCAAGGGGAGACCCAACTGCCCTCTCTGCCAGACTCTTCTATTAGTCTATATGGGGCCCTCTGTCTTTCAGGCTCCATCACTAAGCCCATGATGATTCCCAACCAAATCAGAAACCCTGGGGCACTCCTCCTGGGCCACCTGCACCCAATTCCCTTGGTCCCTAATTCAGAGGCTCATACCCTGCCTCCTGGGAGGGAAGCCTTCCACACCACATCCAGGGAATTCCTCCAGAACCTACTCACACATTTCTTAAATTGCAGGGGTTTTGACTAAGGGTTGCCAACAGGCCAATTGCTCATACCCAGTCCATCCCACCCCACTACTCGTTATGTGACTCAGGCTCACCACACCACTCTGGCTTCCAGAGGAATTTTTCCCTAAAGTACAAATAGCAGATGAAAAAGATACGAGAAAAGCTGAGCCCCCAAAACCTCAGGAGGTTTGGGGCTCTGGGCTCACCCCCATGCTGGTGCTTCTTGTTGCTGCTTATAGGCTTGTCTGTCTTACTTGTTTGTGAGCTGCGAGGAGCACCAAAGGACCTGGTTCTGTTCATCTTCATTTTTCTCCCACTATCAGCTCAAGGAATGGATAGATGAATGCTCCCCAGTTCACTCTAGGATGCCACCTCGAGACGTTTCTATTCTCTGCCTCTGCTTCTCCCTTGGGCCTCCAGCCACATCCATGGTGGACACATGACCATTAGTAGCCAGAGCACTGCCCCTGCTGTGGGAGACTGGATGCCCTCAAGGAATAACAAGAAAGCACTGAGGGAGAGGAGGAACGTGAGCATCTTCCAAAGAACCAGCTGACCAGACTCTGTCCAGCATGGGCACTCTGAATATTCTGCAAGCTTGCTGCCTCCAGAAGGTCTGCTTCTAGTCTGGAAAGACGTAAGCTCTGAACAACAGAGCATTCAGGAGTGTGTGTGGAGCCTCAGAGAGCATCATAGCATTTGAGTGCAGAAGTACATCCAGGATGATACGCAAGGCACTGCCCACCCCTTCGCCAGACATGATCTCTATCTCTCTCCCTCCAGGGCTCATACACCCCTAAGCATTGCTACCCTGTCAGCCCTGACCTCAGTCTCAATAGACAGTCCCCACTCTGGGGCAAATGCACAGATGCACTGACTGGGTCCTCAGTGAATGAGTGGCAGGCACAATGGCTGTGAAACAACAAGCTGCTGAAAAACAGGAGCTCCACTGTGGTCCCTCAAGCTGCTGGGGTCCAGGCGACCTCTCAGGACTGGCCTCCTCGGACCCCTGTGGGTGAGTCATCTTCTACCTGTCAAACTGGCGAGCCACTATTTAAACATGTTAATACTCTGTGTCGGGGAGAGTTTGAAGAAATGGGTATGCATTGCTGGCAAGAATATAAATCTTTCCAGAAAGCAATTTGAAACCGTCTACCAAAAGTCTTTGAAATGGCCATGCCCTTATGGATTTATTCTAAGGAGTTAATCAGATGCACCCAGTGATTTATGTATAAACATTTTTCACTGCGGCATTATCTATCATAGGGGAAAAGTGGAAACAATTTAACTTTTAAACACATGGGAACAGTTAAATAATTATACCAATATAGATACATATATAAAAAATTCTAATTTTATACTCACATATACACACAATGCCTGGAAGAATAAACACCAACCTATTAATTATGATCCTATCCAGAGGGGCAGATCATGTCGTTGCTTGTAATTTTCTTTGTGCTTTGGTGCATTCTCCCATTCTCTCCCATGAACATACAATGCTTTTATAATCTGTAGAAGCAAGGCTTGTGCTCTTGTAAGAAACGATGAGCATCTCCAAATCTGGCTGTCAAGCTGTAGTTTGAGTATAAATTGTTTGACTCTTTGAAAAAACCTAGAAGTCTTACTTCAACTAACAAATGATCATGCTTTATAAAGCATGCAAAACCAAATCAGGGTTTTGAAATGTGCAGCCCGTGCTCTGCACTGACCTATCCGTGGCTCAGATTCCAAGCAGGCACAGGTGACAAATAAAACTCACAGAGTGCTTAGCAGCACTTGATGCTTTTCCAGGTATCATGCCACAGGTTCCCTGTTTAACCTCCCCTAGTGCCATGTGAAAAAGCCATGCTAAGGAATCAGCACTAACCCCATCTTTATAGAGGAGGAAATGCAGGTCCTGAAAGGCTACCTGTCTCATTCAAATGGGTCACTCTAGCAAGAGTGAGGCTGGGGCTTTAACCCAGGCTTCTGGACTCCCACTTGCCGACTAAGCTGAGCCGTGCTGCCTCCTGTCATCTGGAGCACAGTGGATGGGCAGAAGTTTCTGCAACTCAAGACGGAGAAATGCCAGGCCTGAGTCCTGGGCAAATGACCTAGATTTAGTCAGTTGACCGCCATCCATCTGAAGGCAGTCTCTGCTGGTCTGCTACAGGGCTTTATCACTGCCCTGGCCTGTTCAACAGGAGAACTAAGCAGAACAATAGGTTTAGGTACCAAAAAAAAAAAATCTTTCTCAACTAACCACACAGGATTTTGTCATGCCTTTGTCTCCTTTCCAGCAAGTCTCAGCGATCAAGCCCACTCTTGTCTCTCTATGATAAAAACAGAACATTGCTTGGCTTAACATCTCCCCTTACCATTCAAACATCTCCAAAGAGGTGCCAAGATGCTCTTGTCTCTCCTTCCTCACCTCCTCTTTGTGCCTCAGCTCCCTGCACTGGGGTTGAGGGAGCCCTGCACAGCTCACTGCACGTAGCCTAGAGGAGAGTCCCTGGAGTCAGGTCCAACAGACACTGCAATCTCAATCTTCGTAGACACTAGGCTGCACTGACCACCAGTACTTCCCCTTCTTCCCAAGGTCCTGACCCTTGGGATCCATGCACCTGCCACCCAGCTCCCTCAGGGCCTCAGCCACAGTCCCTCCATGTAAACTTTTCCTCTGCCAATGCGGGATACCTCCCAGGGCTCCCAACTCTGACCCCTGCCCTCTGCCCGGTGACTGCCTACCCCAGGTGACCTCAGGCTCCTTCATGATGCTGACTACCACGGTGTGATGATTGACTTTATGTGTCAATTTGACTGGCCGTGGAGGTGCCCAGATTAAATAAACATGATTTCTGGGTGTGTTCCTAAGGGTTTCAGGAGGAGATTAGAGTTTGAGTTAGTGGACTCAGTAAAGCTCCTTGTCCTCCCCAGTGTGGGTGGGCATTATCCAGTCGTTGAAAGCCTGGATACAGCAAAATGGTGGAGGAAGAAGGAGTGCAAGCTTTTCTCCCTGATGGAAAGCCATGCTTCGCACTAAAAAACGGAAGCTACCTGTCTCATTCAAATGGGTCACTCTAGCAAGAGTGAGGCTGGGGCTTTAACCCAGGCTTCTGGACTCCCACTTGCCGACTAAGCTGAGCCGTGCTGCCTCCTGTCATCTGGAGCACAGTGGATGGGCAGAAGTTTCTGCAACTCAAGACGGAGAAATGCCAGGCCTGAGTCCTGGGCAAATGACCTAGATTTAGTCAGTTGACCGCCATCCATCTGAAGGCAGTCTCTGCTGGTCTGCTACAGGGCTTTATCACTGCCCTGGCCTGTTCAACAGGAGAACTAAGCAGAACAATAGGTTTAGGTCCCAAAAAGAAAAATCTTTCTCAACTAACCACACAGGATTTTGTCATGCCTTTGTCTCCTTTCCAGCAAGTCTCAGCGATCAAGCCCACTCTTGTCTCTCTATGATAAAAACAGAACATTGCTTGGCTTAACATCTCCCCTTACCATTCAAACATCTCCAAAGAGGTGCCAAGATGCTCTTGTCTCTCCTTCCTCACCTCCTCTTTGTGCCTCAGCTCCCTGCACTGGGGTTGAGGGAGCCCTGCACAGCTCACTGCACGTAGCCTAGAGGAGAGTCCCTGGAGTCAGGTCCAACAGACACTGCAATCTCAATCTTCGTAGACACTAGGCTGCACTGACCACCAGTACTTCCCCTTCTTCCCAAGGTCCTGACCCTTGGGATCCATGCACCTGCCACCCAGCTCCCTCAGGGCCTCAGCCACAGTCCCTCCATGTAAACTTTTCCTCTGCCAATGCGGGATACCTCCCAGGGCTCCCAACTCTGACCCCTGCCCTCTGCCCGGTGACTGCCTACCCCAGGTGACCTCAGGCTCCTTCATGATGCTGACTACCACGGTGTGATGATTGACTTTATGTGTCAATTTGACTGGCCGTGGAGGTGCCCAGATTAAATAAACATGATTTCTGGGTGTGTTCCTAAGGGTTTCAGGAGGAGATTAGAGTTTGAGTTAGTGGACTCAGTAAAGCTCCTTGTCCTCCCCAGTGTGGGTGGGCATTATCCAGTCGTTGAAAGCCTGGATACAGCAAAATGGTGGAGGAAGAAGGAGTGCAAGCTTTTCTCCCCTGCCTCACTGTTGGAGCTGGAACATGGCATCTCTGACTGGACTGACATCATCAGCTCCCCTGGTTCTCAGGCCTTCGGACGGAGACTGCATCGCACTGCCGTCTTTCCTCGGTCTCCAGCTTGCAGATAGCAGGTTCTGGGACTTCTCTGCCTCCAAAATCACATGGGCCATCTTCTTGTAAGAGATATACACCTGTCTCCTACTGGTTCAGTTGCTCCAGAGAACCCTGACTATGCTTTCCCCTGTGAACCAAATTTAAGCTGGCTGAGTTAGAGAAAGCCTCCTACAGAAAGCAGAGACTCAAAGGGTAAGAAGACAGGATCAGACCTTCCTAAGGCAGAGGGAGACTTGGAACCAAGTCACTGCGAGCCACGTGGCAGGCTCTGGTGGTTTATATGACAGCACAGCCCTGGTCACTGCGAGACGACTGGTCTGTCCCCGAGCTGAGACAGGAACGCCATGAGGCTCCGGCAAAGGCTGCTTTCAGTCACCAGTGAATTCCTACCACCTTGTGCTACGCCATAAATTCCTGATCAAATTACAACAGACTTTCCTTCTTTTCCCCCGGGAGGCTGAGCCCTAGTCTAATAACTCCATCTAATAACTTCTAGATGCAAAGGTGGGTGGAGGTGAACTCAGGTCAAAGCTGTCAAAAGTCCAGAAATGAGTCTGGGAAATGGGACATCAGATGTCCCCATTTCCACCTGCTCTGAGGTTTCTAAATGTTTGCATCAGGATGGGAAATACAAACAGAGTTGATGAACATCTCACGAGAGCCCATCCTTTCCCCACCCTCGTTCTCTCAGTCTGCCCACCAGTTCTGTGTTGTTCCCTTCCCTCTAAGTGAAATGTCTATAAACGTTTTCTAAATGATGAAATGAGCTGAATGAAAAGGAATAATCCGAAGGTCAGGGGGCCAAAGTGGGAGAATCAAGTCAGCTTCTGAAAGTGAGACTATGAAAAACTGCTTTGCCTGGCTGGGGTCAGTTTTGTCATCCAAAAAACTGAGAAGTTAGGCCGAATGTCTCAACGTCTTCTTCTAGTTGTAAAAGAGTCCATCAGGGTCTGTGTCATCCATGGTTCTCTGATTCGGCCTCCTGGTCATCTCATGCCCAGTCATTCCCTCCAGCTACCCTTGACTCCCTGCTGTTCTCCGAACCTGTCAGGCCTACCCCAGGGCCTTTGCACGTGTTGTCCCTACTGTCTGAAACACTCCGCCCAGAAAGCCCATTTACTTACTTCTTCTCCTCTTTCAGATTTTCCACACAGCGATAACCTTCTCAAGGAGGTGTCCTCAGGTATCCAGTCTAGGATTGGAACCCTCCCACTCTGGACCTATTTTATCCTGTTTTCTCATTTTAGTTTGCTTTGTGCTCATCAACATCTATATAGTTATATATATTTTTTACTCATTAACTTTGTCCATTATTTGTTCCACATTCTAGAATGTAAGCTCCATAAGGGCACTTCTTTTGCTCACTGCTTTAAGCCCCAAATTTCAAATTTGTGCTTGGTACAGAGTAGAGCTCCATACTTATTTCTTGAGTGAATACATGATGCTCCATCACAAATGCACAGTCCCATCAACAAAGCCAGTGGATCATTGCCAAACCTCAAGCAGCTCCTTCATCCTAGCTGTCAGGACCCGGGAATAAAGACAACGTGTCTGCCTTTCCCGAGCTCGTGTGCATTTCACTGTAACCAGAACCGGCCGCTGCTTTCCTGCGGCCCAGCCTGTGATGCGTCCCTGAGGCTTCACTTCCATAAACTAACGTTTAGCCTTGAGAAAAAGCCCAAAGCCCAGCCCAAACCACAGTTTCACTAATTGTTCTCGGTGGGCTCGCACCAGCAAGTCGGCTGAGCATTCAGGGACATCTCCAAAGGTGCAGCTCTGGGAGCCAAGCTCAGATTGGCATTCTGGGGAATGTGGCTTTGAAAGCTGATGTCGCGGATTTCCTTTCAAGTATTATCATTCACTGTCATGCCTGTTATGGATTTTTCAGTCCAAAGTTCCCTGAGCACCAGAGGCCCGCCAGGCACTGAAGAGTTTCAGCTCCCAGGGCTGCAGGCGACCCTCTGTCTGTGCTGTCCAGTCTCCTGGCATCCACGCATGCACACAGCCTGCCTCGCTGCATAGAGGGGCATCTTCGCAGCACCACTGGTTTCCTCTTGTTTCTCTCTGGACCTGGAGGTAGAACTCACCAGCTCTCCCACTCTCCGAAGACCCCTCATCCCTCTGCTCAGCCAACATTTCCTGAGCACCTGCTGGGTGCTAGGCACTGCCTCTGGAAGAGACGGAGGAAGCTGGTAACCCCTCAGGGTAGAGCCCAGCTGTCCTTTGCGAAGCTGTCCTTTGTCCTTGGTCCTCATCACTCTGCAGACTGGCCTGCCCTCTCCTAGACCTCTAGAAGGAACTGAAGCGATAGCTGCTGCAAGAACCAGGAAACAGACATAACTGGTTCCCAGAGCATGCCTGGGAAAAGGGGGACCGGACCCCTCTGAATATCATGGACAAATGCAGTTTAGGGAGTAAAGCAAATCTCTCTTTTCTATCTCTGTGCCTTCTCAAAGTCATCTCATTTAACCTCATGGCTTTATGCAGGGGAGGCTCCAACTTATACCCACAGACAGGCTTCCTCCACCCACCTGCCTACCCACCAGGTCCTCCAGGTGCCAGGTGGGCATCTCTAGCCTCACAGTCCCAACAGAGCTCCCCACCTCTGCACCCTAAGCCCGTCCACCCATGGGCTGCCCTCCCTGTCTCAGTGAAGTTCCACGCTGCCAGCTGCTCTGGCCAAAACCCCAGAGCCACCATGATTTCTCCCTAATACCCACACCCAATCCATCAGCCAACACTGTGGGCTCCACCTGCAAAATCCACCTGGAACTGGCCCCCTTGTCAAACCCTCCACTGCTACTGCTCTTGTCTAAGGCCCCTTGTCGGTCACGTGCATGGCTGTAGGCATCTCCTGCCAGTCTCCATGCCTCCATCCTCACCCTCCTTTGTAGGTCCGATCAGGTCATCAGAAACCGCCAGTGAGCTCATCGGTTCAGTTCAGTTTGGTTCAGTCACTCTGTCATGTTCGACTCTTTGTGACCCCATGGACAGCAGCATGCCAGGCTTCCCTGTCCTTCACCATCTCCCAGAGCCCCATCGTGCTCAAAGTAAAAGCCAAGTCCTTTCCATTAGTTACAAGCTGAGTCTGACCTGGTCCCTTTTTCTTTCTGATTTTGTTACCTCTTACCTCTCCCCACAACTTGCTGTACTCTCGCCACATGGCCTCAAATCCATTCTTCAATTGCACCAGGCAAACTCTCACCTTGGGGTGCAGGGGTAGATGGTGTTGCTGACTCAGCCTGAAGGTTTTCCAGCAGGTCCCTGGTGGCTCAGACAGTAAAGAATCTGCTAGCAATGCAAGAGACCAGGGTTTGTTCAACCCCTGGCTTGGGAAGACCCCTGGAGAAGGGAATGGCTACCCACTCCAGTATTCATGCCTGGAGAATTCCATGAACAAAGGAGCCTTGCAGGCTCCAGTCCATGGGGCCAGGCATGACTGAGCGACTAAGCACAAGCACAAGGTGGTATGGAACTAGCCTTGAGCCTAAGTTAGCAACATTGTACCCTGAGTTCTTATCTCTTACTTAGGGATCACACTGTATCACAGCTGTTTGACTTCTTATCTGTAACCTCAACTGGATCATGACTGTTCAAAGTCAAGGACTGAGTCTTGCCGCTCTGTGTTTTCCGAGGTCCCATTGGAAGTAGGTATTCAAGGCATGTTTACGGTTGGACGGATGGATGGGTGGATAAACCAAACAGCTAGGTTTTCCATAACTTCACACTGTTTGGGACATTTTCTTCTGTTTGTGCTTAACTAAATAGTGAGACACCAAGAAATCCGTTCTGTGTCCCAAGAAGACTCAGGCAGAAGTCAACCAGTCCACGTGCTGGCTCACAGAAGAGTCCATGCTGTTCTCCAAGACAGCTGAGTGCACAGCACAGGAAAGAGAATGCTCTCCCCAGCTCGCGAAGGGTGGAGCTGCTGCAACCACAGGCTCCCAGACAGATCTCCCAAGACAGGAGGGGAATCGTCCCACATCTCAGCCTCCATTTGAGATGGACAGGGAAGCCTTAGAGGACTCGCATGTGGTGCCAGAGCAAGAAGGAATCTTGGAGGAGGAGCAAACTCTACCCGCCTCGAGCCTGGCTGTGGATGAACACAGGTATTACCTCACTGTGCTCACATATCCGCTCCCTTTTACAGATGAGAGAACTGAGACTCTGAGACATTATAAAGCATTCCCCAGGTGACACCCAGTGCCCGGCAGATTGACCCAAGAACCACGTGGTTCCAAAATGCAAGCTCATTTTACTGTCCTGGCAGTTTCCTGCTTTCCTCTGCCTCCAGAAGAGGGCGGGAGACCAGCTAAATGAAAGGCACAGGGGATAGGCTTCCCTGTGCCTGAGGAAGGCTGATGGCCCGGGTGAGCCTGCCCTGAGATCACACAGGGCTGCCATGCTTCCATGGGGGCTGGAATGTGGGTCAGGAGAGCATGGTGGGATGGGGGTGCTGGGTTTGTGTGGTCAATCACCACGGTCTCACGGTCAATGGGGCTTGATTGGCAGAGCCCAGGACAATACCAGAGATTAGCATATGCTTTGGAATCAAAGTCAATTGAATTAATAGATGGTGAATTACTGATTTAGAGTAGTGAATTACAGAATCACAAAACATTGAATTAGCGACTCAGATTTGTCAAGAATTTTAGAAGGCATCAAGGGAAGGAGCCTATCCAATTTAGTCAAGCTAGTCACACCAAAAAAAAAAAAATCCTCATCAGGAAGAAATATACGCGCATGCATCCGGGGACTCAAGCTAGTATGCAGGACATCGGCAGGACCTGTCCCTGAAGTCTCCTGTCTTGTTTTTTTTTTTTTTTTTAATAAGTGTCCATTTGCATTTGACTCACCCTGCCCTCCTTGTGTGTGTGTGCAGGCACAGGTGTGAATGTAATTTTTCTTTCTCAGTGGTGCATAAAATAATACTGCATCTTACCATTGATGGAATGTTAAATTGATGAAATCTAATCCAAACTCTAGTCTGAGAAATATGCTTATAGCATCTCTGGCAGATCTTGATGACTTTAAACCCTTGCTTTATTACCTCCAGAGATGGGGAATTCATTCCCTCACAAGGCAGCCTACTCCAAATTATGATAATGAAGGCTAGGTAAAATTTCCTTTTGATTCTTGGCTGAAATCCATTCATCTCTAACACCTATGTATTGGGCATTGTTTGACTTTTTGGAGCAATCCAGGAAAAAAAAAAAGCATGTCTTTTCTGTGCCTAGTTCTCAGGTCACACCCAGGTCTTCTCTTAAATTGTTCTTTGTGGGATCATCATGAACCCATGACTTCTTTCATTCATTCCTCCCAAACATCTACTCTGTGCTGGGTCCTATGGGACATTAGGTCTTGAACCCTCAAAACCACCTTGTCCTGATCACTGCTTTGCTATGTGCGGAGTCCATCCTTTTATTCATCCAGCCACATGATATTTGGCTCTCCTCATTCATAGCCAGCTGAAACCTCTATGTCACTCTCACATAAGCCAGGACTTTGCTGCTGTTGATTTTGCTTCTCTCTTTGATTTTGGATTTTCTCCTATTTGCTCTTTATTACACAATCAACACTAGAGAAGTCATGGAGAGGAACTTTAAAAAAAATCATCCATAATCGCAATGCCCTCCCATAATCAATTCTTCTCTTTTTATTTCCATCTAGTCCCTGTCCACATAAGACGTAGTTTCTATGGTTGTAATAAATATGGGGAAACATTTTTGCAGTCTGCATTTTTTCACTGAAAAGTAATATCATAAACATCTTTCTAGATTACTAAATAATGCTATTATAATTGTAAATGCCTGCCTAAATCCATTAGCTAGATATACCGTAATTTTCCTAGTCATTCCCTTATTGTTTAACGTTTTTACAGTTTCAATTTTTCATCATTATAAATAATGCTGAAATCAACACTTTCATGCATATAACTTTCTTCTTCTGTTGAATTATTTCCGTAGGATATAATCCCAGGAGGAGAATTACTGGGTCAAACGACACGAGTACTTTATGACTCTTGACACATGTTGTCAGCTTGGATCCCCAAAGGACTCATTTTCGTCGCCACCAGCATCAGTGTGAGCATACCGGTTTCTCTGCAAACACTCCAGCACTGTATCCTGTTCCCACAGGCTCTGAGACATAATTGACTAGGGATAAAGTGTTGTTTCATTGTTTTAATTGACATGACTTTCATTGCTAGCAAGACTGAATAGCTTTCCTGTGTATTGAGCTGCTGACTCTCTCTCTTCTGATGTGAATTCCAGGTATCTTTCTTACCACATTCATTGGACAGGCTCCTTACATAGTATCGAGATTAACCCTGTTCTGCCATAGTTGGCATAATATTATTCAACTGTCAATTGTGCTTCTTTCCATTTTTAGATGTTGTTTTGGCTGAGCTGGGTCTTTGTTGTCACATGTGGGCTTTCTATATTTCAAAGTGGGGGCTTCAGTCTACTTGTGGTGTGCAGGCTTCTCATTGCAGTGGCTACCTTGTCCTGATCACTGCTTTGCTATGTGCGGAGTCCATCCTTTTATTCATCCAGCCACATGATATTTGGCTCTCCTCATTCATAGCCAGCTGAAACCTCTATGTCACTCTCACATAAGCCAGGACTTTGCTGCTGTTGATTTTGCTTCTCTCTTTGATTTTGGATTTTCTCCTATTTGCTCTTTATTACACAATCAACACTAGAGAAGTCATGGAGAGGAACTTTAAAAAAAATCATCCATAATCGCAATGCCCTCCCATAATCAATTCTTCTCTTTTTATTTCCATCTAGTCCCTGTCCACATAAGACGTAGTTTCTATGGTTGTAATAAATATGGGGAAACATTTTTGCAGTCTGCATTTTTTCACTGAAAAGTAATATCATAAACATCTTTCTAGATTACTAAATAATGCTATTATAATTGTAAATGCCTGCCTAAATCCATTAGCTAGATATACCGTAATTTTCCTAGTCATTCCCTTATTGTTGAACGTTTTTACAGTTTCAATTTTTCATCATTATAAATAATGCTGAAATCAACACTTTCATGCATATAACTTTCTTCTTCTGTTGAATTATTTCCGTAGGATATAATCCCAGGAGGAGAATTACTGGGTCAAACGACACGAGTACTTTATGACTCTTGACACATGTTGTCAGCTTGGATCCCCAAAGGACTCATTTTCGTCGCCACCAGCATCAGTGTGAGCATACCGGTTTCTCTGCAAACACTCCAGCACTGTATCCTGTTCCCACAGGCTCTGAGACATAATTGACTAGGGATAAAGTGTTGTTTCATTGTTTTAATTGACATGACTTTCATTGCTAGCAAGACTGAATAGCTTTCCTGTGTATTGAGCTGCTGACTCTCTCTCTTCTGATGTGAATTCCAGGTATCTTTCTTACCACATTCATTGGACAGGCTCCTTACATAGTATCGAGATTAACCCTGTTCTGCCATAGTTGGCATAATATTATTCAACTGTCAATTGTGCTTCTTTCCATTTTTAGATGTTGTTTTGGCTGAGCTGGGTCTTTGTTGTCACATGTGGGCTTTCTATATTTCAAAGTGGGGGCTTCAGTCTACTTGTGGTGTGCAGGCTTCTCATTGCAGTGGCTTCTCTTGACGCTGAGTGTCAGCTCAGTCATTGTGGCACACAGAATTAGTTGCCTCACAGCATGTAGAATCTTCCAGGACCAGGGGTTGAACCTGTGTCTCCTTCACTGGCAGGTGGAATCTTAAGTCCTCATTTGTGTGTGTGTGTGTGTGTGTGTGTGTGTGTGTATATATATATATATATATATACACATACCTGTACAGAACTTAGTGCATCATTTTCTTTGACTTAGATTCTCTAAAGTACCAGGGCTTCCCAGGTAGCTCAGTAGTAAAGAACCCGCCTGCCAATGTAGGAGCTGCAGAAGACTTGGGTTCAATCTCTAGGTAGGGAAGATCCCCTGGAGGAGGAAATGTCAACCCACTCCAGTATTCTTGCTTGGAAAATCCCATGGACAGAGGAGCCTGCTGGGCTATAGTCCAGAGGGTCACAAAGAGTCAGACATGATTAAGCATGCATGCACATGCACACTCAAGTACAAACCTTGGTGTTGCTCTCTACCATGGTGGAATCTTTTATTTTGATTCAATAGTCCCAGCTGTGTGAAGTTATCTTATTCTTATTTTTGCAAGCTGAAGTCAAAATGCCTGGTTCAAGACCAGGTTCTATGTCTTATGTAGCTGTGTGACCTCTAGCAAGTTTCTTAACTTCTCTGTGCCTCATCAGCAAAATGGGGATAGTAATGGTGCCAACCTCATAGGATTGTTGGGAGGACTAAATGCTAAAATGTTAGGCACTTATAAGAGTGCATGGCACCTGGTAAGAGCTGAAGCAATGTTAGCTTTCATTGTCATCCTTATGGTCCTCATTGTCCAGTACATCAGTCATTCCTCCCTACTCAGAATCCTCTGCCAAATTTCCAAGTGTGATCTCAAGGGCTTCATCCACATCACCTATCACTGGAGATGTCAGCCCTTGAACATTCATCTATCCCCTGGGACTCTTGAGATGAACTTGTTCAATGAGCTACAGTCACATTATGAAGGTCTGTACAACAAACAAGAATATCATAAATATTTCTGTTTAAGCTCTTGGGGAAGCCAAGCTGCTCCACCTGGGGGCCATTCCTTCTGTGCCAGCAGTTTAGACACCATATCCACAGGGAATGTGGGCAACGTAGTATGAGCCTGGACTCGCTCCTGCCTTGTCCTGGCAGGTTCTCTGGTGCTGACAGAAGTCCAAACACGTTCTGTGATGGACAAAGGTCCCTGCCTGTGACTGCCTTCATCCCCTCCAGTCTCTCCTCTGCCTTCTTCATCCTCTCTAAGAGAGAAATCTCACTATATCACCTCCCTGACTTTGGTGGGGATTGCCTGTCCATGCAGGGGACACAGGTTTGATCCCCGTCCAGGGAGATTCCACGTGCCTTGGGGCAACTAAACCCATGAGCCACAACTAGTTAGCCCACGCCCTCTAGAGCCTGTGCTCCACCATAAGAGAAACCACCACAATGAGAAGCCTGTGCACCAAAACAGAGGAGCCCCCAGAAGCCCTCATGCAGCAACGAAGACCCAGCACAGGAAAAAAACAAAAACAAAAAAAACAAAAAACCTCTCTGGCTGTCTCTGCGAATAAAGTCCCAACTCCTTCTGGGGCAAGAACTGACCCCTGACCCACATCCAGCTTCTCCCCTCACTTCTCATAGTTTATTAATCTATTTCTACCCCCGTAGGTTTTCTTGCACATGCTCAAATACATACATTCTTTCTTCTGGCCTTTGATGTCCTTCATTCATTCACCAAATATTTATTAAGCACCTAAAATACATTAGAACCTGTTCTAGGAACTGAAGATTCAGCAGAGAACGGCAACGGCAATACAGAAGAGGCAAAGACTCTGATTTCAGGAAACACATTCTGGTAGCGGAGACAGATAGGAAGCAAACACACAAACAACTGTGTTATATGTTATGGGGCGGGGCAACAGGCAGTGCTGGGGTGGGGCAACTGGGTTACATAGTGTCCTCAGGAAAGGCCTCTTTGATATGGGATGTTCCAGCAGAGAACTGAACAGGATGGAGCTATGGGGCCCCAGGGTGGAGGGTACAGTTGAGATGAACTTGTTCAATGAGCTACAGTCACATTATGAAGGTCTGTACAACAAACAAGAATATCATAAATATTTCTGTTTAAGCTCTTGGGAAGCCAAGCTGCTCCACCTGGGGCCATTCCTTCTGTGCCAGCAGTTTAGACACCATATCCACAGGAATGTGGGCAACGTAGTATGAGCCTGGACTCGCTCCTGCCTTGTCCTGGCAGGTTCTCTGGTGCTGACAGAAGTCCAAACACGTTCTGTGATGGACAAAGGTCCCTGCCTGTGACTGCCTTCATCCCCTCCAGTCTCTCCTCTGCCTTCTTCATCCTCTCTAAGAGAGAAATCTCACTATATCACCTCCCTGACTTTGGTGGGGATTGCCTGTCCATGCAGGGGACACAGGTTTGATCCCGTCCAGGGAGATTCCACGTGCCTTGGGGCAACTAAACCCATGAGCCACAACTAGTTAGCCCACGCCCTCTAGAGCCTGTGCTCCACCATAAGAGAAACCACCACAATGAGAAGCCTGTGCACCAAAACAGAGGAGCCCCCAGAAGCCCTCATGCAGCAACGAAGACCCAGCACAGGAAAAAAACAAAAACAAAAAAAACAAAAAACCTCTCTGGCTGTCTCTGCGAATAAAGTCCCAACTCCTTCTGGGGCAAGAACTGACCCCTGACCCACATCCAGCTTCTCCCCTCACTTCTCATAGTTTATTAATCTATTTCTACCCCCGTAGGTTTTCTTGCACATGCTCAAATACATACATTCTTTCTTCTGGCCTTTGATGTCCTTCATTCATTCACCAAATATTTATTAAGCACCTAAAATACATTAGAACCTGTTCTAGGAACTGAAGATTCAGCAGAGAACGGCAACGGCAATACAGAAGAGGCAAAGACTCTGATTTCAGGAAACACATTCTGGTAGCGGAGACAGATAGGAAGCAAACACACAAACAACTGTGTTATATGTTATGGGGCGGGGCAACAGGCAGTGCTGGGGTGGGGCAACTGGGTTACATAGTGTCCTCAGGAAAGGCCTCTTTGATATGGGATGTTCCAGCAGAGAACTGAACAGGATGGAGCTATGGGGCCCCCAGGGTGGAGGGTACAGGCAAAGGGAGCAGAGTGTACGGAGGCCTGGAGGCTGGAACACAGTTGGCTTTCCCGGACCTCCGCACCCCTCCATAGCACAAGGCTAACTCCTGGTAATTTAATGCATGATGCAGTCCAATGTGCATCAATCACTCCTAATCTGGGGCTGGATACAGGTCTTGCGGGAGGGGCAGGACGTGAAGAGCAGGGATGTGAAACCATCACCCACAGTAACAGTGTCCTCAGCAAGGCCAGGCTGAGGACAGCGGCCCTGGACGTCTCCAGTGTCGTGCACTGCCTCCCCGCCTCTCTGTGGCTTCTCCTTTCTGTGGGGTCAGGAGATATGGGCAGGGTAGACTCAGAGCTGCATATGGCAGCGGTTCCCAACATTTTTGGCACAAGAGACCTGTTTTTTTTTTTTTTTTTTTAAGATTTATTTATTTATTTACTTTGGGCGGGGGTCAGGTTGGGGAGGGAGGGGAGTGGGCGGGCCACTTCTATTGGCTTTCATTTCTCTATTTTCATTCGTCTTCGTTCTTTGGCTCCTGTGGGCCTCCCATCGCGGTGGCGTCTGTTGCTGCAGAGCGCCGGCTCTGGGCGCATATGCTCCAGAGCTCCGGCTCGGTGATTGGACACATCAGTCCAGTCGCTCCGCGGCACGTGGGATCTTCCCAGGCCAGGGCTCGAACCGGCGCCCCTTGCACTGCAAGGCGGTGTCCTTACCCACTGGACCACCAGGGGAAGCCCAAGGGACCTGTTTTGTGGACCAGGAAGGAGAGGATGGTTTGAGCACATTACATATATTGTGCACTTTATTTTCTATTTTGTGGTGTTAGTCGTGTCCAACTCTGTGCAACCCCATGGGCTATAGCCTGCCAGGCTCCTCTGTCCATGGGATTCTGGACAGTATGCCTGTCCAGGCAAGAATATTGGAGTGAGTTGCCATTTCCTTCTCCAGGGGATCTTCCCAACCCAGGGATCGAACCCTGGTCTCCTGCACTGCAGGCAGATTCTTTACCATCTGAGCCACCTAGGCCTCAGTGATAGTCTCAAGGTATTTCACCTCAACTTTAGGGCTAGATTCCTATGAGAATCTAATTCGGCCACTGATCTGACAGGAAGCAGAGCTCACAGGGCAATGCAAGTGATGGGGATCAGCTGTAAATGGAAGCTTCACTGGCTTGTCTGTTGCTCGCCTGCAGCCTGGTTCCTAACATGGGCTGGGGACCCTTGCTGTACATGACTTACCTGAGGAGAAAGAGGTGGGCTTTGGAACCAAACCAGTTTTCAAATGGTGCATGACCTTTAAGTGCTGTATAACCTTAGGCAAGATAACGAACCTCTCTGGGCCTCCTCTTCCCTCTCTATACAGTGGGAATTCTTAAGGCCTTGCTTGAAAGGGGTGTATCATTGTCTGCAAAACTCCCACTGCATTGCTGGACATGTCATGTCGAGGGCGCTCAAGAGCTGGTCCCTTTGTTTTCTTCATCTCAGAGGCCCTGGGCTCAGGGATCCAGAGTGTATATGAGGCAACAGAATGGGCAAATGATGCCCATCATCCAACAGGGTGGAAAGGGGAAGGAGAGAGGCTGTCTGTCCACCACCCAATCTCCTAATCAGAGCCCCCACCAGTGCCTCAAGTGCTTTCTCTCCTGCTGTGCCAATGAAGGGACAGTGGGTTCAGCCCTCAGCTATCCACACTCATGAAGGGAAGGGCTGGAAAGAATAATTCAGCACGGGGCTAATCACCCCAAATTATCAGTTAATAGAAAGACATGGGATGGGAATATTCAATCTGATACTTCTATTTGGAAGCATTCTCTCCCTGCTGATGGTCAACTCATGAGTGGGAGACAAGTCCCCACAAGGAAGAAATGATAGAAGGATATGTGTCCCACAACCTTTAGGGCAGAGGTCAGCGGAGGAAGCTCTGATGGGGTCACCTGACCCAAGTCCACCAGAAGGAGCAGGTGAGTGTGTCCAGCTACAGTCATGGCCAGAGCAGCCGCTGAAGGCTGACCCTCTCATAGCCCATCCAAGACGGGGAAATCACATTCAGGTCCCCATCCAGCGGTATTCCTGGTGCCTTGGAAGCCATTATGGGAGGGGCTCACCGTGGTCCTGAGGAACCCGTGTTTGGGTTTTGTGGGCTCCCCTGCCTTCCGCACAGATATCAGAGATAGAATGAAGCCAGGGCATCCCACCACCTCCCACGAGAAGGTCATTTATCAGCTTAAGACCTGTGCTAAGAGGTGTTAAATAGAGTTCAATGCAGAAAATTGAGAAGTAATGAGACTTGGAGCTGGGAGAATGAATTAAGAGGTGATCACATGTCCAGTGAGAGCCATCACCTGAATGCTGAAAAGAAGGAGCCCTGATGGTCTGAAGCTCTGGGTCAGAGAAGGTCAGACGATCCCCAAGGGGGGCAAAAGAAATGTTAGAGCCACCCATAATCCCTCCTCTATACAGGGAATTCTTAAGGCCTTGCTTGAAAGGGGTGTATCATTGTCTGCAAAACTCCCACTGCATTGCTGGACATGTCATGTCGAGGGCGCTCAAGAGCTGGTCCCTTTGTTTTCTTCATCTCAGAGGCCCTGGGCTCAGGGATCCAGAGTGTATATGAGGCAACAGAATGGGCAAATGATGCCCATCATCCAACAGGGTGGAAAGGGGAAGGAGAGAGGCTGTCTGTCCACCACCCAATCTCCTAATCAGAGCCCCCACCAGTGCCTCAAGTGCTTTCTCTCCTGCTGTGCCAATGAAGGGACAGTGGGTTCAGCCCTCAGCTATCCACACTCATAAAGGTGAAGGGCTGGAAAGAATAATTCAGCACGGGGCTAATCACCCCAAATTATCAGTTAATAGAAAGACATGGGATGGGAATATTCAATCTGATACTTCTATTTGGAAGCATTCTCTCCCTGCTGATGGTCAACTCATGAGTGGGAGACAAGTCCCCACAAGGAAGAAATGATAGAAGGATATGTGTCCCACAACCTTTAGGGCAGAGGTCAGCGGAGGAAGCTCTGATGGGGTCACCTGACCCAAGTCCACCAGAAGGAGCAGGTGAGTGTGTCCAGCTACAGTCATGGCCAGAGCAGCCGCTGAAGGCTGACCCTCTCATAGCCCATCCAAGACGGGGAAATCACATTCAGGTCCCCATCCAGCGGTATTCCTGGTGCCTTGGAAGCCATTATGGGAGGGGCTCACCGTGGTCCTGAGGAACCCGTGTTTGGGTTTTGTGGGCTCCCCTGCCTTCCGCACAGATATCAGAGATAGAATGAAGCCAGGGCATCCCACCACCTCCCACGAGAAGGTCATTTATCAGCTTAAGACCTGTGCTAAGAGGTGTTAAATAGAGTTCAATGCAGAAAATTGAGAAGTAATGAGACTTGGAGCTGGGAGAATGAATTAAGAGGTGATCACATGTCCAGTGAGAGCCATCACCTGAATGCTGAAAAGAAGGAGCCCTGATGGTCTGAAGCTCTGGGTCAGAGAAGAGGTCAGAGCGATGAGGCCACCCCAAACAAGGTGAGGGGCGGCCAAAAGCAATTAAGTAGTTAGCATACTTATGTTCTAGTGAGCACATTTTTCCATATTTTAATATCTTTGAAATTAGGATGTATCTTGAAATTGATGGCATGTCATACTTCAATTCGCAACATTTTTCTTCCTTTCTTAGTGGTACATTCAATAAAGCTGCATCTTTTAACTGAAAACATCTTGAATTCAATGGAATACAGTCCCAGGTGGATGGATGGAGGGTGTACCGGCTCAGTCATGTTCCACTCTTTGCAATCCCCTGAATTATATCCCCCCAGGCTTCACAGTCCATAAAATTATCCAGGCAGGAATACTGGAGTGGGTTGATATTTCCTTCTCCAGGAGATCTTTCCGACAGTCCCAGGTACTCTGAACAAATCTCTTTCTGTTACACTGGGCGAAATGACCCTATCCACTTACTTATTCCATTATTATTTACTGAGCATCTAACACACGTCAGATCCTGGGATAGGCACAGCTGTGAACAGTGATCATAATAAACCACACATCTGCCTTCTGAGTGTTTATTCCACACTAGGCACCGTTAGGAACGCTTGACATGTGTTGTCTCATTTGTTCTCAGCAATAATCCAACAGGATCGGGATTACTATAATTATTGTCCCTGTGACAGCAGAGGTCAGAGGAGGTTAAGTGACCTGCCCAAAGTCCCACAATGGCTACTAACTGGCTGAGCTAAGAGTCGATCTTTTCTCTAGACCCTGAGCTTTAGTCTCGGTTATCTCTGTGGTCGAGGAGCACACAAAGGAGGGGAGAAGGCGAACAAGGAACAGGAAATGCATAGGGACACAGGTGATTGAAGGAGACACATAGAGGAAAGTGAGGAAAGTCAGGAAGTGTTGGGTACCAGGGGCAGCCTCTGGATTTGGTTAAAACAGAGATGGGTAGGAAACAAAGAGGCAGAGAAGAGTGACTGGGTGAGCGAGGAGAGGTCACGAGGAGGGACTCAGCATGTCTGAAAGATAGGTGGGGAGACAGAGTGTGGTATATCTGAAGACCAGATAAAGCTAGTGTGGCTGGAGGAGGAAGGGGACGGAGGTGGGGCTGATGATGGGTTTTGATAGCCAGGTAACGGGTTTGTACTCTATTCAGGAAGTAATTAGAGGGTTTTAAGTGAAAGTGCCCCAGGATCCTTGTACTCTGCCTCTAACGACTCTTTAAATCTGTTCTTGGACAGGGGGGTGACTGTAGACTCCTAGGAGGAAGGCCCTGGAGTAAGGGCACCACTATAACTACTCAGGAAGCAGTGGACAGTGTTTCAGCATTCCTACTGTGTGCCAAACCTCAGACTAAGGTACCATGGTAACAGAGGAAACAAAAAGTGGGTGAATTCCTGGCTCTTAGAGATCCACAAGACTTGACCAAAGGTTTGTCATAGAAAATAATTATTTTTTCATCTCTACACCAGGCCCTATTATAAGAGCTTTCTTTGAAATAGTACCATGTGCCAAATGTCATGCTAGGTGGTTTCTGTACCTTACCACAAATGCTCACTCCCTCCTTGAAAGGAAGAGAGGGTAATCCTACGTCCCATAGATGGGAGCTGAGAGGCTCAGTGCCTTGTCCAAGGTCACACTGCAGGGCCATTGCAGGACTTAAGACTTGATATCCAAACACTCAACCAGGCATAACAGCAATTTTCTCCATTTGGTCAAGGAATACATGCTCCTTGAATAGAGACTGTACCGGACACTTCCCAGTTATTAACCTTTTTTTTTTAACAGGTGTAATTGCTTTACAACGGTGTGTTAGTTTCTGCAGGCTGCAGAGTGAATCAGCTATATGTATGTATACATCAAGCCCCTCTTTTTTGGATTTCCTTCCCATTTAGGTCACCACAGAGTACTGAGTAGAGTTCCCTGTGCTACACAGCAGGTTCTCGTCATTTTTTAAAATTATGTATACATATATATATTTGCTAGTGTATGGGCTTCCCAGGTGACTCAGTGGTAAAGAATCCACCTGCAGAGGCAGGAGCCCTGGATTCAATCCCTGGGTCAGGAAGATCCTCTGGAGTAGGAAATGGCAATCCTCTCCAGTATTCCTGCCTGGGAAAACTCCATGGACAGAGGAGCCTGATGGACTAAAGTCCATGGTGCCACCAAGGGTTGGGCGTGACTGAGTGAGTGAGCACACAGACACCCATATTCGTGGGTGTACACTATATATACAGATCAATCCCAACCTCCCAATTCATTCCAGCCCCTCTTTCCCTCCTTGGTGTCCATATGTTTGTTCTCTCCATCTGCATCTCTATTTCTGCCTTGCAAACCGGTTCATCTCTGCCATTTTTCTAAAGTCTACATGTATGCATTCATATATAATATTTGTTTCTCTCGTGTTGACTTTCAACTCTTTGGCCCTCATGGTAAACCATTGATGTGGATGTTGCAGTTTCTCTTTTGCATAAAATCAGCTCATAGAAGTTGGGAGATACACAGGTATCATAGCTAGCCAGAGCTGAAACTTCCGTTCCCTGGACCCCATTCCTCTGCTCTTACTCACTTTAGGTCTCAGAGCCCTTTGAAGGTGGGGGCCACATCTCATTCATTCATATTCCTCAAAAGCTACCTTAAAACCTGGCATAGAGAAGGTGTACAGCAAATACTTGTTGAATGAATGAATGAATGAATGGACAGGGCCAGAGAAGTAAAGTGGACACACCCCTTATCTGCAGGTCATTGGGCCACCTGAAAATGCTCTTTCCCCTTCATCACTCTGTCTTCAGATACCCTGATACAAGAAAGGCCAGGGCACTAGAATCTGGTATGATGTCATCTTCATGCTATGTTAATATTCTTCCCCAAAGGGGGAAAATATCACTATGCATGATGAACTATTTGTGGGATTACTGAGGACGTGATATGAAATTCATCCTGATTCCACACTTATGGAGAAGTGCTGCCCAATTTGCCTCAAATGTCACATCTCTGTGTATTAATTTGCTACTCCACCGTCCTGATTAAAAGGAATGTTCTCTAACTCCCAAGGCAGACTCTTCAGAAATGGAGCAGGTTCACTCAGGAAGCACACCCACCATCCCCTCCCGGGCAGAGGAAATGGACATTCATCACCTCTCCCTCAAGAGGGGGCCTTGCTCGACCTGCTGTTCTGGCCTGGATGGCTCGAATGGCACAAATTGCATATTCAGTGTATGTATGTATATGGTCAAATAGCTTCCATTAGCCCAATTTTGAGGTGTCTGCAGAATGTTCCCGAATGGGGGAACCCTTTCAAAATGAGGAAATTGTCGGAAAGGCCAGGAGAGGGGAATCAGCAGGTCTAATTACAGGAGTGTATAAAATCAGGAAGGACCCATTTCTGGACCTCAATTTCCCTGTGTGCACAGTGACACGATCGCCTCTACCTGTGGCTCCCTCCAAAAGCCAGAAAAGCACACCCTATCCTAACCTGCTTCTCTTGGTAGAACAACAACAGGGATCCCCATCTCTATCCATCTGTCCCTTGTAGATGTGTCTGTTGAGCCCTATTCCACGATACTGTGGTCCTTATGGGGCTTCACTGGGCTCAGATGGTAAAGAATCGGCCAGCAGTGCAGGCAGAGGTGACATTACAGACTCGGACCGGGAGCAGAAGCTCACTAAGAAGTGGCACTAAATTGAGCTCTGCCCCATTGTGTTCCCTTGGCGAGGGTGAGGGCAGGAGGGTAGGGTGGCTGGGGAAAATCACGATGGCGAGGATGGTGCTTAGTTAAAACCTCAGGCACTGCACACTGTAGGTACTCAATATATATCAGCTCAATGAATGATACAATCTCTACCATCTACTTTATATGTTACATCAGCCTCTCTGGACTCAGTTTTTCAGGTGGATCAGTGGTTTACAGATGGGCTTCAGAGCACTTGAACTATATGAAAAAATAGTGTGTGTGTGTGTGTGTGTGTGTGTGTGTGTAGAGACAATCACAACTTTCTGATTCATGATCCCCAAAATCTCAGGTCTGCTGGATGTATTAGCACCATTAGTCCGAAAGCCAGTATCTCTGATACAAAGAGAAGAGGCCATGAAAAGACTAAGTTCTGAGTACTGGCTTCATCAGTTCCAGTCCACCAGGGGATGGGACCTGCAAGTTCATCCCCACAAAATGAGCAGTCTTTCCAGCAGGACTGGGGCTCACGAATATGGAGCTCTTCCCCCACAGAAGCCAAGGTCTGTTCCTCAGACCAGACACACCATGAACAACTGGGTGGAGGGTTTTTTGCAAACTCAAGGCCAGGGCCAGTACTGTGGCCTATGGCATGAGCATCTTCTGAAATAATCTCAGTTCGGTGAGGTTAGGAGGAGGGCGGCTTCACTCATTAGCTGACATCCGTCAAGCCCTCATAATCGGCCAGTCCCTGTGCTGAGCACATCATGTGATGCGTGTGGTCTCTTTTAAAAAATCTTCATAACTCCATGAAGCAGTACCCTTACCCTGACTCTACAGATGCAAAGAGCTCAGAGAAATGAAACAACTTGCCCAAGGTCACATAGCAAGTGAGTGGTAAACATGAGACCTGATTCCAGATAATGCTGGAACTCAGAACCTGAAGTCTTAATCATTGTACCACCCCAGGGATCCCCATCTCTATCCATCTGTCCCTTGTAGATGTGTCTGTTGAGCCCTATTCCACGATACTGTGGTCCTTATGGGGCTTCACTGGGCTCAGATGGTAAAGAATCGGCCAGCAGTGCAGGCAGAGGTGACATTACAGACTCGGACCGGGAGCAGAAGCTCACTAAGAAGTGGCACTAAATTGAGCTCTGCCCCATTGTGTTCCCTTGGCGAGGGTGAGGGCAGGAGGGTAGGGTGGCTGGGGAAAATCACGATGGCGAGGATGGTGCTTAGTTAAAACCTCAGGCACTGCACACTGTAGGTACTCAATATATATCAGCTCAATGAATGATACAATCTCTACCATCTACTTTATATGTTACATCAGCCTCTCTGGACTCAGCTTTCCAGGTGGATCAGTGGTTTACAGATGGGCTTAAGAGCACTTGAACTATATGAAAAAATAGTGTGTGTGTGTGTGTGTGTGTGTGTGTGTGTAGAGACAATCACAACTTTCTGATTCATGATCCCCAAAATCTCAGGTCTGCTGGATGTATTAGCACCATTAGTCCGAAAGCCAGTATCTCTGATACAAAGAGAAGAGGCCATGAAAAGACTAAGTTCTGAGTACTGGCTTCATCAGTTCCAGTCCACCAGGGGATGGGACCTGCAAGTTCATCCCCACAAAATGAGCAGTCTTTCCAGCAGGACTGGGGCTCACGAATATGGAGCTCTTCCCCCACAGAAGCCAAGGTCTGTTCCTCAGACCAGACACACCATGAACAACTGGGTGGAGGGTTTTTTGCAAACTCAAGGCCAGGGCCAGTACTGTGGCCTATGGCATGAGCATCTTCTGAAATAATCTCAGTTCGGTGAGGTTAGGAGGAGGGCGGCTTCACTCATTAGCTGACATCCGTCAAGCCCTCATAATCGGCCAGTCCCTGTGCTGAGCACATCATGTGATGCGTGTGGTCTCTTTTTAAAAAAATCTTCATAACTCCATGAAGCAGTACCCTTACCCTGACTCTACAGATGCAAAGAGCTCAGAGAAATGAAACAACTTGCCCAAGGTCACATAGCAAGTGAGTGGTAAACATGAGACCTGATTCCAGATAATGCTGGAACTCAGAACCTGAAGTCTTAATCATTGTACTATGCAGCCTCTCTCCTTACAGGGACCATGGAATTTGCAAAATAAGTGTTCCTCTTCCTTCTAGATTCCAAGTGGGGATAATAAATGACTTCAATGTTTAAGGAAGCCTCTATTTTTGAGAGGGAGAACCCATCTAAGATAATAGCTAGATTCAACTAAACAGAGATATCTGTTTTTAGATGTAAATGATGAAATACATCTAACAGTCTGTGAGTCAGTGGTCACAAAGGCCATCTCACACCAAAGTGTCAGGGTGACCGCTCAAGATGTATGCTGCTTAAATGCAAATGGAATAACCAGGATTAAGCATGAAAACCTTCAGGGACTCTAATTGACATTTCTGATCTGCTTATAACTCTTGCTTGTCTTCTGATCATCCTGTTAGTGACAGAAACAATCCCCTACAATCTCTGAGAGTCATGAGTGGAGAAGGGGTGAAGCCCAGGGTCTTGGTGGGGATAAATAATGTCTAAAAGGCAATAAGACTAGGGACGTCAGGGAGAGACACACTGGGGGCTGGGGAGGAGGGGGACGCAGCTACATCGAGGCTTCCACACTAAAAGACAGATGGAAGGACACAGGAAACATTGGAGAATCAGAGACAAGAGCCACTAAAACCAAGACAAACACAGTTGAATTCCAGAGGGATTTATAAGTGAAATGGAAAAATGAAGCGCTGAAAAAACGAGAGAGACATTTAAATGACGATTTAGCTGATCATGGCATGGAAAAGGCCCTTCGAAGTATAACACCAAACGTAGATTATCAAAGAGAAATTAAAAATTGAAAAATTTGTGACATAAAAATTAAAACTGCTGCACATCAAAAGGAAACTCATACTACTCATAGCCTTAATATGCAAAGCCACTTACAAAAAGGATAAGAGCAAAAAACTAACACCCTAAAAGAAAAGTAGGCAGAGACAGGGACAGATAATTTACAAAATGATCTACAAAAGGCCAGAAAGGGATGACAGGTGCTCAACCTTCCCTAGCATCAGAGAGATGCAAATTATAACCACAAATGTGATCTCCTCACACCCATTTTAATCAATGAAACTAACTTAAAACTCCCCAATGTGCAATGTAGGTAAAGAGTGGGGATGGGCCCTCCTATACCCTGGTAGAATCTTCCTAAAGACTCCGTGGTATTATGAATTAAAATGTAAGATCAACAAACACTTTGACCCAGCATTTGCTCTTCCAAGAATTTATCTTAAGATAATTGTATGGGGGTTTAAGCTGCATGTACAAGGATGTTCTTCACTTAAATGTCCCCAGAAGATGACTGGTTAAATAACCGTGGTATAGGCAGACCACAATGGCGGCCTCACTAATATTCATTACAAAGAACAAAGCAGGGCTATTTTGTTAACACAGAAAAGTGTCAGCCTCATTAACCAGACTACAGAAGTACATACACAGTGTAGCCCCAAGTACACATGGATCCACGTCAGTGCGCACATGTGTAGAGGTGCAGACAGTTGTCAAATGAACTCACAGGAAGGGTGGAGGGGAGGCTACACCCTCTATGGCCGGAGCTGGGCAGAGCAGGACAGGAACAGATCTGGGTGTCATGAAGAGGAAAGGGAGAAGGAGGATATGAGTGGGGTCCAAGCTCCTGGGGATTCAGTGCTGGGAAAGCGGCTGCCAGATGTAGTAGGTAAAAATACAGGACACTGGGGACCTCCCTGGAGGTCCAGTGGTTAACAATGCACCTTGTGGTGCAGGAGACAAATCCCTAGCTTGGCAGCTAGGATCCCACATGCCTTGGGGCTACTGAGCCAGAAGACCACCACGAAAGATACTTCAGCTGACAACTAAGGCCTGATTCAGCCAAATTAACAGATATTTTTTTAAAAAAATACAGGACATGTCATTGAATTTGAACTTCAGACAAACAACAGGCAATTTTTTTTGTATAAGCATGTCCCATGACCTGGTGCTCTATAACAACCTAGAAGGGTGGGATGGAGTGGGAGGAGGGAGAGAGATTCAGGAGGGAGGGGACATATTCATATGTATACCTATGGTTGATTCCTGTTGATGGATGCCAGAAACTAATATAATGTTGTAAAGCAATTATCCTCCAATTTAAAAAAAAGAAAAAAGTATGCTCTATGAAATATTTGGAATATACTCATGCTAAAAATTTTTTTTCAAAATTTAAAACTTTGAGTAATTTAAAACTCAGATTAACTAGACATCTTGTATTTTATCTGAAACTCTTGCTGAGAGGCTCTGGACATATCTTATTGCCTCCCTGACATGACCCAAGCCAGCCGAGAGGAGGCTGAAGCCTAGGCAGGCTTCCTGTGTTCCACCTTGCCTCTGACTTAGTTCCAATCCACCTGCCCATGAAAGAGAGTCACTCGTCTCTGCCTTCCTCCAGGAGTTTTGTGGGGAATACAGTGTAGGAGATAACTATAGTCTTTAGAGCCAGAAAAGTCACGTTGAAACTCCTGGCCATCGGTAACTGTAAGCTGAGTCCCAGCTCCAACATCTGTAAGATGGAGATAGCAAGGTCTGTCCACAGGCTGTCTCGGGGATTAAATGAGATAATGTATGTAAAGTGCCTGGCACACAGTCAGCACTTAACACAAGTTGATTCCCTTCGCTCCTGTCTGTGGCCACAGCCCACACTCTTGCCCCCAGGGATTACAAATCAAGCATCTCCTGTCATCTTGGGTTTTGATGACTGGCCTTTTTGATCTTTCCCTTGAAGCAAGAGCAGTTCTAAGCTGACACCCTTCACCTGACTTCACCTTTCTCCCAAGTCCTTAGCAACAGTTCAGTTCCTTATCTGTACTTCTCACTCTCCTGAGGAGGGTGATGGAGGAGGAGGAGATGGTCTTTGATAGCTGACTTTCAGGGAGGGATGTCGCCAGGGAAGCTACAAGGAGCGGGGCCCTGATGTCGTTTAGAAACAGGAAGGCGACATCCAGGAGAGTGCATGTGAGGAGGCTGCCTGGGCTGGGGACAGCCAGGGCTGATGTGGGGGTGAGGATTCTCTAGAGTCTGTCTGTCTGCCTGCTTACTGTTGAGCACAAACGACGGTGGGCTCTGTGTGGAGCCTCTCTGAGGGAGGGGCTGACTTCTTGCCCTAAGAGCCAAATCTCCAGTCTTTTGGATCACTGGATCGCCCCCTTCCTCCAACAAGGCTTACAGAGTTTAACTAGGCTCAGTGTCACCGAGTTACTCACTTACAGGTCTAAGAAGCTAGCGTTTATCAGTAAGTCAGTAAGTATGGAGTTATCCTGTGTCTTGTTGAGAAGCAAAGTAATAGAGAGGGCCCTAGCCCTCTGTGGATGCAATAGGTCATGAGGTTTACCTGTAGTAGTGACTGCCCCTGCTGGTTTCTGCCATCTCCCCTCCAGGCCCCTCCACTCTGGGTATCCCAAAAGTCAGCATAACTCACACTTTTCTGGATACACACATTGCCCTGTGGTCCAGTTCTGAGCCAGATCAGTCTGATCAGACCCTACGCTCAGTGAACACCTAATACAGGCTGGGCCCTATTCTGGACACTTAGATTAAGTACCTGGGTGAACAAAATGGACAAAAAGCTCTCTCTGTAGAGCATATCTTAGGTGACGTATGTGTTCAGGTAAGGCAGTGGCGCCTGCAGTCTCTGTGCGAACAGCTCACCTCTGAAGCTGTAGTCCATACAGCCGTAGACAATGGCAGCAAAATGGCTTGGCTGTGTTCTAATAAACCTTTATTGATTAAAAACAAGCAAGGAGCTGGCTTTAGCCAGGTGGGCCATCGTTTATTGATCCCTCCTCTGGACCCTTTCAAGGAAAAAAAAAAAAAAAAAAGCACATATCCTTACATTTTCATTATGTAGCTTCTAATGTGCACATCTCTGATGCCCTTGTAGGCCTCCCCATGAATTCCTGGGGGCTAGAATTCCAGGCTAGATTTTAAAGGCTCTGTGAATGGGCCTTCAGCTCTGTTCCGCCTGATGGAGAAGCACTTGGCATTGTTTCTCAGAGTGGGTAGTGTGGTCGGGGACCAATAGGACATGTTTTTCCTAAACCGTCATGAGAGTTCAGGCCTCAGGTATAAATCCACAAACAGTGCTACACGAGGACACCACACATAAGGGCCCAGCCAGGCCCCCCGAGTGCCAGCCCGTCCTGGGGTCGCGGTAGCCCCAGCTCTGGCGTCCATGATGATTCATTCTCCTACCAACCCCAGGCACCGCCAGTCTCCCCACGGCTGACAGACTGTGGAAAAAGCGTCTGAGAAGGCCTTTTGTAGTCAAGAGGTTAGAGCTGAAACTCAGAGAGACTTAATTTCAGTTCAGAGCCAAAGGTTCAGGCTGAGGACACAACCAGGATGACCATCCTTGCTTTGGGGAGGAACTGATGCTGTTTTTTCAAAGAAACTGTGATATCCCAGGAGACTTCACTTTAAAGACAGGGAGGTCTTTTCCAGAACCCTCAGTTAAAGCAATCTAAAGTTATGTCTGAGGCCCTCAATTAAAGGCACTGGAAACTTTCTCTGGAGCCTTCTTAGTATCATTAGTTAAAAATAACTGAGACCTTCTTAGGAGCCCTCAATCACTTAGGTTACAGCACCAAACTGGGTTCCTCAGACCACATACCAACAGGGGTGAATTTTTACCAAGGGAGGTAGAATTGGCCCTCTTTCTGTGGTGTATTTCTAGCCAAGACCAAGTCGGTTTCTATTTCTACATTGCTATAGCTCCATTCAAGAAAGCATCACTTATTCCTTAAGTTCTTAGAGGCAAGAGGAAGAACACTTTTGAATAACTGGCATACTTTACTAGGGTGTTATGTCATTACTGTTATTAATTATCATTAACAGTCTTAAAATATGCCTATTAGTGATCTCAACACAAAATAGCAGTGTGGGTTTTAGCCAAGAGCAGCGTAATTACCTATTAATGAGATGTAAATTTCCCAGGGAAATGACAGCGATCTAGACGTACCACCTTCTGAACTAATATAATAAAGTTAATAATAATAATAGTGTATAATCTGAAGATATTAGTGTTAATTTGAATGCTAACACCATATTTAAACAGGCTGAGAGAAGTGGAAATTATTTGCATAACTCAAACCAAGAAACCCTAATCTGTGCTATTAAGGAAAAATTGATTGTTCTTCTCTGAATGATATAAGACTGACTCTTTGCAGTCACTATAGTGAGCACAAATTTTTTCATCTACTCTTTTACCCCTTTTACTCCCTTATTTCCAAAACCAAGCCGAGGTACTTGATAATACAATAATACAAGAGAAAACAGAGGTTTTTTTTTTTTTTTAATAATAAAAAAGCCTAAACACAGCAAAATCCTGTTAAGGGGAAAGAAGCAGATGTTACCAGGTCCTCAAGATAAACGATCGCAGCTCAAGTCTGATTTCAAGTCTCAGTTTTCTGGAAACATGGCAGGGGCAATTTAAGTAATTGAGTTACTGGTTAGTAAGCAGCCTCGTTCGGACAGACACAACCTCTGAATCTGAAGAAGCTCTTCCTAGCCGCTGAGAGCCGTGCAACCCTGCCCGCAGCTCTTAGGACCTCACACCTCAGGCACCGGCAGGCCAGTCCGAGGCACCTACCTTCATAGCTGGCATGGAAGCCCTGTGCGCTGACTGCGTAGTCACTGACAAGGCGCAGAGAGAGGGTGGTGGCCGCGCTGACAATAGTGGCCGGCAGCTGAAAGCCCGTGAGCCTGCAAGACAAAGAGGTGAGATGGAGAGAGGGTGAATTCCATGGGAGCTGCACACCCCTCAAACATTTATTGAGCACCTGCTGGATGCATGAGACTGATCTAGGGACACTGATAGATATGAATGAAGCAGAACATCAGGCACATCCAAGGTGTTCAAAGATAAAGGAATACCCAGCAGAAGTGATGGAGACCAGTCACAGAAATATGGGGGTCTACTCCTCCAAGCCATGGGCTACCCCTGATCTGGCAGTCGGCCTCATTTCTGGCTCTCCTCTTTCTCCTTCTCCAGTTTCTTCTTCCGATGTACCCCGTCAGGACCCTACGTGGCCTTCCCAGAACAGACTCCCCCTGCCACCATGTCTTCTGCCTGCGTCTCATCCATAAATAAACTGTAACCTCCTAGGCTTTCTCTAAATTTCAAAGAATAAATTTAATCAGAGAAGTGAGAAAATGCAGACAGAAAGGAAAACAGTCAAGCACAACAAAATAGTAATAGTTGAGCCATTAAGCAAAGCCTAAGACCTTTATTTCCTCCTCAAGGGCTGTAGATAATAGTCTGACCCATGTCATTCGAGCTGTTCTGCAGATCCTGAAACTTCTACCAGGCAAAAGAATGCATGCAGCCCACAGCACGTAGATTCCCCAGACTGGCTGTAACTGGTTGGATGTTGTTAATTCCCAATCCCATCACCATCAACCAGTGAGAAGGATGCTCATGAGTTGATCATTTACCGACAAATCTCCTCCCTCACCCTGTCTTTAAAAACCTTTTCCTGCGCTTCCCTGGTGGTCCAGTGGGTAAATAGTCCACCTTGCAGTGCAAGGGGCACCAGTTCAATCCCTGGTCCGGGAAGATCCCACATGCCGCAGAGCGGCTGGATTGGTGTGTCCAATTATGAGCCAGCATTCTGGAGTGCATGTGCCCAGAGTCACTGCTCTGCAACGAGAGAGACCACTGCAATGTGAGACCCACACAAGCCAAAGAATAAAGATGGGCGAAAATAAATAAATAAATAAATAAAAACAATAAAAGAGGCCAACATTTAAAAATATATATATATGGGAAAAAAAAAAAAACAACTTTTCCTGAAAGGCTTTTGGGGTGTTTGGGCTTCTTGAGGGCTTTTTAAGTACTAGCTACCTGGATTCCTTGCTTGGTGTCCTACAACCAGGCTCCAGTAGATCGACTTTACTGCACATGGGCACTGGAGCCAAACCTGCTTCAGTAACACTGATTCCTCCTTTGATCGCTGGGGTCTTTGAGGCTCTGAGTAGACCCGGCCACAAATTTACAATGAATGATTGCCAATAGAGCACATTTATTCACAAAGAAAATATATCCAACTCTTACAAATGTTTTTTTTTAAAAATGCATAAAAGCCTTTTTCCTCTCTTCTCCTTCTCCACTTTCTTCTTCCGATGTACCCCGTCAGGACCCTACGTGGCCTTCCCAGAACAGACTCCCCCTGCCACCATGTCTTCTGCCTGCGTCTCATCCATAAATAAACTGTAACCTCCTAGGCTTTCTCTAAATTTCAAAGAATAAATTTAATCAGAGAAGTGAGAAAATGCAGACAGAAAGGAAAACAGTCAAGCACAACAAAATAGTAATAGTTGAGCCATTAAGCAAAGCCTAAGACCTTTATTTCCTCCTCAAGGGCTGTAGATAATAGTCTGACCCATGTCATTCGAGCTGTTCTGCAGATCCTGAAACTTCTACCAGGCAAAAGAATGCATGCAGCCCACAGCACGTAGATTCCCCAGACTGGCTGTAACTGGTTGGATGTTGTTAATTCCCAATCCCATCACCATCAACCAGTGAGAAGGATGCTCATGAGTTGATCATTTACCGACAAATCTCCTCCCTCACCCTGTCTTTAAAAACCTTTTCCTGCGCTTCCCTGGTGGTCCAGTGGGTAAATAGTCCACCTTGCAGTGCAAGGGGCACCAGTTCAATCCCTGGTCCGGGAAGATCCCACATGCCGAGAGCGGCTGGATTGGTGTGTCCAATTATGAGCCAGCATTCTGGAGTGCATGTGCCCAGAGTCACTGCTCTGCAACGAGAGAGACCACTGCAATGTGAGACCCACACAAGCCAAAGAATAAAGATGGGCGAAAATAAATAAATAAATAAATAAAAACAATAAAAGAGGCCAACATTTAAAAATATATATATATGGG
Source organism: Tragulus kanchil (assembly GCA_022376925.1). NCBI lineage: Eukaryota > Metazoa > Chordata > Mammalia > Artiodactyla > Tragulidae > Tragulus > Tragulus kanchil. The sequence goes on along the minus strand of JAIOJX010000032.1, from coordinate 129,820,517 downwards.
AAAAAAAAAAAAACAACTTTTCCTGAAAGGCTTTTGGGGTGTTTGGGCTTCTTGAGGGCTTTTTAAGTACTAGCTACCTGGATTCCTTGCTTGGTGTCCTACAACCAGGCTCCAGTAGATCGACTTTACTGCACATGGGCACTGGAGCCAAACCTGCTTCAGTAACACTGATTCCTCCTTTGATCGCTGGGGTCTTTGAGGCTCTGAGTAGACCCGGCCACAAATTTACAATGAATGATTGCCAATAGAGCACATTTATTCACAAAGAAAAATATATCCAACTCTAAGTAGCAGAATGTGGATGTTTCTCATCATAGGCTTTATCCTTTAAAAGGAATAGGCCTACTGCTTTTATAGAAATGATAAGTGCTTATTATTTTTAAAAGATAAAAGCAAAAAATAAAAACCCAATGCAATCTAGAAATAATCATTCTTGACAGTTGACATACAAAGAGATGGAAGGATCAGTAGTTCAGATCCTATTCATTGAAATAATTTCATACAAATGGGATCATATTGTACGTGCTTTTAAAATTAAAATGCTTAATTTTTCCCCCTGCAAGTTAAGTGAAGGAAAAGAAACAGGGGTGAAACGAAAGGAATTGTTGAATCTGAAATAATATGCTTTCAGCACAAGAGAGTCATCTTTGAAAGATTCTTTTAATGTTAAAAAGATAAAACAGTGAGGCTTTCACTGAACACTTGGGAACATATTTTAGGAAATAAGCCTGCTGCTGGGCATCCACACAGGCTGGCCCTCACAGGTGATGTGATTGTGCACAAAGGTGGTGGTGGGGTGGTCAGGCCTCTATCTACCTCTGTCCTTTATCCCTTCACTGAGGTCCATCTGCCATCCCCCATGCCCAGCAGGGCTCTGGGAGGAATTCAAGGTGTAGCTTTACCTCCATTTTGAAGTACTCTGGAATATCTGTGTGCCCTCTAGATCCACCTCTGTTTCTCCTATTGCTATGATATCTGGATTCTCAGACATCCCCTGGAGGACAGGAGTATTGGATTCAAACAAATTAAATCAGAGGTTTGTAATGCCCACCATGAAAAGTTCTGTGTGAGGTAAAGCCCTTATCCTTCCCACCATCCTAATCTTACAAGATTCATGTTCACTCAGAATAAATTGAAGAAAAAGAGAAGGCAAAGTCATCAGACTAAAAGGGGAGACCAAACACGTTTCAAAGTCATCTTCTCTTCAGGTATCTAAACACTGGCCAAGGATCCCTCCGTCACTCCATATTCTGTCCCCTTCCCTGCTTCAGTAACACTGATTCCTCCTTTGATCGCTGGGGTCTTTGAGGCTCTGAGTAGCCCCACAAATTTACAATGAATGATTGCCAATAGAGCACATTTATTCACAAAGAAAAATATATCCAACTCTAAGTAGCAGAATGTGGATGTTTCTCATCATAGGCTTTATCCTTTAAAAGGAATAGGCCTACTGCTTTTATAGAAATGATAAGTGCTTATTATTTTTAAAAGATAAAAGCAAAAAATAAAAACCCAATGCAATCTAGAAATAATCATTCTTGACAGTTGACATACAAAGAGATGGAAGGATCAGTAGTTCAGATCCTATTCATTGAAATAATTTCATACAAATGGGATCATATTGTACGTGCTTTTAAAATTAAAATGCTTAATTTTTCCCCCTGCAAGTTAAGTGAAGGAAAAGAAACAGGGGTGAAACGAAAGGAATTGTTGAATCTGAAATAATATGCTTTCAGCACAAGAGAGTCATCTTTGAAAGATTCTTTTAATGTTAAAAAGATAAAACAGTGAGGCTTTCACTGAACACTTGGGAACATATTTTAGGAAATAAGCCTGCTGCTGGGCATCCACACAGGCTGGCCCTCACAGGTGATGTGATTGTGCACAAAGGTGGTGGTGGGGTGGTCAGGCCTCTATCTACCTCTGTCCTTTATCCCTTCACTGAGGTCCATCTGCCATCCCCCATGCCCAGCAGGGCTCTGGGAGGAATTCAAGGTGTAGCTTTACCTCCATTTTGAAGTACTCTGGAATATCTGTGTGCCCTCTAGATCCACCTCTGTTTCTCCTATTGCTATGATATCTGGATTCTCAGACATCCCCTGGAGGACAGGAGTATTGGATTCAAACAAATTAAATCAGAGGTTTGTAATGCCCACCATGAAAAGTTCTGTGTGAGGTAAAGCCCTTATCCTTCCCACCATCCTAATCTTACAAGATTCATGTTCACTCAGAATAAATTGAAGAAAAAGAGAAGGCAAAGTCATCAGACTAAAAGGGGAGACCAAACACGTTTCAAAGTCATCTTCTCTTCAGGTATCTAAACACTGGCCAAGGATCCCTCCGTCACTCCATATTCTGTCCCCCTTCCCTGCCCCTGTCTTTCTGTCTCTATCTCCCCCATTTGCTCACATAAGCAAAAAATTTACAAGTCAAATAAATGAAACCATACATATCAGAAGGAAACAAATGACTGCCTAATCCATGTATACTGGAGAAGGTCTTTCTGAGCGTGGGTAGAGAACTCTTTGGCTTCAACCTGCCCATTGTTCTTCTGGAGAGCCGTCACTGCATGGAGTTCTGACAGCTACCATACCACTCGGTAGCCACAGAACTGGGCAAATGACCAACCATGGCACGTCTCTCATCTTTTTTTGGGGAGGGGTCGGGTTGGGGAGGGAGGGGAGTGGGCGGGCCACTTCTATTGACTTTCATTTCTCTATTTTCATCCATCTTTGCTCTTTGGTTCCCGTGGGCCTCCCATCACGGTGGCATCTGTTGTCGCAGAGCACCGGCTCTGGGTGCATGCGCTCCAGAGCTCCGGCTCGGTAATTGGACACATCAGTCCAGCCGCTCCGCGGCACGTGGGATCTTCCCAGGCCAGGAATCGAACCGGCGCCCCTTGCACTGCAAGACGGTGTCCTTATCCACTGGACCACCAGGGGAAGCCCACATCTCTCATCTTTATGGAGTGGTTCAAGGCATGGCAAGAGGGAGGACCCAAGCAGTGTTGCTCTGAGTTCTTCCATGGGATGTGATATACAAACTTCAAGTATCTTTTATTTGGGGGTTCTAAATCTTTATAGATTGTAAGCTCAGGACTGTCTGCAGTCCTTTGTATCATTACACAGAGACTGTCTGCTTTACAGAAAATGATGCCTCATATAAATGTAGACAGAGCTGAAGTGAGAAGAGAGACAGGGCTGATGATATATAGTGGAGATCCTTCACCCAGCCATGCAGAACGTTTCACCGCTACATGAACCAACAGTCTTTATTCCTTCCTTTACTTTTTCCTCATTTTTTCTTTTTCTTTCTTCCTTTCTTTCTTCATCTTCTCTTTTTAGTTCAAGTTAGTTTGATTCAGGTTCTATTTCTTGAAATTGATTGATTTACAAAATATTTGTAAAGAGAATTCAGCAATACACAAAGTAATTATACACCATAACAAAGTGGGATTTAATTCCAAGGATGGAAGGATGATACAGCATGAAACATCCCATGCCTTAAAGGGAAATACTGATAGATTTAATTATATGAAAATTAAAAGCATGTATGTAGATCAAAAAAAAAAAACTGTACAAAACTGATAAATAGAAAAGTGAAAATTTGGAAGACTACATATAACATATATGACAGGAAGAATATTTGTCATCTATGAAGAACACTAACAAATCAATATGAAAAAGATGAACAGGGGAGGAGGGAAAGAGCAAAGGATACACACAGAAACAGATGCTCCACCTAAATAATGTAAGAATATGAAAACAATCTACAGGACTCATTTTTCACCTATCACACTGGCAAATATCTAGAGTTGGCAAGGGTTGAGGAACACAGAGCTGATAGTTATCAAAATGATAATAAGGAAATACCGCAAATTACACACATACATTTGACAAATTGGATGAAATGGACCAGTTCCTTGAAAAGCACAAACCACTGCAACTTTTCCAATATGAAATAAATCATTTGAATAGCCCTAAAGCCATAAAGGAAATAGAATCAGTCATTAAAAAACTCCCCCCAAAGAAATATCCAGACCCAGAAGGTTTCAATAGAGAATTCTACCAAATGCATTAAAGAATTTACACCAATTCTATACAATGTCTTCCAGAAAAAAGAGAAAGAAGGAGCACTTCCAAACTCATTTTATGAGGCAAATATTAACCTGATACCAAAGCCAAAGGCAGTACAAATAAAGAAAGCTAAAGACCAAGATACCACAGAATATGAACACAAAATGCCTTAACAAAATATTTGTAAAGAGAATTCAGCAATACACAAAGTAATTATACACCATAACAAAGTGGGATTTAATTCCAAGGATGGAAGGCTGGTTCAACTTCCGAAAAGCAATGTAGTTCACTATATTAACAGGCCAAAAGTAGAAAAATCACATGAACATATCAACTGATGAAGAAAAAGCACTTGGCAAAATTCAATACTCATCCCTGGTTTGAAAAACTCTTTCACAGACTCACAGGCTTGTGTCGGCCAAGTGGGGAGGTAGGGGGAAGGGATAAATGAGGAGGCTGGGATTAATATATACATACTACAGTATGTCAAACACATAATCAACAAGGACCTACTGTATAGCACACAGAACTCTACTCAATACTCTGTAAAAATTTAAATGAGAAAAGTGAAAATTTGGAAGACTACATATAACATATATGACAGGAAGAATATTTGTCATCTATGAAGAACACTAACAAATCAATATGAAAAAGATGAACAGGGGAGGAGGGAAAGAGCAAAGGATACACACAGAAACAGATGCTCCACCTAAATAATGTAAGAATATGAAAACAATCTACAGGACTCATTTTTCACCTATCACACTGGCAAATATCTAGAGTTGGCAAGGGTTGAGGAACACAGAGCTGATAGTTATCAAAATGATAATAAGGAAATACCGCAAATTACACACATACATTTGACAAATTGGATGAAATGGACCAGTTCCTTGAAAAGCACAAACCACTGCAACTTTTCCAATATGAAATAAATCATTTGAATAGCCCTAAAGCCATAAAGGAAATAGAATCAGTCATTAAAAAACTCCCCCCAAAGAAATATCCAGACCCAGAAGGTTTCAATAGAGAATTCTACCAAATGCATTAAAGAATTTACACCAATTCTATACAATGTCTTCCAGAAAAAAGAGAAAGAAGGAGCACTTCCAAACTCATTTTATGAGGCAAATATTAACCTGATACCAAAGCCAAAGGCAGTACAAATAAAGAAAGCTAAAGACCAAGATACCACAGAATATGAACACAAAATGCCTTAACAAAATATTTGTAAAGAGAATTCAGCAATACACAAAGTAATTATACACCATAACAAAGTGGGATTTAATTCCAAGGATGGAAGGCTGGTTCAACTTCCGAAAAGCAATGTAGTTCACTATATTAACAGGCCAAAAGTAGAAAAATCACATGAACATATCAACTGATGAAGAAAAAGCACTTGGCAAAATTCAATACTCATCCCTGGTTTGAAAAACTCTTTCACAGACTCACAGGCTTGTGTCGGCCAAGTGGGGAGGTAGGGGGAAGGGATAAATGAGGAGGCTGGGATTAATATATACATACTACAGTATGTCAAACACATAATCAACAAGGACCTACTGTATAGCACACAGAACTCTACTCAATACTCTGTAAAAATTTAAATGAGAAAAGAATCTGAAAAAGAATACATACATGAATGAGCGAAAAGTAGTGTAAGGGTTAATTAAGTTCAGTCGTCTCCAACTCTATGCGATCCCATGGACTATCTTCTTTGTTCAAGAAAATCTCCAGGCAAGAATACTGGAGTGGATTGCCATTCCCTTCTCCAGGGGAATCTTCCCAACCCAGGGATTGAACCCAGGTCTCCTGCACTGCAGGCCAACTCTTTACCATCTGGGCCACCAGAGAAGACCAGACTCTACATGAATATATAAATGAAATTACTTTCTGTACACCTGAAACTAACACAACACTGTGAACCAACTATACTTCAACATAAATTTTTAAAAATGTTTCATAAAACTAAGGATAGAAGGAAACTTCCTGACGATAAAGAACATCTACAAAAATAGCTACCATCGCACTTAATGGTGAAAGATTAAATGCTTTTCTCCTAAGACTGAGAACCAGGCAAGGATCTAAAAACTCTACTGGAAAATTGGCAAGAGACATTTCACCAGAGGGAATATATAGATGGCAAATAAGCACGTGAAAATGTTCAACGTCATTAGCCATTAGGGAAAGGGAAATGAAGACCATGATGAGATATTATATACCATTAGAACAGATAAAAATAAAAACAGTGACAACACCAAAGGTTGATAACAGAGCTACTGGATCTTTCATACATTGCTGGTAGAATGTAAAATGGCACAAATATTCTGGAAAAAAATGGAAAACTTCTTTTTAAAAATGACTACACATAGACTAGTCATACAACTCAGCAATCACAACCCTGGGCATTTATCCCAGAGAAATGAAAACTGGTGTCCACACGCAAACCTGCATATGAGTATTCAGAGCAGCTTTGCCTGTTTGTTTTTTTGTAATAGTCCCCAATTGAAAACAGTCAAAATGTCCTATAAAGTGTAAATAATTCAATACTCATCCCTGGTTTGAAAAACTCTTTCACAGACTCACAGGCTTGTGTCGGCCAAGTGGGGAGGTAGGGGGAAGGGATAAATGAGGAGGCTGGGATTAATATATACATACTACAGTATGTCAAACACATAATCAACAAGGACCTACTGTATAGCACACAGAACTCTACTCAATACTCTGTAAAAATTTAAATGAGAAAAGAATCTGAAAAAGAATACATACATGAATGAGCGAAAAGTAGTGTAAGGGTTAATTAAGTTCAGTCGTCTCCAACTCTATGCGATCCCATGGACTATCTTCTTTGTTCAAGAAAATCTCCAGGCAAGAATACTGGAGTGGATTGCCATTCCCTTCTCCAGGGGAATCTTCCCAACCCAGGGATTGAACCCAGGTCTCCTGCACTGCAGGCCAACTCTTTACCATCTGGGCCACCAGAGAAGACCAGACTCTACATGAATATATAAATGAAATTACTTTCTGTACACCTGAAACTAACACAACACTGTGAACCAACTATACTTCAACATAAATTTTTAAAAATGTTTCATAAAACTAAGGATAGAAGGAAACTTCCTGACGATAAAGAACATCTACAAAAATAGCTACCATCGCACTTAATGGTGAAAGATTAAATGCTTTTCTCCTAAGACTGAGAACCAGGCAAGGATCTAAAAACTCTACTGGAAAATTGGCAAGAGACATTTCACCAGAGGGAATATATAGATGGCAAATAAGCACGTGAAAAATGTTCAACGTCATTAGCCATTAGGGAAAGGGAAATGAAGACCATGATGAGATATTATATACCATTAGAACAGATAAAAATAAAAACAGTGACAACACCAAAGGTTGATAACAGAGCTACTGGATCTTTCATACATTGCTGGTAGAATGTAAAATGGCACAAATATTCTGGAAAAAAATGGAAAACTTCTTTTTAAAAATGACTACACATAGACTAGTCATACAACTCAGCAATCACAACCCTGGGCATTTATCCCAGAGAAATGAAAACTGGTGTCCACACGCAAACCTGCATATGAGTATTCAGAGCAGCTTTGCCTGTTTGTTTTTTTGTAATAGTCCCCAATTGAAAACAGTCAAAATGTCCTATAAAGGGTAAATAATTAAACCAACTGCAGTACATCCATGCCATGGACTACTACTCACTGATAAAAACGAATGGACTATCGATACATATAAAAATTGGGATGGATTTCTATGGCATTATGCTTGGTGAAAGAAAAAAAGCTTATCCCAAAAGATAAGGTAGCAGATGATCTCATTTATATCAACATAACATTTTGGAAATGACAACATTAAAGAGATGGAAAACGGATGAGTGGTTGCCGGGAGTTAGGGCTGGGGAGAGGAAGGGGAGCGGGATGATTATAAAGGAGTAGCATGAGAGATATCTTTGTGGTGATGGAGCAATTCTGTATCTTGATTGCACTGGTGGAGACATGAGTCCACACATAAAAAAATGACCTAGAAGAATGCACACATGCTGCACCAATATCTATTTCCCCGCTGTGATACTGTACTACAGTTACACTAGATATACCCACTGGGGGAACCTGGGTATGTGGAACATCTCTGTACCATCTTTGCAACTTCCTGTGAATGTATAATTATCTCAAAATTAAACGTTTTTAAAAATCACCTATGTGGTTCACATTATATTTTTATTGGACTGTTTACTTCGTTTGAGCCTTGACCTGCTTCTTGGTCCTCCATGGGCTCCTCCCTTCAGCTGCGTCCTGTTCATTCCAACCCCTGCATTGTCCCCGCCCATCCCTAATCACCACCAAACACACCCAGCTGCATGCCTGTCTGCGTCCTCACTGGAAATGGGCTGACCACCAGAACCCCAGCCCTTCAGACCACCATTCTCTAGTCATTGGCTTCCCACGGACTTGCCCTTCTCCACCCCTAGACGTTCATGTGTGATGGTGCCAGGCTGCTGGTTCAAATGGACCCTGCTATCAAAACACCAAAACAAGCCCAAGAAAGAAGTCAGACCTCAATCTGGATCTGACCTTCAGGCCCATCCTGGCTTGACTCTCCTTTTTTCCGTAGGGATTGTCTTTTCTCTTTTCCCTCTCTCTCTCTCTTACACACACACACACACGTTTTTTACTTTTCATATTTATTTGTTTGCGCCAGATCTTAGTTGCTGCATATGAAATCTATTCCCTCACCAGGGATCGAACCTGGGCCTCCTCTATTAGGAGTTCAGAGTCTTCACCACTGAAACACCAGGGAAGCCCCTCGGCTGGCCCTCTTTATGTCTATCTGCAAGTAGGCCCAGTTCACAGCAGGTGCAACCAGCCTCTTACCCATGTGCACCAGAAGTATGCCTCAGGTGCCCTTCCTGGACACTCAACGACATACAGCTTCATGCAGAAATCTCACCCTTCACCAAGGCTTCTCCCCTGGAATTGTCTCTGGAAATGGCACTCTCCCCACTAGAGAGGTTGATTTTATTCCCCTAGCTCATTATTTTATTCCCCTAGCTCATTCCACATTTTTGAACTGCCATTAAAGATTCCTAGACCCTAGTTGCTTAGTAGTATATTGACACAAGCTGCGAAGAGCTAATGTACACTGTCAACAAACAATTACAGTTTTATCACTTGCAATATATGGAATTGCAGCTTACCAGACATTTTCTCTAATCAGACATTTACCACTGCTCTGTTCTTTCCCAGGGATGGGAGATAAATTCTAAGGTGGAGGGTTCCTTGAGCGCTAAAGATGGACCGGGTGGGAGCGCGAGTCTCCCTGCCTGGATACTCGACTCATCGTTCCTCTGCCCCACTGTCTGCTTGTCCCTTACCTGCTTCTTATCAGTGAATCGATTTCAGATGAGCGGATGACCCTGTAAGTCAGGAGGAGTTATCACACTGCACGTCGGAATAAGCAAATAAAACTTTCAGACTTCTGCATCTTTTATCTGACAAGTCTAAATACTATATTGAAAGGAGTGAGGTATCGTTTGATAGCCTGATCCAGACTTATTAGAGAAATGTGGGGAGATGATGGCACAAAGGGCAGCAGGTTCCTACTGCTGCTGATCATCTTCTGGTCGAGTCTCTAATGTGTGGAGAACAACTTTTGCACACAGGTAGTCTGGTCGCAGATATAAACTAATACTCTTGTTTCCCTTTATCAAGGCTGCTTGTCTTTTCCACTTCCTCATGAATCTTCTCTTGGCTTATGTCTCCCTGCCCAGAGGAACTCAGAGTCTTGGTAATGCCATAACCCCTTATTTCTCACTGGCCCAGTTCAGAATCCATCAATGGCTTCCAATTGTCCTGACTAGTAAGAATTCCATAAGGAGTTCCACCAAACCTGTACCACTCAGCCACTGCCAGGTTCTCTGCCCTGTATCCTGCCTGGCTCCAGCCCCTCTGGTCCTCTTTGGTCAAGGGCAGGGGCAGCAGTCAGCCCACGGTGCAGGCAATAAGGGGTGCATTTCCTGTGGAGAACTTGAAAACAATAACAAAGGCTTGAAAAGACCACTTAGTCTTGAAAAGACCCTGAGTCTGCACTCCAGTGTCAGTGATGAAATCCTCTGCCCCGTCTATCTCCTGCCCTCCTCCTGACACACCTGATGCTTCAGTTCCTTCAACTGGCCCAACCCCCATGCCCCAGGCTTTTGCACAGGCCTTTTTCTTTTCAGAATACATTCTCACACCCCCACCACCTATCTGTCTGATTAACCCCTTCTCATCATTCAAATCGCAGCACACACTCCAATGTTATTTTCAGAAAGATACATTCCTGACTTCCCAGACTACTTTCTATGTTGCATTCTCAAAGGTCCCCATGGAGGTCACTGTTACTCTTCACGGATCTCTAACTTTCCTTCCAGACACTGGTAGGATGGCCCTCCCTACCTCTGTGGAGCTCATGCCTCGTCAAGGCATTGGTTTTGGCAGGGACGTGTAAGTAGCAGCAGAATGTGCTGTTTCAGGAAGGAGCCTGGAGGAGCCTGCGCGCCTTTTGCCTGCTGCAGTGATCCTAGGTCTCTGTCAGCCGGGGTCTCAGAGTGACTCCACTAAAGCAGAGAGCACCTGCACACCATTTTTTTGCATGTAGTATAGCAAGAAACTTTTAGTGAGTTAAGCCTGTGAGACTTCAGGGTTGTTTGCTACAACAACGTTTCAAAGTGTAGATTTTTGAATACACACACACACACACACACAGAATGAAATATCATATATACAATGGAATATTACTTCACCATAAAAAGGAACACAATTGGGTCACTTCTAGAGTCATGGATAGACCTAGAATCTGTCATACAGAGTGAAGTAAGTCAAAAAGAGAAAAACAAATAACTATATTAATGCATATATGTGGAATTTAGAAAAAGGATACAGATGAACCTATTTGCAGGCAGGAATAGCTATGCAGAGGTAGAGAACGGATGTGTGGACACAAGGCTGAGGCAGGGTGGGCGGGATGAACTGTGAGGTTGGGATTAATGTATGTGTGCTGCTATGTGTCTAATAGATGACTAGAAGCTGCGGTATAGCACAGGGAGCACAGCTTGGTGCTCTAGGATGACCAAGAAAGTTGGGATGGGATGGAAAAGAAGCTCAGAGGGGAAGGGAGACATGTGTACACAGAACTGATTCACTTTATCGTACCACATTATACAGCAACTCATGCTCATCACTTCAGAAGCGTTCAACTCTTTGCAACCCTATGGACTGTAGCCCACCAGGTTTCCCTGTCCATGGGATTCTCCAGGCAAGAATACTGGAGTGGGTTGCCATGCTCTCCTCCAGGGGGTCTTCCTGAACCTGGAATCAAACTTGCATCTTGTGCATTTCGCGCATTCTTTCACCACTGAGCCCACCAGGGAAGCCCACCAGGGTACAGTTATAAAGCAACTACACCCCAATTTTAAAAAAGCATAAACGAACTGTAGATTATTATTATTATTCAGGTATGATGAGGGCAACAGATGAGGGGGCAATTACTATTGAAAAGAGAGTTTGTCACAATTCCCAAAGGTGGGGGAGGGCATATACCGTGCCACACAGGGGAGCACAAGAGCGGGTCAGGTCACAGAACGGACTGGAAGGAAATGTGAGCAAGAGCCTAACCGAGGTTTCTGTGGGGAAGGAATGGGTGAAGAATGACTGCTGTTAGTTTTCTGACACCTGACCCTGGGGTGAATAGCAGCTTAACAAGCAGGAGCTCAATGAAGGACATGTATGGGCTCTGGACTGGGTGGTTTGTGTATAAAGGCTCACTCCCAGAAGAGTAGTTCGCTATATTCCTGGAGACTGAAGGACAGGGGATCCTGGCATGCTGTAGTCGACGGGGTCGCAAAGAGTCACACATGCCTTAGCAACTGAACAACAGGAAGAATTATCTAACCCCGAGAGGACTACCTCTCCTGGGTTGGCAAAGCCCCGAGATAGTAAAACCTCAGAAAATACAGAAGATATCTATATTATCAATATGCATAGCCATACATGGCCCGTCCTATTATCCTTTTATTTTCTTTGCTGGCATCCATCACAGTTCCTAATTAGATGGTTATTGAGGTACATCTTTTTTATTATTTTGGGCTTACTGTGTCCAGGTCTCCAATGAAAGCACAGTTGGTGCTCTAGGATGACCAAGAAAGTTGGGATGGGATGGAAAAGAAGCTCAGAGGGGAAGGGAGACATGTGTACACAGAACTGATTCACTTTATCGTACCACATTATACAGCAACTCATGCTCATCACTTCAGAAGCGTTCAACTCTTTGCAACCCTATGGACTGTAGCCCACCAGGTTTCCCTGTCCATGGGATTCTCCAGGCAAGAATACTGGAGTGGGTTGCCATGCTCTCCTCCAGGGGGTCTTCCTGAACCTGGAATCAAACTTGCATCTTGTGCATTTCGCGCATTCTTTCACCACTGAGCCCACCAGGGAAGCCCACCAGGGTACAGTTATAAAGCAACTACACCCCAATTTTAAAAAAGCATAAACGAACTGTAGATTATTATTATTATTCAGGTATGATGAGGGCAACAGATGAGGGGGCAATTACTATTGAAAAGAGAGTTTGTCACAATTCCCAAAGGTGGGGGAGGGCATATACCGTGCCACACAGGGGAGCACAAGAGCGGGTCAGGTCACAGAACGGACTGGAAGGAAATGTGAGCAAGAGCCTAACCGAGGTTTCTGTGGGGAAGGAATGGGTGAAGAATGACTGCTGTTAGTTTTCTGACACCTGACCCTGGGGTGAATAGCAGCTTAACAAGCAGGAGCTCAATGAAGGACATGTATGGGCTCTGGACTGGGTGGTTTGTGTATAAAGGCTCACTCCCAGAAGAGTAGTTCGCTATATTCCTGGAGACTGAAGGACAGGGGATCCTGGCATGCTGTAGTCGACGGGGTCGCAAAGAGTCACACATGCCTTAGCAACTGAACAACAGGAAGAATTATCTAACCCCGAGAGGACTACCTCTCCTGGGTTGGCAAAGCCCCGAGATAGTAAAACCTCAGAAAATACAGAAGATATCTATATTATCAATATGCATAGCCATACATGGCCCGTCCTATTATCCTTTTATTTTCTTTGCTGGCATCCATCACAGTTCCTAATTAGATGGTTATTGAGGTACATCTTTTTTATTATTTTGGGCTTACTGTGTCCAGGTCTCCAATGAAAGCACTGGCTATGTTCGCTTTGTCCATCCTTGTCCAATTGCCTGCATGTGTATTTTTGAATGAATAGATGTAGGGTTATCTGTCATTTCCAGGGGCAGCCACACGGTGTCACACTTCATCCTGATGCTACCAGGACGGATCACAGGAGGAGGAGACAGCCGGAATGGTTAAGTTACACTGACTTTGGCGACCTCCCTTTATACTCACAAAACGGGGTGATATACAAAGAAAACACAGCCTGATCAGTAGGAGGGGACAAAGGAACGTACAGGGAGGGTGGAGACGAAGCAGTGGGCCCAGGCAGGAAGGTGAGGTTACCCCCAGCTCTGACCCGCAGCCTCTGCACTTTGTGGAGGTTGAGGAGGGGGTAGACTCTTAGAGGGGAGTTGTTCATGGGGCACCAGGCAAGGCTAGACTGTCCACAAAGAGGGCTGGTTTAGCACAGATGCAGCTGAGTGGGTACCGCCCACCTGCAAGAAGCTCTGAGGCCTCAAGCAGATCAGCAGTGGCCAGTGTGGCCTGAAGACCAGAATACCCTTTGAAATATGGGAATCCATGCACGATTTTTGGGTAACCCCAACAATGGCTTAAATGGAATTCACCTTTCTCAGTGGAGGGTCTAGGTCAGTTTCTCTTTTTTTTAATGGAATCATATGACACTTGTTCCACCCAAGGGAAACATGCATATTTCTTTCTGTAAAAGTAAATGATATTCTTCTAACTCCAGGAGGTGGTACCTGTGTTGGAGAAGACTAATAAGACTCTCAGCTGACCGACTACCAGCTTCTCAGGCTGGGGCCTCTGGGCTCCAAGGTGCAAAGGTTGGGCTCCAAGGTGCAAAAGACTGTGAAGGAACCCTGTTGGCTGAGGAAGAGCTGAAGAAGTGGGCATGAAAAGTAAAAGAGAACTGGTCAGAATGGGAATTGTCTTCAAATCCCTGAAAGGCCATGTCCAATACACCAACGTCTTCGTGGAATGATAAACCAGGACCACCAGAGAGGTGACTTGGCTCACGGAACTGGCTCAAAGTTAGGCATCTTTTTATTATTTGGGGCTTACTGTGTCCAGGTCTCCAATGAAAGCACTGGCTATGTTCGCTTTGTCCATCCTTGTCCAATTGCCTGCATGTGTATTTTTGAATGAATAGATGTAGGGTTATCTGTCATTTCCAGGGCAGCCACACGGTGTCACACTTCATCCTGATGCTACCAGGACGGATCACAGGAGGAGGAGACAGCCGGAATGGTTAAGTTACACTGACTTTGGCGACCTCCCTTTATACTCACAAAACGGGGTGATATACAAAGAAAACACAGCCTGATCAGTAGGAGGGGACAAAGGAACGTACAGGGAGGGTGGAGACGAAGCAGTGGGCCCAGGCAGGAAGGTGAGGTTACCCCCAGCTCTGACCCGCAGCCTCTGCACTTTGTGGAGGTTGAGGAGGGGGTAGACTCTTAGAGGGAGTTGTTCATGGGGCACCAGGCAAGGCTAGACTGTCCACAAAGAGGGCTGGTTTAGCACAGATGCAGCTGAGTGGGTACCGCCCACCTGCAAGAAGCTCTGAGGCCTCAAGCAGATCAGCAGTGGCCAGTGTGGCCTGAAGACCAGAATACCCTTTGCAATATCGGAATCCATGCCCGCTTTTTGGGTAACCCCAACAATGGCTTAAATGGAATTCACCTTTCTCAGTGGAGGGTCTAGGTCAGTTTCTCTTTTTTTTAATGGAATCATATGACACTTGTTCCACCCAAGGGAAACATGCATATTTCTTTCTGTAAAAGTAAATGATATTCTTCTAACTCCAGGAGGTGGTACCTGTGTTGGAGAAGACTAATAAGACTCTCAGCTGACCGACTACCAGCTTCTCAGGCTGGGGCCTCTGGGCTCCAAGGTGCAAAGGTTGGGCTCCAAGGTGCAAAAGACTGTGAAGGAACCCTGTTGGCTGAGGAAGAGCTGAAGAAGTGGGCATGAAAAGTAAAAGAGAACTGGTCAGAATGGGAATTGTCTTCAAATCCCTGAAAGGCCATGTCCAATACACCAACGTCTTCGTGGAATGATAAACCAGGACCACCAGAGAGGTGACTTGGCTCCACGTACAGAACATGAGCAATCCCACATCCTTGGGGACGGAATGGTCTGCCCTGCAAGGCCAATCTAATTTTAACTTCTCAACCACTTATTGAGTGCCAGTGTGTCTCAGATACTAAACCTCAGAGGCAGGTCAGAGCCATGGGCCAAGCTTACCAGGACACGACTTTGCTTCTACTAGTCAGAGGACCCATGGGTGAGATTGGAATGAAACTCGTATGTTCACAGATTCCAATCAGGAGCCTTGGCATCCATAGGTACAGAGAAGTGACTCCTTTACCAGAGTGTGTGTAAATCCTGATTTCTAATGTCCAGAGAATCAGGAGGATGGGAGAGATGAAGAGTAAGGCTTTGTGCAAATGTCTTCCAGGCACAGAGTGGCCTGCTGAGGATAGGGACAGAACAGAGTCATCTCTGATGGGTATTGGTGTGGCTGGACCTCTAGACCTCAAGCTAAACCAGCAGTCCGGTCAGCTCTAAGGGCATGAGGACTGGGAGTGACAGAGACAGACAGTCCCTTGGGTGATGTGGCTCAGGCTTTGCTTTTGTACTACTTGGTCTGTCTCTCTCTGCCTCCACTCACATCTCTATCCCCTGCACCCACACTGACATTTACACTTCCCCTGAATGAGCTATGTTTCTTCCCACCCCAGGGCCTTTGCATATGCTGCCCTCAGGCATTACTCTCCCCATGAGCCACTCAGGCCATGACCACCTGACCTATCCGCCTCCCACTAACTTCTGGGATCTCCACTTGAATGTTATTTCCTCCGGGAAGGAGTTTGGAATCTCTGATAAATGTCTCCAAGAACCGAGTACTTCTTTATAACATGCATTCCACTCATAATGAATTGATTTTCTTATTGAATTACTTGAGATATGCCTGTCTTTCCTTCTTGATAGGAAGTTCCTTCCTAACTTCTCTGCATCACTAGCACATATAAGGTGAAACATGCCCTTCCCAAATTCATATGCTGAAACCTAATTACTCCTGGGTAACAATGGCATTAGTAGGTGGGGCCTATGTGGAGTCAATAAGAATCAATGAGGTTGGGAGGATGGACCCCTCTTGAATGGGATTAGTGTCCTTACAAGAGGCACGAGAAAGCTTGCTTCCTCTCTCTGCTCTCCATCCATCACATGTGGATATGATGAGAAGGTGGAGTTTGTAACCCAGAAGAGGGTTCCTCACTGGAATATCTGCAACACCAGACCCTCGGTGTGCTGGCAACTCCCAAGCATCATGAGGATCTGCAATATCAGTGTGCTAAGATCCTCCGTGCACTGGCAGCTCCCAAGCATAGGAAATAAATCTCTCTTGTTTATAAGCTACTCAGTCTATGACATTTTTGTTCCAGCAACCTGAGGTAAACAAGACAAATATGTAAAGAATGAATTTCTATTCATTCAAGAATATCTAACTGCTGAAGAGTAGACAGAAAAGCCTGATTGTTGTCCTAGGAAAGGCCAATTTACAAGGTTGGCCCTTGGCTGGAATCTGGGACCATGAGTGTCAGGAGGGTCCCCATCTTTCCCAGAACTGCTAAGAGTGTCCTAAACTATCTACACACACATTATGGTTTCTACTGAGCAACTGAATCTAGAAGCTTGGCACATGCCAGGCAGAGGGTGCCCATGCAATCTGTCCCCAGTAAAACCTCTGGGCCCTGAGTCTCCCACTGAACTTCCTTGGTGGTAACCCTTCACACCTGTTGTCATGGCTCCCTGTGGCAAGTAAGCACAGTCCATGTGACTCCACCAGGAGCGGACTCTCGGAAGCTTGTGCCCTGTTTCTACCCACCAGCCCTCGTCCTGTGCACTATTTTCCTTTGCTGTTTTGCTCTGTATCCTTTCACTGTACCATGTCCTGGTCGGGGTGGAACTATATGCTAAATCCTTTGAGCTGTTCTAGTCAATCATTGAACCTAAGATAGAAGTGGTCTTGGGGACCTCAACACAGGGAGTGGTGAGTGAACACAACCCACTTCTTCTACAAATGACAAATACGAGATTATTCTCCAAAGCATATGCTACATCTCAGTGGTTGAACAGACACAGACAAGGTTGGGTTAAACAGAGTGAAACAAGGATCTTTCAGAAAATAAAAAAGGAAGGTCTTTACGGGGGGGTTTAATAAGCTAATAGCAACTGCCAAGACAGGAACAGATTATATAACAGTTGCCCAGCATATTTGATCTAAACCCTTTTATTCTTTTTTATTCTTTTTTAAAATAAGTATTTTGAATCCTTCTTTTAATTGATTTGTGTGGCTGCATCGGGTCTTAGTTACAACAAGCAGACTTTCTTTGCATCGTGGGGGATCTTTCAGTGCTGAGCAGGGACTCTCTGGTTATGTCACATGGGCTCACTGGGTACAGCATGCAGATTGAGTTGCCCCAAGACATGTGGGATCTTAGTTCCCAGACCAAGGATGGAGCCCATGTCCTTTACATTGTAAGGTAGTTTCTTTACCACTAGACCACCCAAGAGGTCCCAAACTCTTTTATTCTTTTTTTTCCCTTTTATTCTTAAAGCAGCATAAGGGCTGGGGTTGTGAGAAACCCTCTCCAGGTAATAATATGCCCAGAGAAGGCAGGTCATGGAGCTTAGGCTGTTGCTACACTGGCCAGGCAGGTGCTGACGACCTGAGTGTCAGAAGCCTGGAAACCCATAGTGACACCAAAAAGTTTTGAAGAGCATTCCTGTGCAGCCCCAAGATCTGGGGATCCTTATATGAAATCCCCATTTCTGTGAGTGCATGCATGCCTCTTCCTTGCAATCTTAAAGAGCCCAACTAATACAGCATTATCCAGGAATAAACAGTAGAGTAGCAAATTGGGCCTTTATTGAGTGGCTCTCATTTAAGGCACTTAGCACATCAAACAATGATATTTAAAAAAGACATGGCAATTGACCTTGGGAAGAAAGGAGTAAATGCAAGCACCATTTGTCACACTGACAGGTTTGGTAAACAGTGTTTTGATTTGCCAGCAGTCCTACTCCAGACAGCAGCCACTAGTTAGATACATAAACCATTAAGCTAAAAACCAGAACTATCATTACAGGCATCATCCAGTAATTTTCAGGTAATTGATGGACATTAGTCATAATCACACATAATCCACAGACACACACAGACACCCCTACAGACACATGTTCTCTCTGATAATTCCCATGTGCATTTTATCAAGAGCTCCTAAAATGAGGAACCTTGGAAAAACTGGGCCTTCTCTGCTTCTAAGTAGATGTGTTTGCTCAGTCACTTCAGTCCTGTCTGACTCTTTTGCGATCCCATGGACTGTAGCCCACCAGGCTCCCCTGACTATGGGATTCTTCAGGCAAGAATACTGGGGTGGGCTGCCATTTCCTTCTCCAGAGGATCTTCCCAACCCGGGGATTGAACCTGCGTCTCTTATGTCTCCTGTAATGACAAGTAGGTTTTTTACCACTAGCACCACTCTCTCTATATATATATAAATATAGGTACACATTTTTTTTCTCAGAGCATCCTGTGCGTTGGAGTCCATGAAGCATTTTGGGAAATGAAATGCCCAGAGCAGGCAGGTCGCAGGGATCATTCTGCTGCTGCACTGGATATAAGAGCACTAAGACTCCTGGTCTCAGAAGCCCTGAAGCCCACAATAACCAAATTCTGTGGAGATGGTCCTTGTGCTGCCAAGATCTGGGGATCTTTGTAATAAACTCTCATTTCTGAGAGTGGCCTGGCATTAGTCAGAGAGCTGTTCAAAACCCCCAGCTGAAGTCCAAAGGATCTTCTCTCAAATGTTCCAATCTCTCCAGAGAATATCCACTGGCTATACAAACCTCTGCTTTCAGCTGCTCATGTCCATTTGTTTATTTCTTGGAGGCCAGGATATCTATTCTAAGTACACAGCTGGATGGGAGCAATGCTGGGCCTCCACATCTTCATATATACTTTCTAGGAGGCATGCAGGCTGTAGAAGCAAGGTCCGGAGTCTTAACAGGCCCACATGCTGAGGTCTAAAAATAGGAGAGCAGCACTCTATGTGGGAAACGCAAATCCTCTCAATACACGTACTTGGTCAACACTCGGGAGTATTTCCCATAGGACGTAGCTTCTGGTTCTGCAGCAGGGAATTTTGTGTGTTCTCTCCCTGCTCTCTCCCAACAGTCCCCTAGCACAATCCATGGAATACTACTCAGTGTTCGATTAACAGCTTTGCCCGAGACATGTGCAAATACTTTGCGGGGAATGCTACACTCTAAGCAGCACCGTAGTTTCCAAACCAACTGTGTGCCGAGGTGCCCTGGGGAGCTGCGGGGAATTTACAAGCACACTCAGGGATATTTTAACTTTCCAGGGACACCGTGATACTCAGTATCTGTTGGACATACAAAGTATTAGCTCGGAGTAGTTATAGTTTCAACACGAAGCTACATTCCATTAAATGACATCATTTCTTTGCAGACTTGGGTGTCTGGTGGTTGCTGTGATAGAAAGTAGGTGCCACGTGACAAACAATACAGAACAGGATGAGGGTGAGGGGGGCAATGCCCTGTCTTTTCTTTTTTTCTTTGGCTACACCAGGTCTTAGTTGTAGCAGGTGGGGTCTAGTTCCCTGACCAGGGATCGAACCTGGGCCCCCTGCATTGGGAGCACAGGGTCTTAACCACCAGACTATCATAAAAGTCCTGATAGTGTCCAATCTGATGCCAACAGAGTTGGGGCCCCACACGTCTCAGTCCAGTACACACATGAAAGGCCTTCTTTACAACATCAGCTTGGGACATCTAGGTGGCCATCACCCGAGATTTGCTCTGTGATCTGATAGGTTCAAAAAAAGAGAGCAGAGTTTGTCTTATTCCCACCATTAACACTGAGAAAGTATTTCTCCTCAATCGTTCATTTAACAAACATTCATTGTGTGCCCTACTACATATCATGTACTATGCTTGGTTCTGAGGATAGAACTGTATAAGACGTGGGCCTGGACCTCAAGCATTCACATTAATTTATCTGGAAATTCAGTCACTCTCATCTCCTTCAATACTGTCATCTGTCTTGTGGATGGATGGGCACATATGTCTTTTGTCCCCATTCTTCCAGGAACCTCTAACTGGCCTCCCCATCTCCCCTTTGTCCTCCTACAGGTTTTCTCAACAGAACAGCCAGCACGATGAAGTCCAGTCGTGTTCCTTCCCTGCTTAGAATTCTAAAAGCATCCTAGTTGATTTCACAACAACCTAAAAGCCCTGGGCAATCCTCTGCCACCATGACCCACTCCCACTCCATCACTTCGCTCTTTCTCACCAGCTCGTCCCCCACTGCTTGCTTGCTCCAGCCTAATGGGCTCTTACTGTTTCTCGAACACACTCGGCAAGTTTCTGCCTCAGGGCCCTTGCACATGCAGCTCCCACAGCTTTCCCCAACTACACCATCTCTTCCCTAACATGTCCATGGCTGGTTCCCTCATCTTCTTCAGGTCTTTGTTCACTTTTGCACAGAGGCTTTCAATGAACACTCCATTCAAAGCTGCAAACCTCCTCAGCCCTGCTCCCTGGCTTCTGATCTCTGTCGTGCATTTTCTTCATAACACGATTCTCCCTCTGACATATATGTGATGAATCCTTATTTATTAAATCCCTCTTTCCCCACCAGCTTGTGAATTCCATGATGGCAGCGGATTTTTATTCATTGGATTCCCTGGACTATACCCAGTACTAGACAACAGTGCTCAATAGGAGTTAATAACTAACTTTATTATTGCCAAAGACACAATGATAATGCAACACAGTAAGCCGGGTGATAGAGATGTGCTTGGGGATTTTGGCATCACCAGCCTGAGTCGATGGAAAAGAAAAATTATTAGCCAATCATCCAAAGGACATGGAGGGTGGTGAGAGGACAGGAAGGTCATTTGAAGCAAACGGGATGGCATGAACGGAGGAAGAGGCAACACCCAACTTTATGCGTAATTTATGAAATTGTTCTCCAACCAGTGCCAGGAGAACAAACGGAAACAACCAGCTGTTCCTTCTTCAGATGTTTGCCATGACTGCTTAATTACCAGTCTCCCCGAGAGAAGGGATTGTTCTGTAGGCTGCTCTGGTGCAGACTTTATTTGCTGCTATGGGGTGCTGGAAAACAGTGACCTAGCCTGATCTTCCGCGACAGAGGCTAAAGCTTCCAGCTTCAGGAGGTGGGTCAGGAGGGCTTGGTGGGATGGACAAGGGGAAGGGATCTTTGAGTCGGAGGGGCCCTCGTGTTCCAGAAGACTGCTGCCTCTGTAGCTACCTCTCTGCACTGAGCCAGGGACATCCCTTCCTCGGGAAGGGAAGCCGTTTTGTTTCCATCAAGGATGCCCTCAGAGTCTGAACGCCCTCAAGGGGCTTTGTGGAGCAACTGGCATCTTCCTAGGCCCTGAGATGGTGTTATCTAAGGATTGGCATTACCGGGGAAGGGTTTTGCATTTCCTGTTCCTTGCACATCAGGGAGATGCAAACAATGGCTGCTCAAATGCAAGTGAGTGGCCAGAGGGCCTCTCCCTGGAGAGTCTCCATCCTGAGGACCTGTGCCTGAATAGCCTCTGGTGACTGCCGAGGCCACCCCGGGGAGAAAGCAGGTGGGGTCTTTGTGAGCTCAGTGTGGCTTAAGATGCTGCAAACGTCTGCAGGAGGGCAACGAGGCTGCCCTTAGAGAATGGGGTGGCCCACCCAACCAGCTCCTGCACCCTCACGCTCTTTCTGTTGACCACCAGAGCCTGCTCTGAGCATGGTACTTAGTCTGAAGAGTTGGAGTCTCCTCATTAGAGACAGAACTTCCAGGGGCAGCACCTGCTCCAGGGATGACCACTATCGTCATCACCAACTGTTTCACCCTCACCCCAGCAGGTGCTGAATATGAAGCTGAGGGGCTCAGACCCTACCCATCCCTGTGACCTGGGTAGTAATGCCCCCTGGACATGGTTGGAGGGCACAACCAGGTCCCAGGCCACAGGCAGCACCAAATCTGCTGTTTTCCCATGATCCAGGGAACCAGATGCACAGAAGCCTCCAGAACCAGGGCCTTTGGGAGGCAGGATGCAGATCCCCTTCGGAGTGAAGAGTGATAGAGACACTCAGGCTGGGTCTCCAGGCCAGGCTGGACTGTGGAAACAGGGCAAGCAGGGCCCACAGCTGGGCAACGTGAAGCTCAGCGCTGAAGGCCAGATCATAGGTGATGGATAATGGCGGTGGTGAACAGCCGGGCAGTCAACCTGAGTTATCACAGCCGAACAAGAGCCAGATGGAGGTGACAGTACAGAGCCCCTCCCTGTGCCCTCACCTGGAAACCTAAGCGGAAGAAGCCACAGAGGCAGTAAGTTTGGTCACCTGGGATTTTTTCCAGGGGGGATCTCTTAGGCTCTGTCAGTGTCTGTAGGGTTCTCTAGCTCCATCTGGTTCCCAAGGCTACCCTGGGGCCAACTCCAAGGGGTGCCATTCAATGACAGTCCACGGCCCTACTTCACAACTACTTCCTTACCCCTGGGTTCTGTCCCCTTGCCTAGAGCCTCAGACTTAAGTCAGCAGGCAGCTTGAACATGGAACTGGGCTTTACCTGCTGGATGCCATCTTTTTGGTCATCTTTGGTGCCACACTTTGCTAAATGGAGACTGATCCAGAGAAATTCCTTAGTCCCTAAGACTCCGCCATGTCTATGGAGAGTAAAATGATACACAGGAAGAAGTGGGAGCCTGGAGACAGCGGCAGGATTTAAGGGGCTGATGTGTGAAAGCGATGTAGGTACCACGTTCACAGAGAAGCTCCCATTGACCTTGCCCTGCCATGAGCATAGCTTGTCATCCTCCTCCATCTGTCACTCAGTCTATTTGCTCATAACCTGCAATGGTGTCTTGATATGTACTTATTTGCTAATTGTTTATCCTCCTCTGCCTGAATATAAGTTCCATTTAGAGCAAGGACTCCATCCGTCTTGGTCAACGCTATGTGATTAGGATGCAGTGCCATGCCTGGCATACAGTAGATGCTCAGGAAATACCTGTGAAATGGAGTGAAGGTTGAGCAGCTGGCAGTGTCAGAGAAGTTAGAAAAAGAAAGTGTCTCAGAACAATGAGATGCATGGCAGCAAACACTTGGTGAGGGAGGGTCAGAGGGTGGAAGGATGTGGCAAAGATGCCTGTGGTGGCTTGTCCCAGAGCAGGATAGTGGAGTGATCAGACTGAAACTGGGGTTACAGCAGGGAAGCCATCACTAGGAAGGGAGGAAGTGGAGACATTGAGCCTACAGCTCTCTCAAGAGGAATTCAAAGGAAGAGGGTCAATGCAAAGCTATTTTAAACAGAGTTTTACAGCCGACAAGAGCCAGATGGACAGTACAGAGCCCCTCCTGTGCCCTCACCTGGAAACCTAAGCGGAAGAAGCCACAGAGGCAGTAAGTTTGGTCACCTGGGATTTTTCCAGGGGATCTCTTAGGCTCTGTCAGTGTCTGTAGGGTTCTCTAGCTCCATCTGGTTCCCAAGGCTACCCTGGGGCCAACTCCAAGGGGTGCCATTCAATGACAGTCCACGGCCCTACTTCACAACTACTTCCTTACCCCTGGGTTCTGTCCCCTTGCCTAGAGCCTCAGACTTAAGTCAGCAGGCAGCTTGAACATGGAACTGGGCTTTACCTGCTGGATGCCATCTTTTTGGTCATCTTTGGTGCCACACTTTGCTAAATGGAGACTGATCCAGAGAAATTCCTTAGTCCCTAAGACTCCGCCATGTCTATGGAGAGTAAAATGATACACAGGAAGAAGTGGGAGCCTGGAGACAGCGGCAGGATTTAAGGGGCTGATGTGTGAAAGCGATGTAGGTACCACGTTCACAGAGAAGCTCCCATTGACCTTGCCCTGCCATGAGCATAGCTTGTCATCCTCCTCCATCTGTCACTCAGTCTATTTGCTCATAACCTGCAATGGTGTCTTGATATGTACTTATTTGCTAATTGTTTATCCTCCTCTGCCTGAATATAAGTTCCATTTAGAGCAAGGACTCCATCCGTCTTGGTCAACGCTATGTGATTAGGATGCAGTGCCATGCCTGGCATACAGTAGATGCTCAGGAAATACCTGTGAAATGGAGTGAAGGTTGAGCAGCTGGCAGTGTCAGAGAAGTTAGAAAAAGAAAGTGTCTCAGAACAATGAGATGCATGGCAGCAAACACTTGGTGAGGGAGGGTCAGAGGGTGGAAGGATGTGGCAAAGATGCCTGTGGTGGCTTGTCCCAGAGCAGGATAGTGGAGTGATCAGACTGAAACTGGGGTTACAGCAGGGAAGCCATCACTAGGAAGGGAGGAAGTGGAGACATTGAGCCTACAGCTCTCTCAAGAGGAATTCAAAGGAAGAGGGTCAATGCAAAGCTATTTTTAAACAAGAGCCTTTTCTTCCCACTAATCATAAAATACTCATTTCTGCCTTCCTCTGCTGCCTATTCCTTCCTATGGCTCCTCTCAGGACACACACCATTAATCATCTCTCATTACTTTATTTTTTAATAGAATAAGCAAGTTCACAGGCCTTTGTTTCAGTCTAATAGTCATTCTCTTGGCAGGATAATAATTGATACCTTAAGTGACCCCATTAATCAGCAGGGACAATTAGAACAATGTAAGTGGAAGATGATTTGCTGTGTTGCCTGCCTAGGAAAGACGGACAGGTCCCCACTCTAAGTCAGAAAGAGACACCTCCATGGGTTACTAACTCCTCATGAGTTTGCCTTCCTGGGTCCCTCTGAGCAAAGTGGAAACAAGAAACCACCGAGGAAGGTTAAAATGTACATGTAGGGCCACAGACGGTCCCTTTCATTGTTGGCCTCTGCCATCCTTGAAACTCTCTTCCTGTCTTTCTTCCTTGGGGAAAACACATCTGCTCTGTTCTAGAGATTCCAAAAGAGTCACTGAAAATATACCTTTTGTGGATGACCTTCTTAAAACGTGGCAAGAAAGCATTGCCATTTCAAGGCAACCTCTGATGAACTTTTAATTTTTTTTTTTTGGTGCGGGTTGTGGGGGCAGGTTGGGAAGGGATGGGGGCGGGCGGGCCACTTCTATTGGCCTTTTGTTTATCTGTTTTCATCCATCTTTGTTCCTTGGCCTGTGTGGGCCTCCCATCGCGTGGCCTCTGTTGTCGCAGAGCACTGGCTCTGGGCGCGTGCGCTCCAGAGCTCCGGCTTGGTTATTGGACACATCAGTCCAGCTGCTCCGCAGCACATGGAATCTTCCCAGGCCAGGGATCAAACCGGTGCCCCTTGCACTGCAAGGCGGTGTCCTTACCCACTGGACCACCAGGGAAGCCCTGAACATTTTGATGAAGTGGTACTCTCTCTCCAAGTGCTTTCTCATCACTTTCATTGCCTTTTGAAAAGTTTTTAGTTTGGTTCAGTTCAGTAGCTCAGACACGCCTAGCTCTTTGCACCACCAGGACTAGGTATTCCCGTCCTTCATCTCCCGCAAAGGAAGCGGGTCAATGCAAAGCTATTTTTAAACAAGAGCCTTTTCTTCCCACTAATCATAAAATACTCATTTCTGCCTTCCTCTGCTGCCTATTCCTTCCTATGGCTCCTCTCAGGACACACACCATTAATCATCTCTCATTACTTTATTTTTTAATAGAATAAGCAAGTTCACAGGCCTTTGTTTCAGTCTAATAGTCATTCTCTTGGCAGGATAATAATTGATACCTTAAGTGACCCCATTAATCAGCAGGGACAATTAGAACAATGTAAGTGGAAGATGATTTGCTGTGTTGCCTGCCTAGGAAAGACGGACAGGTCCCCACTCTAAGTCAGAAAGAGACACCTCCATGGGTTACTAACTCCTCATGAGTTTGCCTTCCTGGGTCCCTCTGAGCAAAGTGGAAACAAGAAACCACCGAGGAAGGTTAAAATGTACATGTAGGGCCACAGACGGTCCCTTTCATTGTTGGCCTCTGCCATCCTTGAAACTCTCTTCCTGTCTTTCTTCCTTGGGGAAAACACATCTGCTCTGTTCTAGAGATTCCAAAAGAGTCACTGAAAATATACCTTTTGTGGATGACCTTCTTAAAACGTGGCAAGAAAGCATTGCCATTTCAAGGCAACCTCTGATGAACTTTTAATTTTTTTTTTTTGGTGCGGGTTGTGGGGGCAGGTTGGGAAGGGATGGGGGCGGGCGGGCCACTTCTATTGGCCTTTTGTTTATCTGTTTTCATCCATCTTTGTTCCTTGGCCTGTGTGGGCCTCCCATCGCGTGGCCTCTGTTGTCGCAGAGCACTGGCTCTGGGCGCGTGCGCTCCAGAGCTCCGGCTTGGTTATTGGACACATCAGTCCAGCTGCTCCGCAGCACATGGAATCTTCCCAGGCCAGGGATCAAACCGGTGCCCCTTGCACTGCAAGGCGGTGTCCTTACCCACTGGACCACCAGGGAAGCCCTGAACATTTTGATGAAGTGGTACTCTCTCTCCAAGTGCTTTCTCATCACTTTCATTGCCTTTTGAAAAGTTTTTAGTTTGGTTCAGTTCAGTAGCTCAGACACGCCTAGCTCTTTGCACCACCACGGACTACGGCGTGCCAGGATTCCCTGTCCTTCACCATCTCCCAGAGCTTGCTCAAACTCATATCCATTGACTCAGTGATGCCATCCAACCATCCCGCCCTCTGTCGTTCCCTTCTCCTTTTGCCTTCTATTTTTCCCAGCATCAGGGTCTTTTCCAATGAGTCAGCTCTTCACATGAGGTGGCCAATGTATTGGAAGCTTCAGCTTCAGCATCAGTCCTTCCAATGAATATTCAAGGTTGATTTCCCTTAAGACTGACTGGTTTGATCTCCTTGTAGTCCAAGGGACTCTCAAGAGTTTTCTCCAACACTACATTCAAAGGCATCTATTCTTCGGTGCTCGGCCGTCTTTATGGTCTGACTTTCACATCCATACATGACTACTGGAGAAAAAAACCATAGTTTTGACAAGACGGACCTTTGTTGGTAAAACGATGTCTCTGCTTTTTAATATGCTGTCTAGGTTTGTCACTGCTTTTCTTCCAAGGAGCAAGTGCCTTTTAATTTCATGGCTACAGTCACCTCCACAGTGATTTTGGAGCCCGAGAAAATAAAACCTGTTACTATTTAAACTTCTTCCCCATCTGTTTGCATGAAATGATGGGACCGGAAGCCACAATCTTAGTTTTTTGAATGCTGAGTTTTAAGCCAGCTTTCTCACTCCGCTCTTTCACCCTAATCAAGAGGCTCTTGAGTTCCTCTTCACTTCCCACCACTAGAGTGGTATCTAGTGGTACCTGAGATTTTAGAACTTTTTGCGAAATATTTTCTTATGCCCCAGACCACTGGACATCTGAAATAGTTACCTAGGTGCAGATTCCTGAGTTTTCGTGGGAATTAGCTCCTAAGTTGCTCCAAATAAGGAATTTTTCAGAAAATTTTCTCCCAAGCTGGGCATGACTTTCAGCACTCAAATCTAGTTCCTTACTTGGAATGCCCTTCACTGTAGTCAAATGCATGCTATATGAGAACTGAAACCTTTGTCTGAACTATAGCTCCCTCAGTGGGGAAACTAAATTCCAACTAAATTCAAGTTGTCCAGGCTTCCCTGGTGGTCCAGTGGGTGGGGACACCGCCTTGCAGTGCAAGGGGCACGGGTTCGATCCCTGGCCTGGGAAGATCCCACGTGCCGCGGAGCTGCTGGACCGATGCATCCAATTACCAAGCCGGGGCTCTGGAGCGCATGCGCCCAGAGCCGGTGCTCTGCAACAACAGAGGCCACCGCGATGGGAGGCCCACACAGGCCAAGGAACAAAGATGGATGAAAATAGATAAATGAAAGACCAATAGAAGTGGCCTGCTGGCCTTCCAAAGGAAAAAAAAAAAAAAAAAACACAAAATTCAAGTCGTCCTAGTTAAAAGGGGAGATTTACTAACAACGTCTGTTAAAAGGAAGCTTTTAAAATTGCTAATCCAGTTCCTGGGTGATTGCTTCAACTTCTACAATGAAAATCTTCTAATCTTCCAATTTATAGTAGAAACATTTTGTTTCTAGGCTGTCTTCATGTTCCCCTTTATTTTAAAAAAACTTTATTACAAGAACATTATACAATAATCCAGAAGGGAATATTAGTTTCTCCATTTTACATACAAAGAACCATGAAGGATCATATGATAAACTAACAAGAAGCGTTACATGTTAAAAGTTTTTTCCAATGTGAGAATGGGAACTGTTCCTGAGATAATGAGAAACTATTTGCTTTGTTCCTTTATGTTTTTTAATTTATTTTTTACAACATTGTGTTGATTTCTGCCATACAACAACACACATCAGCCATAATTATACATATATATCCTCTCCCTTCTGAATCACTTTTTAAAGTAAGACTCTTTCAGTAATGCAAGAAAGGCCAGAGAATATAATGAGCACCCTTGTGTTCAACACCCACTAAGGAAACGAAGCATGGCTAACACAGTGGAAGCCCCGGGGCGCGCTCTCTCCCCTTGGTAGGGCAAAAGGATCCTCCATAATCGGCAGTCAAACGCTCTACCAGTGATCTATACCCCCACGCCAGGATATTCCATAATTGATTTGTCTCTTCTCCCATCAGTTAACAGCCCTCATCTCGAACAACAATAACAATAAACAATCAAGCAAAATAACCCAACTGACTCAGCACTCCAGTGATACAGGACACAGCCATGATGGACACACTCGGGTCCCTTTATGCCCACTCTGCCGGACTCTGCCTGCACATCCATCCCTGCCATCTTCCAACTCCAACTTCTTCTTTAAGACTGGGCTCAGGTGGCACCTCCTCAGTCACGCCTTCCTGATTCCTCTAGGGGCTCTGCCTCCAAACTCTCCTTGCTCTGGACACATCTCTCCAAACAGCACTGACCTGTCTATTTCCTATATGCTTTGGTTTTTGACCTCCCCAAGGTCAGAGCCCATATCTAGTTCACCTCTAGATCCTAACATACAAACATGAGGCCTGGAATTAAGAGGTACTCAGGGAATCTCTGAAAGGCATGCAATTTAGTGTGATGATTAAAAACTGGGGCTTCCCCAGTGGCCCAGCAGTAATGAATCCGCCTGCAATGCAGGAGATGAGGATGATCCCCTAGAGGAGGGCAAGGCAACCCACTCCAGTATTCTTAGCTGGAGAATCATGAACAGAGGAACCAGGCAGGCTACAGTACACAGGGATGCACAGAGTTGGACACAATTGTAGCGACTTAGCATGCACACACACACGCGCGATAAAGAAACGAGTCTCCAAAATGCGCAGCTCTCGGGTTTACATCCTGGCTCTGCTACTTCCTAGCTGTGTGACTATGGTCAGGTTCCTTAACATCTCTGTGCCTCATTTCCCTTTTGTCAAATAGGGATTAATAATGGCATCACCCTCATTGAGTGTTAAGATGACTCGATGAATGAATATAGGTAAAATGTTTAGACTGCTGCTTGGCACATTGTAAGTGCTCAGTAGCTATTACTGTAACTATTTCTATCACATTTTTTTAGCACCTGGTAGCTATAATCACCTGAGCTGGATTTCCACAAAAGCAGAGGTTGGGTTGAGGGTTCCTGTGCAAGTGAGTTTATTTGGGAGCTGATCCCAAGAAGCACAGTGAGGGAGAGGGGACATGAGGTGGGACGGAAATGCACCCCTTAAAGGGGTCCTGGTCACACAAGACGCCACGGTGAATCGTACTGGGGGCGCTGGAACAGGTATCGACCAGGCAATGTCAAGTAGTCACACTGAAGGGAGAGGAAGCCAGGTACTGAGCCACCAACAGCCTTCCTTTGCTGCCTGTCGGTTGCTCCTAGGGAGATGGGCTCTAGTCAGTGAGCTATGGTCGGAGGATCTACAGGGTCTGCTGTGTCTCCCTCCACTCCCATTGGCTACTTGAGCACCTAATCTGTGTGGAGGGCAGGGGGCCAATGCCCAAAAGGACTTCTGATTGTGCCCTGGCCGCCTGCCTTCCTGCTCTGACCCGGTCTATGGGGTGCTGCTGGCCCCTTGCCTGTCTCTCCCTCTGACTCCACCCTGACCACAGCTCACCAAGGCCTGGCACTGCAGAGATGCAATGGCACTGAAAACTGATCAGGGTAACTGGCCAGCAAGCCAGGCCACCCTCAGCACCAGGCTGATGGCTAGCAGAAAGCATGCCTTCTCGCTCTCCTGGACCCCGCATCCCTGGGCTTCCCTGGCCAGTCTCCTTCTGACATTTTTCTGCAGCTTCAGTAGCAGAAGCCCCTGGCACTCTGGCAGGACCCAGAGCAACACGTACAGCCCATTATGGTGATTTGTGGCTGTGTCCGCACCCTCTCCCGGCAGGTGGCTCAGAGGCTGGGTCTGAGAGAAGTGGGCTGAGAGCAGGCTCCAGCTGACCACTCCTGCCCTCGCCCCTCCACCGCCTCCTCTCTGGCTGCTGGCTTCCCAGGACCCCCTTCCACAGCCCCCTGGCTTTTGTCCCAGGTCAATTGGAAAATTAAAAAGGAGTGTTAAGATGACTCGATGAATGAATATAGGTAAAATGTTTAGACTGCTGCTTGGCACATTGTAAGTGCTCAGTAGCTATTACTGTAACTATTTCTATCACATTTTTTTAGCACCTGGTAGCTATAATCACCTGAGCTGGATTTCCACAAAAGCAGAGGTTGGGTTGAGGGTTCCTGTGCAAGTGAGTTTATTTGGGAGCTGATCCCAAGAAGCACAGTGAGGGAGAGGGGACATGAGGTGGGACGGAAATGCACCCCTTAAAGGGGTCCTGGTCACACAAGACGCCACGGTGAATCGTACTGGGGGCGCTGGAACAGGTATCGACCAGGCAATGTCAAGTAGTCACACTGAAGGGAGAGGAAGCCAGGTACTGAGCCACCAACAGCCTTCCTTTGCTGCCTGTCGGTTGCTCCTAGGGAGATGGGCTCTAGTCAGTGAGCTATGGTCGGAGGATCTACAGGGTCTGCTGTGTCTCCCTCCACTCCCATTGGCTACTTGAGCACCTAATCTGTGTGGAGGGCAGGGGGCCAATGCCCAAAAGGACTTCTGATTGTGCCCTGGCCGCCTGCCTTCCTGCTCTGACCCGGTCTATGGGGTGCTGCTGGCCCCTTGCCTGTCTCTCCCTCTGACTCCACCCTGACCACAGCTCACCAAGGCCTGGCACTGCAGAGATGCAATGGCACTGAAAACTGATCAGGGTAACTGGCCAGCAAGCCAGGCCACCCTCAGCACCAGGCTGATGGCTAGCAGAAAGCATGCCTTCTCGCTCTCCTGGACCCCGCATCCCTGGGCTTCCCTGGCCAGTCTCCTTCTGACATTTTTTTCTGCAGCTTCAGTAGCAGAAGCCCCTGGCACTCTGGCAGGACCCAGAGCAACACGTACAGCCCATTATGGTGATTTGTGGCTGTGTCCGCACCCTCTCCCGGCAGGTGGCTCAGAGGCTGGGTCTGAGAGAAGTGGGCTGAGAGCAGGCTCCAGCTGACCACTCCTGCCCTCGCCCCTCCACCGCCTCCTCTCTGGCTGCTGGCTTCCCAGGACCCCCTTCCACAGCCCCCTGGCTTGTCTGTCCCTGGTGCCTGCTAATTAGGCTGTGTTTATCAAACCATGGGCTCGGGCTCTGCTCATCCGCACTCTGCTCACCGTAGATTTTCCTACGAGGACTGCAGAGATCGTAAAAACAACAACCCACCTTGTCTCTCTGGCTTATTTACTAACTTGGCCATAAATAATCAGGGTGATTTGCATATTACTACCTGGCTTTTTATAGCATCACCCATCTGAGGGTTGGCAGGCAAGCTGGGGGCTGGGCCGAGGAGGGGAGCCATGCTCTAGACTGGCAGTGACTTTGGCCGGAGCGGCTTCGGATTTCCTCCTTTAACGCAGACAGTTTGACTGTCTGCTAGGCTTGGCTTCTCCCAGCCTGAAAGCAGAGAGGGACCCAGGGTGCGGATGCGAGGAGAGGAAACCAGGCAGAGCCACATGGTCAGGGCAGAGGTTGGCAAAGCTATAGTGGGCAGTGAGAACTTCTAGAGGCCCCTTTGTGAAGTATGGCCTTTGTGCTTAGGGCAGAGAGCCCCCTCCCCAGAACTCTCCACCTCACAGGAGCTGGTCCAAGCTGAGCATGTGCACCCTTGAATCAGACACTGGCTCTGTCATTTACTCCCTGTGTGACCCGAGGCAGATCACTTCCCCTCTCTGATCCTCATGGCCTCGCCCGCAGCCCAGAAAGAATGATGGAGCCTCCCTCGGAAGGTCTTTGTGATGACTCGGAGGGTTAATATAGGGAAGCTGCTTAGTGGGATGCTGGCATTGAGTAAGCGGTCGATACGACGATGATTATGATATAAAAACAAATCCTCTCTAGGACCGATCACCTTTTAGGGCTTCCTGGCCAGTCTCCTTCTGACATTTTTCTGCAGCTTCAGTAGCAGAAGCCCCTGGCACTCTGGCAGGACCCAGAGCAACACGTACAGCCCATTATGGTGATTTGTGGCTGTGTCCGCACCCTCTCCCGGCAGGTGGCTCAGAGGCTGGGTCTGAGAGAAGTGGGCTGAGAGCAGGCTCCAGCTGACCACTCCTGCCCTCGCCCCTCCACCGCCTCCTCTCTGGCTGCTGGCTTCCCAGGACCCCCTTCCACAGCCCCCTGGCTTGTCTGTCCCTGGTGCCTGCTAATTAGGCTGTGTTTATCAAACCATGGGCTCGGGCTCTGCTCATCCGCACTCTGCTCACCGTAGATTTTCCTACGAGGACTGCAGAGATCGTAAAAACAACAACCCACCTTGTCTCTCTGGCTTATTTACTAACTTGGCCATAAATAATCAGGGTGATTTGCATATTACTACCTGGCTTTTTATAGCATCACCCATCTGAGGGTTGGCAGGCAAGCTGGGGGCTGGGCCGAGGAGGGGAGCCATGCTCTAGACTGGCAGTGACTTTGGCCGGAGCGGCTTCGGATTTCCTCCTTTAACGCAGACAGTTTGACTGTCTGCTAGGCTTCTCCCAGCCTGAAAGCAGAGAGGGACCCAGGGTGCGGATGCGAGGAGAGGAAACCAGGCAGAGCCACATGGTCAGGGCAGAGGTTGGCAAAGCTATAGTGGGCAGTGAGAACTTCTAGAGGCCCCTTTGTGAAGTATGGCCTTTGTGCTTAGGGCAGAGAGCCCCCTCCCCAGAACTCTCCACCTCACAGGAGCTGGTCCAAGCTGAGCATGTGCACCCTTGAATCAGACACTGGCTCTGTCATTTACTCCCTGTGTGACCCGAGGCAGATCACTTCCCCTCTCTGATCCTCATGGCCTCGCCCGCAGCCCAGAAAGAATGATGGAGCCTCCCTCGGAAGGTCTTTGTGATGACTCGGAGGGTTAATATAGGGAAGCTGCTTAGTGGGATGCTGGCATTGAGTAAGCGGTCGATACGACGATGATAATGATATAAAAACAAATCCTCTACATCCCTACAGCCATCGAACACAATTTATGGGAAAAATAAACCACGATGTACTCCCAGGAAAGAGAAAGATCTGGCTGTCACAGTCTGCAAGGCAGTGGATCAAGATGGAAATATGTGAAGGGCCCACAGTAGCAGAGGGGCTCTGTGCCCACCAAGGCTGACAGGATAGGGAGAGGCCGGGCTCAGGGCTTTCAGTGCCACCAAGGCCTGCCATCTGGGAGATGGTGGGTGTCAGGGGGGTGTCAACTCTGAGGAGCCATATATGCCTACAAGCCCCCCTGCCCTGGTTTTGTAGGACAAGCCTGACTTGCAGTCCTGCTCACTGGCCTCACTAAGCCCTGATCAGCCCTCTCCCCTGAAAGATGGGAGGCTGCTCCCCACAGCCCAGCCCTGAATGGGATTTGTACTCCACACTCTGCCAGACTGGATGCTACGACCTCAGATCCTGGCATGTTCTGAGCCTTGGGGTTGGGGGGAATGCAGCCTGAATCAACCTCATAACCATATGCCTCTTGGACACTGACCAGTGAACAATCCAGTCCAATCCCCAAGCCCCTCCGTCTATCCACTCCTCCTGCACATCTGGAGGCAGGGCTCCTAGCTCCGTCCCATGAAGCAGAAGCATGAAGGTCAGGGACGACACAAAGAAATGAGCAGCCACTAGAGTACTGGGCAGCTCAAGTACTCGGTAACACTGCGGACATCGGGTCAGGTCCCTACTGCACGTGCAGAAGGACGAAGCGATCAGTGTCACGAGGAGTTGCGGTGACTCCAGCAACTGCGACGGCTACGCCCCAGTGGCTGGGGAGGGCAAGAGGGGACTTCCTTCCTGGCCTTTTGCCATGTGTGCCTCTGCCTGGTCTCTCTGGTCGGTCCGCCCTACCCTTCGGATACCTTCTGAGAAAACCGCACCAGTGCTGCCTCTCTCTCCACACTCTCTTGGCTAGCACCCTGTTTATGGCCATCAGAAAGCTCACTGAAAGCTGTAATCACTTTATTTGTTTCTTTATTTAATGATCTCTCCTACTACAGGCTAAATTTGGGCGAGATGGGGATCTGTGTGCTTTGTTCCCCCGCTGTTTCCCCAATGCCTTGTTCGCCCCTGCAGGGTAACCACATGGCCCAGTGTAATTAACTCATTACATGGCGCCCTCAGTGCCTGGCCCCGATAGGTGCTCCGTGACAGGGGAATGGATGAATGAAAGAGTGAAGGCAGGCAGGCAGTTAAGCCACTACCATGGCTACTGCAGCTCTCTTCTGGCCTTTGGTGGGGATGGGTGCCTCTTGACTTCCCTCCACCCCACATTCCTGTGGTCCCAATCCTCATTAGCCACCAGACTTGGGACTCTCACCCAGCTGGTGCCACGTCATCTGTGTTAGTCCACATGTTCACCCTTCTGACCCCCCGACCCCTGGGCTGGACCATTGGGCAGCTTTGCGTCTTCGCCCCTGGACTGCCAGAAGCCACAGGCATGGTTGGAATAGACTTCTTGGGTTTCACCACCTCCGTGAGATGGAGAAGAGAGGGAAAGAAGAAAGGAAGAAGAGTGCAGGATGCCAGGAGCTGAAGGTGAGGATCAGGCAGGAAAGCTCAACAGACGTGATGCCTCAGAGGGCAAGGAGGGCGTGAGCTAAGAAAAGACCCAGGGCGTGAATATCTGCAAAGAGGGTGTGGAGGTAGCGGGTGCGGGGCTCAGAAACAAGACTTCAGGGGCTGACACTGACATGGATGATGAGAACGGAGATTTCCTAGGGACTGTTGAGAAGTGGAAGGAGGAGAGAAGGAGGGCCTTTGGGAAGGAAAGGGCAGGGAGGTGTGCAAGAGATGGATATTTGAATTTGCTCTTGAAGAATGGAAATAACCAAGCCTCTGTGTAGGACATGAAGGCACCGGAAGAGGGTGAAGGAGAGCACAGAGAGAGACAGTCAGTGGGAAACACCTAAGAGCCAGGAAGAAAGGTGGCCTCAGGGGACAGATGAGAACCTGGCAGAGGCACCTCTTAGAGAACCTTAGTAAAATGAGCAGCGATGCCTTCAACTGAGTGCAGAAGCAGCCATAGAAGGCAGGGGGCCCCTGGCAAAATAAAAGTACAGGCCCTGGTGCACACAGTATTAGGGATTTCAAGACAGTAAGAACAGAACACTGAACCAAGTGCGGGTCCTTTCCAAGCCCAGGACCTTGGGTAACCACCCAGATCACCCATTATGAAGTGGGTGCCGGCTAGGTATCAAGATGAGAAGGGTGGAGGGTGTCCAGCGGGCAGCAGAGGTTTGGAGAGGCCAGCAAAGACATGTGGTCCTGGAGGCAGGATGGAGGAAACCAGGGCATCCTAGAACACAGGGGGACCCAGGTAGCCAGTGCAAGACTGACATGCAGGTGCTGGGACATGGCTGCAGCTCTGAGGGCCTGGGTCAGGAACCGTTCGTCCTCACTGTGATCAACAGGACAGAGTGCTTATTTCATGAAAGCTCTGAGTCTCACGTCTCAAGACCCATGCAAATCCACCAGCGTGGCCTCTACCACAGTCTCTGTCCACACAGCACACGCACACCCACCTCCTGCCAGCACCCTGCCTTGTCCCATCCTTCCAGCCACATCTGAGGGATTCTTTGAAGCCCAGTTTAGGTCCCTCCAGGAAGTCTTCCAAGTGTGACACTGCCTTGTGGCACTGCTCAGGCCATGCGAAGTCCCTGTCCCTTTCCAGCCTGCAAGGGCTCAGAGGAGTTGGGCTGGGGCCGCAGGGTTCTGGTACTCAGCCATGTCTGCCCTAGAGCACGGAGCGCCAGGGGGTTCATGGCTGAAAGAATGAATGGCAGTGGCCCCTACGAAGGCGGGATTCCTCCCATTGTCTGGGACAAATTAAATGCGGAAAAAAGAAAGCTGTTATAAAACAGGATACACAGGATACTCTAATTTTGGTAAACGCAGTGTCTAAGGGTATGGGGGTGTTATCAGTGGGTCTACTGGGGGTGGCAATGCTACAGCTGATTTTTTAAAAATTCTCCTTCATAATAGTCCATCTTTTCCAAGTTTTCTATAATTAGAATATATTTATATAAAAAGCCTATGGATCAAAGGAAGAGAAGGAGGACTAGGAAGCAGAGGACGGGGAGGCCCTGGAGGAGGGGAGGCCTGGAGGGAGCTCTGCAGGGCAGCGCCTGTCCCTGCTCCCCGGTGTACAGACCCCGCCCCTGGGCACCTCCTCAGGGGAAGCCACGCTGCCTATCTCCCAGGCAACGAATGCAGGACTTGTGCAAGTCACGGGGCTCCCTGTTTCTATTTTTTCCTCTCTCCTCCACTTTGTATTTGGCAAGAATCTAATTTTAAGCTCTCCAGATGCCATATTATCTTATCGTTTCAACAGATTCTTTGCAGACATGGAGTAACACAAGTGCCATACATCTGGCTAATAGAACAGGAGAAGAGGTGAAGGATTTGCAAAGCAGTCACTGGCTCCCATGTCAGCCATGCCTCACCGTGGGGGTCCCCACTCCACTTCGACCTCAAAGCAGAGATATACAGAGGCCCTGCCCACATGCATCCCCAAGGACCAGAAAAGTTGGCTTTCAGTCACAATTTCAGGCAGTCAGTTGTACAAGAGACCGTAACTCCCAGGTACAGATACATGAGAACTTGGGACAGAAAGAAAGCTTATTCTCTCTGACCCCTGGACCAGCCACCTCAGTCAGGGGCCATTTTACCCCTCCAGGGAATCTGGAAATGTCAGAGGATATATTTTGTCTGATCTAATGGGGGAAAAGGTGCTACTGGCAGGCCGGGGGTGCTAAAAATCCTAACTCGTGGAAGACAGATCCCATAATGAAGAATTACCCAGCCCCAAACATCAATGGTGACCCAAGGGAAAAGGCTCCTGCAGGCTCTCTCCATGTACCTCTTCTCATTCTAACAGCAAGGCCTCTATCTCTGCCTCATCCTTGGGGTGTCCAGACACTCACCAAGGCCCCCACTGCAGAAGACAAGGCCCTGGCCTCTCCTGGTCACCAAGGGCTTCCAACCACGGCTTCTGTGCCAACACATTAGAAAGAACAGAACTCAGGGGCTGCCTGAATTCAACGCCCAGCGCCACGTCTTACAAGTCACTTAACGTCCCTGTGCCATGGCTTCCTCGTGTGTAAAGTGGGGACACCTACTTCATAGGGTTGTTGGAAGACAGAGTGATATAAGCAGAGTGTTTACAGCAGTGGCTGGCGCCCAGCAAGTGCTCAGCAAAGAGCAGCCACTGGTGTACCTCAGGTGAGTGAAGCGGATCACTGGGCACTGTCCCTCACCACGACCCCAGAGCATCACGGTGACACACACTCCGGCTCTGGTTCCCACAGACCTCTTTGAGGCCTTACAACCTGTTATGATGATTGACATCCATACACGCAGCCCAAGTATCACCCCCGTTTTCCCAATGGGAAATTATTGGCTCAGCTGGGTGAGGGGGACTTGCTCCCAGCCTCCCCATATCTGGGTGTGGGGTCCCCACAGCAGGGGCCAGGATAAGACAAGATCCCTTCTGAAAATGTGCTGGCCTCCCTCCAGAAGGGAGTCAAGCAGGAAAGATGCAGTTCTTGAGACCTTTAACTCCTGACCTTGATGGAAAAAAATGTTTCTCGGACCTGGAGCCATACTATGACCAAAAAAGTCAGAGGCCCTGCCCACATGCATCCCCAAGGACCAGAAAAGTTGGCTTTCAGTCACAATTTCAGGCAGTCAGTTGTACAAGAGACCGTAACTCCCAGGTACAGATACATGAGAACTTGGGACAGAAAGAAAGCTTATTCTCTCTGACCCCTGGACCAGCCACCTCAGTCAGGGGCCATTTTACCCCTCAGGGAATCTGGAAATGTCAGAGGATATATTTTGTCTGATCTAATGGGGGAAAAGGTGCTACTGGCAGGCCGGGGGTGCTAAAAATCCTAACTCGTGGAAGACAGATCCCATAATGAAGAATTACCCAGCCCCAAACATCAATGGTGACCCAAGGGAAAAGGCTCCTGCAGGCTCTCTCCATGTACCTCTTCTCATTCTAACAGCAAGGCCTCTATCTCTGCCTCATCCTTGGGGTGTCCAGACACTCACCAAGGCCCCCACTGCAGAAGACAAGGCCCTGGCCTCTCCTGGTCACCAAGGGCTTCCAACCACGGCTTCTGTGCCAACACATTAGAAAGAACAGAACTCAGGGGCTGCCTGAATTCAACGCCCAGCGCCACGTCTTACAAGTCACTTAACGTCCCTGTGCCATGGCTTCCTCGTGTGTAAAGTGGGGACACCTACTTCATAGGGTTGTTGGAAGACAGAGTGATATAAGCAGAGTGTTTACAGCAGTGGCTGGCGCCCAGCAAGTGCTCAGCAAAGAGCAGCCACTGGTGTACCTCAGGTGAGTGAAGCGGATCACTGGGCACTGTCCCTCACCACGACCCCAGAGCATCACGGTGACACACACTCCGGCTCTGGTTCCCACAGACCTCTTTGAGGCCTTACAACCTGTTATGATGATTGACATCCATACACGCAGCCCAAGTATCACCCCCGTTTTCCCAATGGGAAATTATTGGCTCAGCTGGGTGAGGGGGACTTGCTCCCAGCCTCCCCATATCTGGGTGTGGGGTCCCCACAGCAGGGGCCAGGATAAGACAAGATCCCCTTCTGGAAAATGTGCTGGCCTCCCCTCCAGAAGGGAGTCAAGCAGGAAAGATGCAGTTCTTGAGACCTTTAACTCCTGACCTTGATGAATCTGAAATCAACCACAGCACCTTCTAGCATGCCCTTTGACCTCACCAGGACCTAGGAGCAGGCCATAGCTCAGGACTTGACCCAGAAAGCACCCACCAGGGCCCCAGAGACTCTTCAGTGGCATCTTCAGACATCACCATCTGGACCTAGCTTGAAAATACACCCTCAAGCCTTCAGCTATTTTTATTACAGAGTAATAGCTGCCATTGGCACCTACCAGGGGTATCTGTGACACTCATGCCTGGTAATAAAAGAGCGGCCTATACATTCTGACAGCGTCACTTTAATGTGGATGCTTTAAAATGGCCAAGCCAGAAAGTCCTGATGGGGCCATGTTCTAGAACACACCTTGCAGCTGGCTTGAGCTAGCCATGTGG
Organism: Tragulus kanchil; assembly: GCA_022376925.1. Taxonomy (NCBI): domain Eukaryota; kingdom Metazoa; phylum Chordata; class Mammalia; order Artiodactyla; family Tragulidae; genus Tragulus; species Tragulus kanchil. The sequence goes on along the minus strand of JAIOJX010000032.1, from coordinate 129,780,563 downwards.
AAGACAGGGGATGCAGAAGACAGAGAAGATGGAGGAGAGGGCAGAGGGAGGGCCTGTGGGAACATGACCATGAGTGTGGCAACAGAGAATCAGGAGCCGTCCAGGGCTCAGGGCAGCCAGCAAGGGAGGACAGCAAGGGAGACCTCCCAAGCTCTGCCCTGGGAGCTGGCCCTGATGTGTCCTGTCCTTCTTGGTGGGCCCCAGCCCCACCCTTGCTTCTGCTGCTTTGAAGACCCTTCTCTGACTCTACAACAGTCACTGAAGAAGAAAGGCAACCACACTGGCTGCAGAAGCCAGTGCCCCAGCCCTGCTCTGTGACTGCACAAAGCCCTCCCCTTTCCCACAGCCTCCCTCTCTCCCCTCTCTCCTCCTTCCTGATGTGCTGTCCTCTGACAGTGTCGTCTTGATTTCCTAGAACAACCTTCCTCCTCTCTCCCATGCCCAGTTCTGCCTTGAGACCTCCCAGCTCTTGCCCTCTTTTCCTCCCACTGTCTTTCTGCTCTCAAGGATGGAGGAATTCTGCAAGATGCACACAGCACCCATCAGGCCTGGGCTGGGGTCAAGGTGCTGAGGATCACCTGTTACAGATCATCCCTCTAAATCTCCATTTCCCTCCTGAGGGTCTAGATCAGCCTGGGTACAAGGGCACGGCCCAGCCCTCTGCAAGGTGCACGCAGGGCATATGCGGCCCTGGCTCTGGAGTCAACAGCCCTGGGTTTAAGTTCATCTCTGGGGCTTACCAGCTGCTAGAACTTAGGGTGGTGACTTTTGATCATCTCCTGAAATCAACCACAGCACCTTCTAGCATGCCCTTTGACCTCACCAGGACCTAGGAGCAGGCCATAGCTCAGGACTTGACCCAGAAAGCACCCACCAGGGCCCCAGAGACTCTTCAGTGGCATCTTCAGACATCACCATCTGGACCTAGCTTGAAAATACACCCTCAAGCCTTCAGCTATTTTTATTACAGAGTAATAGCTGCCATTGGCACCTACCAGGGGTATCTGTGACACTCATGCCTGGTAATAAAAGAGCGGCCTATACATTCTGACAGCGTCACTTTAATGTGGATGCTTTAAAATGGCCAAGCCAGAAAGTCCTGATGGGGCCATGTTCTAGAACACACCTTGCAGCTGGCTTGAGCTAGCCATGTGGAAGACAGGGGATGCAGAAGACAGAGAAGATGGAGGAGAGGGCAGAGGGAGGGCCTGTGGGAACATGACCATGAGTGTGGCAACAGAGAATCAGGAGCCGTCCAGGGCTCAGGGCAGCCAGCAAGGGAGGACAGCAAGGGAGACCTCCCAAGCTCTGCCCTGGGAGCTGGCCCTGATGTGTCCTGTCCTTCTTGGTGGGCCCCAGCCCCACCCTTGCTTCTGCTGCTTTGAAGACCCTTCTCTGACTCTACAACAGTCACTGAAGAAGAAAGGCAACCACACTGGCTGCAGAAGCCAGTGCCCCAGCCCTGCTCTGTGACTGCACAAAGCCCTCCCCTTTCCCACAGCCTCCCTCTCTCCCCTCTCTCCTCCTTCCTGATGTGCTGTCCTCTGACAGTGTCGTCTTGATTTCCTAGAACAACCTTCCTCCTCTCTCCCATGCCCAGTTCTGCCTTGAGACCTCCCAGCTCTTGCCCTCTTTTCCTCCCACTGTCTTTCTGCTCTCAAGGATGGAGGAATTCTGCAAGATGCACACAGCACCCATCAGGCCTGGGCTGGGGTCAAGGTGCTGAGGATCACCTGTTACAGATCATCCCTCTAAATCTCCATTTCCCTCCTGAGGGTCTAGATCAGCCTGGGTACAAGGGCACGGCCCAGCCCTCTGCAAGGTGCACGCAGGGCATATGCGGCCCTGGCTCTGGAGTCAACAGCCCTGGGTTTAAGTTCATCTCTGGGGCTTACCAGCTGCTAGAACTTAGGGTGGTGACTTGATCTCTCTAAATCTCAGTTTTTTTTCCTGCCTAGTGGGGATGACACTTCTTCCTGGAATTGCTATGGAGAGTAAAGGAGAGAATTTCCAGAAAGTCTTTAGCACTGTGCCCAAAACACAGTAAATACTCAGTATCAATTTCTGTTATTACTGTTGCTGTTCATGTGCACAGTCTCAAAAGCAGGAGTTCTGAACCAAGGCTCCAAGATGGAGCCCAAGGGATTTATGTGTCCATCCATGAAATTATATGCACATTGTTAAATGATCGTGCGTGCATCTAGAGGGATGAACTATCAGCATAAATTCAGAGGGGTCCCTGACCCTCATCCTGACGAAGTAGGAACTTGGGACAATATCTCATAGCAGTTAAGATGAGGAGCTCTGAGGTTGATCACCTGGGTCCAGATCCTGGCTCTGCCTTTTATGAGCTATGTGACCTGCTTCACTACTGCTCTCTCCAGTCTCCATCAACAATACAGGGCAGTAATAATAAGTCCTCCCTCGAGAGCACGAGACGACATGCTGCATGTCAAGCTTGGAAAAATGTCAGGCACATTGCATCCTGACATTATATGTGTGTGTGTTATACAAAATTATACAGATACAATTTTACTGCTATTTTTTATTATCAGGAGCCACTATCCCAAAGCCTACTTTTGATTTCCCACTCTCTACCTCCCCTGTTCTCTCCTGCTTCCCACTCTGTACCTGGGAATTGCTTTTCTGTCTGCATTCCCTATTTGTTGGTATCAAACATACCCCCTAAATTGGCAGAGGGAAGGAGCAGAGGATGGAAGGGAGGAGGTAGAATTAAAGACTGAGGTTCAGCAACCAGCCTGGGAAGAGGGGGTCAGGAAGAGAGGCTGGAGGCTCGAGGTCTGGGGGCTGGCAGGGCCCTGGAGACCCTGTCTTACATGGAGTCAGTAGTCAGGACCAGAGTCCAGCCTCTGGGAGAAGTAAACTAGCAAGAGTCCAGTGGAGTCCGGTCCCGGCCTGAGGAACTAGGGCGCAGGGCAGGCTGGGGCTCAGCAGGCAGGATTCAGCTGGATGGCCTGGGGCACCGAAGCCCAGCAGGTTCTGGAGAGTTCAGGATACTCAGCCCCCTGCCACCCTCCAGGAAGGGTGGAGGCCTGTCCACAGTCAGACTGGGCAGGACGGATCAGGGTGTGCGTACCAGCAGTCTACTGCTGAGCAGGCATGGGGACAGTGGATAATGATGGTGCATAATCTCATTAGAAACATCACAAATTCCTGGAAACAGAGTGAAACGACTCGGCTGAGGGACCAGTGATCGATGGCATTGGCAGGCCCGTCGCGCCTGGGTGGATTCACGGAGGAAGCTGCGCTGGCGGTGTCTGCTGGGAGCAGAGCGCTCCGAGGACGAGCAGGCTCACCCCCAAGGGGTCCCGGTGGGCCGCCAGCGGAGGCTGGCGTGAGGCGACGGGCTCCAGAAACCATGCCGCTCCCTCACACACGATTTCTTTCAATGACTCACAGCCCCGGGAAGTGATTAGAGAGGAAGATATTGAGAAATATATGTTTACTCAAATCCTACACTGGATCACAATGAAATACACATCATTAGCCATAAAAGCAGGATTAAGACAACAGCGCATTATTTGCAAATGATCAGCGGCCATGGGCACAGGCATAAACATGTGCCGAAGATGTAAATCTACGCAATGAATGCCTAGTTCTATTGCTACTAAAACACATTTCTTATGTCCTGCCTGGATTCATTCATGGCTGGGTCTTCATTCTTATTTGGTTCCTCTCCATTTAACAGACTCTATAAAGGATGGACTAAGGACTCGTATGTAAGCAACTAATACTGTGCCGTTCTAGGGAGTCAGGGCCCCTGGAGCTGCTGGGAAGGGCTCACAGACCCTCTTGAACAGGCTGCGGGTCAACAGCGTGGGCATCGCCTGGATCCTCACTGGGAGGTGCAAAATCTTGCTCCGCCCTCGCCCACAGACCTACAGAATCTGAATTGCCACTTTCCGCAAAACCCCAGGTGACCTGCGTGCACATTAAAGTTTGTGAAGCACCCATCTACACACCACTGTGTGCCAGTCTTCAGAAACCCTGGGGCTCCTGGTGATCCACATAAAATGATCGCTTCCTTCTTTCATGTGGTTTAACATTTCAAAATAAAGTGAATGCAAACAAAGCAAAGGAATGGTTATCCTGAAGATGCTTTTAAAATTGCACGCATATCTCTCCTCCAGCTCCTTTCTAGAATATTGGATTGCAACACCGCTACCCCCCAATCCAAGGGTCAGGGTTGGGGGAAGAATGTCCACATGTGGAACACTACTGATCTGCAGAGCAACAGCCCCCACGGTACAGGTGCGGAGGCTCCTGTGACTCTGAGAGGGGCAGCCCTAGAAGCACCAGCATCTGCACCGCTTCTTCCAGAAGACAGAAGTTCGCTGCCGCTTGCGGCTGGAAACTTCCATGTCGCAACCTGAGTGCCACTATCACACATCAGCTTTGGGTCCTTTCCCTGGGGCCTTGGACCCCAGCCATCATTTCCCCTAAGGGTCTCCTTTCTCCACGTAAACACCCCAAAGTCCTTCAACTTCCACCCTGCAACCTAAAAGACAACCCTCTTCATCTTGGTCATTCTCCTCCGGACCCACTTTCGTTTGTTCATATCCCTCTGTGGGTACGCATGCAGAGTAACAGAATTAAGTGTTTCCTTTTCTTCTACATTGAACTTTGTATTCATTGAAAATGCATTCTTATTATAAAAATGACATCACTATGTTACCAAAAAAATTAAATCCAGATTAAAAATAATCTATAAGCAACTCATCCCAATACCTATATTATTAGCATGCTTGTTGTTGTGTTTTCTTTCAATTATTTTTACCTGTGCGTATGTTCTTACATAGTGATACACATAATGCACAGGCAACTTTGTTGCCTGTCTTGATTTTCTTTTTTTTCTTTTTTTGGCCGCTTCCATTGATCTTTCATTTATTTATCTTTGTTCTTTTGGCCTGGGTGGGACTCCCATCGCAGTGGCCTCCCTCATCACAGAGCACCGGGTCTGGGTACACGTGCTCCAGAGCTCCAGCTCAGCAGTTGGACACATCCGTCCAGCTGCTCCGCGGCACGTGGGATCTTCCCAGGCCAGGATTGAACCGCGCCTTGCACTGCAAGGCGGTGATACAGAACAAATTTGCCCCCGTTATAAGTTTGTGAAGCACCCATCTACACACCACTGTGTGCCAGTCTTCAGAAACCCTGGGGCTCCTGGTGATCCACATAAAATGATCGCTTCCTTCTTTCATGTGGTTTAACATTTCAAAATAAAGTGAATGCAAACAAAGCAAAGGAATGGTTATCCTGAAGATGCTTTTAAAATTGCACGCATATCTCTCCTCCAGCTCCTTTCTAGAATATTGGATTGCAACACCGCTACCCCCCAATCCAAGGGTCAGGGTTGGGGGAAGAATGTCCACATGTGGAACACTACTGATCTGCAGAGCAACAGCCCCCACGGTACAGGTGCGGAGGCTCCTGTGACTCTGAGAGGGGCAGCCCTAGAAGCACCAGCATCTGCACCGCTTCTTCCAGAAGACAGAAGTTCGCTGCCGCTTGCGGCTGGAAACTTCCATGTCGCAACCTGAGTGCCACTATCACACATCAGCTTTGGGTCCTTTCCCTGGGGCCTTGGACCCCAGCCATCATTTCCCCTAAGGGTCTCCTTTCTCCACGTAAACACCCCAAAGTCCTTCAACTTCCACCCTGCAACCTAAAAGACAACCCTCTTCATCTTGGTCATTCTCCTCCGGACCCACTTTCGTTTGTTCATATCCCTCTGTGGGTACGCATGCAGAGTAACAGAATTAAGTGTTTCCTTTTCTTCTACATTGAACTTTGTATTCATTGAAAATGCATTCTTATTATAAAAATGACATCACTATGTTACCAAAAAAATTAAATCCAGATTAAAAATAATCTATAAGCAACTCATCCCAATACCTATATTATTAGCATGCTTGTTGTTGTGTTTTCTTTCAATTATTTTTACCTGTGCGTATGTTCTTACATAGTGATACACATAATGCACAGGCAACTTTGTTGCCTGTCTTGATTTTCTTTTTTTTCTTTTTTTGGCCGCTTCCATTGATCTTTCATTTATTTATCTTTGTTCTTTTGGCCTGGGTGGGACTCCCATCGCAGTGGCCTCCCTCATCACAGAGCACCGGGTCTGGGTACACGTGCTCCAGAGCTCCAGCTCAGCAGTTGGACACATCCGTCCAGCTGCTCCGCGGCACGTGGGATCTTCCCAGGCCAGGGATTGAACCGGCGCCCCTTGCACTGCAAGGCGGTGTCCTTACCCACTGGACCACCAGGGAAGCCCTGCCTTGCTTTTTTTGGGGGGGTGGGGGGTGGGGAAGGACAGGGGTGGGCGGGCCACTTCTATTGGTCTTTCATTTACCTATTTTCATCCATGTTTGTTCTTTGGCTCCTGTGGGCCTCCCATCACGGTGGCCTCTGTTGTCGCAGAGCACCAGCTCTGGGCGCACGTGCTCCAGAGCTCCAGCTCAGCAGTTGGACACATCGGTCCAGCTGCTCCACAGCACGTGGGATCCTCCCAGGCCAGGGATCGAACCGGCGCCCCTTGCACTGCAAGGCGGTGTCCTTACCCACTGGACCACCAGGGAAGCCCTGCCTTGCTTTTTGGGGGTGGGGTGGGGAAGGACAGGGGTGGGCGGGCCACTTCTATTGGTCTTTCATTTACCTATTTTCATCCATGTTTGTTCTTTGGCTCCTGTGGGCCTCCCATCACGGTGGCCTCTGTTGTCGCAGAGCACCAGCTCTGGGCGCACGTGCTCCAGAGCTCCAGCTCAGCAGTTGGACACATCGGTCCAGCTGCTCCACAGCACGTGGGATCCTCCCAGGCCAGGGATCGAACCGGCGCCCCTTGCACTGCAAGGTGGTGTCCTTACCCACTGGACCACCAGGGAAGCCCCATGCCTTGCTTTTTAAACGCCAATATTTTTTAATGCTGTGACAAATGACAACAGATCATCTTTAGCATCCCCTTCCATGGTGTAATGGAGACATAAATTCAGTCTCCCAGCCTGGCTTGGTCAGTTCAAAAGAAAAGAGGACAGTTTCTCCCACCAAGGCTCTCCAGTGGCAGCCCCTGCCTCGCTCTTCATACTGTGTCCAGTGGGGCCCAAATTCCCTCTGGTTTCATGAATGGAGCCCTCTCTGCTACTTGGAGCAGATGTCACCTGTTTGGTGGAAGTGGGGGGCGGGACCTAAATGCACAGGGTATTCATTCATTTATTTGTCCACTGGACAAATATTTCTTGAGACCTTCCATACAGAAGCAATGCACCAAGGGCTATTTTTCAATGGGAAGCAAGAGGGCTCTGGTCTCCTGAGTTCATGGTGCTTCTGGATGGCACCTCAAAGAGGTGCCAAAGCACAGGAAGAGGAGGGAACTGACATCCAGTGAGAACCCATAGCAGCCGGGCACTAGATATGCATACACCAGCCCGTTTGTTAGCAACAACTGTCCCATTTTACAGATGAGAAAAGAAGAAAAGGTACTGAGCCAGGGTCACAGGGTAGATTCAAATCCGGGGACCTGGCTAACTTCAAGACGCCTTCTGAGTTCCCTAGATTTGCATTGTGAGGCTGTGGTTCTCTCCTGACCCTCCATGGGGTCCTACAATCTCAAAAGGCCATTATGAGCCCACTCCCAATCATGTGCGTCAAGTATTTCACAGAAGACAAAAATAACAGAATATCACCTGATCTCGGGGATGTGATTACATTTGGAGAAAGGAGGGGAAAGGGAATTTTTTTACAGAAGCACATCAGCCAGGAGCATGATTTAGACAAAAGTGTAATTTAGAGACCTTATTTTTCATCTAGTCAGCTACCAAACATTTGTGTAATTTAAACCTTTTCAGTATCTGCTCTGACAACCAAGTATCCAGGGGTCGACTCAGTCTGCTGCTTATCGCCACCAGACTGAAAACTCTACTTCCCTCTTCATAATTACTCCAGGCAATCAGCACCAACTGATCAATCAAACAAAGAAAATTGCAGGTTTGAAGCTTTAATTAAATCTATCCGGCACTATCTAATTAAAGAAAATCTTTACACTGCTACATACTCCAAAATAGAAGGAACTTGCTCCTTTGGGGTTCTACAAATAATTCACCATATTGAGGTCTTCACCCAGCAGCAGAGAGAAGATGGTCATTCCATCCTTCTGTTCTTTTGGTCCAAGTTCAGGTAAATTCTAATCCTGAGGGGGGTGGGGAGCTATGGGAGAGGAATCACATCTCTGGTCATTTCCCTCTCACCCATCATGGTCCTTGGGGACTGCTAACGCTGTTGAGGCTACATTTCTCCCATCCCCCACTGCATCAGCCATCCGGGTGGCTGGAGGACACTGAAAAAAGCAGAGACAAAAAGCTGGGAACTAGTTACCTCTCGGGCCACCTCTTGTTAACATGGTACTTATTTGCCATTCGGAACCTCAGCTTTCACCTCTGCAAAACGGGGTCCAAAAAAGGACACCGGGGATTGCTGAGAGAAGAAGACAGCTCAGTGTCTCTGGGAAGCTTGAACAACCAGAGCTGGGAGGAGAAATGCTCGGCACTCAGAGGTGTGTGATTCCAAACCTGGCTTGGTTTGCAAGAACTCCTCTGGTCTTTATTCTTCCAACTACTAAGGGTTAGCTTTCTGCAATTACTGTCCCATTTTACAGATGAGAAAAGAAGAAAAGGTACTGAGCCAGGGTCACAGGGTAGATTCAAATCCGGGGACCTGGCTAACTTCAAGACGCCTTCTGAGTTCCCTAGATTTGCATTGTGAGGCTGTGGTTCTCTCCTGACCCTCCATGGGGTCCTACAATCTCAAAAGGCCATTATGAGCCCACTCCCAATCATGTGCGTCAAGTATTTCACAGAAGACAAAAATAACAGAATATCACCTGATCTCGGGGATGTGATTACATTTGGAGAAAGGAGGGGAAAGGGAATTTTTTTACAGAAGCACATCAGCCAGGAGCATGATTTAGACAAAAGTGTAATTTAGAGACCTTATTTTTCATCTAGTCAGCTACCAAACATTTGTGTAATTTAAACCTTTTCAGTATCTGCTCTGACAACCAAGTATCCAGGGGTCGACTCAGTCTGCTGCTTATCGCCACCAGACTGAAAACTCTACTTCCCTCTTCATAATTACTCCAGGCAATCAGCACCAACTGATCAATCAAACAAAGAAAATTGCAGGTTTGAAGCTTTAATTAAATCTATCCGGCACTATCTAATTAAAGAAAATCTTTACACTGCTACATACTCCAAAATAGAAGGAACTTGCTCCTTTGGGGTTCTACAAATAATTCACCATATTGAGGTCTTCACCCAGCAGCAGAGAGAAGATGGTCATTCCATCCTTCTGTTCTTTTGGTCCAAGTTCAGGTAAATTCTAATCCTGAGGGGGGTGGGGAGCTATGGGAGAGGAATCACATCTCTGGTCATTTCCCTCTCACCCATCATGGTCCTTGGGGACTGCTAACGCTGTTGAGGCTACATTTCTCCCATCCCCCACTGCATCAGCCATCCGGGTGGCTGGAGGACACTGAAAAAAGCAGAGACAAAAAGCTGGGAACTAGTTACCTCTCGGGCCACCTCTTGTTAACATGGTACTTATTTGCCATTCGGAACCTCAGCTTTCACCTCTGCAAAACGGGGTCCAAAAAAGGACACCGGGGATTGCTGAGAGAAGAAGACAGCTCAGTGTCTCTGGGAAGCTTGAACAACCAGAGCTGGGAGGAGAAATGCTCGGCACTCAGAGGTGTGTGATTCCAAACCTGGCTTGGTTTGCAAGAACTCCTCTGGTCTTTATTCTTCCAACTACTAAGGGTTAGCTTTCTGCAATTATCTGTGGACAATGATGAATTCTTGCTATGAATGATAAATTCCTGAAATAGAGCTAGACTCTTGGAGCCAGGATTGGTCACCTTTCCCTTTTGCTGTAGAGTGGTTATGTAAGCCTAAGAAACACTGTCTGTGATGTGTTGCTCTAGGGCTTTGGAGAACAGAGAAGTTGAATGTGCCTTTACCCAGTGGCCAGATGATCTTGAAGACCCCAACCACTCATTAAGACCCCTCTGGGACAAAATAGTCAAGTTGGAAAGGTGGAGCCAAGGTATACAATTCCTTCCTTGATAAGAATGCCACTGCTTGTTAAGGGATAGAAGTGGCCATGGTGATGAGGAAGACTAAATCTGGAGGGGACAGGGAAGACCTCCCAAGGTGCAGAGAAGTGTACTAATATAAACCTTTGGGCAGTATTTAATGTACTGCCTGGCCAGTCTCCAAGATGCTCAAGGGCAACATGAGGTTCCATGATTTCACCAGCCAGAAGCAGTCTACACTGACTTCACTGCCTTCATGTTAGCTGAGGAGCCTAATCCAGTGCAGCTCTGGGGGACAGGTGCCATAAACATGTGCCTGGGTGTCTATCATGTTACCTGAAGCTACCAACGGATATGTTTCCTCTCCCTTAAATTTCCATAATTAAATCTGCTGGGCTCTGAGAAAGGAACGACATGTAAGAAGCACAGTCCAACATAACAGGTACCATGGAGACAACTGAAGATAAATGGAGACCCCAAACTCATTTCAGATTTTTACTCCAAAGTCACCTTCTTAGTTACAGCTTCCTTGACCACCCTATTAAAATCTCACCACTTGCACTGCACATGCTTTCCCTGGTGTGTATTTCCTTCACAGCATTTAAGTAACTTTCCAGATGAGTGGAATCGGAAAGGCAAAAGGCAAAAAGTACACGTGACCACTGTACTCTAACTGAAGAGTTGTTCTCCATGGAGTACAGGTGGACAATTCTAATGACACTCTACATCATGGAACCGAACAACCAGAGCTGGGAGGAGAAATGCTCGGCACTCAGAGGTGTGTGATTCCAAACCTGGCTTGGTTTGCAAGAACTCCTCTGGTCTTTATTCTTCCAACTACTAAGGGTTAGCTTTCTGCAATTATCTGTGGACAATGATGAATTCTTGCTATGAATGATAAATTCCTGAAATAGAGCTAGACTCTTGGAGCCAGGATTGGTCACCTTTCCCTTTTGCTGTAGAGTGGTTATGTAAGCCTAAGAAACACTGTCTGTGATGTGTTGCTCTAGGGCTTTGGAGAACAGAGAAGTTGAATGTGCCTTTACCCAGTGGCCAGATGATCTTGAAGACCCCAACCACTCATTAAGACCCCTCTGGGACAAAATAGTCAAGTTGGAAAGGTGGAGCCAAGGTATACAATTCCTTCCTTGATAAGAATGCCACTGCTTGTTAAGGGATAGAAGTGGCCATGGTGATGAGGAAGACTAAATCTGGAGGGGACAGGGAAGACCTCCCAAGGTGCAGAGAAGTGTACTAATATAAACCTTTGGGCAGTATTTAATGTACTGCCTGGCCAGTCTCCAAGATGCTCAAGGGCAACATGAGGTTCCATGATTTCACCAGCCAGAAGCAGTCTACACTGACTTCACTGCCTTCATGTTAGCTGAGGAGCCTAATCCAGTGCAGCTCTGGGGGACAGGTGCCATAAACATGTGCCTGGGTGTCTATCATGTTACCTGAAGCTACCAACGGATATGTTTCCTCTCCCTTAAATTTCCATAATTAAATCTGCTGGGCTCTGAGAAAGGAACGACATGTAAGAAGCACAGTCCAACATAACAGGTACCATGGAGACAACTGAAGATAAATGGAGACCCCAAACTCATTTCAGATTTTTACTCCAAAGTCACCTTCTTAGTTACAGCTTCCTTGACCACCCTATTAAAATCTCACCACTTGCACTGCACATGCTTTCCCTGGTGTGTATTTCCTTCACAGCATTTAAGTAACTTTCCAGATGAGTGGAATCGGAAAGGCAAAAGGCAAAAAAAAGTACACGTGACCACTGTACTCTAACTGAAGAGTTGTTCTCCATGGAGTACAGGTGGACAATTCTAATGACACTCTACATCATGGAACCGAACAATTCAGATGCTGGATGGCTTCTCCCAGGGAGAAGCCAAGAGTCTCACTGTTAGAGTGGAAAGTTCCAAATAAGTGAAGGGAGGAGGCTAGAACGATCCATGTGGTACCAGACTCGATTTGGAGAGTTCAGTATGAACCCTCACTTAGCTGAATACATATACAGATGATACATATAAAAATATTTATAGATATGTATATATACATGAGTTAGGAAACATGCACCTATTCCTTTGCTCTGTTGGCTGAGAGGGCCTACAAGAAATGATACCTCAATAGTAATGAGCACACCTAGTGCACCTTGATTTCTAGTACCATTGCCAAGTTAAAGGATGCAAAGCTCATTAGTTCAAAGAGCTCCGGCGAGGCAATAACAGCAATAACAACATCAATGACAAAAGCTCACAATGATGGGGAAATGCCAAAGGAAGCTATAGGAGCCAACTGAAAGAGTCTCCATGGCCAAATATTTCCAGTTTGTGCAGACAAAATAAGTAAACTAGTACTGGATTATAACCCAGTGTAAAAAATAAATACCCATGATTCCACCTGATATAAGTAAATTAAGAAGCGAAGGAAAATAGTTCTCTCCTGCAGAAGAATTCCAAGTAATTTACATAGCTATTCTGCCCTCAAGATGAAGCTGGCTCTCAACTCTGTCAGTGTGGGCTGCACATAGGGACTTCCTTCCAAAGAGCATGGCACTTGACAGTGGAGAAGCCTGACCACATGATCTCAACCAGGTGATCAAGACCAGCATCAACAGAGGTGAGTCATGTTGATGAAATGTAGCCTTGAGATGATGTGATGAAAAGGGGGCCTTCCTTCCAAAAACACATTCCTCCAGTCTAAGTCTGAGAACATCAGACAATCTCAACTGAAGGACATTCTACATAGCACCTGACCCATATTCCTCAAAGCTGTCATTCATCAAAAACAAGGAAAGCCTGCAAAACTGTCACAGCCAAAAGAGCCTAAAGAGACAGAAGGACCAAACATTGTGCTTTTTCCTGGATGTGATCCTAGAACAGAACAAAGATATTAGGTTAAAAACTAGTGAAGCGTGTGTGCTTCGGAAGCACATAGACTAAAACTGAAACCATACAGAGAAGATGAGCATGGCCCCTGCGCAAGGATGACATGCACATTTGTGAAGTGTTCCATATTTAAAAAAAAAAAAAAGCTGGTAAAGCTAACTCATTAGTTGCTCAGTCATGTCTGACTCCTTGGACTCCATAGACTGTAGCCTGCCAGGCTCCTCTATCCATGGGATTCTCCAGGCAAGAATACTGGGGTGGTTGCCCTTCCCTTCTACAGGGCATCTTCTCCACTCAGGAATCACTCCCCTGTTGACTCAAATGGTAAAGAGTCTGCCTGCAATGCAAGAGACTCAGGTTCTATCCCTGGATCAGGAAGATTCCCTGGAGAAAGGAATGGCAACCCACTCCAGTATTCTTGACGGGAGAATCCCATGAACAGAGAAGCCTGGCAGGCTACAGTCGATGGGGTTACAATGAATCTGAGTGACTAACACACCCCTCACCCAGATGCCCTTACTATTTAGACAGAGGCAAGAGACTAGGAAGGATAAGTAAACTAGTACTGGATTATAACCAGTAAAAATAATACCCATATTCCACTGATATAAGTAAATTCAGAACAAAATAAGTATTCGAGAAGGAAAATATCTCCTGCAGAAGAATTCCAAGTAATTTACATAGCTATTCTGCCCTCAAGATGAAGCTGGCTCTCAACTCTGTCAGTGTGGGCTGCACATAGGGACTTCCTTCCAAAGAGCATGGCACTTGACAGTGGAGAAGCCTGACCACATGATCTCAACCAGGTGATCAAGACCAGCATCAACAGAGGTGAGTCATGTTGATGAAATGTAGCCTTGAGATGATGTGATGAAAAGGGGGCCTTCCTTCCAAAAACACATTCCTCCAGTCTAAGTCTGAGAACATCAGACAATCTCAACTGAAGGACATTCTACATAGCACCTGACCCATATTCCTCAAAGCTGTCATTCATCAAAAACAAGGAAAGCCTGCAAAACTGTCACAGCCAAAAGAGCCTAAAGAGACAGAAGGACCAAACATTGTGCTTTTTCCTGGATGTGATCCTAGAACAGAACAAAGATATTAGGTTAAAAACTAGTGAAGCGTGTGTGCTTCGGAAGCACATAGACTAAAACTGAAACCATACAGAGAAGATGAGCATGGCCCCTGCGCAAGGATGACATGCACATTTGTGAAGTGTTCCATATTTAAAAAGACAAAGCTGGTAAAGCTAACTCATTAGTTGCTCAGTCATGTCTGACTCCTTGGACTCCATAGACTGTAGCCTGCCAGGCTCCTCTATCCATGGGATTCTCCAGGCAAGAATACTGGGGTGGTTGCCCTTCCCTTCTACAGGGCATCTTCTCCACTCAGGAATCACTCCCCTGTTGACTCAAATGGTAAAGAGTCTGCCTGCAATGCAAGAGACTCAGGTTCTATCCCTGGATCAGGAAGATTCCCTGGAGAAAGGAATGGCAACCCACTCCAGTATTCTTGACGGGAGAATCCCATGAACAGAGAAGCCTGGCAGGCTACAGTCGATGGGGTTACAATGAATCTGAGTGACTAACACACCCCTCACCCAGATGCCCTTACTATTTAGACAGAGGCAAGAGACTAGGAAGGAGGCTGCTGTGACAATCAAGGCAAAAGGTGGCGATCTGGACCACAGTGGTGACAGCAGAGTGAGTTGGAATGGGTGGGCTTTGGAGAGTATTGTAATGACAAGATGACTAACGTTTACTTAATGCTTACCATGTGTCCAGCATGTTCTGCACACTTTCTGCTTGCAGGGTAGTCAAATCTTTACAACTTCCCTAAGGGTAGGTACTACTCTAATCCCTACTTTGTTGATATAGAAACTGAGACTCAGAGAAAAGTGACTTTCTCAGCATCACAGAACCAGTAAGAGTCAGAACGGGGAGTTGAACCCAGGCAAGCTGGCTCCAAAGGCCCTTTCCTAACCACCACACCACATGCATGCTCTGCTGGGGCTACAGGTGATACAAGAGAGAGGACTAAAACCAGAACCACATTGTGGTGCCAAGAAGAATCCACCAAAAGTCAAGAGCACAAATAAAGTTGCTTAAAATATATTATATCTTATCAGTCAATGGCCTAATTGTTAGGCACAAGGGCCAGACCATCCAGGAGCTTCATCTCCCCGAAAGCAAAGAAAACCATGTGTCAGTTCTAGAAAGCTAATGGACTCTGCTATCTAGAAATTTCACCGACCTCTAGTTTCTAAAATAAATTTCTAAATGCCAAGACTAGGAGTTTGCAATGGCTGAGAAAGCACTAGCTACAGTGACAGATAAAGCCTGGACTCTGGGAGGTCCAAGTTTGTATATAAGTCTATGTCTAGTTTTTATGTCTCATTTATATAAAATATAGTCAATCAGCAGTCAAGGGAGGAGGTGGGTCCTACCTCATAAGATCAACAAGGCATGCAGGCTTCTTACATTTGTCTCCAGGGAAAGAGATAGAGCAGATTACAAGGGAGCTTTTCTGGGCCGAGCCAGGGAGGGGTGCCATTGCTTCACCTGCTTTCTACTGACCACTAAGTTACACAGGTCCCCTCCATGCAAAGGAGGCTGAGAAATATTGACCCTGGGTGGGCACTGTTTCACACAGACAACGCTGCCCTGCGGAAGAGAAGCAAGAGTGATGGCGGACCGTTAGCCTTCTCTGCCACACTGTTTAACAGGCCATGGAAAAATAAAGCCTTATGCCAAAGATAAATGGCAAAATTGCTGAGAAAGCCAAGAGCAGCACCTGAATATGACAGAACTAATCCAGGAAGATCATGAGTACTTTACAGCCCTTCTGCATACTTCTCCAGTTTCACTCACACAATTTCACCATGGGGAGAAGCTTTGGAGTTCTCTTAGACTTAAGTCCTCAATTTATAAGTCAGGAAAATGCAGCTGGCCCTGAGAAGAGACAGAAGCTAGTGATGGTCACAAGCACACTAGTGGCCATGCTGGGCCAGAACCCATGTCTCCTCGCTCCACTCC
The DNA here is from genome assembly GCA_022376925.1 of Tragulus kanchil. Lineage (NCBI taxonomy): Eukaryota > Metazoa > Chordata > Mammalia > Artiodactyla > Tragulidae > Tragulus > Tragulus kanchil. Next base: position 129,764,520 of record JAIOJX010000032.1, on the reverse strand, counting down.
TGGCTGTTGGTGCCACATCTGGTGACAGCTCAGAACCACCCAAGGAAGCAATGCCATGGCTCTCTGTTCATGTAAAGGCTGAAAATTGGCTTTCTTTTATACTTCCTTTAAGGAAATGAAGAGCTCAGTGCTTGGGAGGTGCTTAACTGGGGACCAAGTCGGCTGACAAATAGAGTAAATGACAAAATTACCAAACCTGCCTCTCCCTGAGGACAACACCCCAGGGTTACCAGAGTCCCCTATGCCTTGATTTCTGCTGCCCCCAGAGGTTCAGGGAATGAGTTGAGGATAAAGAAGGGGATACACTCCTATCTCAGCAGCACCCCTGTTGGCCACCACTTGCAAGAAACAGGGGAAGGAGGGTGAAGAAGAAGCTATCTCCATTCTGAGGTGATGCATCTTTGGCAACATCTGGTGATCTGGAGGGCAGGACTGATTATGCGGAGGCATGTAGGCAATGCAGCCTTTTAGCCCAAGACTCAGGCTCTGTGGGGCCTTACATTTTGGCTGCTATTGAGTAGCAGACTTGGCGAATGAGCAAGGTGAGGCTTTGCCACACAAATTCACTTTGACCTTGAACCACAGGGTCCTACTGTGAAGGGAGAGATTGCTCAGAACCCCGACACTGCTGCCCACCTGGCTTTGTATATCGCCTGCTGCCAACCCCTCCCCCATCACGTCTGCCCAAACCCACCCTCTGGCATTAAGTAAAGGAGCACATGGCTGCCCATGCATCTCTGCAGTTGCAGACCCTGCTTCCTCCTTTCGGCCATCCCTCTTCAGCCTTGGTGTGGCTATGCAGACCTGTGTGAATATGAACTTTTTTTAAAAAAAATTTATTGGAGTATAGTTGCTTTACAAGGTTGTATTTGTTTCCACTATACAGCAAAGTGAATCAGTTACACGTACACATGTATCCCCTCTCTTTTGGATTTTCTTCCCATTTAGGTTACCATAGAGCCCTGAGAAGAGTTCCCTGAGCTATACAGTAGGTTCTCATGAGTTATCTATTTTGTGCATAGTATCACTATTGATAATACAGGTTTTTGAATGCATCTCCCCCAGGGCAGGTAGCCTGAGACTCGGCTTCCTTAGTGATAAAAATGGAAGTGATAAATTTCACCTGTGGGAAAATTGGGAAGACTGAGTGAGCTATGGAACATCAAGCACTTGGCATACAACAAGTAAATATTTATTCCAACAATGCTAACTCTCCTCTAAGTCCATCTAAGTCATCAGAGCTCATCGTCCAAGGGGATAAGCAGATCGCATCCCCGAAAATCCTATTGTGTTTCCTGCCCCAAATGTCTGGGCCCACAGGAGGGGTCAGTGATCTCATGGGAAACCTCAGCCGATCCCCCAAAGCTGGCCAGGGGAAAGACGAACAAAACTGACAGTGGTTACTCAGAAAGACGGGAGGCTGTCCTGTCCCAGGTAGCCCCACCTAGGAGTATCTGCAGACCACAGCCTCTGCACACTTCAGCTGACTCCTTCCTAATCAGAGATAACTTCCTTGATTAAATATGACACTCCTACCAATAGGTTTGCCTCCGGATGGCAAATTTGCCCGCATTTAGGATGAATCATACATATTTACTTTTCAGATGTTAGGGGTTTGATAAAATCCATAATGCCTTTGGCCTCAAGCCCTCTCCCTATTAATTATTAAACCCTTGTGTGTTTCGAGGGTAATTGAATCCATGTTTCTAATTAGTTTACACTTAATTCATCAGAACAATTTTTAAAGGGCTGATGGATGTCCCAATAAGCCTCATGGGCAGTTTAATGAATCTTTATTTAAAAAGAAATTGGACACACACCAAACTGTTAACAGCCAGTGTCCTCCAGGGAGCAGGGTTGGGACAGGACCTGGGAAAAGAGGCATTTGTGGTTTTTCACTCTATACAGTGTTGTATGGCTTGATTTTTTTTTTTTAAATACTGAGTTTCTGTTACTTTTACTATTTTAAAGAAACTACTTAAAAAGGAAAATGGAACAATTTTTTTAAAGGGAGGTAGAGTGAATGCAAATGAGTCCCAAGCAGTCAGAAGGCATTTGGCATGGAGAAGGGAAGTCTGAATTCTGGCCCTGGGAGACCTGCGGTCCCTTCCTCCATTAGCCACATAGTATCTAAGAGACCTTAGCTACTTACCTAACCTCTGCAAAGAAAGTGAACACTACTCATCTCAGGGGGGTGTGGCTGAATTATTACATAAGATGTGTTAGGCCTGTTTAGGATCTTTTGGCGTGTCCCTGTTTCCATCCTGTAAGCTTCCCAGCATGCATGCGAGGCTGCTGGCGATCTGGCCTGGCCACACCCCCACCTCCCACCACAGTCCACCCCTAGTGAACCCAGGAACCATCTGGCCTTTCTCCTGATTTTGCCTTCACTTGCTCACACACTATTCTCTTGACTTTAAACACTCTTCTGCACCCTTCCTTCCATACCCTATTGGGAATCCCTTCTTCCAATTCATTCATTCACTCCATAGATATTTGTTGAGCATCTCCTATGGGTCAGGGCCTGGAGATGCAGTGGAGAATAAGAAAGTGTCTCTAGTGAAGGAGTCAACAGTCTTGTGAGGGAAATGGGTAGAAATCTAAGAATCAGACACCATGCTCATGTAAAGCCATGAGGAACAGACGCACAGTCATCTGAGGGGTAAAAAAGGAGGGTTGGATCAGGTTGAGAAGGAGGGATATCATAGAGGATTCCCCAGGTGAGAAAATGACAAATGAGTTGAGATATGAAAAATGAGCCAGCGTTCACTCAGCAAAGGGGCTGATGGAGGGCCGGCATCCCAGGTTCACAGATTAGCACCTACAAGAATCTCCTCGTGACTGCGTGCATCAGGCTCCCTAGTCATGACCTTCTGGACTACCTTCGCCTGCTTATTTATCTGTTTCCCCAAAGAGACTTTCACCTTAAAAGTCGAGGCTGTCTTGTCAACTGTTGTTTCTCCAACACATGGTGTTCCTGATAGGCATTCAACACATGCTGAATAAATGACAGTCACTGAAGGAATGTGTCCGGCACGGTTGCTGGCCCTCGAGAGGTGCTTGGTGTCATCACTTTTTCGTTCTCCTTTCCAGCATCCTCCCTCTGTTTCAGTCTTAAACAGGACTGCTCCCTCATCCCCATGGGTCCTTCTAGCCACCTCCTGAGCACAAGAGCACATTCTCAAAGCATTCTGGGGAGAGGGTGCTCCAAGGACAACCCTATTGGTAGGCACACTTTTTAAGAAATCCAGGAGGCATGTCGTGTAGGGTTCTCTGCTGCAATGCACAGGCATAAGACAACAGTAAATCTGACAAATTTGTGGATCAGTTACAACTTTCAAACAGGTGTCTAATGCCAGTTGAGTGAAATCTGCAACCAGCCCCAAATGACTAAAACTGCACTCTACCTTAGGCGGATGGCAGAATGTGTATTACCAGCAATGGAGGAACCAGCTGCAGTGTTCCCCATAACTTGAGCCCAAATGTCTAAATTAAGGGATGCTCAGCTGTGCTTAACTGGTGGCCCCGGCCAAATCACATCACTTCCACTTTAAACACTCTTTTTTTGCACCTTTTATTTGGGAATCCCTTCTTCCAATTCATTCACTCCATAGATATTTGTTGAGCATCTCCTATGGGTCAGGGCCTGGAGATGCAGTGGAGAATAAGAAAGTGTCTCTAGTGAAGGAGTCAACAGTCTTGTGAGGGAAATGGGTAGAAATCTAAGAATCAGACACCATGCTCATGTAAAGCCATGAGGAACAGACGCACAGTCATCTGAGGGGTAAAAAAGGAGGGTTGGATCAGGTTGAGAAGGAGGGATATCATAGAGGATTCCCCAGGTGAGAAAATGACAAATGAGTTGAGATATGAAAAATGAGCCAGCGTTCACTCAGCAAAGGGGCTGATGGAGGGCCGGCATCCCAGGTTCACAGATTAGCACCTACAAGAATCTCCTCGTGACTGCGTGCATCAGGCTCCCTAGTCATGACCTTCTGGACTACCTTCGCCTGCTTATTTATCTGTTTCCCCAAAGAGACTTTCACCTTAAAAGTCGAGGCTGTCTTGTCAACTGTTGTTTCTCCAACACATGGTGTTCCTGATAGGCATTCAACACATGCTGAATAAATGACAGTCACTGAAGGAATGTGTCCGGCACGGTTGCTGGCCCTCGAGAGGTGCTTGGTGTCATCACTTTTTCGTTCTCCTTTCCAGCATCCTCCCTCTGTTTCAGTCTTAAACAGGACTGCTCCCTCATCCCCATGGGTCCTTCTAGCCACCTCCTGAGCACAAGAGCACATTCTCAAAGCATTCTGGGGAGAGGGTGCTCCAAGGACAACCCTATTGGTAGGCACACTTTTTAAGAAATCCAGGAGGCATGTCGTGTAGGGTTCTCTGCTGCAATGCACAGGCATAAGACAACAGTAAATCTGACAAATTTGTGGATCAGTTACAACTTTCAAACAGGTGTCTAATGCCAGTTGAGTGAAATCTGCAACCAGCCCCAAATGACTAAAACTGCACTCTACCTTAGGCGGATGGCAGAATGTGTATTACCAGCAATGGAGGAACCAGCTGCAGTGTTCCCCATAACTTGAGCCCAAATGTCTAAATTAAGGGATGCTCAGCTGTGCTTAACTGGTGCAGGCATCACCAGTGCCCTAGAAGCTTTCTAACACACAGTGATGTAGTTTGTTAGCAGCATCTCCATAGATTCTGTTTGCTTATGTTCTATTAGAGCACTTCATCCCACATGAAACTGCAGTGCAATAGGAAGTTTGCCAGCACGGAAAGGCCACCTAATTGTGCAAAAGCAGAGATGTGGGGGTAGTTTCAGTAATTCATCCAGTCGGGGCTGACACTGCATTATCTAGCAGGCTCTTGGTTCTTTTCTTGCTCATTTCCAAACTCCTACAGGCTCCCCAGCCTTCAGGACCAGTTTCCTACTTCCATTTCCAACCCCGGTCCATTAGGAGAAGAAACTGATCAGCTTCTATTGTCAATTTAATTTCAAGCAGCCAGACGCTGCCTTCTGGCACCCTGGGATGTTGCTGCTTGTGAATAGCGCTAGATGAAATGTGAGATGCTTTCAAGAAGATGGCTGTGAACTTCTGGTGGAGAAAGGAGTTGTTGGGAGATGAACGGCGTCTGCATCCAGAACAAGCCGCATGCAGTGTGCCTTCGGGCACCTCTTCCTCAGCGATGCCAGGGGCAGCCGAGAGCTCCCTATGTGCAGAGAAGGAAACTGAGGCTCGATGAGTTGACTTTCTTGCCCAAAGTCACCGGTACAGAAATAGGATTAGCAACCATGGACATCTGATGCTAAAAGCTTTAACTCCTCCTTAATTGCCTACCTCAGGATTTCTCAGCCTCAACCCCAAGGGCATTTGTGACTGTCTTATGCATAGTAGCACTTAGCAGCATCCCTGGCCTTGACCCACTAGATGCCATAGCCCCTTTTCAGTCGTGACAACCAAAAATGTTTCCATACATTGTCAAGTGTTTCCTTGGAACCCAAATCACCTGCAGTTGAGAATCACTGTTCTATCTCATGTCTTATACATTTATTGGGTGTGTATGTGTGTGTGTTTGCTTAGTTGTGTGTTCTAATTATTTTTCCCCCAACATATAAGTATTTCTTTTGCTTACATCTCATCACAGCTTAAAGCAGTTTGCACACATTATATAATGAAATCCTTACCAACCTACCTATGAAGTAGATGCAGATACATCCACTTCACAGATGAGAATACTGAGGATAAGAGTCAAAGTGTCTTGTCTATGCCAAGGAGCAGTTAGCAAGGAGCTTTGGGAAATCACATCTTGCATGTGCAAGATGTGTATTTCACTGCAGGGCTGAGCCACAGCCAAATGTGGTAGCAGGCTTGATTCCCAGCCTCCAGGAGCTTGACTCTAATTAGAAAGGAAGTTTGCTGTTCACAACAGAACCCATTAGCTGGCAGCTGGGGAAAGTCAAGTATAAAGAGGGTTGAGGACTGGAGTGGGAAGGTGACTCTAGCCTTTGGCTGGAATGCATCCATAAGTAATGTAAAAAGGATTGAAAGTAGGGGAAGAAAAGAGAAATGCATTGAAATGCACAAAGAGTAGAATTACAAAACTTATGCCGGTCAAGTCTGAGACAGAAAACCCAAGCAATGCAGAGAGAACTCCACTGCAGGCTTCTTACCAGCCCCACAGCCCACTGCCGGGCCACCTTGGGATCAGCAATGCCAGCCACAACAAATGCCTTCCCTTGAATCCAATCTCTCCTCCAATGCCCGTCCTCCATTTCTGTAGCCCCCTGACGTAAAAAAGTCTAATGGGCACGTCACAGACAAAAGCATCAAAACAGGCACCAGAGTGCCCCGGTGCACTCTGCATTCCTAAAAGCAGAAGGGCAGAGAAGCGTGTGAATAACCTGTAGGGGCCACCAAGGGATCTACAGCAGGTGGCTCACACTCAACACCCCTGTGAGGTGGGTCAGTGCCACTTCTATTCTATAGACGAGGCACAGAGAAGCCAAACCCTGCACAAGTCATGGCACAAATGAATGTAGAGGCCAGCTGGGTATAACTCTGAGCTTGTCACCCCTATACTCTGTCTCCCAGGAAAACACAATAAGAGGAGGTGACCTACTTGTTCTGTTCAACAAATGAAGGCAAACAATGCACAAAATGCCCCAGGAGGCCATGAGAACACATCCTCTTAGAGACTGGATTTGCTAGGACTTGGCTTGCTTTCTTAGAGCATCTCATCACAGCTTAAAGCAGTTTGCACACATTATATAATGAAATCCTTACCAACCTACCTATGAAGTAGATGCAGATACATCCACTTCACAGATGAGAATACTGAGGATAAGAGTCAAAGTGTCTTGTCTATGCCAAGGAGCAGTTAGCAAGGAGCTGGAACTCACATCTTGCATGTGCAAGATGTGTATTTCACTGCAGGGCTGAGCCACAGCCAAATGTGGTAGCAGGCTTGATTCCCAGCCTCCAGGAGCTTGACTCTAATTAGAAAGGAAGTTTGCTGTTCACAACAGAACCCATTAGCTGGCAGCTGGGGAAAGTCAAGTATAAAGAGGGTTGAGGACTGGAGTGGGAAGGTGACTCTAGCCTTTGGCTGGAATGCATCCATAAGTAATGTAAAAAGGATTGAAAGTAGGGGAAGAAAAGAGAAATGCATTGAAATGCACAAAGAGTAGAATTACAAAACTTATGCCGGTCAAGTCTGAGACAGAAAACCCAAGCAATGCAGAGAGAACTCCACTGCAGGCTTCTTACCAGCCCCACAGCCCACTGCCGGGCCACCTTGGGATCAGCAATGCCAGCCACAACAAATGCCTTCCCTTGAATCCAATCTCTCCTCCAATGCCCGTCCTCCATTTCTGTAGCCCCCTGACGTAAAAAAGTCTAATGGGCACGTCACAGACAAAAGCATCAAAACAGGCACCAGAGTGCCCCGGTGCACTCTGCATTCCTAAAAGCAGAAGGGCAGAGAAGCGTGTGAATAACCTGTAGGGGCCACCAAGGGATCTACAGCAGGTGGCTCACACTCAACACCCCTGTGAGGTGGGTCAGTGCCACTTCTATTCTATAGACGAGGCACAGAGAAGCCAAACCCTGCACAAGTCATGGCACAAATGAATGTAGAGGCCAGCTGGGTATAACTCTGAGCTTGTCACCCCTATACTCTGTCTCCCAGGAAAACACAATAAGAGGAGGTGACCTACTTGTTCTGTTCAACAAATGAAGGCAAACAATGCACAAAATGCCCCAGGAGGCCATGAGAACACATCCTCTTAGAGACTGGATTTCGCATTAGGTTGACTTGGCTTGCTTTCTGCTTCCAAGCCAGACACTGTGGAGTCCTCCTCCACCCTTTCCTCTTTCATACTCCCACTGGACAATCCCTATCAACCCATCCTTAACTCCAAGGACCACACTTTCCCATAGCATTATACAGCATTATGCACCATATTTTCTCTTCATGATTCTAGCTCAGGTTACCATTGTCTCTTGCCTGGCCTAGCAGTCACCAGCCTGGCCCCGAATCTAGTGCATTTTCCACACTGCAGCCAGAGCAATGCCCAAATCCTCCAATTAAAGACCTTCATTGGACAGGCATCTACCAAATACCTGCCACCAACATTACACATAAAGGCAAAAGGCAGTCTATGTCAAGATCAAGAACAAGGTAAGGATGTCTACCCTGACCACGTCCATTCAATATACTGAATGTGTTCAACATTCCATCCAGTGTGATTAAGCATACATTAGTAGCATCCAGATTGAAAAGGAGGAACTAAAATGGTCTTTTTATTCATAGATATTTAAAAAACTATCGGCAAGATCATGGGATACAAGATCAATACACAAACATCAATTGTATGTCTATAATATTATAAACAACAAATCATTCAAAAATAAAATAATTCTATTCACAACAGCAAATCAAAAAGAATAAAAATCTTGGAGACTTCCAGTTCAAGATGGAGAATCATGAAAACATGTTAAACTCTCCTTCAATGTGACCTCTTAAGTTGTCATAGAAATAGTCTAAGGTATATGAAAAAAAGACTATGTATATCCATGGGGAAACTAGGAAAAAGAGACAGACAGACCTACATGCTACAAAGTCGAAGGATTTCTACAAGCTGGAGTGCTGGTGAGATCTGACTAAGAAAAAGGCTCACTAGGCAGGATGGTGACAGAGGAATATCGCTTAAAATATGTACTCCAGAAGAATGAAGATCAGAGACGAGGCAAAGCCAACTTGTCCTAAGGATGGAGAAATGCAAATAACAGTAAGGAAGTTTACACAGAGACAAGGGTCATGGCACAAATGAAGGTAGAGGCCAGCTGGGTATAACTCTGAGCTTGTCACCCCTATACTCTGTCTCCCAGGAAAACACAATAAGAGGAGGTGACCTACTTGTTCTGTTCAACAAATGAAGGCAAACAATGCACAAAATGCCCCAGGAGGCCATGAGAACACATCCTCTTAGAGACTGGATTTCGCATTAGGTTGACTTGGCTTGCTTTCTGCTTCCAAGCCAGACACTGTGGAGTCCTCCTCCACCCTTTCCTCTTTCATACTCCCACTGGACAATCCCTATCAACCCATCCTTAACTCCAAGGACCACACTTTCCCATAGCATTATACAGCATTATGCACCATATTTTCTCTTCATGATTCTAGCTCAGGTTACCATTGTCTCTTGCCTGGCCTAGCAGTCACCAGCCTGGCCCCGAATCTAGTGCATTTTCCACACTGCAGCCAGAGCAATGCCCAAATCCTCCAATTAAAGACCTTCATTGGACAGGCATCTACCAAATACCTGCCACCAACATTACACATAAAGGCAAAAGGCAGTCTATGTCAAGATCAAGAACAAGGTAAGGATGTCTACCCTGACCACGTCCATTCAATATACTGAATGTGTTCAACATTCCATCCAGTGTGATTAAGCATACATTAGTAGCATCCAGATTGAAAAGGAGGAACTAAAATGGTCTTTTTATTCATAGATATTTAAAAAACTATCGGCAAGATCATGGGATACAAGATCAATACACAAACATCAATTGTATGTCTATAATATTATAAACAACAAATCATTCAAAAATAAAATAATTCTATTCACAACAGCAAATCAAAAAGAATAAAAATCTTGGAGACTTCCAGTTCAAGATGGAGAATCATGAAAACATGTTAAACTCTCCTTCAATGTGACCTCTTAAGTTGTCATAGAAATAGTCTAAGGTATATGAAAAAAAGACTATGTATATCCATGGGGAAACTAGGAAAAAGAGACAGACAGACCTACATGCTACAAAGTCGAAGGGATTTCTACAAGCTGGAGTGCTGGTGAGATCTGACTAAGAAAAAGGCTCACTAGGCAGGATGGTGACAGAGGAATATCGCTTAAAATATGTACTCCAGAAGAATGAAGATCAGAGACGAGGCAAAGCCAACTTGTCCTAAGGATGGAGAAATGCAAATAACAGTAAGGAAGTTTAAAAACAGAAAATATCACACATTATACAGGAACAAATACATCAGTTACCAACAAAAAGTGTGAGTGAACTTCTGTTAAAGAATAAAAACTCTCATGAAAGATTTAAAAACAAAAATCTAAGAGATACACATAAAACAATGACATAGAAATATTAAAACAGAGGAGCGTGTTGGCATCTTTGTTTTCTTTTAGGCTTGCATTTATCACAGGAGAATGTAAGGCAAAAAAAGGGGGTGAAAGCATAACTATTTTTTAAATTTTGGCCTCTTTTATTGGTTTTTTTATTTATTTATTTTCATCCATCTTTGTTCCGTGGCCTGCGTGGGCCTCCCATTGCAGTGACCTCTCCTGTTGCAGAGCACCAGCTCTGGGTGCATGCACTCCAGAGCCCTGGCTCACAATTGGACACATCAGTCCAGCGGCACGTGGGATCTTCCCATGCTGGGAATTGAACTGGCACCTCTTGCACTGAAAGGCGGACTCTTTACCTACTGGACCACCAGGAAGCCCAACCATAACTTTTATATCGAGAAAATTACAATTCATTTTGAATCTCTGATGGCTAAAATTCCAACATGGTAAAGAGCATACATCAAAATATATAAAATAAAAGCTTAAATAAAAAGAGAAATTGATAAAAATGATAGTGAAAATGTGAAAACCATCAGTTGCCCTTGGACAATACATAAGAAATTTGAAAAAAAAAGTGAATTTCTTCATCCTTCCCCACAGAATACATGTTCCTTTCAAACACTCAAGTTAAATCTTGGAGACTTCCAGTTCAAGATGGAGAATCATGAAAACATGTTAAACTCTCCTTCAATGTGACCTCTTAAGTTGTCATAGAAATAGTCTAAGGTATATGAAAAAAAGACTATGTATATCCATGGGGAAACTAGGAAAAAGAGACAGACAGACCTACATGCTACAAAGTCGAAGGGATTTCTACAAGCTGGAGTGCTGGTGAGATCTGACTAAGAAAAAGGCTCACTAGGCAGGATGGTGACAGAGGAATATCGCTTAAAATATGTACTCCAGAAGAATGAAGATCAGAGACGAGGCAAAGCCAACTTGTCCTAAGGATGGAGAAATGCAAATAACAGTAAGGAAGTTTAAAAACAGAAAATATCACACATTATACAGGAACAAATACATCAGTTACCAACAAAAAGTGTGAGTGAACTTCTGTTAAAGAATAAAAACTCTCATGAAAGATTTAAAAACAAAAATCTAAGAGATACACATAAAACAATGACATAGAAATATTAAAACAGAGGAGCGTGTTGGCATCTTTGTTTTCTTTTAGGCTTGCATTTATCACAGGAGAATGTAAGGCAAAAAAAGGGGGTGAAAGCATAACTATTTTTTAAATTTTGGCCTCTTTTATTGGTTTTTTTATTTATTTATTTTCATCCATCTTTGTTCCGTGGCCTGCGTGGGCCTCCCATTGCAGTGACCTCTCCTGTTGCAGAGCACCAGCTCTGGGTGCATGCACTCCAGAGCCCTGGCTCACAATTGGACACATCAGTCCAGCGGCACGTGGGATCTTCCCATGCTGGGAATTGAACTGGCACCTCTTGCACTGAAAGGCGGACTCTTTACCTACTGGACCACCAGGGAAGCCCAACCATAACTTTTATATCGAGAAAATTACAATTCATTTTGAATCTCTGATGGCTAAAATTCCAACATGGTAAAGAGCATACATCAAAATATATAAAATAAAAGCTTAAATAAAAGGAGAAATTGATAAAAAAAAATGATAGTGAAAATGTGAAAACCATCAGTTGCCCTTGGACAATACATAAGAAATTTGAAAAATTAAATAATATAATAACGTGAATTTCTTCATCCTTCCCCACAGAATACATGTTCCTTTCAAACACTCAGAATGTTTACCAAAAATGATCTTATACTGAGAAAAAAAAGTCAAAAATTCTATAAAATAGAGACCACAATCTGAACATAAAGCAGGATAATTTGATAATAACAGGTATAAAAACATAACTTTCAAATTTTGATTGGAAAAGCCCTAAAGTCAAAGAAGGAACAAAACTGCAATTAGAGATTATTTTAGAATAACAACTACCCATCAAAATTTATGGGATATGGTCAAAGTTGTCTTAGGGAACAAAGCCTCTTAATGATTTTCATATCAGACAAGAAGTAATGAAACTAATTCAATTCATGGAAACAACAAAAGAGCAACACCAGCCTAAGGTTAGGGGGAGAGAAAGACAAAGAAAGATAAAAGAAGAAATCAATGCTAGGCAACAGGAGGAATAAAATTGATAGCAGTAGATTGGGAAGTTCAAAAGGGCCAATAAAACAGGCAAACTTCCCGCAATTCAGGAGCAGATGCAAGAAAGCGAATGCAATTCCCCGAGAGTGTGGAGGTTAAAATGTTTAGGAAAACTATATAGAATCAAAATGAACCAAAATGAGCCCAGGAGAATGACCACAGGGATGGGGAGCTAGGGCAGGAAGATACTAACCCCAGGAGCCTCCTCCTCAAACATGGCTGGCTGTCCAGAGTGGACCATATCTTGGCTAGAAATACATCCAGGGCCACCCACCTTTCCAGGACCACGTCCCTAGGTCATGGAAAGACCCACCCTTCCCTGCCAGAGTCATCTCTACCTATGGGGGTCTTCTACACTTCACTCTCAATGCTAGAGAACCCAAATGTCAAAAAATAGAGCTTTGATCATCCATGCGAGCCTCCTGCCTTAAGGGCAAAGAAAGCTGCGAGAACTTTAGGATGCAGAATCTGCCTCCAGCCATCTGCATCCCAACCACCCACCTCACTAGCCTGACAGACTTTCTTTTATAATATTTATTTATTTTTAGTAAAAAAGGAATTGAAAAATGTGAAAAACCATCAGTTGCCCTTGGACAATACATAAGAAATTTGAAAAATTAAATAATATAATAACGTGAATTTCTTCATCCTTCCCCACAGAATACATGTTCCTTTCAAACACTCAGAATGTTTACCAAAAATGATCTTATACTGAGAAAAAAAAGTCAAAAATTCTATAAAATAGAGACCACAATCTGAACATAAAGCAGGATAATTTGATAATAACAGGTATAAAAACATAACTTTCAAATTTTGATTGGAAAAGCCCTAAAGTCAAAGAAGGAACAAAACTGCAATTAGAGATTATTTTAGAATAACAACTACCCATCAAAATTTATGGGATATGGTCAAAGTTGTCTTAGGGAACAAAGCCTCTTAATGATTTTCATATCAGACAAGAAGTAATGAAACTAATTCAATTCATGGAAACAACAAAAGAGCAACACCAGCCTAAGGTTAGGGGGAGAGAAAGACAAAGAAAGATAAAAGAAGAAATCAATGCTAGGCAACAGGAGGAATAAAATTGATAGCAGTAGATTGGGAAGTTCAAAAGGGCCAATAAAACAGGCAAACTTCCCGCAATTCAGGAGCAGATGCAAGAAAGCGAATGCAATTCCCCGAGAGTGTGGAGGTTAAAATGTTTAGGAAAACTATATAGAATCAAAATGAACCAAAATGAGCCCAGGAGAATGACCACAGGGATGGGGAGCTAGGGCAGGAAGATACTAACCCCAGGAGCCTCCTCCTCAAACATGGCTGGCTGTCCAGAGTGGACCATATCTTGGCTAGAAATACATCCAGGGCCACCCACCTTTCCAGGACCACGTCCCTAGGTCATGGAAAGACCCACCCTTCCCTGCCAGAGTCATCTCTACCTATGGGGGTCTTCTACACTTCACTCTCAATGCTAGAGAACCCAAATGTCAAAAAATAGAGCTTTGATCATCCATGCGAGCCTCCTGCCTTAAGGGCAAAGAAAGCTGCGAGAACTTTAGGATGCAGAATCTGCCTCCAGCCATCTGCATCCCAACCACCCACCTCACTAGCCTGACAGACTTTCTTTTATAATATTTATTTATTTTTAGTTATTCATTTGGTTGCACTTGGGTCTTAGCTGTAGCATGTGGGATCTAATTCCCCAGGGATCAAACCCCAGTCCCCTGCATTGGAAGTGCAGAGTCTTAGCCACTGGGTCACCAGGGACATTCCTGAACTGACTTTCTATCTTTCAATATTCCCCAAGAGTCTACATCGGTTCTCCATAGATGGGGTCTCCTGAGTTCAACATATGATGGTCCAGTCTCCCAGTTTTTAGCTCTCCAGTCCCAGCCTCTTAATTCTAGATCTCTAGCCCCAATGTCCTTGAATTCTAAACTCACATTTTCAAGTTCAGGCCTGCCTACCCCCAACCCCACAATGAGCATGTAACATGTAACCTCCATGAAGACAGTGGGTTTGTTTTGCTCACAGTGCATTCCCAGCACTCAGGCCTGTGTCTGGAACATAGTAGGTGCTCATGAAATATTTGTGGAATGAATGAGTGGGTGGAGGAGACTCCAGTCCCTTCACCCAAGTTTCACTGAATACATACTTCGTGCTCATCCCTGTGGAATGTCAAGGGAAGATGGACAAGCCTTGTCCTGTCAGGAGGGACCCCAGGGCCCGCCTCTGCACTGGTCAGAGGACGGGGAGTGACCAAGAGGGCTGGCACTGTCCTGGGGGTGCTGTCTGAGACTCTTCTCCAAAAAACATCTTATACAAAACCTTGAGGGCAAGCGCTTGGCAGGGAACCTCTCATTAATGCACTGCCAATTAGCACCCTGAGCTTCCCAGGGCTTGGCTGGGAAGTCATTAATTCTTTGTCTCACTGGGAGCCCACTGCCTTTCAGCAGAATCAGGATGAGTCTTGCAATGAAGCACAGCAGGCCACCAGGCCAACACAACCTGCAGGGCTGTGGCTCTGAGGCCTTGACCTTTGTGCCCCCAAAGTCTGCTCTTCCTGCAGAGGTGGTAGCCCCCTGCCTTTAGATGCAGAATCTAGCTTTGATCATCCATGCGAGCCTCCTGCCTTAAGGGCAAAGAAAGCTGCGAGAACTTTAGGATGCAGAATCTGCCTCCAGCCATCTGCATCCCAACCACCCACCTCACTAGCCTGACAGACTTTCTTTTATAATATTTATTTATTTTTAGTTATTCATTTGGTTGCACTTGGGTCTTAGCTGTAGCATGTGGGATCTAATTCCCCAGGGATCAAACCCCAGTCCCCTGCATTGGAAGTGCAGAGTCTTAGCCACTGGGTCACCAGGGACATTCCTGAACTGACTTTCTATCTTTCAATATTCCCCAAGAGTCTACATCGGTTCTCCATAGATGGGGTCTCCTGAGTTCAACATATGATGGTCCAGTCTCCCAGTTTTTAGCTCTCTCCAGTCCCAGCCTCTTAATTCTAGATCTCTAGCCCCAATGTCCTTGAATTCTAAACTCACATTTTCAAGTTCAGGCCTGCCTACCCCCAACCCCACAATGAGCATGTAACATGTAACCTCCATGAAGACAGTGGGTTTGTTTTGCTCACAGTGCATTCCCAGCACTCAGGCCTGTGTCTGGAACATAGTAGGTGCTCATGAAATATTTGTGGAATGAATGAGTGGGTGGAGGAGACTCCAGTCCCTTCACCCAAGTTTCACTGAATACATACTTCGTGCTCATCCCTGTGGAATGTCAAGGGAAGATGGACAAGCCTTGTCCTGTCAGGAGGGACCCCAGGGCCCGCCTCTGCACTGGTCAGAGGACGGGGAGTGACCAAGAGGGCTGGCACTGTCCTGGGGGTGCTGTCTGAGACTCTTCTCCAAAAAACATCTTATACAAAACCTTGAGGGCAAGCGCTTGGCAGGGAACCTCTCATTAATGCACTGCCAATTAGCACCCTGAGCTTCCCAGGGCTTGGCTGGGAAGTCATTAATTCTTTGTCTCACTGGGAGCCCACTGCCTTTCAGCAGAATCAGGATGAGTCTTGCAATGAAGCACAGCAGGCCACCAGGCCAACACAACCTGCAGGGCTGTGGCTCTGAGGCCTTGACCTTTGTGCCCCCAAAGTCTGCTCTTCCTGCAGAGGTGGTAGCCCCCCTGTCTCTGTTCCTCCTTGATCTGAACTCTCTCCAAAGAAGCCAGCTCAGGAGTACCTGAAAACAATCTGGTGCTCATCACAGTTTTCTCTTCCACCACTTGTGATGGGGTCTAAAAAAGTGGACACTTCTTAAATTCTCAATTCTATATCCAGAACCAAAGCTACCCAGATGCAAGGCCAATTCCTACAAAGTACTGATGTTTTTCAAGCACAGGATGAAAGACATAGTCTCTACTAGCCTTCAATTCATATCTCCTGGGTCCAAGGGATATATTTCTATACATACATCAAATACACACATACAGACACATGCATGCAAATCAGTTTCAATAGAAAGACTTGAATTGCTCTATGTGTTTTCTATCCAGTTTTCCCAAGTGTCCTGCTCATCAGTTCTGCCCATTGGGAACCTCTAAGCAGGAGGAAGAAATCAAGAACTAGAAAGAAAGTTGAGGAATTGATGGCAGGCCTCATAAAAACAGAGGTCTTTGTTGATGACCGTTCACCCTGCCTGATTCTTCCTCTCAGCCAGGCTGACTCAGGCCCAGCTGAAGGCCAGGGGCAGGAGGAGGTGGTACCTGGTTCGCAGGTTCTCTGGCTGAGGTGGCCCATCAAACACTGACAGGACGTCAAAGTCCTCCTCCAGGGCGAAAGACTGGAACACAAGCTGGATCCGATGCTGGTCCTCCGCAGTGATTGTCCACGTGCAGTTGGCATAATTGGGGTAGCCATATGGGAACCGGCTCTCAATGGTGCCATTGGGACCTGCAGTTTGCAGTTCTGGCCTGGAGAGAACACGACGTTCTCCAAAAACATCTTATACAAAACCTTGAGGGCAAGCGCTTGGCAGGGAACCTCTCATTAATGCACTGCCAATTAGCACCCTGAGCTTCCCAGGGCTTGGCTGGGAAGTCATTAATTCTTTGTCTCACTGGGAGCCCACTGCCTTTCAGCAGAATCAGGATGAGTCTTGCAATGAAGCACAGCAGGCCACCAGGCCAACACAACCTGCAGGGCTGTGGCTCTGAGGCCTTGACCTTTGTGCCCCCAAAGTCTGCTCTTCCTGCAGAGGTGGTAGCCCCCCTGTCTCTGTTCCTCCTTGATCTGAACTCTCTCCAAAGAAGCCAGCTCAGGAGTACCTGAAAACAATCTGGTGCTCATCACAGTTTTCTCTTCCACCACTTGTGATGGGGTCTAAAAAAGTGGACACTTCTTAAATTCTCAATTCTATATCCAGAACCAAAGCTACCCAGATGCAAGGCCAATTCCTACAAAGTACTGATGTTTTTCAAGCACAGGATGAAAGACATAGTCTCTACTAGCCTTCAATTCATATCTCCTGGGTCCAAGGGATATATTTCTATACATACATCAAATACACACACATACAGACACATGCATGCAAATCAGTTTCAATAGAAAGACTTGAATTGCTCTATGTGTTTTCTATCCAGTTTTCCCAAGTGTCCTGCTCATCAGTTCTGCCCATTGGGAACCTCTAAGCAGGAGGAAGAAATCAAGAACTAGAAAGAAAGTTGAGGAATTGATGGCAGGCCTCATAAAAACAGAGGTCTTTGTTGATGACCGTTCACCCTGCCTGATTCTTCCTCTCAGCCAGGCTGACTCAGGCCCAGCTGAAGGCCAGGGGCAGGAGGAGGTGGTACCTGGTTCGCAGGTTCTCTGGCTGAGGTGGCCCATCAAACACTGACAGGACGTCAAAGTCCTCCTCCAGGGCGAAAGACTGGAACACAAGCTGGATCCGATGCTGGTCCTCCGCAGTGATTGTCCACGTGCAGTTGGCATAATTGGGGTAGCCATATGGGAACCCCGGGCTCTCAATGGTGCCATTGGGACCCTGCAGTTGGAAGGTGCAGTTCTGGCCTGGAAGAGAGAAACGGAGCCATTTAGTATGGTCCAAAGAACTCTGAGACTCTGCCAAAGGGATGGGCACAAGGTATTAGACCACCATGAACCCTCTTTACCAGGTGATTCCTCTGGACCAGCCCACACTCGTCACAGAGGGAAGGGACGTGGGGCACTGACCCCAAGGGCCAGTCAGCCTGTGCCATGCCCTGTCCAGCTGATCAAATGGGCATTGTTGGACTCAAGCCTCAGAACGATTCTGTGAGGTAGGAAATAAGGCTCAGAGGGTCTGAACTAAAAGGCCAGCAGAGCAGACGGAACTTCCTCTTTACAACACTAAATGCCAGATGACGATTTCAAATCTTGTCCACTTTTCCTCAGCCTCCTGACCCTCCAGTCCCTCTGCTCAGCTCCCACCCTCTCTTTCTGTCTCCACAGAAAATAAAAGCCATCATCGGGGACTCCACTGTATTTCCAATTCTACATCACCTGTCCAGATCACCCCATAGGATCTTCCTTCCTCCTGCAGATGAACCAGCCCTCCTTCCAACTAGAGACATTCCTCCCCTGTGCACTTTGCATCACATCCTTAGGTAGTCTCACAAACCTTATGTATGCTTCTCTCTTATGCATATACATGTGTTCAGTTTTTCCCTCTCCACGGGAGCCTTCGCCTTTTAAATGTGCTCAAGACTCTACAACTAAGAAAACAACTCCCCATTCCACTCCTCTTCTCTCTCCAGCTTTGTCTCTCTCTTCTTCACAGCCTAATTTTTAGAAAACACAATCTGTCTATCCTTTCTGTCTCCATTTCCTTCCTGTCTTCTGATCCTATTGATCCATCCAAACAGATTCACTAAGGTTGCTGATGGGTCCAGTGGATAATGTTCAGTCCTCATCTTGACTGACCTCTCTCTCAGCTATCTCTAACACTGTTGTTCACTCCTCCCTTGTAGAAATGCCCCTCCCAGATTAGAGCATCTCAGACTACACTGAGCATGAGCAGCACCTGGGGACCTGGGTGATGGAGACGTGGACAGACGGCACCTGGGTGGAGAGCAGGAGTCTGCTCATCTACCTGGTGTGCTGATGCTGCAATGATGCTTGAGTGGCATGGTCCCCAGCTTCCTTCCGCATCACTCATTCTCCATCTTTTCTCCCACTGCTCTTTCTTTGGCTTCCTTCCAGGTCTGTGCTGGGGCCTCTCCTCTCTGTCTGTCTAGAGGATTTTCCCACTTGTGCCCTCATGACTCACAACTTCAACGTCCAAGTCAGACCTCGCTCTGAGCTCCAGACCTGACACCTCCTTTGGGAGATGCAGGTTTCTGATGTCCTCCACCCACCCTTCCTGACACGTTCCTCTCCTCACAACCCCATGGACAACCTATCATTTTGATTTGCCCTGAACTAAAAGGCCAGCAGAGCAGACGGAACTTCCTCTTTACAACACTAAATGCCAGATGACGATTTCAAATCTTGTCCACTTTTCCTCAGCCTCCTGACCCTCCAGTCCCTCTGCTCAGCTCCCACCCTCTCTTTCTGTCTCCACAGAAAATAAAAGCCATCATCGGGGACTCCACTGTATTTCCAATTCTACATCACCTGTCCAGATCACCCCATAGGATCTTCCTTCCTCCTGCAGATGAACCAGCCCTCCTTCCAACTAGAGACATTCCTCCCCTGTGCACTTTGCATCACATCCTTAGGTAGTCTCACAAACCTTATGTATGCTTCTCTCTTATGCATATACATGTGTTCAGTTTTTCCCTCTCCACGGGAGCCTTCGCCTTTTAAATGTGCTCAAGACTCTACAACTAAGAAAACAACTCCCCATTCCACTCCTCTTCTCTCTCCAGCTTTGTCTCTCTCTTCTTCACAGCCTAATTTTTAGAAAACACAATCTGTCTATCCTTTCTGTCTCCATTTCCTTCCTGTCTTCTGATCCTATTGATCCATCCAAACAGATTCACTAAGGTTGCTGATGGGTCCAGTGGATAATGTTCAGTCCTCATCTTGACTGACCTCTCTCTCAGCTATCTCTAACACTGTTGTTCACTCCTCCCTTGTAGAAATGCCCCTCCCAGATTAGAGCATCTCAGACTACACTGAGCATGAGCAGCACCTGGGGACCTGGGTGATGGAGACGTGGACAGACGGCACCTGGGTGGAGAGCAGGAGTCTGCTCATCTACCTGGTGTGCTGATGCTGCAATGATGCTTGAGTGGCATGGTCCCCAGCTTCCTTCCGCATCACTCATTCTCCATCTTTTCTCCCACTGCTCTTTCTTTGGCTTCCTTCCAGGTCTGTGCTGGGGCCTCTCCTCTCTGTCTGTCTAGAGGATTTTCCCACTTGTGCCCTCATGACTCACAACTTCAACGTCCAAGTCAGACCTCGCTCTGAGCTCCAGACCTGACACCTCCTTTGGGAGATGCAGGTTTCTGATGTCCTCCACCCACCCTTCCCTGACACGTTCCTCTCCCTCACAACCCCATGGACAACCTATCATTTTGTCTCTATCTCCACTTCCCTTGACCCCACAGCATCTTTCCCCTAGACTGCCATACTAACCACCTCCTAATTGGTCAAGCACACTGTCCCTGGTCCTTGCCAGCACTACAGCTGGGAGTGTCTCTTCAAAACAGAAATCGGATCGGGTCACTTCTCCTTCCTTCCGCCAACATCAGATCTCCTATAGCTCATCACAGCTCTTCAGTAAGGAAAAACTGCCTGTAGACCTACGAAGGTCCCTACATAGTTTGGCCCTTGGTGACCTCTTAGTCTTGTGTCCACGAGTTTCCCAGTCAAACCCTGACCTTCTAAAGAACTTGAACAGACATTTCTCCAAAGAAGACATGTAGACAAAAGACCATCCAGTAAGTGAAAAAATGCTCAATATCACTCTGCATTAAGAAAACGCAAATTGAAATCACAATGAGATACCACTTCACACCTGTTAGAATGACCCTCACCAGAACGATTAGAGGTGACAAATACTGGCAGGGATATGGAGAAAAGAAAACTTGTGTGCATTGGTGGTGGTGGCATAAAGTGGCACAGCCACTATGGAAAACAGTATGAAGGCTCCTCAAAAATTAAGACTGGACTACCACACAATGCAGCAATTCTACTTCTGGGAACACATCCAAATACAACAAAAGCACTAACTCAAGAAGATATCTGCACCTCTATGTTCACAGAAACATCATTTACAATTAAAAAAAAAAAAAAAAGAAACAAGCTAAGTATCCATCATGGATGAATGGATAAATTACTTGTGAGATACACACACACACACACACAGAGGATTTTTTTTTTGCTTCTAAATCATCATTTATTTTTCATCCATCTTTAGTCTTTGGCCTGTGTGGGCCTCCCATCACAGTGGCCTCTCTTGTTGCAGAGCACTGGCTCTGGCTGCATGTGCTCCAGAGCGCTGGCTCATAATTGGACCCACTGGCCCAGCTGCTCCTCGGCATGTGGGATCTTTCTGGGCCAGGGATCAAACCAGTGCTCCTTGCACTGCAAGGTGGACTCTTTACCCACTGGACCACCAGGGAAGCCCACACAGAGGAATATTATTCAGCCATAAAACAAACAAGGATATTCTAACATTTGTGACAACATGAATGGACCTTGAAGGCACTATGCTAAATGAAATAAGTCAGAGAGAAAAAGAAATACTGTATAATATCACTTATCTGTAGAATCTAAAGAAAAAATGCACCCTGCCTGCCCCCACCCAACAAAACTCACAGAAAAAATAGATCAGACTTGTGGTTACCAGAGGTAGAGGGTGGGGAAGGGGGATTGTAGGAACGTGATTGAAAGGTACAAACTCCCACTTATAAAATAAATAAGTACAAGGGATTTAACATGCAACATGATGACTATTGCTCACCCTGCTGTACGATACACAGACAAATTGTTGATAGAGTAGATCCTAAGAGTTCTCATCACAAAAAGAACATGTTCTTCTTTTCTTTTTATTGTGTTTATATGAGGAAATGAATGTTATGTAGTGACACAACATCCTGAACCTATGTGGCAACCATTTCACAACATACATAAATCAAACCATCATGCTAGATGCCTTAAATTTGTACAGCAATATGTGTCAATTATTTCTCAACACATCTGGCAGAAAAAAAAAGCACCTGCCCTTCTCAGTGTTGGCCACACTCTCACTGCTGAAGCCACAGGACCTTTGCATATACTGCTGTCTCTTCCCAGAATACTCTTCCCTTCCTTCTTGGCATATTTTTCCTTCAGTTCACAGTCAAGCGTCTCTCCTTGACTAGTTCAAATCCCTTCTTAGATGCTTTCCTGATGCCCTCATCTTTCCTTGGCAGTACTTATCATAGAAGCAAACATCTATACTTCCATGTGATTCTTTCATAAGCATCTGTCTTCTTGCCAGACTGCAAGCTCCATGAGAAGACAGATCATACTTGAGTCCTAACGTTGAAATCGTGCTTCAGGCTCAGTACCAGACACACAGTACATCCTTGATAATTTAATACAGTGCTTCTATTTAGTGAGTGTTTGGTTACTCTTCTAAGGATTTTACATATATTAACTGGTTTAACCCTCACAACAGCCCTACAAGGTAGATATTGTTCATAACATCTCCATTTTACAAATGAAGAACTAAAGTGGAAAGAAATGAAGGAAGGAGGCAAAGTCACCCTGTTACTCAGATTTGGGATTCAAACGCCAGCAGTCCACTTCAGATCCACCTTCTCAAATACTGAGTTGCTCTAAAAATTTCTTCAGGTTTTTCGGTAACATGAAAAACCCAAACAACCATTTTGGCCAATCCAATGCAATGCTGATAAGTTGACTCAACACTAATTTTTTTTATCCCACTTTAGGGATTAACTAACAAAGGGCAGTTAAATCTCTAAAATGACATTAATATTAAAAAATCTCTTTTAATACCAAAGAAGGATAACACAAAGTATCCCATTTTAAGAAAGAAATAAAGCTAAAGTCTTCTGAATAAATGCTAAATGAGTATTTAATAAAATTAGACATGTAACCCTAATTAAAGTCAGCATTTCGAAGTAGGAGAAACAATACTCCCTTAGTATGACAGAGCATCCATTTTAAAATAATAACCTACAGCCTACTTGCAGTGAAACACCTGATTAAGATCAGGAATGAGATAGAAATGCTGCTATCACCTCTGAGATTTCATGCCTTATTGGAAGAGCTAATCCATGTGAGGCAAGAAAAAGAAATGAGAAAGGAGCAAGCAAAAATATGATTTTCCAATGATGTATTAATATACCTAGAAAACCCAGGAGAATCAATTAGAAAGCTATTAGAACTAATAAAAAATTTCAGCAAAGTAGCCAAACACAAAATAAGTATACAAAATCAATGACATTTCCATATGTTACTGATAGATAAAAAATAAATAAGGTCTTATTTATGATAACTACAAAATGCATATAATGAATGGAAATAAATTTAGGAAATGGGCAGTCACTGTATAAAAATATCTTTTAGAGAAGGATAAAAAATTTTGAATAATTGGAGAGACACATGTAATCTTAAGGGGAAGACTAACTTCCGAAAGGTTAATTTGGAATATTAACCTTTTGAAAAGTTAATTTATAAGCTTAATACAAAAGCCTAGTGACCTGCTTTAAGTTTAGTAAAAGGACACCTAATTTTAACTGGAAGAAATCGACAGTCACAGACAATGGATATTTTTTGAAAAGGTAGAAAAAGTAGTATCCTCATTCTACAAGATGCTAAACAGAATCACCAAACAATGCTTATGAAAATTGTGTGAAGGAGTCCCCAAGAGGGGATAGGCAGAACATGAAACAGCATGACAACAGACTTAAATAGACATAAAAACTGAAATATGGGCTTCCCCTGGTGGTGCAGTGGGTGAGGACACCGCCGTGCAGTCATCCCACCATTTGCAATGGCTGATAAGTTGACTCAACACTAATTTTTATCCCACTTTAGGGATTAACTAACAAAGGGCAGTTAAATCTCTAAAATGACATTAATATTAAAAAATCTCTTTTAATACCAAAGAAGGATAACACAAAGTATCCCATTTTAAGAAAGAAATAAAGCTAAAGTCTTCTGAATAAATGCTAAATGAGTATTTAATAAAATTAGACATGTAACCCTAATTAAAGTCAGCATTTCGAAGTAGGAGAAACAATACTCCCTTAGTATGACAGAGCATCCATTTTAAAATAATAACCTACAGCCTACTTGCAGTGAAACACCTGATTAAGATCAGGAATGAGATAGAAATGCTGCTATCACCTCTGAGATTTCATGCCTTATTGGAAGAGCTAATCCATGTGAGGCAAGAAAAAGAAATGAGAAAGGAGCAAGCAAAAATATGATTTTCCAATGATGTATTAATATACCTAGAAAACCCAGGAGAATCAATTAGAAAGCTATTAGAACTAATAAAAAATTTCAGCAAAGTAGCCAAACACAAAATAAGTATACAAAATCAATGACATTTCCATATGTTACTGATAGATAAAAAATAAATAAGGTCTTATTTATGATAACTACAAAATGCATATAATGAATGGAAATAAATTTAGGAAATGGGCAGTCACTGTATAAAAATATCTTTTAGAGAAGGATAAAAAATTTTGAATAATTGGAGAGACACATGTAATCTTAAGGGGAAGACTAACTTCCGAAAGGTTAATTTGGAATATTAACCTTTTGAAAAGTTAATTTATAAGCTTAATACAAAAGCCTAGTGACCTGCTTTAAGTTTAGTAAAAGGACACCTAATTTTAACTGGAAGAAATCGACAGTCACAGACAATGGATATTTTTTGAAAAGGTAGAAAAAGTAGTATCCTCATTCTACAAGATGCTAAACAGAATCACCAAACAATGCTTATGAAAATTGTGTGAAGGAGTCCCCAAGAGGGGATAGGCAGAACATGAAACAGCATGACAACAGACTTAAATAGACATAAAAACTGAAATATGGGCTTCCCCTGGTGGTGCAGTGGGTGAGGACACCGCCTTGCAGTGCAAGGTGCGCCGGTTCGATCCCTGGCCTGGGAAGATCCCACGTGCCGCGGAGCGGCTGGACCGATGTGTCCAATTACCCAGCCAGAGCGCTGGAGCTCTGGAGCGCATTTGCCCAGAGCCGGCGCTCTGCAGCGACAGACGCCACCCTGATGGGAGCCGAAGAACAAAGATGGATGAAAATAGAGAAATGAAAGACCAGTAGAAGTGGTCCGCCCACTCCCCTCCCTCCCCAACACGACCCCACCCCCGCCCAAAATAAATAAATAAATAAATCTTTAAAAAAAAAAAAACAAAACTGAAATATGCCTAAGAAAGCATTAAAAATCAATGAAAAAAGAAAAACATTTTACAAGCTCAACTAACTAGCTGTTTGAGAAAAGAATTGAGTTATATCCTCAATTCACACCATATATCAAACTTTTTTAAAAAAACAGTCAAAAACAATTAGAAGAAAATAGACAAATAATTATCTGAGTGATTTTTTCTGAATGTAAAAGCCATGGAAGATACTACAAGATTGATAGTTTATACAAAACGTATGTGTAGGTCAAAAATTAGAAACAAAAGCAAAAGACACAAAAAAGACAGAAAAGTAATATATTTAGTACAGAAAGAACTATTAACCAGCAAGCAGGAAAACAACAAGCACTCTAGTTGAAAAGCTGGATACGATCTTGAATAAATTAGTTCTCAAAGGAAGACATACGTGGCCTAGAGACCAGCAAAAAAACTCAGCTCCAGTAATAATGAAATAAAGCTCCTAGCTCCACAAGTTTTCCCTGGTTCACATTCCTGAATTTCACCTCACTGACACTGGCACCAAATCTACTCGGCTCATGTCTCTAAAACTTATCTGGTGATGCCATTGCACCATGTCACTCCCTCTTTCATTCATCCATTCATTCCTCTGAATTAGACCTGTGATGGGCCATGGGACCTGGATCACAGACCAGGCATAAGAAAAGTATGCTCATGTGGCAGTATTGTCCTACAAGGTGACCAGAATGCCCCTGGAGTGTAGACCCCACAGTGGTCCCACCTCGAGGACCACCTTCATTCATTTCCTGGACAACCACTGACACCATCCTTCAGCACTCTCCCCAGCATCCTAGCTACTGTCTCCACTCAGACCTGCGTGGGTATACAGTTTCTGGTTCAAAATATCGGTATGAACAGTACATCCTGGTGCAGAGAAAATCAGGGGTTTGGGGTGGGGGAGGAGGTGCAGAACAGAGTCCATGGGAACACTCTCTGGGGATGGGGACAAGAAAGGGGACAGAGTAGGAGGTGGGGAGGCAGGCAGAATGGTGGGAGATAGGAGAAGACGGCTCAGTGCATTGAGCATCACAGAGAAACTAAGGTAAGGATCTGGGAGGAGATCACCCAGCCTGATGTGTAAATGGCCCCTCTAGAAGCAAGAAGGAGAGAAGGAGCTCTGTCTTGGTTCCTGCTGCATCCCCCTGGCCCAGAATTCAATAAGTATTTGCTGAATGTGAGTGAGTTGCTTAAGAGCTCTGTCTTGGTTCCTGATATAAAATACCATTTTACAAGCTCAACTAACTAGCTGTTTGAGAAAAGAATTGAGTTATATCCTCAATTCACACCATATATCAAACTTTTTTAAAAAAACAGTCAAAAACAATTAGAAGAAAATAGACAAATAATTATCTGAGTGATTTTTTCTGAATGTAAAAGCCATGGAAGATACTACAAGATTGATAGTTTATACAAAACGTATGTGTAGGTCAAAAATTAGAAACAAAAGCAAAAGACACAAAAAAGACAGAAAAGTAATATATTTAGTACAGAAAGAACTATTAACCAGCAAGCAGGAAAACAACAAGCACTCTAGTTGAAAAGCTGGATACGATCTTGAATAAATTAGTTCTCAAAGGAAGACATACGTGGCCTAGAGACCAGCAAAAAAACTCAGCTCCAGTAATAATGAAATAAAGCTCCTAGCTCCACAAGTTTTCCCTGGTTCACATTCCTGAATTTCACCTCACTGACACTGGCACCAAATCTACTCGGCTCATGTCTCTAAAACTTATCTGGTGATGCCATTGCACCATGTCACTCCCTCTTTCATTCATCCATTCATTCCTCTGAATTAGACCTGTGATGGGCCATGGGACCTGGATCACAGACCAGGCATAAGAAAAGTATGCTCATGTGGCAGTATTGTCCTACAAGGTGACCAGAATGCCCCTGGAGTGTAGACCCCACAGTGGTCCCACCTCGAGGACCACCTTCATTCATTTCCTGGACAACCACTGACACCATCCTTCAGCACTCTCCCCAGCATCCTAGCTACTGTCTCCACTCAGACCTGCGTGGGTATACAGTTTCTGGTTCAAAATATCGGTATGAACAGTACATCCTGGTGCAGAGAAAATCAGGGGTTTGGGGTGGGGGAGGAGGTGCAGAACAGAGTCCATGGGAACACTCTCTGGGGATGGGGACAAGAAAGGGGACAGAGTAGGAGGTGGGGAGGCAGGCAGAATGGTGGGAGATAGGAGAAGACGGCTCAGTGCATTGAGCATCACAGAGAAACTAAGGTAAGGATCTGGGAGGAGATCACCCAGCCTGATGTGTAAATGGCCCCTCTAGAAGCAAGAAGGAGAGAAGGAGCTCTGTCTTGGTTCCTGCTGCATCCCCCTGGCCCAGAATTCAATAAGTATTTGCTGAATGTGAGTGAGTTGCTTAGTCTTCTCTGACGCTTTGTGACCCTATGGACGGTAGCCTGCCATACTCCTCTGTCCATGGAGTTCGCCAGATAAGAACATTGGAGTGGGTTGCTATTTCCTTCTCCAGGAGATCTTCCTGACCCAAGGATTGAACCAGGGCCTCCTGCACTGCAGGCAGATTCTTTACCGTCTGAGCTACAGGAAAGTCCCATTTGTGGATACACGAATTTCAGCAAAGACATGTGGTAAGTGACACGGGGGGTAGAGGCTAGACTGTAACAAGTAAAGACAGACTGGCTGGTGAAAAAGTAGGGCCCATTATATTCTAACCAATAATGTAGGTGTGTGTTAGTTGCTCAGTCGTGTCCAATTCTTCATGATCTCATAGACAGTAGCACACCAGGCTCCTCTGTCCATGGCATTCTCCAGGCAAGACTACTCAAGTGGAGAGCCATTCCCTTCTCCAGGGGGTCTTCCCAACCCAGGAATTGAGCCCAGGTCTCCTGCACTGCAGGCAGATTCTGTACCATTGGAGCCACCAGGGAAGCCCTATACCTTTTTGTTCATTATAGAATCTTGGAAAAAGAGGCAATAATTTTAAAAGAAGAGACATCACCATCTCATCTTCCTCTTAGAGGCAACTGCTGTTAACATTTTCTGTTTTGGCTAGATTTTTCCATGCATATTTCACATCATTGAGATAATACTGTATATTTAATTTTGTGGGCCCTTTTACAGTAAATTATTCCTAGAAAAAGGGAATGTCAATTGAATATGCATGGTCATGCATACATGCAACACCAAGATGTATGAAGACAAACGGGTCCCCAGTCTCTCTCCTCTACATCCTGGGGTTTGGGGTGGGGAGGAGGTGCAGAACAGAGTCCATGGGAACACTCTCTGGGGATGGGGACAAAAGGGCTAGGAGGTGGAGGCAGGGGGGGGGGCCATTGAGCATCACAGAGAAACTAAGGTAAGGATCTGGGAGGAGATCACCCAGCCTGATGTGTAAATGGCCCCTCTAGAAGCAAGAAGGAGAGAAGGAGCTCTGTCTTGGTTCCTGCTGCATCCCCCTGGCCCAGAATTCAATAAGTATTTGCTGAATGTGAGTGAGTTGCTTAGTCTTCTCTGACGCTTTGTGACCCTATGGACGGTAGCCTGCCATACTCCTCTGTCCATGGAGTTCGCCAGATAAGAACATTGGAGTGGGTTGCTATTTCCTTCTCCAGGAGATCTTCCTGACCCAAGGATTGAACCAGGGCCTCCTGCACTGCAGGCAGATTCTTTACCGTCTGAGCTACAGGAAAGTCCCATTTGTGGATACACGAATTTCAGCAAAGACATGTGGTAAGTGACACGGGGGGTAGAGGCTAGACTGTAACAAGTAAAGACAGACTGGCTGGTGAAAAAGTAGGGCCCATTATATTCTAACCAATAATGTAGGTGTGTGTTAGTTGCTCAGTCGTGTCCAATTCTTCATGATCTCATAGACAGTAGCACACCAGGCTCCTCTGTCCATGGCATTCTCCAGGCAAGACTACTCAAGTGGAGAGCCATTCCCTTCTCCAGGGGGTCTTCCCAACCCAGGAATTGAGCCCAGGTCTCCTGCACTGCAGGCAGATTCTGTACCATTGGAGCCACCAGGGAAGCCCTATACCTTTTTGTTCATTATAGAATCTTGGAAAAAGAGGCAATAATTTTAAAAGAAGAGACATCACCATCTCATCTTCCTCTTAGAGGCAACTGCTGTTAACATTTTCTGTTTTGGCTAGATTTTTCCATGCATATTTCACATCATTGAGATAATACTGTATATTTAATTTTGTGGGCCCTTTTACAGTAAATTATTCCTCAGTTTTTATTATAAAAGGCAATGTCAATTGGAATATGCATGGTCATGCATACATGCAACACCAAGATGTATGAAGACAAACGGGTCCCCAGTCTCTCTCCTCTCTCCACTCCAAAGCTACCACAGTTAACAGGCAGATAACTCTCTCCTCTACAACCTTCTTGTCTCTCATGCAAACAAATGGATATATTCCAAGAGAATTTTTATTATTTTGTTTTAAAGATGAAATTGTAGCTGTGTTCATTTCTCTGCAACCTG
Organism: Tragulus kanchil; assembly: GCA_022376925.1. Classification (NCBI taxonomy): domain Eukaryota; kingdom Metazoa; phylum Chordata; class Mammalia; order Artiodactyla; family Tragulidae; genus Tragulus; species Tragulus kanchil. Next base: position 129,734,815 of record JAIOJX010000032.1, on the reverse strand, counting down.
CTTTCTCATTTAACAATACATCGGGGACACCTTCCAGGTCAGTAGATCCATATCTAACTGATTTTTTATATAAATGTATAATATTCCACAGCCTGGATGCATCTCAATGTATTCAACCACTCCCCTGCTGATGGTCATTCAGGTCATTTCTTGGTTTTCTTTTGCAACAATTCAGTAAACATTATAACATGAGCTTTTCCCCCAAGATATTGAATCTGCTCAGCAACAGCATTTTAAATGGATGCACCACATTGCAATATAATGGTTAGACTAGAATTTACTCAACCATTCTCCTATTCTCAAACACTGAAATTGTTTCTGGATATTTTTTCCGTTATAAACAAGACCTGGCCTCTTAGTAAAATCTGGTGATAGCACGCTGGTCAGTGCAGTGGGAAATGCTTTTCCATGACCAGTGTTCCAGAATGAAGGTTCACATATGTGGTAACTAGGTCCAGCTTCACTTTTAAGGGTGGGGGTACCTCCACAGGAGGCTAGCTGACTTGTGGGGCAAGCGCTGTTGGAGAAGGTTAGACAGGGCTGGAAGCTGGACTCATTTGGAAGTCTCCTGGAATCAAATGTTGGCTAATGAGTTGAGAAAGCTACAACCCAGAGTGGGCACTCTAGAAAAGGGTTCCTTTATACCCAGGAATTGAGCCCAGGTCTCCTGCACTGCAGGCAGATTCTGTACCATTGGAGCCACCAGGAAGCCCTCTTGGAAAAGAGGCAATAATTTTAAAAGAAGAGACATCACCATCTCATCTTCCTCTTAGAGGCAACTGCTGTTAACATTTTCTGTTTTGGCTAGATTTTTCCATGCATATTTCACATCATTGAGATAATACTGTATATTTAATTTTGTGGGCCCTTTTACAGTAAATTATTCCTCAGTTTTTATTATAAAAGGCAATGTCAATTGGAATATGCATGGTCATGCATACATGCAACACCAAGATGTATGAAGACAAACGGGTCCCCAGTCTCTCTCCTCTCTCCCACTCCAAAGCTACCACAGTTAACAGGCAGATAACTCTCTCCTCTACAACCTTCTTGTCTCTCATGCAAACAAATGGATATATTCCAAGAGAATTTTTATTATTTTGTTTTAAAGATGAAATTGTAGCTGTGTTCATTTCTCTGCAACCTGCTTTCTCATTTAACAATACATCGGGGACACCTTCCAGGTCAGTAGATCCATATCTAACTGATTTTTTATATAAATGTATAATATTCCACAGCCTGGATGCATCTCAATGTATTCAACCACTCCCCTGCTGATGGTCATTCAGGTCATTTCTTGGTTTTCTTTTGCAACAATTCAGTAAACATTATAACATGAGCTTTTCCCCCAAGATATTGAATCTGCTCAGCAACAGCATTTTAAATGGATGCACCACATTGCAATATAATGGTTAGACTAGAATTTACTCAACCATTCTCCTATTCTCAAACACTGAAATTGTTTCTGGATATTTTTTTTCCGTTATAAACAAGACCTGGCCTCTTAGTAAAATCTGGTGATAGCACGCTGGTCAGTGCAGTGGGAAATGCTTTTCCATGACCAGTGTTCCAGAATGAAGGTTCACATATGTGGTAACTAGGTCCAGCTTCACTTTTAAGGGTGGGGGTACCCTCCACAGGAGGCTAGCTGACTTGTGGGGCAAGCGCTGTTGGAGAAGGTTAGACAGGGCTGGAAGCTGGACTCATTTGGAAGTCTCCCTGGAATCAAATGTTGGCTAATGAGTTGAGAAAGCTACAACCCAGAGTGGGCACTCCAGATAGAAAGGCTAGTAGAGTGGGAGGCCATGCCAAATGGGTTCCATTTCCTTTCATGCCCAGGAAGTATTGAATTTCATTCAGGAAAAGGGCTACCTGTTCTTCCCTTAGGGTGACCGGCCCTGGTGACAGGCTCACCACTGCTACGGACTTTCATCCAAAGGGACTATGCTTCTCTTTCTCAGTAACCAGGATGGGTTGCCTTCTCCCACCCACACCTCTCTCTAGTCTGTGCAGCTACCAGATACAGCCACAACCTTTTTGGGCTTCAAGGACAATCCTGGAGAACAAGCATTTGTTTTTGGATGATTTCCCTAGAACAGACTTTCAAAAGTGCAGTTCCTGGGTCAAAGGGTAGCAACATTTCTGAGGCTTCAGCTCTGGATCATGCAAATACTTTCAAGAAAGTGTGCACCAATTATGTTTTTTAATGAAGGTATGTACTTCTATTATCATGAAGAACAAGTTCTCTGTTAAATTCAACCCTTTCATTTTTATTTATTTTTGGTCACACTAGACAGCATGTGGGGACTTCCCAAGTGATGCTAATAGTAAAGAATCTGCCTGCCAATGCAGAAGATGCAAGAGACGCGAGTTCCGTCCTTGAGTCAGGAAGATTCTCTGAAGAAGGAAATGGCAACCCACTCCAGTATTCTTGCCTGGGAAACCCCATGGATAGAGGAGAATGGCAGGCTACAGTCTGGGCTGCAAAAAGTCAGACACAACTGAGCATGCACACACACACACACACAGAGACAGCATGTGGGATTAGTTCCTGACCAGGGATCCAACCCTCATCCCCCTCACTGGAAGCATGAAGACTTAACCATCAGACCGAAAGGGATGTCCCTACCAATTACATTTTTAACAACCATGTTTGGAATGTCTACCTCAATGCATCTTTACCAACATCATATATTATCTTATTGAAAAGTTTTTGCCTACTTGATAGATGCAAAAAAATGCTATCTTGTCCTATTTAGCATCTATCTCCTTACGATACCGATTCAACATCTTTTAAACTTTCCTCGGTAAATTTAATTCCTCCCTTGAGGAATTAAAGCACCTGGGGTGTGCTTTTTTGCTTCATTTAGATTTTTTCACGTAGAATAAAATGTTTGGTTTCTACAGGCAGTCACATTTATCTGTCTTTCCTTGGTAATATGTTTTTCTTTATTGACATTTAGAAAGATTTCTCTCTGACTTCTCATTCTACACAACATAAAAGCCGAAGTCCTTGCTGCAACTCAAAAAGCCCTACCTAAAGGGCCTCCCCACTACCTCTTGACCTTCCCTCCTGTCTCTCATCCCTTTAGCCCTGTGATCGGCCACGCTGCCTAAGCCCATCTCATGCCCACCTTAGGACCTGCACGTCTCGACCTTCAGCCTAGAAAGCTCTTTCCCAAGAGCTGTGTGACCCCCTCTCTCACTCCCTTCAGCCTGAGCCAAGTATCACCTCCTAGAGCCGACCCTAAATAAAAACCAGGCCTCCTCCTCTCAAACCAGTGATCCAGGTTCCTGCTTCATTTTTTCCACAGCACTGAGCATCCTCTGACATCTATTTGCCTGTTTATTTGCAATACTCCCACCCCAACAGAACAGCACTTTTATGAGAGAGGGGGGCTATTTTGTTCCTACTCTCTCTCTGGCTGCCAGACCTGCACCTGGCACACAGCTGATCCTCAAAGAAGAGGTGTTGATTGAATGACCGATTCATGCATATTAATTGTCCACCCTCTTCTCTGTGCTTGGAATGCTCTCTCTCTAGTTCCCTCATCCAGATGACTCTGGACAGTTTAAGACTCATTACCTCCTCCAGAAGGCCCTCTTGGAACTCTCAGGATAATGGCAAGTATTCTTCCTTGGCTTGTTCATCCTTAGTAAAAGAACTAGTGCAGTAGTCCCTAGCCTTTTCGGCACCAGGAACTAGTTCTGTGGAAGACAATTTTTCTACCGACCAGGGTAGGGGGTGGTTTCGGAATGACTCAAGCTGGTTATATTTATTATGTCACTGCTGATCTGACAGGAAGTGGAGCTCAGGTGGTAACTCTTTACCAACATCATATATTATCTTATTGAAAAGTTTTTGCCTACTTGATAGATGCAAAAAAATGCTATCTTGTCCTATTTAGCATCTATCTCCTTACGATACCGATTCAACATCTTTTAAACTTTCCTCGGTAAATTTAATTCCTCCCTTGAGGAATTAAAGCACCTGGGGTGTGCTTTTTTGCTTCATTTAGATTTTTTCACGTAGAATAAAATGTTTGGTTTCTACAGGCAGTCACATTTATCTGTCTTTCCTTGGTAATATGTTTTTCTTTATTGACATTTAGAAAGATTTCTCTCTGACTTCTCATTCTACACAACATAAAAGCCGAAGTCCTTGCTGCAACTCAAAAAGCCCTACCTAAAGGGCCTCCCCACTACCTCTTGACCTTCCCTCCTGTCTCTCATCCCTTTAGCCCTGTGATCGGCCACGCTGCCTAAGCCCATCTCATGCCCACCTTAGGACCTGCACGTCTCGACCTTCAGCCTAGAAAGCTCTTTCCCAAGAGCTGTGTGACCCCCTCTCTCACTCCCTTCAGCCTGAGCCAAGTATCACCTCCTAGAGCCGACCCTAAATAAAAACCAGGCCTCCTCCTCTCAAACCAGTGATCCAGGTTCCTGCTTCATTTTTTCCACAGCACTGAGCATCCTCTGACATCTATTTGCCTGTTTATTTGCAATACTCCCCACCCCAACAGAACAGCACTTTTATGAGAGAGGGGGGCTATTTTGTTCCTACTCTCTCTCTGGCTGCCAGACCTGCACCTGGCACACAGCTGATCCTCAAAGAAGAGGTGTTGATTGAATGACCGATTCATGCATATTAATTGTCCACCCTCTTCTCTGTGCTTGGAATGCTCTCTCTCTAGTTCCCTCATCCAGATGACTCTGGACAGTTTAAGACTCATTACCTCCTCCAGAAGGCCCTCTTGGAACTCTCAGGATAATGGCAAGTATTCTTCCTTGGCTTGTTCATCCTTAGTAAAAGAACTAGTGCAGTAGTCCCTAGCCTTTTCGGCACCAGGAACTAGTTCTGTGGAAGACAATTTTTCTACCGACCAGGGTAGGGGGTGGTTTCGGAATGACTCAAGCTGGTTATATTTATTATGTCACTGCTGATCTGACAGGAAGTGGAGCTCAGGTGGTAACGTGAGGGGTGGAGAGCTGCTGTAACTACAGGCGAAGCTTCTCTTTCTCACCTGCTGCTCACCTCTCGCTGTGCAGCCCAGTTCCTAAGAGGCCACAGATCGGCGCCAGTCTGTGGCCTGGGGGTTGGCGACCCCTGAATTAGTGACTATCATTGCCTTCCCTAGTGGTTATCTAATGATATGTTTATGTGGCTTCTCCCATCATAGACTCCTTGATATTTATTCATATTTTTATCTCTAGCACTCAGCTCGGTACTTGCCTCTAGTTGTCCTCTGTAGATAGATATTTTTGGAATGAATGGATGAGTGAAATGAATTAATCTTTTATAACACCCAGACAAAACCTATCAACCTACAATTTGTGTATGCACGGTGTATTCTGAAAGTGACTTGGTTAAAAGCGTGGGTTTTGGAAACGAAAAGCCTTAGGTTGAAATTTCAGTTTTGCCACTGAATACTTCGTGGGCAATTTACATAGACTTTGTGTGTGTGTGTGTGTGTGTGTGTGTGTGTGTACTTTTTTTTTATTTTGCTTTTACAGAGTTTCGTTGCTTACAGCTCCATATAATCCCAAATCCGTCATAGGTATATCCCTGTACCCTCCCCCCAGACCCCCTCACACTCCCCCCATCCCTCCCCTCCAGGTTGTTGCACAGCCCGCATGTAAGATCCCTCAGTTTCACAGTGCATTCGGCTTCCATGATACTCTTTCCAAAGCTCTCCCCCACTCTTCCTTCCCCCAATGTCCTTCCTCTCTATGTCTGTTTTTCCATCGCTGTTCTGCGTGTGTATTTATTGGTACTTTCTCACTAGATTCCATATATATGTTAGTATACTGTATTTGTCCTTCTCTTTTTGACTTACTTCACTTTGTATTAGGACTGATTCTTATGCATTTCTTTTTGCAGCTGAGAAACATTCCATTGTATCATAGCTTCTTTACTCATTCATTCGTCGATGGACACCTAGGTTGCTTCCATGTTCTAGCTATTGTAGAGAATGCTGCAATGAACACTAGGGTACAGGTGTCTCTTTCAATTTTGATTTCATCAAGGTATAAGCCTAATAGTGGGATTTCTGGGTCATATAGCGCTTCTATTCTTAGTTTTTTAAGGAATCTCCATACTCTCTTCCATAGTGGTTGTATCAATTCACATTCCCTCCAACAATGCAAGAGTGTTCACTTTTCTCCAGACCCTCTCCAGCATTTATTATCTGTAGATTTTTTTGATGATAGCCATTCTGACTGGTGTGAGGTGATATCTCATTGTGGTTTTGATTTGCACCCTCATTTTGACATCTTTAAAATGATGACCCGGGTTTCCCTGGTAGCTCAGTGGTAAAAAGATCACCTACCAATGCAGGAGACACAGGTTCAATCCCTGATCCAGAAAGATCCCACATGCTGCGAAGCAATCAAGCCCATAAGCCACAACTATTGAGCCTGTGCTCTAAAGTCTTGGAGCCATAACTATTGAGCCCATGTGCCACAACTATAAAAGCCCCTTAGCGTTAGAGCCCGAGTTCCACAACAAGAGAAATCACGGCAACAATAAGCCTGTTCACATCAACTAGATAGTAGCCCCCACTCCCTGCAACTAGAGAAGAGCCTGAGGAAGCAGTGAAAACTCAGAAGAGCCCCCCTCCCCAAAAAAATGCACTCAAAATTGTCCCTCCAGGGACTTTCCTGGTAGTCCAGTGGTTAAGACCTCACCTTCTAATGCAGGAGGTGTGGGTTTGGTCCCTGATCAGGGAGCTAAGATCCCACATGGCTCATGACCAAGAAAATAAAATAAAATGACGACCCACTTTCAGGATGGCTGTACAGATTAATGAGATAACAGCTAATACTCAGCATAGTACCTGACACACTTTAAGTCATCAATAAACACTAGCTGATCTTTCAGTAAAGGTTTCTACTTTTCTTTATATAGGTCTCAGTCACATCTTGTTAAGGTTATTCCTAGACATTTTATGCACTTTTTCTTGCTTTAGTAAATGACATTTTTTCCCCATTATTTTTTCTAGCCGGTTATAACTGGTATACAGAAAAACTATTGATTTTTATATATTCATCTGGCCTCCAACTGGGTTTTTGAACTCTCATTAATTCTAAAGACTTCTCAGTTGATTCCCTCAGGTGTTTTAAGTACACAATCATGTTGTCTACAAATAATGATAATTTTGAGGAGATAACTCTTTCGAGAAGTTTGGCAGGAAAATTCAATTCAATTCTGCAAATATTTATTAGTGATAAGGTCAATGAGGGACAAACGGAGTTGGAGAAGCCAGTGGGACATGCAGAGATGGCCAGAAGGCAATTAGGGCCACAGACGGGAATTGGGGAGCATAGTTTGGGCTGGAGATACGGCTTTGTGGAAGCCATGCAGTTAATGAGACCGTCCGGGGAGGAAACACAGAGGAGCATCGCAGATGCCGCTAAATCATGCCCGCCAAAGATGCCCACCCCCGCACACAGTAAGCCCACTGTATACCTCGCACCTATGATAGGACTCAGGACCTTCTCACGGCCTGCCTTCTGCAAGGCCACCTTGTCTGAACAGATGGAAGAAGCCGGCCTCTTCAATCACCTTTAGTTGCAAACGAGAGGCCAGGATCGTAAAACCAGGCCACACCTTGGTCCCTCTTCCCTGCCCACTATATGCTTGTCACACCAAATAGCTCCTCATCTACAAATGCCCCAAGATCTTTCAGGACTGGGCAATACTTGGCCAGTTACCAGGAATGCCTTTCCCCAAGCTTCTCAACCTAGCAAATCTCACTCACTGTTCCAAATTCAGTTCATACATCATCCCCTCTGAGGAGCCTCCCCAGTTTCCCAGGAAGTTACTAAGTTTCCTCTCTCTCTCTCTTTCATACACACACACACACACACATACTGCAACAACCATCCATCAAATTCCATGCCTCTTCCTTCACGATCAAAGAAAACAAAACATGAACAAAAACCAAAACAGAACCGGCCTGCCCCTCTTGCTTAAAATTCTTCAATGGCTCCTCTGGGAAAAACCCACAATCCTAAATGGCACAGAGGATGCCCTCTGAGCCAGTCCCTGCTCCTCTCCCAGGCCTCTCTTCTTGCCACTCTCCCTTAAGTCCTTAAGTGACACTCCAGCCCAAGCCAGGCTCGCTCTGTTTGGTTCCTTTGAAGCTCTGTGTTCTTTTCTTCCCTCTGTCTTCAGATGTGCCGATCCCTCTGGTTGAAGCCTCCTTCGCACATCCTCTGGTCTGGCCAACTCTTGTTCCTCTTTCAGGCCTCAGCTGAAACTTCAGCACCCCCTGGAGACCTTACTCACCACTGCACTAAGGTGTACTCCCCTCCCCACAACACACACCCAGGCACCTCCCCCTCCCCGCTGTTTGTCTCTGCAGAGCCCTGCATCTCTGCCATCACTCCCACCTCACGTCATGGCATCATTTGGGCTCTGTGTTCCCCGTTCTATGGGGTACAGACTGTGAGCTCTCATGATCACACCAGAGCACCCGGCACATTGCCTGGACAATAGGGGCCCCGTAGAGATCTGCATAAAGGCTGCACCTTGCACACAGTTCTCCTAGGTCACACGTCCTGTCCTACAGAACTGCAGACCCAGAGCTTTTAAAGGGTCATTCTCCTCCCTGGAATCTCACAGCCCAATCTATACTATAGATGCACATTCAGTGTTGGATGAGAGAATTATCACAGGTATTTCTTATCAAGTTGTGCATTGATTTGTTTTTCCCAAACTTACATTAATATGTGATCTTCGAGTCCAGGGTTCCTCAACCTCAGTCCTACTTGATGTTTGGGGCAGGGCATGTCTTTGCTGGGAGGGCTGGGCTGTGGATGTAGGATGCTGTGCAGCATCCCAGGCCTCTCCCCTCTGGATGTCAAGTAGCATCTCCCAGCTGTGACAACCAAAGATGTCTCTGGACATTGTCAAATGTCCACCTGGAAGGAAAGTCACGCATACTTAAGAACCTAGCCTCCCACCTTTTTTCATTCATGTTAAGGAACTTTCAGGCCAAAGAAGCCCATCTATGGATTTCATAGACCAGAGATTCCTCACCTTCTCCATGCCCCTTTGGGCAGCCTGGTGAAGCCGTCTCAAATGATCTTTCAAAATGTTTAAAACAAAATATATAGAACTACGAAGGAAACCAATGATACTGAAATACATTTTTCAAAATATTTCAAAAATTTGTCATTAAGTAATATAGGTATTCCTTTATTAATGCATTATTAATTAGATCCAGCAGTGGGCCTGATAAATACTGTAGTTCAAAGCATACATGTTCTTTCCAGATAGCTGCAGCTACTGTAATGTTCTATGAAAATACATGTGATTTTATCAGTGACAAATGCACAGGTACTGCTAATACTGCTGTGCTTTGTTGCCTATATTCATGATTAATAGAAACGCTAGGTTTCAGGAGGAGATTAGTGAAAATAAAGATGCAAATTTCTCCATCCAAGTTAGAAATTCTTTGGATTCTATTCAGAAGCCCAGGGGTCCAAACCCAATTCGAGCTTCCATTCAGCAAGTCTGGAGAGGTCAGGCGGAAGATGCAGGGAGAATGGGTGCAGGGGGGTCTCGGGGGGGGGGGCGGGGAAATCGGAAGAGTAGGTTTTGTATAATAAGACCTATGCCCTTAAGGGGCTTACAGGAGAGTCTAGAAAGACTAATAGATACAGCCCATCTTACTAACCGTGTCTCCACTTGACAGGTGGTTCGGGGAGACCTCGTTGTTGAATCCCCCGTACTACTATAGATGCACATTCAGTGTTGGATGAGAGAATTATCACAGGTATTTCTTATCAAGTTGTGCATTGATTTGTTTTTCCCAAACTTACATTAATATGTGATCTTCGAGTCCAGGGTTCCTCAACCTCAGTCCTACTTGATGTTTGGGGCAGGGCATGTCTTTGCTGGGAGGGCTGGGCTGTGGATGTAGGATGCTGTGCAGCATCCCAGGCCTCTCCCCTCTGGATGTCAAGTAGCATCTCCCAGCTGTGACAACCAAAGATGTCTCTGGACATTGTCAAATGTCCACCTGGAAGGAAAGTCACGCATACTTAAGAACCTAGCCTCCCACCTTTTTTCATTCATGTTAAGGAACTTTCAGGCCAAAGAAGCCCATCTATGGATTTCATAGACCAGAGATTCCTCACCTTCTCCATGCCCCTTTGGGCAGCCTGGTGAAGCCGTCTCAAATGATCTTTCAAAATGTTTAAAACAAAATATATAGAACTACGAAGGAAACCAATGATACTGAAATACATTTTTCAAAATATTTCAAAAATTTGTCATTAAGTAATATAGGTATTCCTTTATTAATGCATTATTAATTAGATCCAGCAGTGGGCCTGATAAATACTGTAGTTCAAAGCATACATGTTCTTTCCAGATAGCTGCAGCTACTGTAATGTTCTATGAAAATACATGTGATTTTATCAGTGACAAATGCACAGGTACTGCTAATACTGCTGTGCTTTGTTGCCTATATTCATGATTAATAGAAACGCTAGGTTTCAGGAGGAGATTAGTGAAAATAAAGATGCAAATTTCTCCATCCAAGTTAGAAATTCTTTGGATTCTATTCAGAAGCCCAGGGGTCCAAACCCAATTCGAGCTTCCATTCAGCAAGTCTGGAGAGGTCAGGCTGCAGATGCATGGAGAATGAGTGCATGGGAGTCTCAGGGGTGGGGGCGGGGAAATCGGAAGAGTAGGTTTTGTATAATAAGACCTATGCCCTTAAGGGGCTTACAGGAGAGTCTAGAAAGACTAATAGATACAGCCCATCTTACTAACCGTGTCTCCACTTGACAGGTGGTTCGGGGAGACCTCGTTGTTGAATCTCAGGGGAGTAGCAGAGAGCACATACAAACACAGCCAGAAACCTGGGTGGTTTTGTGCAGACCTAGGCAAAGATTTGGACATGACTGAGCAATTGAGCATGTGCTTGTGCAAAGAAGGGGATGAAGGTTATCCATGTGCTTCACTAAGATTATCTCCTTAACATCAGCAATGACCCTTTGAAATGGCTGTCATGGTCCATCCCTCACCACCATACAGGTGAAGAACCAAAGCTCCTCAAGGCTTACGAATATGCTCAAGGTCAAACAGGGAGCTGTAGAAGGGCTGGGGTTCAAAGCCAGGTTTCTGTGAAAGCAAAGCTCAGGCCTCTCCCTCTGCCAGGCTGCAAAGACTGACATACCATCTGGGGACAGACTTCCAAAGCGCCAGTCCTGTTTCCACTCTGCCCCCAGCTCCCACAGCACAGCCTGGGATTTATTGAAAAGAGCTTAGTGTAGTTACTGTGCCGCAGGGACATGAAAACCAAGCAGGGTCTCCTTCTTCCTCTCAAACTGAGGATACATGCAGCAAAGGCACAAAACAATGCATGGCAGACGGGGTCAGGCAGCAAGCCCGTCCCTGTACCACATCCAATCGCTCTATGGGAATAATCTGATGCCATTCAGCTTCCTAATTCTAGCTCCAGGCTCTCTGATTCTCCAGGACATGCTGAACACAGAAGCCACCACAGTGGACCAAATAAGATTCTCCCTGCGTGGTGATACAGATGCAGCTCATTTGTCATCATTTTCAGCCAATACCAGCCAGGGGTTGTTTATTATTGGGTTGGGGGCAGGGAAGTTTCTCATTCTCAGGACATGCTACATCCCTAGATCATTACCAAGAGAAGGTCAATTTGCCCTTCGAGCTTCCATTCAGCAAGTCTGGAGAGGTCAGGCTGCAGATGCATGGAGAATGAGTGCATGGGAGTCTCAGGGTGGGGCGGGGAAATCGGAAGAGTAGGTTTTGTATAATAAGACCTATGCCCTTAAGGGGCTTACAGGAGAGTCTAGAAAGACTAATAGATACAGCCCATCTTACTAACCGTGTCTCCACTTGACAGGTGGTTCGGGGAGACCTCGTTGTTGAATCTCAGGGGAGTAGCAGAGAGCACATACAAACACAGCCAGAAACCTGGGTGGTTTTGTGCAGACCTAGGCAAAGATTTGGACATGACTGAGCAATTGAGCATGTGCTTGTGCAAAGAAGGGGATGAAGGTTATCCATGTGCTTCACTAAGATTATCTCCTTAACATCAGCAATGACCCTTTGAAATGGCTGTCATGGTCCATCCCTCACCACCATACAGGTGAAGAACCAAAGCTCCTCAAGGCTTACGAATATGCTCAAGGTCAAACAGGGAGCTGTAGAAGGGCTGGGGTTCAAAGCCAGGTTTCTGTGAAAGCAAAGCTCAGGCCTCTCCCTCTGCCAGGCTGCAAAGACTGACATACCATCTGGGGACAGACTTCCAAAGCGCCAGTCCTGTTTCCACTCTGCCCCCAGCTCCCACAGCACAGCCTGGGATTTATTGAAAAGAGCTTAGTGTAGTTACTGTGCCGCAGGGACATGAAAACCAAGCAGGGTCTCCTTCTTCCTCTCAAACTGAGGATACATGCAGCAAAGGCACAAAACAATGCATGGCAGACGGGGTCAGGCAGCAAGCCCGTCCCTGTACCACATCCAATCGCTCTATGGGAATAATCTGATGCCATTCAGCTTCCTAATTCTAGCTCCAGGCTCTCTGATTCTCCAGGACATGCTGAACACAGAAGCCACCACAGTGGACCAAATAAGATTCTCCCTGCCTGGTGATACAGATGCAGCTCATTTGTCATCATTTTCAGCCAATACCAGCCAGGGGTTGTTTATTATGTTGACAGGGAATCCTGGACCAGAAGAGGTAGCACTGCATTGCCAACAGCAGAGTTTCTCATTCTCAGGACATGCTACATCCCTAGATCATTACCAAGAGAAGGAATCTGGTGGACCCAGGGACAGATGCCTCTTCCAGACTGGTCCTACTCTTGACTGAGTCTTTCAGAGCAAACATAGGGAGTTATCACTAAGTCCTCCTCAGCTGAGAACACACGTGAGTTGTGGCTTAATGTTCAAGAGACGATGGCTGAGCACAAGGACTGACAAACAGAAGCGCAGGTCTCACGAAACTCATTCATGTGTTGCTGCTGTGTTAGTCACTCAGTCAGGTCTGACTCTTTGCCACCCCTTTGACTGTAGCCTGCCAGGCTCCTCTCTTCATGGGGTTTTCCAGGCAAAAATACTGGATTGGGTTGCCATTCCCTTCTCCAGGGGATCTTTCTGACCCAGCGATCAAACCTGGGTCTCCCACATTGCAGGCAGACTCTACCGCCTGAGCCACCAGGGAAGCCCTTCATTCATTTATTCATTAAAAAAAAAAAACAACAGTATTAAATGGTGACCTAGTGGTTAAGAATCTGCCTGACAGTGCAGGAGACACGGATTCACATCCCTGGTTCGGGTAGATCACACATGCTGCAGAGCAGACACCACAACTGAGTCCACATTCTAGAGTCCAAGAGCCACAGATATTGGAGCCTGTGCTCTGCAACAAGAGAAGCCACCACAACGAAGAGCCTGTGCACTGCAGTGAAGAGTAGCCCCTGCTCGCCACAACTAGAGCCAGCACATGCATGGTAACAAAGACCTAGCATGGCCAAAAATAAATAAATAAAAATCAAAAACCAAGAGGAACCCAACAGAGAAACAGGACTGAGCACTCCCTGTGTCCCAGGCACCATCCTTGCCCTGGTGGAGTCTAATAAGATCATTTGACATTTTTCCTGTACAAAGGGCTGTTTCACACATGTTACATCTAATAACGCATTCTATCTTCACAACTGTATTAAGATAGGTACTCTTATAATCCTCTTTTCACAGGCAAGGAAACTGAGGCCCAGGAAGGTTAAGTACAGTAACCTGACCAAGGTCAGACAGCTGATAAATAGTAGAAACAAGATTCAACTCCACACAATCTGGTGTCAAGTCCAATCTTCTTAACCATTATTCCATGGATGGGTAGATGGATTGAGGGTCAGGGGGTGACTAGATACCTTGTCTGGCCAATATGATAAGCTGCATCTCTTTCTAGAGTGCTCTGATAGACAAAGAATTTTGCCTTGGGGAGCTCTTTTGCTAAGTGTCAGTCATCTCAGCTCAAACTCCTAGGTTTTTGTCCTATTGCCTGACTTTTGGGGGTTGAGCCCACTATGGTGAGGCTCAGTCTGGCATCAGAAGGGAGCTCACATGGGGAATTCTTCACACATTGGACTTGGCAGGAGGGAAAAAAAAACAGCTTGAAAAATAGGAGTGAATTGTCAAAACTAAGCTTGTTTTGTGCAACTATGAAACCAAGGTTATGTCCCTGTCTCTCCCACCAGCCTGAGTGCCTCATGATGGCAAGCACCACATCTGATTCACTATTAAATCTCCAGCACAGAATTTGGCATTTCACAGACACTCAGTTAATATTTGTTGAGTAAACAGATTAGTGTGCCCAGTTTTCATCTGTGCTTCTTTGTTCTGTTTTGCTTTTCATTTGTCTCTTTATCCATCAATAGCTCATGGCTGCTATTTGTTTCTACTACACGTACCCATGGTAGAACTGGTCTCATCTCTAGGGGACTGGGGCAACTTCAAGTCCTTTGGTCTCATGAGACACCTATTTGAAAATCAATTAAAAAGGGTGGTGGAGGAGAACCTAACATGGTGCAATGGGAAGAATCTGAAAGTTAGGTTCTCAGTTCTGCTTTGTCACTTCATGGCAAAGAATAGGGTCAAGTGCCTTAGTCACTAAGGTCTACCACTCCTCCATCTTATAAAAGGGGTCTCAAGATCACCTTCATGCAGATGCCCTGAGTCAGCTGACCCAAGTAAATGGTTGGTCCTGCACAGAATACAAGAGCCCTATCCATGGTCCAGAACCACTACTGCTCTCAGAAATTGTTTCTCTTGACCCTGGACTCCTGAGATGCCTGTCCAGCTTCTTCCAGGACTTCTGCTCAAGGTGAGAAAGGAAGAAGGGAGTTGGTGAAATGAAAAAGTGAAGGGAGAGAGGAAGAGCTGGGGTATGGGGCTGAAGAGGCAAAGACGAAGGCAGAGAGCACTGGAGTGCCACTGAAGTCCTGAGTGCCTGACGACATCCTCCACCCTCAGGCCAGAGTTGGTCAGATGCCACACAAGCGATGGTCTGCTACAGGAGGCCTGGGGTGGGAGGTGGTCCCTTAGGAGTATATTCCTGAGATGTTCCTTAACACATAATCCTTAGCATCCAACAAGGAGTAGGACACGTGGAGGCTAGGTCTTCTGAGAGGAAGGATGAGGAAGCTTGAGCTACAAAGTAAGAAACAAGATCAGACCTCCTAAAAGCCAGAGAATGGGAAGATATGATGTGGGTCACTGGCAATGGTGTGTGACCTCTTCTACCTCTGCTGTAGATGGCCTACCCCCCTCATTCTCCAGTAGCCTCAGATTGCACATCTGTCAGGAATCCAAAAGGCTCCTTCAAGGAGATTTTCACAGGAGCTACAGGAAAAGTTCGATCTGGACATTTCTTTAAATCAGGCATTCAAAGGTCATCTGTGATTTCATATTGTTTTTCCCACTTTTCAGCAGATGTGCTGTTCTTTATACATACTAAGGAAAGGCCTTCGTGTCTGGACACCCATAATGGCACATTTGAATTGTATATGAGCTCTGTTGGTGATTTGAAAATTGTCCCTATCAGAGAATTTAGTCAGTCCTCTTTGTTCCAAAAAACATTAGTGATGGGTTAGTTCTGGCCTGACCCAGCTCAGATCAGTCCAGATGCCGGTAAAAGTTCATTCAGCCAATACTCACTGAACGTGTACAGTGCCAGACATGGGGTAGACACAATCTCTGTTCTCATAGAGACTCCCCTTAGGGCTCATCCCTCGCTAACCATGCTTGCCTCCCTCCTGTGCCTTCCGCAAACTGCCATGCTCCTGCCTCAAGGCCATTGCATTTGCTTTTTCTTCTTTTTGCAAAGTTCTTTACCCTGGGTAAGGTAAACCCCTTCTCTTCCTTTAAATCTTTGCTCCACATTCCCTGCTCAATGAGTCTACCCTGACTACTCTTTAGAAAATCACATCCCACTTCCCCACCTCCACCCCGCACCTTCAAGCTCCCTCATTGTTCGTTTCCTTTCTCCCATAGCATCCTATGCATCAGAGAGCACTGGAGTGCCACTGAAGTCCTGAGTGCCTGACGACATCCTCCACCCTCAGGCCAGAGTTGGTCAGATGCCACACAAGCGATGGTCTGCTACAGGAGGCCTGGGGTGGGAGGTGGTCCCTTAGGAGTATATTCCTGAGATGTTCCTTAACACATAATCCTTAGCATCCAACAAGGAGTAGGACACGTGGAGGCTAGGTCTTCTGAGAGGAAGGATGAGGAAGCTTGAGCTACAAAGTAAGAAACAAGATCAGACCTCCTAAAAGCCAGAGAATGGGAAGATATGATGTGGGTCACTGGCAATGGTGTGTGACCTCTTCTACCTCTGCTGTAGATGGCCTACCCCCCTCATTCTCCAGTAGCCTCAGATTGCACATCTGTCAGGAATCCAAAAGGCTCCTTCAAGGAGATTTTCACAGGAGCTACAGGAAAAGTTCGATCTGGACATTTCTTTAAATCAGGCATTCAAAGGTCATCTGTGATTTCATATTGTTTTTCCCACTTTTCAGCAGATGTGCTGTTCTTTATACATACTAAGGAAAGGCCTTCGTGTCTGGACACCCATAATGGCACATTTGAATTGTATATGAGCTCTGTTGGTGATTTGAAAATTGTCCCTATCAGAGAATTTAGTCAGTCCTCTTTGTTCCAAAAAACATTAGTGATGGGTTAGTTCTGGCCTGACCCAGCTCAGATCAGTCCAGATGCCGGTAAAAGTTCATTCAGCCAATACTCACTGAACGTGTACAGTGCCAGACATGGGGTAGACACAATCTCTGTTCTCATAGAGACTCCCCTTAGGGCTCATCCCTCGCTAACCATGCTTGCCTCCCTCCTGTGCCTTCCGCAAACTGCCATGCTCCTGCCTCAAGGCCATTGCATTTGCTTTTTCTTCTTTTTGCAAAGTTCTTTACCCTGGGTAAGGTAAACCCCTTCTCTTCCTTTAAATCTTTGCTCCACATTCCCTGCTCAATGAGTCTACCCTGACTACTCTTTAGAAAATCACATCCCACTTCCCCACCTCCACCCCCGGCACCTTCAAGCTCCCTCATTGTTCGTATTGCCTTTCTCCCATAGAATGCATCACTCTATAGCATCCTATGAGTTTACTTATATCCTATGTTTACTGTATTTTTTTCCTGCTAGAACATTCATAATTTCACCAGAGCAGTCCCTGTTTCACTCACCGATGCTCCTAAGTGCTGTGCTTCACACATAGTGGGGCAATGAATGAATCGACTACTTTCCAGTGCACTCACGAATGCACAGCTCGTATAAACCCAGCTCCTCCAAAGGCTCAGGAAGCCACGCCAGCTGGGGTGGCTCTGTCTTAAAGCAGTTTGGGATGAAACAGCCCATAGATCCAGTCCCCAGTGGAGTCAGAATAGGGGAGATACCATTGTCCCCCACCCCAGAGTCCACTATCCACTGCTTCTATAGCCACCTCCCTACCAGACTGAGTTCCTTGAGGGCAGAGAATATAGTCTGCCTTTTTCACCCATACATCCTTGAGGGTCAAGCCCAGGCTGCCAAGGAAGCAAATGTCAGTAAGCACAAAGTGAAAGGAATTTCAATCAACACTGATCAAGCACTGTGCAGCTCACACAATGCTGAGCTCCTTATTCACATTATTTCTTACAAACTTCACCACATACCAAAGAGGTAGATATTACTTTTCACCATGTTTAACAAATAAGGCTTAGGTTAAGTGATTCACCCAAGCCCACATACACAGTCATAGATGGCAAAGTGGATGTTCAAACACAGGTTTGTCTGATTCCTGAGGTTAAGATCTGAAAGTAGATGCTCTGCCACTGCACTAAGATGAAAGAGGGAGGGGGAGAGAGACAGGGAGAGAGAAGAGAGAATTAGAAAAGGATGGAAGGAGGAAGGAAAGGGAGGAAGAAGAAAGATGGTGGGCAGGCCACATGGCAGAAGCAGCATGGTGGTCTAAAAGAGCTGGCCAGAGCTAAAGAACTTCTCCTCTTGGCTGGATGTGATTCCACTACAGCCCTGTCCCCTACCTCTACCCCCAGAGCAAACAGAAATGACACACCTGTCCTAGAAGACACTTGAACTCTTCTAAATTCTCTCTGTCTCTTTGAGCTTGAATAAACTGAGGGGGAAATAATCTGAGTGGGAGACAGATAGCCTAAAAATTGTATTAAGGAGCAACAGAGAAATGTACTTCCTCTTAGAATTTCTATGAAAGGAAGTCACAGCTCCATTGTTGCTCCTCACCCATCCAGATACAAGCCAAGGTGGACCACACAATGAGGCTGGGCATGTGAAGGCATCTGACTTAGAATCCGCCCTGGGGACCTCAGATTTCTACTTGGGAGACATCCCTGTAGCTGTGCTCCCAGATGCCCAGTGCCAGCCTTAGAAGTCTTCATTACACCTGGGCCTCCTGCAACCTGGTCAGCCACAGCCCCGGCCTATATACCTGCCTGCTATGTCTGGAGTTTGCTCCAGAGAAAGCCCCATCCACAAACACAAAGCACCCAAGGTCACTCAAAGGGCTTTCAAGAGGACTCTTCTGCAGAATTCTGTGAATGAGAATACGGGAGAACCTGTAGGGCCTCCAGAAATCCTGCCAGAGTGGTTCCCTTTTCCTGAGGGCACACTAAAATGGTGTCAGGAATTCCCAGGGCCACCTGCTGGCTGGCTTTGAGAAAAATCAAAGTATATGTTGAATAAGTGAATGGGCCTTCTAATGGGAGAATCTGTAAAGAGGAAAGTCTAGGAGGGGCCTCTCAAATCTACTTGGCCCCAGTGTTAAGGATCTGTGGCAGGAAACACACTGGCTGGAGGTAACAGAAAGAACAGAATTCAAGCCCAAATAAATGGATACTAACTAGGACCTTCTTCAAAGCAGTCTGATCCTTCCCTAAAAATGCTCTTGGTTGAGTGGCACCCAAAAATCAGATGTATAATAGGGAAGGACAGAGAATTTACAGAAAGGAGAACAAAAGGAATGCGGAGAGAGAGGTAGGAGCCAGCTTTGTCCTCATTGCTGTGAGCTAAGCTCTGCTCTGGCATGGCCACCCCTTAGCACAGGCTGGGGAACCTGCTCTATCCTTATTTCCTGTGCTCTTCTGGTGACACTTCCCATGTCAGATTCTTAGGATCTAGAAGCACCCATCTCCTTATGCCTCCCAGGAGGGAAGTGCGGGTCTGATCATGCATGACTAGAGAGAAACTAGAAGCATCACATCAACCAGGGGAGACAGAGCTGATACCCAGGACCTCTGACTCCTGACAGATTCCACCACCTCTCAAAGCTCATCTGTCCCTGAAATGGTCAGGAGCACAGGTTCATCTGCAGGATGAAGACCCTGAAGAGCACACTTGACCAGACAAAGCAAAAATTCACTTACATTCAGCATCACATGCCTTCTGGTCAACTGCTGAGTGGGAGAATATTTACTATGGCTCAACAAAGTCTTTACAGGGGAAAGGACCTGGTTCCCCCACAAGTTTTATAGTCCAATAGTCTCTGCTGAGGGATAGTAGGGAAGGTTGCCTAGATGAGGTGCCCTTAAAAAAGGCTTGAGGAATGACATCAGCCAGATGGCAAAATAAGAAACTCTGAATTTCATTTCCCTACAGAGATGCCAAGTCAACACTATGTGGCCCCAAAGGTCTTTATGAGAGCTCCAGGAACCTGTTAGGAAGTCACAGGACCCAAGGCAAGTTCAAACTCAAGAACAGTCACATTGAAACCAGTGAGAAAAGCCATTTCCCACCAACCACAATAGCTCCAACCCAGCACAACTCAGCCAGACTAAGAATAGCCCAACTAGCAGCTTCTCTCTTGGGAGGAAAGAGAGGAAGGGAACATAAGCTCAATGTTTCAGACTTTCAGAGAACTGCCCAAGGAATAGGTTTCTGTCTTGTTGTCTGACCTGAACTGGAAGCAGGGAATCAGTACACTTTCGATGCCTGGGAGCCAAAGAGAGCAAAAGAGAGCTCAGGGCTTGATGCAGTACCAGGGAACCTGCAGTGACAGAGACAGACAGCAAAGGGAGCAAGAAACTATATGCTCTTGAAAAAAGAAATGGCAAACCTGTCCAAGAAACCATATGCACAAGCGCAGAGAAGACGTATCTTTGGAAAAAGTTTGAGTTGCCTTCAGAGGCTATAGCCAGACTAACTGGAGGTCTTCCTCTCTATGCAACCAGTCCATAAAGATGAGGAGTAGCTTTATTTTTCAAATGAACAAATCATAGCAAAAAATAAACAGGCACATGGGGAAATAGGGAAATGTGGTTCAATCGAAAGGATAAAATAAATCTCTAGAAAATGAACTTAAAGAAATGGAGATAAATTTTCTATGGACAGAGAATTCAAAATAATCATGTTAAAGAAGTTCAAAGCACTGCAAGAGAACACAGATAACTAAATTAACTCAGGAAAACAATGCATGAATAAAATGATAATATGGGCACAGAGATAGAAAGTATTAAAATAAGGACCAAAATTTCTGTTGTAAAAAGCTAAGGGATACAATAATTGAATTGAAAAATTCACTAGAGAGATCCAATATCAGACTTGATCAAGTAGAAGAAATAATCAATGAACTTAAAGATAAGTCATTTGAAATTAACAAGTTAGAGGAGCAAAAAAGAAAAAAGAATAAAATGAAGAAGGCCTAAGGGGCTTAGGGGACATTATCAACTAGACCAATACATGCATCACAAGAGTCCCAGGAGGAGAGGAAAGAAAGGGGACAGACATCTTAACTTTAATGACCAAAAGTTCCTAAATCTGAGGAAGGTGATGGACATCCAAATTCAAGCAGCTCAAGGATTCCAACTAGAATGAACCCAAAAAAGCCCACAATAAGATAGATTATGATCAAACTGTCAAAAGTCAAAGTAAGAAACAATCAGGATGGGCTTCCCTGGTAGCTCAGTGGTGATGAGTTTACCTGCCAATGCAGGAAACATGGGTTTGATGCCTGATCTGGGAGGATCCCACATGCTGTGGAGCAACTAAGCCCGTGAGCCACAACTATTGAGCGGGTGCTCTAGAGCCTCAAAGCCACAACTATAGAGCCCATGTGCCACAACTACTGAAACTCATATGCCCTAGAGCCCAAGTTCCACAACAAGAGAAGCCACCGCAACATGAAGCCTGCTCACCTCAACTAGGGAGTGGCCCCCACTCCCTGCAACTAGAGAAGAGCCTGTGGCAGCAGTGAAAACCCAGAATAGACAAAAGTAAATAAATAAATATTTTTTAAAACAGTCATAAATATATAAACAAAATATTAAAGAAAGAAACAGTTGGGAAAGCAACAAGACAAAATTTAACTTGTTACAGACAGTGCAGTTCATAAGTTAATCAGTGTTCATAAGATTATCAGCAGATTTCTCAGCAGAAACGTTGCGGGCTAGGAGGGAGTGGAAAGATATTATAAATGTGCAAAAATTAAAAAAAAATTGCCAATCAAGAATACTGTTTCTGTCAATATTGTCCTTCAAAAATGGAAGAGAAACAAGAACCTTCCCAGACAAACAAATGCTGAAGGAGAACATCACCACTGCTTACAAGAATTCCTAAAGGCAGCCCTTAAACCTGAAAGAAAGGCACTACACACACACACACACACACACACACACACACACATCACATAATAGGACAGTACAAAGCACTGCTAAACAGTACTCCAAAAAATATGTAGCTCTCTAGTAAAGGTAAACATAAAGAAAATAAAGAACCCTGTAATACTGCAATGAGGGTATAAAAAAACACCTTTAATTTTGGTATAGAATTTAAAAGGTAAACATAAAAATAACAATGAAAATAAAACTAAGTTAATGGATACAAACTGTAAATAGATGTACTTTGTGACACTGATGATATGAAGTTGGGGGCAGAGAGGCAAACAGTAGAGTTTTGTGTGTGATTGAAGTTACCAGTTTAAAAATAGATTGTATTAACCAAAAGAGATGCTATGCTATCCTTCTTATAACTCTTTATAGATGAACAAAATAAAATGAGAAGGGAATGAAAACATGACATTGCAAACACAAAGAAACACAAGGACGACAGTGAGAGAAAAGAAGGATGAACTAACTAGCAGCATACACAGGAAACAGTGAACAACATGGTAGGAGTAAGCCCTTTATCAGCAACTGCTTGAAATGTAAATGGTAAAATTCCATAGTCAAAAGATAGAGTGGCTGAATAGATAAAATAACAAGATACAACTGTATGCTGTCTAGGAGACTCACTTCAGATCTAAGGACATAAGCTAAAAAAGTATGGAAAAAGATATTCCATGTAAACGATAATGAAAAAGATCAGGTGTGACCATATTTATATCAGACAAAATAAACCTTAAGTCAAAAACTGTCACAAGACACACCAAAAAATGACATTATGTACTGATAAAAGGGTCAGTTCACCAGGAAAATGTAAGAGTTAAAAATATATATGTGTCTACCAGCAGAGCACCCAAATATATGAAGCAAACATTGAAAGAATTAAAGGGAGAAATAGACAATAATAGAACAATAGTAGGAAATTTCAATACTTCATTTTCAGTAATGGATACGTTAACCAGAAAGAAGTCCAATAAAGTGTTTAATTACAACATTATAAACCAATTACCTCAAAATCCTCCAAGCTAGGTGTCAACAGTGCATGAACCAAGAACTTCCAGAGGTACAAGCTGGATTGAGAAAAAAACAGAGGAACCAGAGATCAAATTGCCAACATCTGTTGAAACGGAAAAAGCAAGAGAATTCCAGAAAAACATCTACTTCTGCTTCATTGACTATGCTAAAACCTTCAACTGTGTTGATCACAACAAACTGTGGAAAGTTCTGAAAGAGATGGGAATATCAAAGCACCTTACCTTCCTTCTGAGACACCTGTATGCAGGACAAGAAGCAACAATTATAACTGAACATGAAACAACAGGTTGGTTCCAAACTGGGAAAGGAGTACACCAAGGCTGTATACTGTCACCCTGATTATTTTACTTATCTTCAGAGTACATCAAGCAAAATGCTGGTCTGGATGAAGTACAAAATGGAATTAAGATTGCCAGGAGAAATCAGTAACCTCAGGTATGCAGATGACACCACCCTTGTGACAGAAAGTGAAGAGCCTCTTGATAAAGATGAAAGAGGAGACTGAAAAAGCTCACTTAAAGTCCAACATTCAAAAAACAAAGATTGTGGCATCTGGTCCCATCACTTCATGGCAAATAGATGGGCAAACAATGGAAACAGTGATAGACTTTATTTCCTTGGGCTCCAAAATGACTGCAGCCATGAAATTAAAAGATGCTTACTCCTTGGAAGAAAAGTTATGACAAACTTAGACAACATATTTAAAAGCAGAGACATTGCCTTGCCAACAGAGGTCCATATATTCAAAGCTATGATTTTTCCAGTAGTCACGTATGGATGTGAGGAAAACTGGACCAAACCAAAGGCTGAGCACCAAGATAAGCTTTAAAAAAAAACTGAATAATGAAAGATCAGGTGTGACCATATTTATATCAGACAAAATAAACCTTAAGTCAAAAACTGTCACAAGACACACCAAAAAATGACATTATGTACTGATAAAAGGGTCAGTTCACCAGGAAAATGTAAGAGTTAAAAATATATATGTGTCTACCAGCAGAGCACCCAAATATATGAAGCAAACATTGAAAGAATTAAAGGGAGAAATAGACAATAATAGAACAATAGTAGGAAATTTCAATACTTCATTTTCAGTAATGGATACGTTAACCAGAAAGAAGTCCAATAAAGTGTTTAATTACAACATTATAAACCAATTACCTCAAAATCCTCCAAGCTAGGTGTCAACAGTGCATGAACCAAGAACTTCCAGAGGTACAAGCTGGATTGAGAAAAAAACAGAGGAACCAGAGATCAAATTGCCAACATCTGTTGAAACGGAAAAAGCAAGAGAATTCCAGAAAAACATCTACTTCTGCTTCATTGACTATGCTAAAACCTTCAACTGTGTTGATCACAACAAACTGTGGAAAGTTCTGAAAGAGATGGGAATATCAAAGCACCTTACCTTCCTTCTGAGACACCTGTATGCAGGACAAGAAGCAACAATTATAACTGAACATGAAACAACAGGTTGGTTCCAAACTGGGAAAGGAGTACACCAAGGCTGTATACTGTCACCCTGATTATTTTACTTATCTTCAGAGTACATCAAGCAAAATGCTGGTCTGGATGAAGTACAAAATGGAATTAAGATTGCCAGGAGAAATCAGTAACCTCAGGTATGCAGATGACACCACCCTTGTGACAGAAAGTGAAGAGCCTCTTGATAAAGATGAAAGAGGAGACTGAAAAAGCTCACTTAAAGTCCAACATTCAAAAAACAAAGATTGTGGCATCTGGTCCCATCACTTCATGGCAAATAGATGGGCAAACAATGGAAACAGTGATAGACTTTATTTCCTTGGGCTCCAAAATGACTGCAGCCATGAAATTAAAAGATGCTTACTCCTTGGAAGAAAAGTTATGACAAACTTAGACAACATATTTAAAAGCAGAGACATTGCCTTGCCAACAGAGGTCCATATATTCAAAGCTATGATTTTTCCAGTAGTCACGTATGGATGTGAGAGCTGGACCACAAAGGCTGAGCACCAAGAATTGATGCCTTCAAACAGTAGTGCTGGAGAAGATTCTTGAGAGTCCCTTTAAGGGAAATCAAACCAGTCAATCCAAAGGATATCGACCCTGAATATTCATCAGAAGGATGGATGCTGAAGCTGAAACTCTTAATACTCTGGCCACCTGATGTGAAGAGATGACTCACTAGAAAAGACCCTGATACTGGGAAAAATAGAAGGCAGAAGGAGAAGGGGACAACAGAGGAGGAGACGGTTGGATGACATCACTAACTCAATGGACATGAGTTTGAACAAGCTGCAGGAGATGGTGAAGGACAGGGGAACCTGGCATGTCACAGTCCATGGAAGCACAAAGAGTCAGACATGATTGAGCAACTGAACTAGACTGAATAGACCAATTAAACCTGACAATATATACAGAACACTCTACTCAACAACAGCAGAATAAATATTATTCACAAGCACACACAGATCATTTCCCAGGATAGATCACATGTTAGGCACAAAGCAAGTCTTAACAAATGTAAGAAAATTGAAATCACACTGAGTATCTTTTCTGATCACAGTGAAATAAATTTAAAAATCAACAGTAAGTGGAAAACTGAAAAATTCACAAATGTGTAAAACTTAACACACCATTAAACAACCAACGGATCAAAGAAGAATCACAATGGAAATCATAAAGCATCTTGAAGCAAATGAGAACGAAACATACCAAAACTGTGGAATGCAGCAAAAGCATTACTAGGAGGGAGGTTTTTATGAGTAAATGCCTACAATAAAAAAGAAGATGTCAGATAAACAGCATGACTTTATACCACAAAGCAATAGAAAAAGAATAAGTTAAACCTAAGGTTAGCAGAAGGAGGAAATAATGAAGATTAAAATACAATTAAACAAAATAGAAAAACAATACAAGAAATTCAAAAAACTAAGAGGCTTCTTTCTTTTTTTGAAAAGGTCAACAAAATTGTCAAACCATCAGCTGAAAGTAGAAGCACTAGCTGCTCAGTTGTGTCTGACTCTCTGTGACCCCATGGAATGTAGTCCACCAGGCTCCTCTGTCCATGGAAATCTCCAAGCAAAAATACTGGAGTGGCTTGTCATTTCCTACTCCAGGAGATATTCCTGACCCAGGGGTCTCACCTGGATCTCCTGCATTGCAGGCAGATTCTTTAGCATCTAAGCTATCAGAGAAGCCCAAGAAAATAGGGAGAAAACATATAAAAATCAGAAATGAAAGAGGAGACATCACAGCTGAAGCCACCAAAATAAAAGGATTAAAAGAGATTTCTATTAACAATTATGTCAGCAAATTGGATAACTTAGAAAAGAGGAATAATTTCTAGAAACATACAGTTACCAAGACTGAATCATAAAGAAGTAAAAAAAAAAAAAGAATCTGAAAAAAGACTGTAACTAGTAAGGATATTGAATCAGTAATCAGCAAACCTTTCCACAAAGAAAAGCCCATGACCCAGTAGCTTCAGTGGATAATTCCACCAAACATTTAAATAAGAAGGAACACTAATCCTCCTCAAATTCTTCCAAAAAACTGAAGAACGAACACCTACAAACTCATTTTATGAGGACCCACTATGATTTTGATCTGATATCAAAATAAATAAATATACTACAGGAAAACTACAATTTAGCAATATTTTTGCTAAAATAATGATGTAAAAATGCTCAACAAAATACTGTCAAGGTGAGTTGAATAACACATTAAAATGACTATATACCATGACCAAGTGAGGTTTATTCCTGGAACACAAGGATGGTTGAACATACAAAACAGATCACTATAATCCATCACATTAACAGATTAAAGGTTCAAAAAAACCTGATAATCTCAATTAGTGCACAGAAATTATTCAAAAACTTCATAAAAAAGATAGATGACTAGGAATAGATAGAAACGACATCAACATAATAAAAAACATATACAAAACTTCACAAATAACATTATACTCAATGCAGAAAAACTGAAAGTTTTCCCTCCAAGATCAGGAACAAGCCAAGGATCCCTTCTCTTACCACTTCTACTCAAAATAGCACTGAAAATCCTAGCCAGAGCAATTAGGCAAGGAAATGAAATAAGAGGCATTCAAATTGGAAAGGAAAAGTTATCTCTGTTCACAGCTGACATAATTTTTAATGTACCAAAGCAGCCTAAAAACTTCAAACACACACACACACACACACACACACACACACACACACACCTGTTAGAGCTAATAAACAAATTCAGAAAAGTTGCAGGATACAAAATGAACACACAAAAAATGTTTTTATGCATTAGCAGTAACAATCCAAAAAAGAAAATAACCTCATTTGCAATAGGACCAGAAAGAATGAAATACTTAGGAGTACACTTAACCAGAGAGAAGAAAGACTTACACACTGAAAACTGTAAAATATGGCTGGAAGAAACTAAACACAATAAACAGAAAGACATCCTAGGTTATGAATTAGAAGACAATATTAAAATGGCTATGCTACTCAGAGTGATCCACTGATTCAATTCAATGCTTTATTTTTCTTCAGAGAGCATATTCGCTTCCAACATGATGGTATATATTTACTTAACTGATCTGTTTATTGTCTGCAAATAACCAGACATGCAAGCTCCCTAAGGGCAGGAGATTTTTCCTTCTTTCCTGTTTATCACTGAATCCTCAGAGTCTAGAAGACTGCGTGGTCCATAGTAGGTGCATAATGAATACTTGATGAGTGAAGGAATGAATGAATGTGAAGATGGAGACACCAACACTGGTTATCTCAAGCCTGGGACATTTGGTCTGCATCTGTCAGTCTTCTTGGTAAAGAGAGAAAAGGAGAAGGAAGAAAAGAACAGACTAGGATGAGAACAAATTTTTGGTTGGGTTTGCAGGGACAACCACACCAGCATTCTGTGTATGAGGGATAGGGAAGATCCATCCATGAGAGAACCTCTGCCCCTGGTACCTTCTGGTTTAGTGAGAGAATAGAGACTGTCCACTCGCTCTTGCCAGTTTGATGTAAATGTTTTTCCTAACGGGTGCTGAGTCAACAGACTCTACCTGCCAGACTGAAAAGTCCTCAGGTCTCCCATTTTGCGTATCCTACGCCACTGCTCCTCAAACTTTCAAGTATGTACAGACCACCTGGACACTCACTAGGGCTGGGTATGGCCTGAAATATGCATCTAACAAGTTTCCAGGTGATACTGAGGCAAAGTCTAGTTTACAGTGGCTGGCTCTCAGCCTCATGGAATTTGAGAAGCTTTGTGAACTCCCAATCAATACCCAGACTCCCCACCCAGACCATGTAAATGTCTGGAAGTAGAACCCCAGCAGTGGTTCAATCAAGGCTGAGAATCAGAGCTCCAGGGACTCTCCAAGGGTGCTGACTCACGTGGATGCAGAGCCACAGCTCTGGACCCTTGCAGATCTCCCCCAGCTGCTGTGCCCTCCCTTGATTGCCCCAAGGCCACTGAAACTTTACTACTGCTGCTGAGGGCCTGCTAAGGGACACGTGTTCACACTGGTCCACCCTGCTCTGGGATGAGCAAAAGCGTGAATGCTCCTCGACGGCTGGAAAGAACATTCCTGTGTTTTCCCCACCTCCTGACTCCCCATCTCACGTCCTGTTTCAGCTGGGAGGCCCCAGTCGTCTTCTTCTGGTCTAGTACTGTTTTCAGCTGTGGCTGGCTCTGTCTCCCAGGCAACACTGACCAAATCAGGTTATGTATTTGATTGTCTCTGTTTCAAAACCCCTGCTTTCTCTGGACCCTCAAGCTATGGAGCCCTGTCTGGTCCCTGTCTCATTCATGGTGAATTTTCTCTCTGGTGCCACTTTATCTTATCCAGCATTTTAATATTCATGAAGGTCCCCTCACTATCGGACTGGGGTCTACGTATCTCTAAACCCCACTTATGTTCAGGATTCAAGTTCTTCCTTATGAAATTACTAAACCTCAGGCAAACCAGTGTGTGACCAGTCACCCCAAAAGCGCCATGAGATGTAAGGAGACCTCTGAACAGGGAAGAGAGCACCCCATTAGAAAGGGTAGAGTCTGATTCCCCAACACTTTTATGTCTGAATCTCAGCTGTGACTTAGCCAAGATGCTCTGCCACACATAACCTGGGCACCTGCTGTATGCCGGGCCCTGCTTTAAATGCTTTGCCTCACATCATCTTCCCAACAGCCCTGAGAAGTACACAGCACTGTTATCCCATGTATGGATGAGTAAACCAATGCACAGAGACTAAGTAGCCCAAGATCACACAGATAGGAAGTAGAGTGAGGCTGTGAACCCAGGCAGTTTGAGTCCAGAGTGTACGAGTTTAACCACTCCAGTGGCTGGCTCTCAGCCTCATGGAATTTGAGAAGCTTTGTGAACTCCCAATCAATACCCAGACTCCCCACCCAGACCATGTAAATGTCTGGAAGTAGAACCCCAGCAGTGGTTCAATCAAGGCTGAGAATCAGAGCTCCAGGGACTCTCCAAGGGTGCTGACTCACGTGGATGCAGAGCCACAGCTCTGGACCCTTGCAGATCTCCCCCAGCTGCTGTGCCCTCCCTTGATTGCCCCAAGGCCACTGAAACTTTACTACTGCTGCTGAGGGCCTGCTAAGGGACACGTGTTCACACTGGTCCACCCTGCTCTGGGATGAGCAAAAGCGTGAATGCTCCTCGACGGCTGGAAAGAACATTCCTGTGTTTTCCCCACCTCCTGACTCCCCATCTCACGTCCTGTTTCAGCTGGGAGGCCCCAGTCGTCTTCTTCTGGTCTAGTACTGTTTTCAGCTGTGGCTGGCTCTGTCTCCCAGGCAACACTGACCAAATCAGGTTATGTATTTGATTGTCTCTGTTTCAAAACCCCTGCTTTCTCTGGACCCTCAAGCTATGGAGCCCTGTCTGGTCCCTGTCTCATTCATGGTGAATTTTCTCTCTGGTGCCACTTTATCTTATCCAGCATTTTAATATTCATGAAGGTCCCCTCACTATCGGACTGGGGTCTACGTATCTCTAAACCCCACTTATGTTCAGGATTCAAGTTCTTCCTTATGAAATTACTAAACCTCAGGCAAACCAGTGTGTGACCAGTCACCCCAAAAGCGCCATGAGATGTAAGGAGACCTCTGAACAGGGAAGAGAGCACCCCATTAGAAAGGGTAGAGTCTGATTCCCCAACACTTTTATGTCTGAATCTCAGCTGTGACTTAGCCAAGATGCTCTGCCACACATAACCTGGGCACCTGCTGTATGCCGGGCCCTGCTTTAAATGCTTTGCCTCACATCATCTTCCCAACAGCCCTGAGAAGTACACAGCACTGTTATCCCATGTATGGATGAGTAAACCAATGCACAGAGACTAAGTAGCCCAAGATCACACAGCTAGGAAGTAGAGTGAGGCTGTGAACCCAGGCAGTTTGAGTCCAGAGTGTACGAGTTTAACCACTCCATACAATACAGCCCTTGTGCATTTCAGCTTAGCGACAACCCAGTCAGGCTTGGATCCTGTTCTTGATATTACCGATGGAAACTAGCTTCTCAAAGGCAAAAGAACCTTTCCAAATCACTCAGCTAGTGAGTATGGGACCTAGGATTCAAATCTAAGATAGACTCAACATGCCATGCTCAGGTCGGGGAAGAAAACAACAGGCTACAGAAGACAGACCATTCATTCTTTCTCCCATTCATCATGCACTCAGCACACATGTATTGATGCTTCTTGAGGCCACAGGCTGCATGTTAAGGATCCAGAGAGAAATCAGTCATGATCCCACTGTTCCAAAGCTCATATCAAATTTTGAAGACATGCTGCAGACTCGTGGGTGGACTGGGGAGGATGGGGAGGACCCAGAAGGGCAGGGGAGTCCTCTGGGAGACAAAGCAGCTGTGGGGAGGAGGTGTGGGCAAGTCCAGGTGGGCCATGTTTTGGTCCTCCAATGCCACCTGGGTCAGGTGATCCAGGTGACACCCATCACCCAGCACAATCCCCACACATAAGAATATGCCTCACATCCTCCCCATCTGTCTTCCCCTGGCTTGCTCAGGACTTCAAATTCATAAGCACAGCCTAGGGAGAGACCCAAAGAGGCTTTATGCACCCCCATGGATCAATGCGAGCTTGGCATCCCAACTTATCATCCTGAGGTCCCAGAGAGAAACCAAATTGTAACTGTCAGGAACACGACAGAACTGTCAAAAGCAGACAAAATCAGCTCCGTAAATTGTGAAACCGAAGTCACAGTTCTATTTGTTCTGCGAGAGTGAACACCTCACATTTTTTTGTCAAGATGGAAAATAAAAACAAAGACTAGGAGCCCTGCAAGTGTTTCGTCTTTGTGGAAAAACCCACCATCACCACCTCTGTTTCCAGCCACAGCCCCCTCCCCATAAACACTTGAATCCACTTCCATTCAGTAAATACTCAGAAAACCTTGTTACAGGAGTAGGGTAGATACATCATCAGAAATGGTTGTGACCCAGTTCCTGCTTTTTAAATAAATGGACATGCCTAGTGGCTCAGTGGTAAAGAATCCACCTGCCAGTGCAGGAGACATGGGTTCAGTCCCTGGGTTGGGAAGATCCCCTGGAGAAGGAAATTGCAACCCACTCCAGTATTCTGGCCTGGGAAATTCCATGGACAGAGAAACCTGGTGGGCTATGTAGTCCATGGGGTCACAAAAGAGTTAGACATGACTTAGTGACTAAACAACAACAAATCGCTGAAAAGACAATTCCATCTCCAGCTGACAAAATGAGAACATAGTGCCAGACCAGAAGAAGAGAACAGGAGAACAACTGAGTGGGTAATTAACAGTGCTCTACTGGAATCAAAGATGGCATCTTCGAAGAGGTAACATCAACACTGGGTCTTAACAGATGAGTACAACTTCACCTGCAGGGAAAGTGGGCAAAGGAGACTCCAGAGGCGAGGGAAAGAATGATGTGAATGCACAGAGGCTGGAACAGGGGCGAGAAAGGGACGGAGAACCAGGCAGTCCTTTGGAAGCTGAATCTCTACTCTGCGACGAGGCTAGGGAGAGGCACCCCTGCCAAGGACGCTGGGTCATCAGGCATCCAGGGCTCCTGCTTGGTCGAGCACGGGCAGCCCTCACAAGCACTCCCAGGCACACACATGTGAACTGTGCACAGGCGGTGCACACACACTTGCCATCAACCCCAGCCATGCACGCATGCATGTGTATATGTGCTGGTGGTGGCCTGGCAGGCCATTCTGCAGAAGCCCTGCAGCACCGCTGCTGCTGACCAAAATAGCATCGAGCAATTTAGGTCAGGAAGTGAGGACCGTGTTATTATTACTAGTTACTGGTGAAGTTATTTAATAAGAATGTCACATCCAATTGAGGCTATGGTGGGAACTGTCAACAGGAAGGATGTAATTACACTAACTGGAGGCGCTCCAGGCCCCTGCCATTTGCACACCTCCACAGAGCCACACAGAGATGGACTCTCTCCCAGCCCCACTGCTGCCTGGAGCGTGCTCCCAAAGGGGGCCCCCTGTGCCCCATAAACACTTGAATCCACGTCCATTCAGTAAATACTCAGAAAACCTTGTTACAGGAGTAGGGTAGATACATCATCAGAAATGGTTGTGACCCAGTTCCTGCTTTTTAAATAAATGGACATGCCTAGTGGCTCAGTGGTAAAGAATCCACCTGCCAGTGCAGGAGACATGGGTTCAGTCCCTGGGTTGGGAAGATCCCCTGGAGAAGGAAATTGCAACCCACTCCAGTATTCTGGCCTGGGAAATTCCATGGACAGAGAAACCTGGTGGGCTATGTAGTCCATGGGGTCACAAAAGAGTTAGACATGACTTAGTGACTAAACAACAACAAATCGCTGAAAAGACAATTCCATCTCCAGCTGACAAAATGAGAACATAGTGCCAGACCAGAAGAAGAGAACAGGAGAACAACTGAGTGGGTAATTAACAGTGCTCTACTGGAATCAAAGATGGCATCTTCGAAGAGGTAACATCAACACTGGGTCTTAACAGATGAGTACAACTTCACCTGCAGGGAAAGTGGGCAAAGGAGACTCCAGAGGCGAGGGAAAGAATGATGTGAATGCACAGAGGCTGGAACAGGGGCGAGAAAGGGACGGAGAACCAGGCAGTCCTTTGGAAGCTGAATCTCTACTCTGCGACGAGGCTAGGGAGAGGCACCCCTGCCAAGGACGCTGGGTCATCAGGCATCCAGGGCTCCTGCTTGGTCGAGCACGGGCAGCCCTCACAAGCACTCCCAGGCACACACATGTGAACTGTGCACAGGCGGTGCACACACACTTGCCATCAACCCCAGCCATGCACGCATGCATGTGTATATGTGCTGGTGGTGGCCTGGCAGGCCATTCTGCAGAAGCCCTGCAGCACCGCTGCTGCTGACCAAAATAGCATCGAGCAATTTAGGTCAGGAAGTGAGGACCGTGTTATTATTACTAGTTACTGGTGAAGTTATTTAATAAGAATGTCACATCCAATTGAGGCTATGGTGGGAACTGTCAACAGGAAGGATGTAATTACACTAACTGGAGGCGCTCCAGGCCCCTGCCATTTGCACACCTCCACAGAGCCACACAGAGATGGACTCTCTCCCAGCCCCACTGCTGCCTGGAGCGTGCTGCCTCCAGAGGAGGAGGGGGCACTGTGCCAGGTCCTGGAACCTCCAGACCTACACTGCTCCCGTGCAGGCCCCAGGAGAGGCTCTCAAGGGGTGATCTCAGGACCCACTGGGTCTCCCTGCATCACAGCATCTAAGGCCCGACACCTCCAGGGGAAGGTAGAGAGACAGAAAGGCAATGATAGGAAGAAACAGAGACTTAAAGGGAAAATGGGAAGATGAGAGATGGCAGATGGAAAAAAAAAGAGAAGACACAAAGACAGCCCCAGCAGGAGAGCTCAAGAAAGAGGGAGACAGAAGAGAAAAAGACACAAAAGGAGGGAAATGACAGAGGTGGGCATGCAAAAAGAGACCAAACCAGGGGCGGAAAAGGCTACAACAAAGAGACGTGGCCTGGAAGCCAAGAGGAGCCGTGAGTCCCCAGTCTCGTGACAAAGGCTGTCAGTGTCACTGAACACACAGGCCTTGTGCAAGCTGATTGGGAAGAACTGGAGACTGACTGTGGCCATTGGGAGCAGCTCGGCCTTACATGGAAGGAGAGGGCAGTAGCCAGTGCAATTTGTCGCCCACAGGGAGCCCCCTTTTTATTCTAAACACATTTTAAACAGCAAAGTCAGTGTAGAAGAAAAATAACATGGGAGCGAGGAGTTGCTGGAATAGGACATCTCCAGTTTCTAAAGAGGACTTAGCTGGCGGGGCACTGCAATCATTCCATAGGCCTCCTCCGCCTTCTGGTTCCCAGGCTCTTCTCTGCTTGCACTGGCCAGTCATGACTTCAGTTTGCCCTTGGCTGTGTTTCTGGGTCATCTCTCTGGGGAAGTGGCGGGACCCACCACCTTCTCAGCTGCCAGCCTCAACCACTGTCTGGCTCCACTTCTGCTCCACACCAGGGCATGGACAACCTTTCTCTCAGGTTCTCTTTGGACTTGGAACTCAGTCTTGAGTGATTCTCTTCAGGACTTCTCTTGGACTTGCCAGAAGCCCCAGAAGATTCTGAGTGTGAAGAGACTGAGGCGCTCCAGGCCCCTGCCATTTGCACACCTCCACAGAGCCACACAGAGATGGACTCTCTCCCAGCCCCACTGCTGCCTGGAGCGTGCTGCCTCCAGAGGAGGAGGGGGCACTGTGCCAGGTCCTGGAACCTCCAGACCTACACTGCTCCCGTGCAGGCCCCAGGAGAGGCTCTCAAGGGGTGATCTCAGGACCCACTGGGTCTCCCTGCATCACAGCATCTAAGGCCCGACACCTCCAGGGGAAGGTAGAGAGACAGAAAGGCAATGATAGGAAGAAACAGAGACTTAAAGGGAAAATGGGAAGATGAGAGATGGCAGATGGAAAAAAAAAGAGAAGACACAAAGACAGCCCCAGCAGGAGAGCTCAAGAAAGAGGGAGACAGAAGAGAAAAGACACAAAAGGAGGGAAATGACAGAGGTGGGCATGCAAAAAGAGACCAAACCAGGGGCGGAAAAGGCTACAACAAAGAGACGTGGCCTGGAAGCCAAGAGGAGCCGTGAGTCCCCAGTCTCGTGACAAAGGCTGTCAGTGTCACTGAACACACAGGCCTTGTGCAAGCTGATTGGGAAGAACTGGAGACTGACTGTGGCCATTGGGAGCAGCTCGGCCTTACATGGAAGGAGAGGGCAGTAGCCAGTGCAATTTGTCGCCCACAGGGAGCCCCCTTTTTATTCTAAACACATTTTAAACAGCAAAGTCAGTGTAGAAGAAAAATAACATGGGAGCGAGGAGTTGCTGGAATAGGACATCTCCAGTTTCTAAAGAGGACTTAGCTGGCGGGGCACTGCAATCATTCCATAGGCCTCCTCCGCCTTCTGGTTCCCAGGCTCTTCTCTGCTTGCACTGGCCAGTCATGACTTCAGTTTGCCCTTGGCTGTGTTTCTGGGTCATCTCTCTGGGGAAGTGGCGGGACCCACCACCTTCTCAGCTGCCAGCCTCAACCACTGTCTGGCTCCACTTCTGCTCCACACCAGGGCATGGACAACCTTTCTCTCAGGTTCTCTTTGGACTTGGAACTCAGTCTTGAGTGATTTCAGGACTTCTTTGCCCAAGATTCAGCACTGATCTCTCAGAGGCAAAAATAAAGTCCAGGCAGCAGACCCTTGCCAGAAGCCCCAGAAGATTCTGAGTGTGAAGAGACTGAGGCATGAACAGCCTCTGGGGCTCATGGAAATTAGGGCACCACTCTCTGAAGCCTACACCCAAAGGCAGGGCTGTGGAGTCTGAGGGCATCGCCTGCTCCTCCAACCCCCAAAAGCACCCACAGTGCTGGCTCGAAGCAAGCAGATTAGGCAAGGGTTCCACCAAATAGTCAAGGGTATGGTTTTCCCAGCAATTGTTAGAGGTAGACCATAAAGAAGGCTGAGCCCTGAGGAACAGATGCTTTTGAACTGTAGTGTTGGAAAAGGCTCTTGAAAGCGCTTGGACTGCAAGATCAAACCCATCAATCCTAAAGGATATCGACCCTGAATAGTCATTGGTAGGACTGATACTGAAGTTGAAACTCCAATACTTTGGGCACCTGATACAAAGAGTCAACTCTTTGGAAAGACCTTGATGCTGGGAAAGATTGAAAGCAGGAGGAGAAGGGGGCAACAGAGGATGAGATGGTTGTATGGCATCACTGACTCAATGGACATAAGCTTGAGCAAACTCCAGGTGAGAGTGAAAGACAGAGAAGCCTGGCATGCTTAGTCCATGGGGTCACAAAAAGTCAGACACAACTTAGTGACTGAACAACAACAAAACCAAAAGAGAAGTATGGCTGCCTGAAGTTCAGGCAGAGGCACAGACTCAGCCATGCTGAGCTCAGAGCACCAGGCCCCCACAGCCCTGAAGGACCTAGGAGACCCGGTGGGCTCTGTGCAGCTGCTGGCCTGGCTGGGTCCCAGCTGTTGCCAGGCATGGTTGCCATGTACAGATTCCCATCCTGGGTCACTGGAAAGTTGCCTGGAGATGGGACAAAAGCCCTCAAGTGTGTTTGAGAGAGACCTGGCCTGTGAACTCTCCAACTCAGGAGGTCTGTGACTGGGAAATGGGAACTTCAAGGTCAAAGCTTGATCCACTCATGGAGCTGGTGCAAGATCCTCTGGATGCCCAACTCCTAATACACAGAATTTGCACACACAGTGGTATCTCCAGTGCTTTAACATCAATCCTCTGGGGACTCATGGAAAAAAATGTCCAGGCAGCAGACCCTTGCCAGAAGCCCCAGAAGATTCTGAGTGTGAAGAGACTGAGGCATGAACAGCCTCTGGGGCTCATGGAAATTAGGGCACCACTCTCTGAAGCCTACACCCAAAGGCAGGGCTGTGGAGTCTGAGGGCATCGCCTGCTCCTCCAACCCCCAAAAGCACCCACAGTGCTGGCTCGAAGCAAGCAGATTAGGCAAGGGTTCCACCAAATAGTCAAGGGTATGGTTTTCCCAGCAATTGTTAGAGGTAGACCATAAAGAAGGCTGAGCCCTGAGGAACAGATGCTTTTGAACTGTAGTGTTGGAAAAGGCTCTTGAAAGCGCTTGGACTGCAAGATCAAACCCATCAATCCTAAAGGATATCGACCCTGAATAGTCATTGGTAGGACTGATACTGAAGTTGAAACTCCAATACTTTGGGCACCTGATACAAAGAGTCAACTCTTTGGAAAGACCTTGATGCTGGGAAAGATTGAAAGCAGGAGGAGAAGGGGGCAACAGAGGATGAGATGGTTGTATGGCATCACTGACTCAATGGACATAAGCTTGAGCAAACTCCAGGTGAGAGTGAAAGACAGAGAAGCCTGGCATGCTTAGTCCATGGGGTCACAAAAAGTCAGACACAACTTAGTGACTGAACAACAACAAAACCAAAAGAGAAGTATGGCTGCCTGAAGTTCAGGCAGAGGCACAGACTCAGCCATGCTGAGCTCAGAGCACCAGGCCCCCACAGCCCTGAAGGACCTAGGAGACCCGGTGGGCTCTGTGCAGCTGCTGGCCTGGCTGGGTCCCAGCTGTTGCCAGGCATGGTTGCCATGTACAGATTCCCATCCTGGGTCACTGGAAAGTTGCCTGGAGATGGGACAAAAGCCCTCAAGTGTGTTTGAGAGAGACCTGGCCTGTGAACTCTCCAACTCAGGAGGTCTGTGACTGGGAAATGGGAACTTCAAGGTCAAAGCTTGATCCACTCATGGAGCTGGGACCCAAACTCTGCAAGATCCTCTGGATGCCCAACTCCTAATACACAGAATTTGCACACACAGTGGTATCTCCAGACACAAATGTCCATATTCACTACATATTGGCACATGTCCCCAACACACAGTTGCTCATATCGTCCTACCAAATGCACACAGCTCTTCAATACAGGGGTGCACGCCCCACACTCCCAGGCTGTCTCTCCACCATCCCAGATGGAGGGCTCAAAAGGCCCCCTTCCTCCACCAAGACCTCCCCACAGTCTTCTGAAAGAATCAATGCAGGGTTCTGAGTGCCTCTTTCACCTGGTGCTGGGTGTGTGAGTGGCAGACTGTTGTGTGTATTGATGAACTTGTGCTAACACACAGAGATGAGAATACATAGAAGGATGCACATACGTATGGGGGAATTTATAAGGGCACATGAGAGTACAAAGAGCTGCATCACTGGAAAATACCTCAGTGCTGGACCCTGACTGAGGGCAGGAGGAGAAGTGGACAACAGAGGATGACATGGCTGGATTGCATCCCCAATTCAGTGGACATGAGCTCGAGCAAGCTCTGGGAGATGGTGAAGGACAGGGAAGCCTGGCGTGCTGCAGTTCCTGGGATCACAAGGAGTCAGGCACAACTTACTAACTGAAAGACAACTAAGGTACAATTTAACCTGCACTGCCCTACCCCCAGCACTGCAAACACACACTTTCTAGGGCCACTCGAGCCCATGCCCTGTTCCCAGCACACACACACCAAGCATTGCGCAGCACAGTGGTGAGGATAAGCTCAGCCTATGGAGTCAGGAAGACTTGAAGTCACAGTTCCACTCCCCACTCATTGGCTGTGTGGCATGAGGCACCCTGCTCATCCTCTCTGAGCCTCAGCTCCGTCATCAGTAAGGAAGGATAGTAAGAGCTCCCCTACAGGCCTGCTGGGAAGATTAAATGAGATTATGGATGCGGAACCCCAGAGAATTCACTAAACGTTAATTACCACTCACTCCCTTCTACTCACGCTTGTGCCTTTCATTCATGCGGCTGATAAGTATCTACTGAGTCTTGTGTGACTAAGTCCACCATAGTCACTGGCAGTGTGAGTCACCTAGGACATCTTCACACAGCTCGTTCTCCAGTGTGGAAACAGATGGAGGCAGGTAAATAATAAGCAAATGAGGGAGGGAGATGATCAGAGTTAGGAAGAAGCTCATGGGACAGGGCTTCATCTGCGGTGCTCCACCTTGAGGGCTAGAGCAGAGACCTAAAGTGTGAGCCAGAGTCAGCCATGGCACATCTTGGGGGAGAGCACTGCAGGTGGAGAGAACAGACAGAAATGCCTGGAGATAGAAACAAGCTTGTTGTTTATTAAGGTAACAGCAAGAAGGCCAGTACCCCTGGTTGGAGAGAATCCAGCCAGAGTGGTGAGAGATGAGAAGGAGTAGATCAAGGCCAGATCAAATCAGCATGGTTTGAACTGTGTGCACATGAGGGGAGGGATGACTTCGTCTGATCGAATTGGCAGGTTTGGGCTCTCTCTGGTTGTTGTGTGAAGAACAAACACAGGTGAGCCAAGGGGGGATGCTGGCAGAGCAGCCAGGGAGCCGTTGGCACCAAGGAGAGACAGAGGGCTCTATTCATCCTGCCCCATCTTTTCACCAAAGTCCTCTCTGCTGCCTGACTACCTCCTACCCCATCCCTATCCATGAAATCCTGTCTAAAGAAGACTTCTCTGATGACTTCAGACTCCACAGCCCACGTTCCTACTCTTTGTGAGCCATGTTTTCAAAGGCCATCTCCCCAAGAGACCCTCCCTGGGCCCCACCTCTGTGAATTCACAGCACTTGGTTCCTGAAGGACAAACCATCCTACCTAAGTCTCAAGAGCACTTCATGTCAAATAAATAGGCAAACAATGGAAATGGTGACAGATTTTATTTTCTTGGGCTCCAAAATCACCATGGACAGTAACTGCAGCCATGAAATTAAAAGACATTTGCACCTTGGAAGAAAAGCTATGACAAACTTAGACAGCATATTCAAAAGCAGAGACATCACTTTGCTGTATAGTCAAAGCTATGTTTTTCCCAGTAGTCATGTATGGATGTGAGAGCTGGATCATAAAGAAGTCTGAGCATTGAAGAACTGATGCCTTTGAACTGTGGTGCTGGAGAAGACTCTTGAGAGTCCCTTGGACTACAAGGAAATCAAACCAGTCAATCCTAAAGGAAATCAACCCTGAATATTCATAGAAAGGACTGATGCTGACACTGAAGATCCAATGCTTTGGCCACTTGATACAAAGAGCCAACTCTTTGGAAAAGACCCTGATGCTGGGGGATAAAAGGCAGAAGGAGAAGGGGACAACAGAGGATGAGATGATTGGATGGCATCACTGACTCAGTGGACATGAATTTGAGCAAACTTCGAGAGATGGTGAAGGACATAGAAACCTGGTGTGCTGCAGTCCATGGGGTCACAAAGACTCAGACACAACTGAGAGACTGAACTGAACTTAGGTGCTCAATAAATGCACACCTGCAATACGGCACCTGTCCTTTTCTGCTCAGAGTTTTAGACCTCTCCCCCAGTGTCCCTCTATCTCTGATCTCATCAATGGATACTTCACTTTTATTAACAAACATTTTAAGCATTTGCATGGACTAAGTCTTTCCAAGTACATGTTGTCATTTCACCTTCCTGATCATCCTATGGTCCCCACTTTACAGATGAGGAAACCGAAATGCAGAAAGAATCAGTAACTTGCTCCAGGTGACACACTCCAGCAATAATACTGGAGTGAGTTGTCATGCTCTCCTCCCAGGGATCTTCTCGACCCAGGGATCAAACCCATGTCTCCTGAATTGCAGGAGGATTCTTTACCAAGGAGCCACTGGGAAAGCTCACAGTTGTATTCCACCCAGAGTTAAAGTTCTGCCTGATCCACTGGGGAGTGGTGAAGGGCATGTGAATAGACTAGACTAGGCCTCAGCAGCCTGAACCTTCTCCCTCAACTCCACCCCAGCACCCAGCTTAGAGAGGCCTGCCCAAGAGCAGGTTGAAATGGCAGACCTACTCTGCTCCTACGCAGAGCTGCACAATCCAGGCTTCCCTGTGACAAAGCACAGAGCAGGGAAAGACATAGCAGGGCGCCCATCATCACAAAGCTGCTTATCCCCTTCCAGTCCTACAACGTCTTTCTAATTTTTAGGTTGTTCAGGGTGTACCTCTCAATTTTTGCATAAGCTCATCTCTCAGCCTAGAATACCTTCCCCCAATATGACACAAGCATCAGGATTTGGGGCAGCTTCCCACATGGCGCTAGTGGTAAAGAATCCACTTGCCAATGCAGGAGAAGTAACAGACACACATTTGATCTCTAGGACTGGAAGATCCCTTGGTAAGGGCATGGCAACCCACTCCAATATGCTTGCTTAGAGACTCCAACAAACAGAGGAGGAGCCTGGCGGGCTACAGTCCATGGGGTTGCAAAGAGTTGGAGACAACTGAAGTAACTTAATATGCATGCATGCATCAGGATTTTTTGACAATAGCTTTGGGTGCACATTTGAGGTCCCCTGAACCGTGAGCTAGCAAGAACCAGGAGCATTCAAGCTCGGCTTCCTAAGGAACAAGGGGCACTCCAACTTGCCACAGGCTGCAAATTCTCCAGGTGTAGGACAGTCGACCTTCCTAGAAAAATCTTACAGACAACCTACTCCCAAGGTCTCTGCCCCTCCACTGATGTGTCTCATAGGTAGCCCTTCCTGTGGAATACATACCCCACAGATTTTAGACACCGGACCCTGGTCCCTCTTGATGACCCACTTTGTTTTTTTTCCCAATAAAGTCTACACCTTCACCCTTGCCACATAACATACCTTAAGGAATTTATCCTGCGCCCTGCTGAGCAGTGGGTGGCACCCACAGAGACCCACCTTACTTATTACCCACTTCCTTCTGTGACACTTTATTCTGTTACAACTCAAATATGTCTTTCTCTTTTATGACCTTGAGCGCCAGAACTTGCTCCCTCCACTCTGCCCTCCAATTCACTCATTTAATCATCAGACACTGGTTGGGCCCCTAGTGTCAGGCTCTGTGCTAGGTGGTCCTGGGACAGAATGATGGATAAGACGTGGTCCGTGCCTGTGTATAACCCAGCACCTTCCTTTAGCGTGCCTCACCCTTTATACAAGCACCACGTGTAACCACATCTAGCTGTCCGCCAGACTGGCAGTTCCACTCAAGCTGGTATAATGGCTGGTTCAGGATGCTGTCTCAGCATCAAGGACCTTGTTCTAAAACCCTATGCATGAAGTTGAATAATAGAAAAGGCAAGCCTTTCAAAATCATGATGGTTCCATTAATTCAGTCCACTCACATTTATTGATGCATACATTATTATCGGTTGGATAAAAGGCTCTCACTCCCGGTCCTCTTTTCCGATGGGAAGCAGACCAGTGGAAGAAGGTGTACCCGGGGAAACGAGTGTGCACAAGAAAGCCTGGGCAGCTCTGGCAGCCAAACTCAGAACGGGTGGGATTTGTTTGCTCTGGTGCCTCGTGCCTGTGGCCTCCACGGTTCTCTCTGTGCCTCCATCAATTTGGAAACATCTGTTTGTCTGAAAACAGCCTACATACTTTGCCCTCAGACTTCAAACTCTTTTTTTTAAATCTCAATTCATCACAGAAATAGCCTGAAGAGGAGGAAATCATCAAATGGGAGTTTCTTTTCTCTCTTACAGACTCAAGGGATGAAGAGGCTGAAAAGATCCCTTTAGGTTAATTCAGAAATGGGAAAAACCTCACATTTTCATTTTCAATTAAGTAATTACTCCACTGCCATAGTAACACTTGCTGCCCTATTTTAGAAGTTAAAAAAAAAAACCAGATTCATTGTTAACTTTTATATAATTTTTTAGTGAGAAAGACTTTTCTCTAAATATAACACAAAATTAGAAGGAAAAGTGTTGACAAATCTGATTGTGTTAAAAGGTAGACCCCTCCATACATACAAGGACAGAAAGAAAGAAAGGGAGGAAGGGTGGAGAGGAAGGAAGGGAGGAAGGAAGAAATCACAGAGCTTAAAGACAAACTCCAAATTCAGAAAATGATATGGCCTACAGCTACAAATAAAGAGCCTATGTCAGGCTTCCCTGGTGGTCCAGTGGGTAAAGAGTCCACCTTGCAGTGCAAGGGGCACTACTTCGATCCCTAGCCCAGGAAGACTCTACATGCCGTGGAGTTGCTGGATCGGTATGTCCAATTATGAGCCAGTGCTCTGGAGTGTATGCTTCCAGAGCTGGTGCTCTGCAATGAGAGAGACCACTGCAACTGGAGGCCTACACGGGCCAAAGAATAAAGATGGATAAAAATAAATATATAAAAAAATAAAATAAAAGAGGCCAGAATTTTTTCAAAAGTCATGAAGAACGTATGTCCTTCATATGCAAAAAGTTCTTATAAATAAATAAGAAAAATTACAAACAATACCATAAAAACAAGCAAGATGAGCAAAAGTCCACGAACAGACAAGAAAAGATACGATAACTAAGAAACATGAAAAGAAGATCAATTTCATTTATAATTAAAGAAATGCAATAGTGAGATACCTGATATACACAAGGATTGGCAGGTTTTAAAAAGTTGTTGAAAAGAGACAGAGCAATAGTTCCTGAACCAGTACATGAGCTTCACCTGTGAACACGTTAGAATTGCAAATTCTCAATCTTGTACCAAACATACTCCATCTCAAATCTACTGAGTCAGAAAACTCTGGGACCCAGAAATCCATGCTTTTACAAGCCCTCTCAGTGAGTCTGGTGCACTCTAATATGTAGAGAAACCAAGAAATCTCCAGAACTACTGGCATCATT
Source organism: Tragulus kanchil (assembly GCA_022376925.1). Taxonomy (NCBI): domain Eukaryota; kingdom Metazoa; phylum Chordata; class Mammalia; order Artiodactyla; family Tragulidae; genus Tragulus; species Tragulus kanchil. The sequence continues at coordinate 129,691,436 of JAIOJX010000032.1, read as the reverse complement.
TAAATTAATGTCATTTGGCATTTTTATCAGCATAAGTTCATATATTTGCTGAGGCACTAATTCCATTTTATATAGACTAGCACATTCATTTTGAAATCACTCTCTCTCTCTCTCTCTCACACACACACACACACCCACACACCTACTTTACTGTGGTGCTATCTGGGGGGAGCCAAAAACTAGAAAAAGACAGAACAATATGGGATTGATTGAATCATTATGGTAATTTGTGAAATACTATGCAATCATTAGTAAGAATGAGAAGATTCAATATATGCTTACGCAGAAAGACGCAGAAGGAGATACTGTCAAGAGAAAAGGCATGCTTCAGGATAGTATATTCACTATACCAAAATGGCTGCAGTGGGGAGAAGACCTTTTTCCATAAAATGCCCTTCTATGCTGATTGAAATTTTGCCCTGAGGATATAACACTTTTATAGTAATTGAAAAGTAGTTACAACTAATTAAATTACAGCAAGCAGAAAGAGCAAGTAAGCAGCCTGGCTGAGAGAAGAGGAAAAGTAGACCATCTGAATAACTGCATCCTAGAGACAATTCAGATCTCTATCTCCAAACCCAGGAGACCTCTTCTGTGTTTTATCTTCAGCCACCCAGGTTGCTTTGATAAAGAACGACTAAAAACTGTTGCACTGAAGGAGATACCGTATGTCCTTCATATGCAAAAAGTTCTTATAAATAAATAAGAAAAATTACAAACAATACCATAAAAACAAGCAAGATGAGCAAAAGTCCACGAACAGACAAGAAAAGATACGATAACTAAGAAACATGAAAAGAAGATCAATTTCATTTATAATTAAAGAAATGCAATAGTGAGATACCTGATATACACAAGGATTGGCAGGTTTTAAAAAGTTGTTGAAAAGAGACAGAGCAATAGTTCCTGAACCAGTACATGAGCTTCACCTGTGAACACGTTAGAATTGCAAATTCTCAATCTTGTACCAAACATACTCCATCTCAAATCTACTGAGTCAGAAAACTCTGGGACCCAGAAATCCATGCTTTTACAAGCCCTCTCAGTGAGTCTGGTGCACTCTAATATGTAGAGAAACCAAGAAATCTCCAGAACTACTGGCATCATTTAAATTAATGTCATTTGGCATTTTTATCAGCATAAGTTCATATATTTGCTGAGGCACTAATTCCATTTTATATAGACTAGCACATTCATTTTGAAATCACTCTCTCTCTCTCTCTCTCACACACACACACACACACCCACACACCTACTTTACTGTGGTGCTATCTGGGGGGAGCCAAAAACTAGAAAAAGACAGAACAATATGGGATTGATTGAATCATTATGGTAATTTGTGAAATACTATGCAATCATTAGTAAGAATGAGAAGATTCAATATATGCTTACGCAGAAAGACGCAGAAGGAGATACTGTCAAGAGAAAAGGCATGCTTCAGGATAGTATATTCACTATACCAAAATGGCTGCAGTGGGGAGAAGACCTTTTTCCATAAAATGCCCTTCTATGCTGATTGAAATTTTGCCCTGAGGATATAACACTTTTATAGTAATTGAAAAGTAGTTACAACTAATTAAATTACAGCAAGCAGAAAGAGCAAGTAAGCAGCCTGGCTGAGAGAAGAGGAAAAGTAGACCATCTGAATAACTGCATCCTAGAGACAATTCAGATCTCTATCTCCAAACCCAGGAGACCTCTTCTGTGTTTTATCTTCAGCCACCCAGGTTGCTTTGATAAAGAACGACTAAAAACTGTTGCACTGAACTGTTGGCCTTCAAAATAAATTAGTTGTTTAATAGTGAATAAAACCCCACATCCACTGAACAAGGCAAGAGTTCCTGGGCTGCTTTATTTTATCTCCTGGTGGCCCATCTCACCCAACTGGGTGTGCTATGGACCGTTAGTCACTGAATCTCATTTGGTTTCCAGCAGAGAACAAACAGATCATCTCCATTACAAATTGCATAGGAGTGTAAACGTCAATGTGGACATATTTTGTACTTGCATGTCAGAGTCAATAAAGACTCTGTGTGTGCATTAGAAGAGAACATATTGGTGCTCTAGACCTGATACAGAGTTTTCATGATGGGCCTCATGGGAACTTCCAAGAGAAAGATGCAGAGGAGTCTAGGTTCTGATCCCCAGGCAGTCCCTCTAAGAAAGCCAAGATATCTGATTCCCCCATTCAGCCTTTACCTCCACTTCTGACCAGACAGTCCCCATATGCGTTTGTTTGAACAATAAATTACAAACTTTCAGATCCATCTATTATCTAATCATCCTTTCATTCATACATCCTTGGGTCCTTTCTTGTATCCATCCATCCAAACACTCTTAAATCTACCCACTTCTTGAATCTACTCATCGTTCACTTCCTCAATCTTTTCATTCAACCATCACAGCTCATCTATATAATCTAGCAAGTCAATGCTTCCATTTATTCATCCATCTTTCCATTTATTCATCTAAATCCACTCCACCACCCTACCTATCCCATCTCTCCTTCCACTTTGCCAGTCTAGCAATCAAACCTCATCTTTCCCTCCTAGCCATCTATGCATTCCTCACTACCCCCACATCCTAGCCCATCCCTCTGTTCATCCATCCCAAATGCCCATCCATCTCATCTAGCTTTCCGTCTCATCCACCCATCTACCTACCATTATCAACTACCTTGCTCAACCATCCACTCATCCCTTCATCAATGTATCTCTCCCTTCCACTCCATAGCCTGGACCTGGTTATGCCTCTGAAAGTAAAGAGACTGGGGTAAACAAGGTCAATTGACTTCACAAGAAAAAAAAAAGTGACTGAAACCCTGCTATTTTTCTCAGACCTGCTAAGCTTTTTCCACCCAGGAGATAGCTGAGCATTCTCAACAGCACATCTTTTTTTTTTTTTTTTAATTAATTAATTAATTTATTTATTTATTTTTTTACATGTATGTTCCCAGATCATTCATATGCATATCCTTGGACCCACCCCCACCCAGTTCCCCCCCTCCCATCCCTCCAGACCATCGCTCCAAGTGGTTGTAGGTACTCCTATTCCCCTAGCACAATGACAATAGCTATCTTTTCCACACATGACAGTATAGGCTTCCATGTTACTCCCTCCATGCCTCCCTCCCACTGTTTGGTCTCCACAATGTCTTTATGTCTATTCTCTGTTTTTTCAAAAGTTCGCTACGTATGTTATCATGACCATCTTACTAGATCCCATATATATGAGTTAGTATACTATACTTGTCTTTCTCTTTTTGACTTACTTCACTTTTTATGATAGGTTCTAGAGCCAGCCACCTCATTAGGACTGAGTCTTCTGCATTTCTTTTAACAGCTGAATAGTATTCCATTGTATATATGTACCAGAGCTTCTGGATCCATTCATTTGTCGATGGACATCTAGGTTGCTTCCATGTTCTAGCTATTGTATAGAGAGCTGCAATGAACATTGGGGTACAGGTGCCTCTTTCAGTTTTGATTGCATCAGGATATAGGCCTAATAGTGGGATTGCTGGGTCATAGGGTGCTTCTATTTTTAGCTTTTTAAGGAATCTCCATATTGTCTTCCATAGAGGTTGTATTAATTTACATTCCCACCAGCAATGCAAGAGGGTTCTCTTTTCTCCACACCCTCTCCAGCACTTGCTGTCTGTCGATTTGTTGATGATGGCCATTCTGACAGGTGTGAGGTGGTATCTCATTGTGGTTTTAATTTACATTTCTCTGATAATAAGCGAGGTTGAGCATCGTTTCATGTATTTTTGGGCCATCTGTATGTCCTCTTTGGAGAGGCGTCTCTTTAGATCTTTTTCCCATTTTTTGATTGGGCTGCTCATTTTCCTGTGTTGAGTTGTCTGAGTTGCTTGTAGATTTTGGAGATTAATTCTTTGTCTGTTGTTTCATTTGCTATGATTTTCTCCCATTCTGTGGGGTGTCTGTTCAACTTTTTGGTGATTTCTTTTGCTGTACAAAAGCTTTGAAGTTTCATGAGGTCCCACGTGTTGACTTTTCTTTTCAGTTCCACTATTTTAGCAGGTGGGTCAGAGAAGATCTTGCTTTGATTGATGTCCTTGAGGGTTTTGCCTATATTCTCCTCTAAGAGTTTGATGGTTTCTGGTCTTACATTTAGGTCTTTAATCCATTTGGAGTTGATCTTTGTGTATGGTGTCAGGGAATGTTCCAACTTCATTTTTTTGCATGTAGCTATCCAATTTTCCCAGCACCATTTGTTGAAGAGGCTGTCTTTCTCCCATTTTATAGTTTCTCCTCCTCTGTCAAAAATAAGGTACCCATAGGAACGTGGATTGATCTCTGGGTTCTCGATCTTGTTCCATTGATCTATAGTTCTGTTTTTGTGCCAGTACCATACTGTCTTGATAACTGTTGCTTTGTAGTAGAGTCTGAAGTTAGGGAGGCTGATCCCTCCAACTCCGTTCTTCTTCCTCAGGATTGCTTTGGCTATTCGAGGTCTTTTGTGTTTCCATATGAACTGTGTTATTATTTGGTCTAGTTCTGTGAAAAATGTCAATGGTAGTTGAATAGGTATTGCATTGAATCAGGATATAGGCCTAATAGTGGGATTGCTGGGTCATAGGGTGCTTCTATTTTTAGCTTTTTAAGGAATCTCCATATTGTCTTCCATAGAGGTTGTATTAATTTACATTCCCACCAGCAATGCAAGAGGGTTCTCTTTTCTCCACACCCTCTCCAGCACTTGCTGTCTGTCGATTTGTTGATGATGGCCATTCTGACAGGTGTGAGGTGGTATCTCATTGTGGTTTTAATTTACATTTCTCTGATAATAAGCGAGGTTGAGCATCGTTTCATGTATTTTTGGGCCATCTGTATGTCCTCTTTGGAGAGGCGTCTCTTTAGATCTTTTTCCCATTTTTTGATTGGGCTGCTCATTTTCCCTGTGTTGAGTTGTCTGAGTTGCTTGTAGATTTTGGAGATTAATTCTTTGTCTGTTGTTTCATTTGCTATGATTTTCTCCCATTCTGTGGGGTGTCTGTTCAACTTTTTGGTGATTTCTTTTGCTGTACAAAAGCTTTGAAGTTTCATGAGGTCCCACGTGTTGACTTTTCTTTTCAGTTCCACTATTTTAGCAGGTGGGTCAGAGAAGATCTTGCTTTGATTGATGTCCTTGAGGGTTTTGCCTATATTCTCCTCTAAGAGTTTGATGGTTTCTGGTCTTACATTTAGGTCTTTAATCCATTTGGAGTTGATCTTTGTGTATGGTGTCAGGGAATGTTCCAACTTCATTTTTTTGCATGTAGCTATCCAATTTTCCCAGCACCATTTGTTGAAGAGGCTGTCTTTCTCCCATTTTATAGTTTCTCCTCCTCTGTCAAAAATAAGGTACCCATAGGAACGTGGATTGATCTCTGGGTTCTCGATCTTGTTCCATTGATCTATAGTTCTGTTTTTGTGCCAGTACCATACTGTCTTGATAACTGTTGCTTTGTAGTAGAGTCTGAAGTTAGGGAGGCTGATCCCTCCAACTCCGTTCTTCTTCCTCAGGATTGCTTTGGCTATTCGAGGTCTTTTGTGTTTCCATATGAACTGTGTTATTATTTGGTCTAGTTCTGTGAAAAATGTCAATGGTAGTTGAATAGGTATTGCATTGAATCTGTAGATGATATTTGGAAGTATGGTCATTTTCACAACATTGATTCTTCCGATCCAGGAACATGGAATATCTCTCCATCTGTTTAAGTCTTCTTTAATGTCTCTCATGACTGTCTTGTAATTTTCTGTGTACAATTCTTTTGTTTCTGTGGGCAGGTTTATTCCTAGATATTTGATTCTTTTGGTTGCAATGGTGAAGGGGATTGCCTCTTTGATTTCCTTTTCTGATTTTTCATTGTTTGTGTATAGGAATGCCAGTGACTTCTGTCAACAGCACATCTTTATCCAAACCTCCCACCTCTCTTTTTTCTTTCATGCCCAGACTTTCTTACTGTTCTTTTATCAACTATGACCTCTAGATACAGCCAAAAGCAAAACATCCACCTCAAAACCTGTCTGAAACCTCCAGTGACCATCCTAGGCCCAGATAACTACATGTTCCTTTCCCTGCTACCCCACCGACCACTTTGAATTATAACCTGGGGTAAGGCCCTAGCCACATTGTCTATACTCCTGGCCCAGTTTATACCTTGGTCTGGCCTGGTCCAATCTGGCTTAAAGTCATTCACAAAATAGTGCTACACATCAAGCTTTCAACTGAAGAATATGACTTCCAATTGGAAAGGCAAGCACCCTCACACTTCACCTTCTGCAACACAAGAACTAGGGTTACCACTGACATCTAGTTTCATCTTCTAGTTGACATCTAGGTTCATCTTCACTGCAATTCTCCAAATCAGGCAAAGAGACCCAGAAGACAAACTGAGGCTCAGAGAGGTTAAAAAGTTTGCCTGAAATCATATAGCTGCCGAGAGGCGGTACTCAAACCAAGAATTCAAACCCAGATCTGACTCCAATGCTTTGACTCTACGCTCCCATATGCTGCCACTAAGAAGACAACTTCCAACCCAGAGAGAAGAAATTGGAATGACAAAGAAGAAAAGACCTAATTTTCTAACCGCTAGTCTAACCAAGGAAAAATCATGATGTGAATTACAAGTTATAGTTTATAATGAGTGCTAACTCTGTGTCATCAAGTGCTAGCTAGAGGCTTCTTGTATATTATTTCGTTAAAATGTCAATGGTAGTTGAATAGGTATTGCATTGAATCTGTAGATGATATTTGGAAGTATGGTCATTTTCACAACATTGATTCTTCCGATCCAGGAACATGGAATATCTCTCCATCTGTTTAAGTCTTCTTTAATGTCTCTCATGACTGTCTTGTAATTTTCTGTGTACAATTCTTTTGTTTCTGTGGGCAGGTTTATTCCTAGATATTTGATTCTTTTGGTTGCAATGGTGAAGGGGATTGCCTCTTTGATTTCCTTTTCTGATTTTTCATTGTTTGTGTATAGGAATGCCAGTGACTTCTGTCAACAGCACATCTTTATCCAAACCTCCCACCTCTCTTTTTTCTTTCATGCCCAGACTTTCTTACTGTTCTTTTATCAACTATGACCTCTAGATACAGCCAAAAGCAAAACATCCACCTCAAAACCTGTCTGAAACCTCCAGTGACCATCCTAGGCCCAGATAACTACATGTTCCTTTCCCTGCTACCCCACCGACCACTTTGAATTATAACCTGGGGTAAGGCCCTAGCCACATTGTCTATACTCCTGGCCCAGTTTATACCTTGGTCTGGCCTGGTCCAATCTGGCTTAAAGTCATTCACAAAATAGTGCTACACATCAAGCTTTCAACTGAAGAATATGACTTCCAATTGGAAAGGCAAGCACCCTCACACTTCACCTTCTGCAACACAAGAACTAGGGTTACCACTGACATCTAGTTTCATCTTCTAGTTGACATCTAGGTTCATCTTCACTGCAATTCTCCAAATCAGGCAAAGAGACCCAGAAGACAAACTGAGGCTCAGAGAGGTTAAAAAGTTTGCCTGAAATCATATAGCTGCCGAGAGGCGGTACTCAAACCAAGAATTCAAACCCAGATCTGACTCCAATGCTTTGACTCTACGCTCCCATATGCTGCCACTAAGAAGACAACTTCCAACCCAGAGAGAAGAAATTGGAATGACAAAGAAGAAAAGACCTAATTTTCTAACCGCTAGTCTAACCAAGGAAAAATCATGATGTGAATTACAAGTTATAGTTTATAATGAGTGCTAACTCTGTGTCATCAAGTGCTAGCTAGAGGCTTCTTGTATATTATTTCGTTAAAAAGAAAGTGAAATCACAGTGATGACCCTTCTGGGGGCCCCTCCACACATTATAGCTGAACAGGTCCCAGCTTGAGGTGTCAAGGGTTTAAAGCATGAACTGTGTAATTTCCTCCAGGAGAAGGACCGAAACAGCAGACAGGCACCCTGTTGGCACCCTACCCATAAGGCAGAAATTCTCATGTTTTCGCAAGTGCATAGTGGTTCGAATTCTGCTGCACCACTAACTTGCCAGTTGACTATGGCCAACATGCTTCCCCTTGTTTTAAAAAAAAAATAAATTATTTTATTTATTTATTTGACTGCCTTGGGTCTTAGTTGCAGTATGTGGGGTCTTCTATCTTCGTTGAAGTATGCAGGATTTTTAGATGTGTCAAGTGAACTCTTAGTTGCAGCTTGTGGGATCAATGAATAGTTCCCTGACCATGGATCAAACCCAGGCCCTTGCATTAGGAGTGTAGAGTCTTAGCCACTGGTCCAACAGGGAAGTCTCGGCTTCCCTTTTGAGCCTCTGTTTCCTCCATCTGTAAAATGGAGATGCTAAGAGTCATCCTGTCTACAGAACTGTCATGGGATTGAAATTTAGTTTTTCACGTAGCATCCTGTTTCACCTTTCTCTTTTTGTTGGCTAGTTTATTCCCATTTTTCCCTCTGTTATCAAGAATGCTACACATCTTACACAGAAATGGTTGACTGCAACTCTGATTGTTTCTTCAGGGCAAATTCTTTGAAGTCAGTATTTGAGTCCAAACATATGAATATTTTTAAGGCTGTTGATAATGTATTGCTGAATTGCTTTCCATAAAAGTTGGTAACAATTTACACTCCCACTGGCAGTTTACAAAAGTGCCCATCACACTGCACCCCTGCCAGCGTCTAGTACTTTTTTCTGGAACAGTTTTTCTATTTGTTTTTCCATACACATGCACATGCAATCTTGCATGAATTTGTTAAGTATGATCTTATTATGCACGTTGAGTTTTTAAGTGCAATTTTGCTTTCTACTTTCCCTTTTTTCACGGTGCTTTCCCCCTCTCACTCCACCACCTCACCTACCCAAACACCCCAATAGCCAACACACACCCCTACGTAACTCATATTAATAATCTAGTTTGCATCTTTCCAGACTTTTTATTCTTGCTTGTAAACCATACGCAAACATAAAATTACATACTCCCATTCATACACATTTACATATAGAGTGGGGGTTGACATCGTTTATCTTTTTAAAATTGGATTGTATTATGCACTTTCTCGGCATCTTGCTTTTCTCACTCAATAATAATGACGTTTCAATTAAATGAAGTAATGTCTACAAAGTACTTAGCATAGTGACTACAGTGCTGAGTATGTATTATTTATTGTTGTTGTTGTTGCTGTAAATTTTAAAAGAACTGACATCTCTCCTAATGCTGTGAGGTTCACGATTAAGGTGCCTCCCTTAGTCTTCCCACATTTGTTTGAGGAGAAACAGGATACGAATAAGACAAGGTCTCTACAGCTGTGTGCGTCCCCTCTACCTGCCCTGAGTCATTCTTTCTATGAACTGAGATCATACTATTTGCCAGGGACTGTCTCTAGTCCAGAGATAAGCCAGACACAGTCCCTGCCCTGCTGAAGTTTGCAGTCTATAAGAGAGTGATAATAATCAATTAGTGACTATGATTGCTGCATAATCATTACCTAAGATAAGCTAGGGTTTCCCAGGTGGCTCAGTGGTAAAGAATCTGCCTGCCGATGCAGGAGACACAAGAGAAGCGGGTTCAATCCCTGGGTCAAGAAGATCCCCTGGAGAAGAAAATGGCAACCCACTCCAGTATTCTTGCCTGGAGAATCCCATGGACAGAGGAGCCTGAGAGGCTACAGTCCATGGGGTCACAAAGAATAGGACATGACTGAGCAACTAAGCACACATGCATGAGATAAGCTATCCAGGGGCAAGGAACACACACTACTACAAAGATGATCTAGACAGAGGGTCCAGGAGGAGGAAGTGAACCCTGAGCAGCGATGAATCTCAGTTAGTGAGGTGAAAATGGGCAGGAATAGTCTACACAGAGGAGTTAATATGTGCAAAGCTCCAGAGGCAGTGGGGCATGGCCCTCGGAGGAAGAGCCTCAGCAGAGTCGTGGGTTCTGGCAGGATGTCTGGAGAACACCTGCGGCCCGCCGAGAGCTTAGAGCAAGTTCCCTCCTCATGCTCCTGATGCCACTGGATTCAGCAGGCTCGTTGCCTTGACAACCATCACCAGTACCAGGCCAGACCTAGGTAAGTGCTTCACATACATCATGTCACCGCATAGTTACAACGATTGTGTGAATTAGGGATTATTGTTCTCATTTTAGAAATGGGAACTGAGGCCAAAAGAGATTATTCAGTCTCTTATGCAGCCTGGGACCTGGCAGGGCCAGGATTGAAGCCTGGGTCCCTGTGGAGCTCCAACTTGTGTTTCTGAGAACACTCCCAGGCTGGGCTCTGAGGTCCTGTGTGATGTTAAACAGCACCTCAGAAGGTGACTTACAAGGTTTCCCTGCAGGGCTGGGCTGGCTCCAGAGTCCAGGCTCATAATCATTTCATAGAGAGCGGCTCCCACTCCCCCTCCTCCACCACCTGCCCTGCTCCCAGGCCCCAGCTTCCAGATAGATGAGTGGCCCCAGCAACAGCACAAGTCATCCTCCCTCCACGCAGAATTTCTTCTCCGCTCTGGTCAAAAGAGGGTCCCTTGAGGTCTGGGCACTCTTTCTGGGACTGCATTCCCTCTTTCTCCTCCTGAAACATTCCCTCTTTCTTCCCTCTTTCTCCTCCTGCATGTCCCACCTCCCACATCACCTTATCCAATGGCCCCCTACTCATCCACCCACAGGTGGAGCTGTTTGCTCCATCTTCTGGGCTTCCATCAGCTTTGGTTCTTTCTATGTAATAACCATTTGTTCAACACACAATAGTCACTGAGCACTGACAATAGTGTAAGGCACTATTCTTTGCTGTTGTTTAGCCGCCAAGTGGTGTCCAAATCTTCTGTGACTCCATGGACTGTAGCTCACCAGGCTCTTCTATTCATGGGATTTCCCAGGCAGGAATACTGGAGTGGGTGGCCATTTCCTTCTCCAGGGGATCTTCCTGACCTAGGGACTGAACCCATATCTCCTGCATTGGCAGTGAATTCTTTACCACTGAGCCACAGGGCAAGCCCAAGGCACTATTCTAGCACTTGGCAAAACCAACAAACTCTTTGATTTCATGGAACTTACTTGAGGAGACAGAAAATAAATGGGGGGAAATGCATATACAATACATCAGGCAATTGAAAGGACTATAAAGAATCCTAAGGCAGCATACGTAGAGTGTAACTATGGATAAAGGATTTGGGGAGGCCTCTCCAAGGAGGCAACATCTGAGCAGGAGCTGATGAAAGTGATGGAGTGAGCCCTGTGGCTATCTGGGAATGTTAAGTCCAAGACCACTGACCTCTGGCCAGTCTGTCTAACAAACAGCAGGGGAACCACTGGCCAGAGCGGAGTAAGTTCGGCAATTCTCAGGAGAGATGAGGTCAGGGAGGAAGCCGAACGCAAGAATGTGGAAAGGACTTTGACTTATTTCTGAATGTGATGGGCACCACTGGAGGGGTCTGTGCAGAGGAATGAATGATCTGATGGCTGCTCAAAACCCTCCAGCTGCTGGGTTGGCAAGAGAAAGAGTGGGAGGAGGAAACTTGGAGAGAGGCGTCTGCAGAAATGCAGGCAAAGGAGATGCTGGCTGGAACTCCAGGCAGTGATGGAGGCGGTAAGAGGATCGGGATGGATTTTGAATGGGCAGCCACCAGAGCCGGCTCACAGCTTGATAGTGGGCAGGGAAGAAAAAGAGAAGGGAAGTGTGTGTTCCACACATGCCTCCCCAGGGTGTTGTGAGCTCTCCCAGGCATGAAGGGCATCTTGCCCCTTCTGCCACATTGTGCAGAGCCACACCCATTTGCATGAGCCCTGAAAGTGTCCCTGAGGAGCCTCTCTGCTGCTCTCTGTGCTGCTGCAGTCTTTGGAGAAGAGCCAGGGGATCATCCTGTCCCACCTGGCCCCATCTGCCTCCAAAGATGCTCTCATCCTTCCCCACTGGGTGTCCACATCCAAGAAACGATGAATCTGAATGATCAGATCAGATCAATTAGATAACTCATCCCCAGAGCTGAGGGCCAACAGTGGCTCATCTCCACCCACTCAGTCTCTTCCCAGACAGACACCAGTCCTGGGGAGATGAGAGCCCTGAACTTCAGCTACAAGTGCCTTATGATTCCAACAAAACCAGCCTTCACAAAAGGCCCTGGTGAGCCTGACACCATCTCTGTTCAAAGTAGGCAGGAACGACTGTCCTCCTAATACAGATGAGGAAACTGAGGCTTGGAAAGTGGTAGGAACATGTGCAGGGGGTGAACAAGATAAGAACAGCCCCTTCCTGCCATTCTTGTGTGAAACAGAGGAGAATGTGACTCATGAGCTGCTCAGCATCGTGAGCCCTGGGGTCCTGTAGTTCCGCATTCTCCTCTGGCTTAACATCACCGAGCCTCAGTCTGCCCATGTGCAAAATGAGGGTAATAAGTCCAGAGGTACCTTACAAGCCAGCTGTTAGACTTATATGAGACAGTGAGTATAAAATGCCTCACACTGTGGCTCTCAGCAGAAACTGTAGACATAAAGGTGACATGATCACCACTATGAATTATAAAAACTGGTTGTAATGAGTGCTCATGTGGGATGCTCTCCAGGGATCCTGAGTCATGGGCCATGGTGGAAACAGTTGTAGAAACAGGGTCAAGAGTCTCCACATGGATGGTGACATGAGGTAGCAACAGTCCCAGATCCATATTCCACCGGCTTTGTGATTTTTGGACAAGTCATTCTGTTCCTCCAAACCTCAGTTCCTATTCCTATGAAATGGGAATAACTATATGACCTAACTCAGTGGGGTCTTGTGGCCCAGTGACTGGGTACAGCGAAGTGCCCATCACAAAGTCAGAATCACACAGGCATGTTCACACCAAGAAGTGGCCTCCAGGTCACTACCAAATAGCTACACCCATTTGCATGAGCCCTGAAAGTGTCCCTGAGGAGCCTCTGCTGCTCTCTGTGCTGCTGCAGTCTTTGGAGAAGAGCCAGGGGATCATCCTGTCCCACCTGGCCCCATCTGCCTCCAAAGATGCTCTCATCCTTCCCCACTGGGTGTCCACATCCAAGAAACGATGAATCTGAATGATCAGATCAGATCAATTAGATAACTCATCCCCAGAGCTGAGGGCCAACAGTGGCTCATCTCCACCCACTCAGTCTCTTCCCAGACAGACACCAGTCCTGGGGAGATGAGAGCCCTGAACTTCAGCTACAAGTGCCTTATGATTCCAACAAAACCAGCCTTCACAAAAGGCCCTGGTGAGCCTGACACCATCTCTGTTCAAAGTAGGCAGGAACGACTGTCCTCCTAATACAGATGAGGAAACTGAGGCTTGGAAAGTGGTAGGAACATGTGCAGGGGGTGAACAAGATAAGAACAGCCCCTTCCTGCCATTCTTGTGTGAAACAGAGGAGAATGTGACTCATGAGCTGCTCAGCATCGTGAGCCCTGGGGTCCTGTAGTTCCGCATTCTCCTCTGGCTTAACATCACCGAGCCTCAGTCTGCCCATGTGCAAAATGAGGGTAATAAGTCCAGAGGTACCTTACAAGCCAGCTGTTAGACTTATATGAGACAGTGAGTATAAAATGCCTCACACTGTGGCTCTCAGCAGAAACTGTAGACATAAAGGTGACATGATCACCACTATGAATTATAAAAACTGGTTGTAATGAGTGCTCATGTGGGATGCTCTCCAGGGATCCTGAGTCATGGGCCATGGTGGAAACAGTTGTAGAAACAGGGTCAAGAGTCTCCACATGGATGGTGACATGAGGTAGCAACAGTCCCAGATCCATATTCCACCGGCTTTGTGATTTTTGGACAAGTCATTCTGTTCCTCCAAACCTCAGTTCCTATTCCTATGAAATGGGAATAACTATATGACCTAACTCAGTGGGGTCTTGTGGCCCAGTGACTGGGTACAGCGAAGTGCCCATCACAAAGTCAGAATCACACAGGCATGTTCACACCAAGAAGTGGCCTCCAGGTCACTACCAAATAGCTACCAGGTCAAGAAACCATGGGTGATACTTCTCTGTCTTCCCTGGACTGACTCTCACTAGACCTTGTTGACTCTACCTTCAAAATTTATCCAGGATGCCAGACCTCGTGGTCCCTGGCTAGATTCCTGCCTTTCCCCTGTGCTTCCATATCTCTCCTGCTAACCTCTACTATGGTACTCATCACGCTGCATTTAAGTTATGCTGAGTTATGTGTCCATCCCAATGGGGATACATTAGAAAGAATGAAGACTTAGTGAGTGGAGTTGGGAGGACAGAAACCATGCCTAGATACCAGAACCTCGCACAGAGTCCAGCACAGGGTGGGAGCTCAACCAGCATGTTTGAATAGATGCACGAATGCTGGATGCATGGAAGGGAGGGGAAAAGAAAGCAGGGAAGGAAGGGGCAAAGACGGGACACACAAAAAGGAAAACGTCTTGGCCTTGATACTGTTAGGCTAGGAACTTTCCCTTCATTCCCCACCTGATCTTTTTGCCTTAGACCTGTTATTCTAGTCAATCATGGTCCTTCATCTGCAAAGCAAATGTACAGTGCAGGGCCTTCATCTGACATCAGTTTCTATCAAGGAGCTAACCAAGGAGAATCAGTTCTGACTCCAGAGCAGAGGCATTTTAAACAGTGGCCACATTTCCTAACAATTCACGTGGATGAAGCACATTCTCCATCTACTCTTCCAGAGACAATGAAGGGAAAAGAAAAATGAACAATTTATTTCTTATTTAATATGTCACCGAGATAAGCGGGTCAGACAGTCAATGTCTTAGTCAACGTCTCCTCTGGGTCTGGGGAAGGGCTCTGAGAAATCGCCAAGGTTGCCTGACATCCATAGCTGCACCCAAGATGGGCAGGGCTCCGACCATCCTTCCCTGGTAGGGGGCGGGTGGCGGGGCGGGGGTGGGGGTGGGGAGGAACAGGTGATGCTTGCCCTCCCCTCAGCTGCAGGTGACACTGACCTGCTCTGGCCCAGAGCCACCACTGCCAGATAGGAGAGCACAGGCTGGCTCCACCCCCAACTCCGCTGAGGAAGAGCATTCCCACTCCATGCCCCAGAGTACAAAGTACTGCAGAAATATGTATTCCGGTGGTCTCCCTGACCCCTCATTCTCTCCATGCAGGAGGGGAATGACAACTAAATAGTAAGTTTGAGGGAAGAACTTGGCAAGCCCAGCTCAGCCCTACTCAGCTTGCATTTCCTTAAACTTAGTCTATTTGGCCCGCCCTGATGAGGGAGGCTCCAAGTTGTCCCCTTATGTCTGTGAATGGGTGGAGAACTTTCTTCCACTCGACAATGATCTATTAGCAAGCCAACGTGGCTGCCTATCTGAAGCCATAGTCCCCAGTCAGCTCCATCAGCAAATGGGCTGACATTCTGATTGTTCCGTTCGACTCCTCTTGAATTTTTCTCCCCGTTGGTTCCAAACTTGAGAGGGAAAGAAAGGTGGGGCAGGGAAGGTGCAGGGAGGAAATGGACAAGATCAGGGCCCTGCCTGGGGCTCCCAGACCCCTACAAGTTTTCAAAGACACTAATGAGAGCTTGTGAGCTATTTTCAATACTTCAAAGAAGTATTGAAACTGCAAACTGCATTTATTCACAATCAAAATGCACAGGCAAAAAATGGCAAGTGTCTGCCTGGGGCTGGAACTAGTCCCAGCCAGTGAGGTCACACTACCCTTTGTCCATTCTGATTGGTGGGATGAAGCCGGGAGGGCCTCTGGGGGGCCCACATGCTTGACAATTAAGGAAGGTTGGTTCTCCCAGCCCCTCTGCTTACTGCGGAGAAAGGAGAAATGTTAGCTCCTTGGCAGGGCTGTCTGCTGCTTTGAAAGGGGAAATGCAATGAGGTGCATTTGGAAATGAATGGGAGCTCTCAACCTTAGATAAAGGAATAAGACTGAGTTCCCCGAAGGATGCCTTTTCCCATGGTGAGGAGATCAGACCAGCCCAAGTTAGAAAAGCGAACATTTAATGGCCTCGACTCAGACATCATGTGAGAAATGGAGGAAGATTGAAACCAGGAAAAGATGGGAAGGGGGTTGGGGCTCTGGGACAGAAAGCTGAAAGGAAGAGGGGCTTTTGAGAGGCTGGCGGTGGCTCTGCCCACCTCAGTCTGGGGGCAGATCTGAAGGGAGCTGGGATCCCTAGGGACTTTCTCACATCCTTTGGCACAGTCTCCCCATAACCGTTTCCAGGTGGGTGGAATGTGAGGAGAGAGCTGACCAAGGCCAACAGACCTGAAACAAGTGCCAGTTACCGATGTTATTTAGGAATAAAAATGGGAAAAGAATCCATGCCCATTTTGTTAACTGCAGACTGGGGAAACTGTCTTGAAATACAAGTATCTTGGGAGGAACTCAGAACGGGAGTATCCCCTTTCATAACAAAGTTGGATGAGGAGACATTTAAGAGCCTACCTAGTCTGTGGCCTCCCACCATGAAGTCTCAGTACACAGTCGAGGAGAGATGGCTCTGCCCCCCATCTGCCTTCCTTGCCTTTTTTTGGACCATGGTTTACCAGGGGGCAGGGGCATTGGACTGAAAGGCAAAGCATGTCCACCAGATGCCCCCATCCCTCCTAAAACCCGTGGGTATGGTCTGTCCATCATTTACACACTGAGTGGGCTGGGAAAGGGGCTGCTGAGTGCACACTGCACACCCAGTGGCATCCTGATTCTACAGACAATCCTGAGTGCTCAGCTCCCAAAACTCAGCCTCTCGGCGGACCGTGGAAAGTACCACTGGGCTCAGGTTGGAGCCACGCTCTCCAACATGATGGACCCAAAGCCTGTGCTTCAGGGTGTCAGGTACCCGCCCAGCCTGTTCTAAATGAATCAGGACTTTCCCCTCCGCTCAGCTGACATTCTTTGTCCTTCCACCCCATCGGTCAGAGATCCAGAAGGAGGGGGTGAGGCCATAAGAACAGATGTCTGTACCATATCAGCGTCAACTCCTCCCGGGACTCACTCTTATCCAAGAGCTTCAGAGTCCTCGCCACTGCTTCAAGGGGGTGCCAACTTCTCACTGACCTTTGTCTTGCCTTCCCTTCCCGTCCAGAGGGGAAAGGCGCTCTCCTGTATCTCTGACCAAACCGTGCACCACCATTTGGAGGAAGATGAGAATGGCAGTGAGAGACCACATGGTTGCCACTGTCGAGGCCAGAATGCTAGGTCCCAAGCGTCCAGGAGCAGAGGGTAGGGCTTGAGTCTCAGTAGTACTAGTGAGAAGGTGGGAAGGCCAGAGTGTTATTGGGGAGGCAGAATCCACAGGATCTGATGAGTGAAAAGGTGTGGGTTAGGGAGGAATTCAAGGAGGGTTCCCAGATTTCTGACTCAAGAGGATGCATGGAGGTGGCACGCAAAAACATCCTGGGATGGGAGATTGCTGTGGGTAATGGGTGAGACACAGGTGACAAGGGAAAGGAAGGATCTGGGTGATGTGCTGCTGAGTGGGGGGACAAGGGCCCTCTGGTCGGCCCGTGGCTCTGGAGTTCAAAGGCAAGGTCCTCCTCTAAACGTGGGACGCAGGGATTATCATCATTTGGATAACGGCATAAAGCCACAGGGAGAAAGGAATGCAGAATAAAAAGAGAGGTCAGCTAAGGCCTGGGAACACCAATGTGACAGTGGATTTTAAGGTGGGGGTGGGCAGTGATGAGCAGTGTTAGATGCTGAGGAAGGGAGAAGGCAGACGGAAGGGTGACAGACTGTCTGTGGCCAGTCTGAGAAAGGTCCGGAAGCCAAGAGAGAGGCTTGGGTTTGGAAAATAGGAGATCATGTGGTGCCCTGGGCTGAAATATTCCCCCCGAGTGGGGAGTGTGGAAGCCAGATGACAGGGGCTGAGAAATGCATTAGCAGACACTCTCTCAGGAAGCTAGAGCAGGAAAGGAAGGAGAGAGACAGGGTGACAGCCAGAGGCGGTGGGTGCAGAGTCAAGAAGGGGTGTTGTGTGGTGTGTTTTTAAGATGAACACAAACTGTGCTCCTGGTCTAAAGGGAAAGGAAACAGAGGAGGGAGGGGGTTGGAGAAATGAGGAACAGAGTCTCCAATTAGCCAATTACAGCAGCCATATTCCTGGGGAGCACAGGGCGCCCTCAGGGCTTTTCCCAACCCTGAGGCCATAAGAACAGATGTCTGTACCATATCAGCGTCAACTCCTCCCGGGACTCACTCTTATCCAAGAGCTTCAGAGTCCTCGCCACTGCTTCAAGGGGGTGCCAACTTCTCACTGACCTTTGTCTTGCCTTCCCTTCCCGTCCAGAGGGGAAAGGCGCTCTCCTGTATCTCTGACCAAACCGTGCACCACCATTTGGAGGAAGATGAGAATGGCAGTGAGAGACCACATGGTTGCCACTGTCGAGGCCAGAATGCTAGGTCCCAAGCGTCCAGGAGCAGAGGGTAGGGCTTGAGTCTCAGTAGTACTAGTGAGAAGGTGGGAAGGCCAGAGTGTTATTGGGGAGGCAGAATCCACAGGATCTGATGAGTGAAAAGGTGTGGGTTAGGGAGGAATTCAAGGAGGGTTCCCAGATTTCTGACTCAAGAGGATGCATGGAGGTGGCACGCAAAAACATCCTGGGATGGGAGATTGCTGTGGGTAATGGGTGAGACACAGGTGACAAGGGAAAGGAAGGATCTGGGTGATGTGCTGCTGAGTGGGGGGACAAGGGCCCTCTGGTCGGCCCGTGGCTCTGGAGTTCAAAGGCAAGGTCCTCCTCTAAACGTGGGACGCAGGGATTATCATCATTTGGATAACGGCATAAAGCCACAGGGAGAAAGGAATGCAGAATAAAAAGAGAGGTCAGCTAAGGCCTGGGAACACCAATGTGACAGTGGATTTTAAGGTGGGGGTGGGCAGTGATGAGCAGTGTTAGATGCTGAGGAAGGGAGAAGGCAGACGGAAGGGTGACAGACTGTCTGTGGCCAGTCTGAGAAAGGTCCGGAAGCCAAGAGAGAGGCTTGGGTTTGGAAAATAGGAGATCATGTGGTGCCCTGGGCTGAAATATTCCCCCCGAGTGGGGAGTGTGGAAGCCAGATGACAGGGGCTGAGAAATGCATTAGCAGACACTCTCTCAGGAAGCTAGAGCAGGAAAGGAAGGAGAGAGACAGGGTGACAGCCAGAGGCGGTGGGTGCAGAGTCAAGAAGGGGTGTTGTGTGGTGTGTTTTTAAGATGAACACAAACTGTGCTCCTGGTCTAAAGGGAAAGGAAACAGAGGAGGGAGGGGGTTGGAGAAATGAGGAACAGAGTCTCCAATTAGCCAATTACAGCAGCCATATTCCTGGGGAGCACAGGGCGCCCTCAGGGCTTTTCAACCCAAATTCAGCAGCAAGGTTCCTGCAGCTGTTTCCTTGAGTGTCAGTGTTCTGTGATGTAGGAAACAAGGTTGTTTGGAAGAATGAGTGGGTGAAGCTGCCCCAGAGATGAGAACCATCCTGAGATACAACCTGTGGTTCAGAGTGGCACAGATACAGTGGCAAGAAACACCAGGCTGGTGCTGAGTGGGAGAGCCCAACAAGAGCCAGATCAAAAGAATAGAGAGGAACAGGGTTGGGTCAGGACTTCCCTGACAGTCCAATGGTTAAGAATCTGCCTGCCGGGGCTTCCCCTGGTGGTCCAGTGGGTAAGGACACCGCCTTGCAGTGCAAGGGGCGCCGGTTCAAGCCCTGACCTGGGAAGATCCCACGTGCCACAGAGCATCTGGACTAATGTGTCCAATTACCGAGCCAGAGCTCTGGAGCGCATGCGCCCAGAGCCGGTGCTCTGCAACGACAGATGCCACCGCGAAGGGAGGCCCACAGGAGCCAGAGAACAAAGACGGATGAACATGGAGAAATGAAAGACCAATAGAAGTGGCCTGCCCGCTCCTCTCCCTCCCCAACCGGATCCTCGCCCAAAATAAATAAATAAATAAATCTTAAAAAAAAAAAAAAAAAAAAAAAAGACTCTGCCTGCCTGTGCAAGGGACCTGGCTTTAGGAATGGGAGGATTCCACATGCTGCAGGGCAGCTGGACCCACACGCCACAACTACCGGGCCTGTGTGCCCCAGAGCCCGCGCTCGGCAACCAGAGAAGCTACTGCACTGAGCAGCCTGTGTGCCGCAACTGGAGAAAGCCCAAGTGCAGCAATCATGACCCAGCACAGCCAAAAATAAATAAACTCTACTAGTAACAGTCTTTAAAGAAAGAAAGAAAAAGAAATTTGAGCTAAGAACAATATAATTTTCTTTAAAAAAAAAAAATTCTAACTTCAAATTCTAAGGCCTGGGACATTGGGTGGGTCCAGATACACAGAAATTTACCCTTGACCACCATGTATGACCGTAATCAGTTCTTTTTATGTTTTTTTTTTTTTTCACTAAGGTGTTAATGGCAAACATTTTTCAAAATTTTAAACAATGACTTCCAATTGAAAGATTTCAGCAACATCAGGATCTTCCTGAAACACGGGCTGACACTGAGCAACTCTTCCATTGCTCTGCATCAAAAATTTCCACCACCCCCTTGCCCAGCCTCTCAGCAATCCTGTATCTAGCAGCAACAGAGAACAGAAAGGAAATCTGCACCGCATCTCTGCTGCTCAGAGAACAGCTTCTGGGGGTTCAGCTGGACCTGGCCACCACCTAGTGAGCATCCTCTCCTTCAATCGATACTGATTCAGCATCTACCATGCTCCAGGCACTGTTCTAGGGGTTGGGGACGCAGCGGTGAATAAAAGAACCCAAACCCTTGTCAGTGGGGCACAGGTTTATGTGGACACAAGGCAGGAGAGCCGCATGCTGAGAGCCAGGCAAACACAGACCTTTGCAGGCAGGGCGGTGAAGCTGCACTTCTAGGAAGCTTCCTGGCGAAGACTCGTACCACACAGAGGAAACCAGAGGCCTACTGTTTTCCAAACTCATCTGATTATGAAATATTTTTTTCTTCCAGGGCACTCATTTAATAGTCCCTACCCCACTTTCTGAAACTCAAGAAACACTTGGCTAAATGAATGACACCCCCACACCTCCCAGAGAACTTCCTGTCTTAGTATCCCTATTTGAATAACTGGCTCTCTACCTTGGTTTCCCTGCTCAGTTTCTGGCTGCTCACAGGGACCACAGACTCCCTCCCTAAATGTCCTTCCACTTGGTTAGGCACCCTCCCCTGGCAGCTGGGTCCTGCTCCAGTCCAGATAAAAACCTGGACCTTTTGGCTCCATCCTTGGGGGTTTCCTCCAATGTGCTCTGACCTGACCCTGACCCTGACTGTACCTGGCTACCTGCCTTAGCCTACCTGCCTTAGCCTGCCTGCCTTAGCGTGCCTGCTGTGCCTCTATGCTAAAATGAAGCTGCCTCTCACCAAAAGGCCCTGGAACAATAGCATGTAAGCGCTTTGTGTTCGCTCTTCAAGTATTAAATCAGGAATAATAGGAATTAGTGCACAAGGAAGTGGAGGATAAGACTCCTGAGTGTCCCGCTTTCTCACCTAACAAATCAGGGGCTGGTGGAAGGACGTGTGAATCAGGCAGAGCTGCCAGGAACATTTTCAAAATTTTAAACAATGACTTCCAATTGAAAGATTTCAGCAACATCAGGATCTTCCTGAAACACGGGCTGACACTGAGCAACTCTTCCATTGCTCTGCATCAAAAATTTCCACCACCCCCTTGCCCAGCCTCTCAGCAATCCTGTATCTAGCAGCAACAGAGAACAGAAAGGAAATCTGCACCGCATCTCTGCTGCTCAGAGAACAGCTTCTGGGGGTTCAGCTGGACCTGGCCACCACCTAGTGAGCATCCTCTCCTTCAATCGATACTGATTCAGCATCTACCATGCTCCAGGCACTGTTCTAGGGGTTGGGGACGCAGCGGTGAATAAAAGAACCCAAACCCTTGTCAGTGGGGCACAGGTTTATGTGGACACAAGGCAGGAGAGCCGCATGCTGAGAGCCAGGCAAACACAGACCTTTGCAGGCAGGGCGGTGAAGCTGCACTTCTAGGAAGCTTCCTGGCGAAGACTCGTACCACACAGAGGAAACCAGAGGCCTACTGTTTTCCAAACTCATCTGATTATGAAATATTTTTTTCTTCCAGGGCACTCATTTAATAGTCCCTACCCCACTTTCTGAAACTCAAGAAACACTTGGCTAAATGAATGACACCCCCACACCTCCCAGAGAACTTCCTGTCTTAGTATCCCTATTTGAATAACTGGCTCTCTACCTTGGTTTCCCTGCTCAGTTTCTGGCTGCTCACAGGGACCACAGACTCCCTCCCTAAATGTCCTTCCACTTGGTTAGGCACCCTCCCCTGGCAGCTGGGTCCTGCTCCAGTCCAGATAAAAACCTGGACCTTTTGGCTCCATCCTTGGGGGTTTCCTCCAATGTGCTCTGACCTGACCCTGACCCTGACTGTACCTGGCTACCTGCCTTAGCCTACCTGCCTTAGCCTGCCTGCCTTAGCGTGCCTGCTGTGCCTCTATGCTAAAATGAAGCTGCCTCTCACCAAAAGGCCCTGGAACAATAGCATGTAAGCGCTTTGTGTTCGCTCTTCAAGTATTAAATCAGGAATAATAGGAATTAGTGCACAAGGAAGTGGAGGATAAGACTCCCCTGAGTGTCCCGCTTTCTCACCTAACAAATCAGGGGCTGGTGGAAGGACGTGGTGAATCAGGAGCTCAGAGCTGCCAGGTCCACTCTGATTGGCAGGCCTTTTGTTAAGTGTCCTAAGCAGTTTAGGAATGGCATGCAGGCCTTGAGGCTAGGGTGCTTCCCCAGTTCCCTCTGAGGGACCACCAAAGCACAACAGCACGAATCTGGTCACCGCGGGGGTCCCTGCTCCACCAGGGCTCTGCTGAGAGGAAAGGCATGGGGAGGGGGAGCAGAAAGTTCTTCCTCTGTTGATTCTTGGGTGAGGTCAAGGTCAGGGTCACTGCAGGAGTGGATGATTGAAGGCCCATCCCCTCTGGGCTCCACCTTCAGGCCTAGGGAGCTGTTTACTTAAGAGATTCCTAGACACAATATGCATAATAATAGTAGGAACTTGTTAGAGATACCACTTCCACACCCTGCTCAAAATAGCCAGATTCAGAAATCCAGGGAGGGCCTGAGTAACCTGGGTACAGTGATGGTTAAGCCTGTGGGCTCCAGAATCAGACTAGATCTTGGGCAAATAACTTGATCTCCTTAAATCTTGGTTTCCTCAACTGCAAAATGATTACTTTCTTAGAAGTGCCACGAGGTTTAGGGAGGGGAACACGGCAGCTCTCAGCATCTCCTGTGTGTTCCCTAAAGGACCACTCCAGGACGAGGATGCTGACAGGGGGCATCCAAACTTGGCATCCCCCGGACACAGCTTTCTGCCTCAAGCCTTTTCCAGGCTACTCCCTCTGCCTAGGACCTCCTACCCCCATATTACCCTCCTCACAAGGTCGCCAGCCCAGTCTTGGAGAAGCTGCTTATACCCTGGGGGAAGCCTGCCCTACCGCCCTGCCCCCTCCTCTTCTCTTACAGTTCCCTGGGCCTTTGGGAGCATGTCACTGTCATCGGGAAAGGAACTTGGTTTTAAATGGCATTTGTATCCCTGACCCCCGGGCCAAGGCCAAGGTACCAGGGGCTCAGTGAATGTTTCCATGACCCAGTCCCAGGTCCTAAGCAGATGGGGGCAGCTTAAAGGCATTGAAAACCTTCCTTGTTGACAGAACTGCTAGGCTAAAGTCCAGCTAAAGGAAAGCCCATGGGAAGGGCAGGTCCACGGTAAGGAGGGGGTAGAGGCAACAAGGTCAAAGGTCAGAAAGAGGCTCAAACTGATAGTGAGGTTGGGGGTGGGGAGGAAGATGACTCTACAACAAGAGTGATGAGCCTTGGTGTCAGGAACTGTAACAGGACCAGGGAGAAGGAGGGAGCAGGAAAGGAACTGGGCAGAAGATAACTGGAAAGCTTGGAAGAGGTAGACGGGAGGGAACAGGGGAGGCAGAATGACCAAAACCTGAAGAGGCACACACAACCTAGACAAGGGAGAATACAGGAGGTGAAATAGCCTGCAATATTATCTCCAAGCAGGTGGATGAACTATTCTTATTTTCTTTCTTGAAGAAAGCTGTGGGATGCTCTCACTGAAGCAGGATTAACAGAACTGTGATTCACGATCCACAATTTATTACGTGGGTTTCATGGACTTTTGACAGTTCTAGCAGAGGTTTCACCCTCTCTGGGAAGGTGGGGAACAGGGTAGAAGAAAAAACAAGGAAGGAAGAGAATGTCCTCATCTCCTCCTTGAGGACCTCTCCCGGTGGGGCACGGAGATCTGCCTTCCCCAGGCGTGTCTGGTCCACACCCGCCCTCGTCATCACTGCCTTCCTTCAAAACCTGCACCTGCCAACTAGGTCAACCGGGCACACTCCTGCTTCAGACTCCTCATCCAGTTAGCTGACCTCCATGTCATGCTGAGCTTCTTCCAGATCTTGAATGAGCCTCGCTTCCGCCCAACCAAGAGCCTGTACGTTTCCACTGTTGGAATCTTTTCCCTTTCTCTTCAACTGCTCTCTGTTCTCTATCTTGCAAGTTTCAAACTAATTACCACCTGCCCTAGAGGCTTCCCTGATCCCTTGAGTCTGTATAGTTACTCTTTTCTTCTATTTGTGACAATCTATATATAGACTTAACCGTTTTTAAGTGTACAGTTCAGCAGTGTTAAGGTCATTCACCTGGTGTGCAACCATCACCATCATCCATCTTGAGAATTCTTTTCATCTTGCAAAACTGAAACCCTGGGCTTCCCTGGTGGTCCAGTGGGTAGAGAGTCCGCCTTGCAGTGCAAGGGGCATTGCTTCGATCCCTGGTCCAGGAAGCGCCTACGTGCCACAGAGTGGCTGGACAGGTGTGTCCAATTACAAGCTGGTGCTCTGGAGCGCATGTGCCCAGAGCCCGTGGTCTGCAACAAGAGAGGCCACTTCAATGCAAGGCCCACACAGGCCAAGGAATAGAAGATGGATGATAAGAAATATAAAAATAAAAGAGGCATGATGGGGAAAAAAATTTTTAAAAACCTGAAACCCTGTTCATTAAACAGTAACCCCTCATTTCCCTCAACTCCCCATCCCCCAGTCTCAACGACCACCATTCTACTTTCTTTTTCTATGAATCTGACTGCTCTGGATACTTCATAAAACTGGAATCGAACTGGAGTCTTCTGTGACTGGCTAATTTCACTTAACATAACATCTTCAAGGCTCATCCAAGTTGTAGAATATAGCATCTCTTCCCTTTCGAAGGCTGAACAGTATTCCACTGTATGGAGAGGCCACATTTTCTTTATCCATTCCTCCATCAATAGATATGGGTGATTTCCACCCTTTGGATATCACAAACAATGCTGCTATGAAAATGTGGATAGTTGTCTCCCTTATTACCCTTATCTTTGACACTTGTCTGTGGTCAGTCCCCAATATGTCTGAGAGCTGAGGCCCAGCACAGGCCCTCCATGAATGCTTCCTGAAGGACTAAGTGATGCCTCACACTCTCTAAGCATACAGCCATTGTGCAATTAAATTAAATTTAACCTTAACTAGCACCTTCTAAAACACAGGGCCTTGAGGTAAAAGAAAGACCTCCTGCAGGATTTGAGAGCCCAGTACGGACAGGCATCCTCTGGGATTCCTCAAAGATGAGCCAGCCTTGTAGGAGGATGGACCATGTGGGCCTTGGAGCCCACCCTGAGCCCTGGCTCATCAGTGTCCCCATTTGTCCCAACTTCTGTCTTCCACAGAACATGGATGGATCTGAAAACCTGAGAGTGAAGCACCTCTCCAAACAAAGACACCATAAACAACAGAGACAGAAGACAGACTGGGAAAGTTATTTGTAATCTCTAAAACTGACAAAAGGCATTATCTGGAATATAAAAGGAACTCTTACAAATCAAATCCAGATTTTTCAAGATTGAGACAGGAAGTCCAATTTAAAGAATAGTCAAAAACTATGACTAGACAATTTACAAAAAGAGAAGTTCAAATAACTAACAAGCATATAAGAGATATTCAAACCTGTCACAAGAGCAATGCAAAATAAAACTGTGAGGTGGCACTTTAAACACATCAGAATGGCAAAAATTAGAAAGGTGGACAATATTGGGTATTGGTGATGATATGGGAAGACAAAAACTCTTGTGCACTATGGGTGGAAGTGAGCCCTAGCTCAGCTGTTCTGTAAAACACTATGGCAGAACAGAGAAAATCAACATTTTAACTCAGGGATCCCAATCTTTCAGGTTGGATAGCCCAGAGTTATTCTCACACAGTGTCCCAGGAGAGCAAGTACAAGGATGTTCTTCAGAACTGTGTGTGTCTCCAGGAGGTGTTACAGACAAGCCAAAGGTCTATTCCCAGGGAAGTGGACACAGGGCACGTGACAGATGCACAACTCATAATGCAGTCAAAACTAGAGACATCCAAGGAGCAGGGCTGGATCTGCAAAATTATAGTGTGAAGCAGGGCTTCCCTGGTGGCCCAGTGGGTGGGGAGTCCACCTTGCAGTGCAAGGGGCACCAGTTCGACCCCTGGCCTGGGAAGACCCCACGTGCCGCGGAGCAGCTGGACCGGTGTGTCCAATTATGAGTCAGTGCTCTGGAGCACATGCACCCAGGGCCGGCGGTCTTCAGCAAGAGGGGCCACTGCAGTGGGAGGGTCACCTAGGCCAAGAAATGAAGATGGATAAAAATAAATAAATGAAAAACCAATAAAAGAGGCCAAAATTAAAAAAAAAAAAAAAGACTTATTGATCATGATAATATCCTGTTCTTACCATAAAGGGAGGATTTAACTTCAAAAAAAAAAAAATTAGTACTAAGTAAATAAAGCAAGAAACTGGATGAAATTTACAGTTCACTATATTTACATAAATTTACATAGGCATACAACCAACAATGCTACATATTTTATAAGGCTCCATATGTCTTTCAAGATATATATATATATATATATATGTGTGTGTGTGTGTGTGTGTGTGTGTGTATATATATATATATAATATATTAG
The DNA here is from genome assembly GCA_022376925.1 of Tragulus kanchil. Taxonomy (NCBI): domain Eukaryota; kingdom Metazoa; phylum Chordata; class Mammalia; order Artiodactyla; family Tragulidae; genus Tragulus; species Tragulus kanchil. The sequence goes on along the minus strand of JAIOJX010000032.1, from coordinate 129,664,432 downwards.
AGTTGGTACTGATAGGGAAAGGCAACAATAGCCTGGGATCAGGGATAAAGGGGAAAAAATTTTAAATAAAACCAGACAGGAGCCTTTCACAGACAGATGATCATAAAGGGTCATGATCTGAGGGTGGGTTAATTCCATGTTGTGCTCAAAAAAGAGAAGAGCAAAAAAACTCCAACCGTGCCTTCCAGAGAATCAGGGAAACTATCCTTGTAATACTTTTTTCCTCTTTCCGTGTTTCTTGGAACAAAGTGTCACAGGAGACGGGAGTCCCAGTGGTTGTTGAACACAGGGAATTTTTCTTGCTAGAATTAAAAGGCCTCAGGGTAAGTCCTGTCCATTGGAGGGATATGTTAGTGAAAATGAAGCCCTAGCAGTCACCTCTCGCAGACTGAGCTCAGCGATGCTGCCCGGAGGTGGGCGGGTAGGTAAGGAGGAGACTGCACTAGACATGTGATGAGCAGTAGATGAAAATTGGCTGTGTCCTCACTTTCAGTTTCTTGGGATCTGGGCCAGGAAGCTACGTGAGTCCACCCTTCTTCACCCATTACCCCTACACTTAGAGGCGCAGCCAGGCAGCGTGGAGGTAGTAGGGCACACACCCCTGGAATGCCAAGCCAACCTGGCCCCTCGGGAGGATCTCCCACTGCAGGAGCATTAATTACACTAGTGACCTATTCTGAAACCTCTGGATTTTTTTTGCTTTGTTGATTAAATAGCTTCCAAGTCCTGCATTCCATAGACTCGGCAGGTATTAGTATTTTACAGACAAGGAAATTAAGTTCAAGAAGAAGAAATGAGATGCAGAGGTACAACAAAGGCTAAAAGACTAGTTTCCTGACTCTCAGGCCAAATTTCAAGAAACACATTAAATATTAACATAACAGAACATCTTCCGCCCAGCTTTGAATCTCCCACAGGTCAGCCCTTCCAGGACTGCACAAATGACCAGGCCAGGAGAGCAGGGCCACACAGGTCCCTGGGAGGAGGAAGGTCATCCTTGAGGGTGCGATTTTCATGCTAGGAACATTTGATTTTATTTTTTAATTTATATTGGAGCAAAGTTTACTAACAAGGTTGTGTTAGTTATTGGTGTACAACAATAAATTCAGTTAACCACATACATGTCTATTCTTTTCAAGTTCTTTTCCCACTTAGAATACTGAGCACAGTGTTGTGTTATACACTATAGGTCCTTGTTGGTCATGGATTGAAAATAAATCATTAAACTTTCATTTCTTCTTTTGTTACCAAGTAACACATCCTAGGTGGCTCGGTGGTAAAGAATCCTCCTGTCAATGCAGGAGATGAAGGAAACGCAGGTTCTATCCCTGGGACAGGAAGATACCCCAGAGCAGGAACCGGCAACCTACTCCAGTATTCTTGCCCAGAAAATTCCATAGACAGAGGAGCCTGGTAGGCAACAGGCCCTGGGGCTGCTAAGAGTAGGACATGTCTGAGCAGCTGAGCACACAAGCATGCAGTGTACCAGAAGCCCACACACCATCCCCAAGCCTCATCCCATCTCTGGGCCTCTCTCCACCTTTGACTCCCACCCTTGACATGGCAGTGGAGGAGTGGTGGGGGTTAGGAGGTGGGAAGACTCAGGCTGGGGTGGGGAGTCAGATAGCAACCGACAGACAAACCTCCCAGGGCCTGAATCGACTCTACCACACTAGCTCATCTCAGAAAGGACCATCAATCATTCTGCACAAAATGCCTGTGCATCCTCTGATAATTTGCTTGTATCTCAGATGGTCTAACTTTCAAAGTCTCCGCTTTCTCCCTTCTAAGTTACAACTATCACACTTGCTTACTTTCAATCAATAAATAGATGTAGCTTCTTAATAATGGACCTTATTCTGGTGCCTAAAACCAAGAAGATGGACACATAATTTTTGAGATTTTACAGACAAGGAAATTAAGTTCAAGAAGAAGAAATGAGATGCAGAGGTACAACAAAGGCTAAAAGACTAGTTTCCTGACTCTCAGGCCAAATTTCAAGAAACACATTAAATATTAACATAACAGAACATCTTCCGCCCAGCTTTGAATCTCCCACAGGTCAGCCCTTCCAGGACTGCACAAATGACCAGGCCAGGAGAGCAGGGCCACACAGGTCCCTGGGAGGAGGAAGGTCATCCTTGAGGGTGCGATTTTCATGCTAGGAACATTTGATTTTATTTTTTAATTTATATTGGAGCAAAGTTTACTAACAAGGTTGTGTTAGTTATTGGTGTACAACAATAAATTCAGTTAACCACATACATGTCTATTCTTTTCAAGTTCTTTTCCCACTTAGAATACTGAGCACAGTGTTGTGTTATACACTATAGGTCCTTGTTGGTCATGGATTGAAAATAAATCATTAAACTTTCATTTCTTCTTTTGTTACCAAGTAACACATCCTAGGTGGCTCGGTGGTAAAGAATCCTCCTGTCAATGCAGGAGATGAAGGAAACGCAGGTTCTATCCCTGGGACAGGAAGATACCCCAGAGCAGGAACCGGCAACCTACTCCAGTATTCTTGCCCAGAAAATTCCATAGACAGAGGAGCCTGGTAGGCAACAGGCCCTGGGGCTGCTAAGAGTAGGACATGTCTGAGCAGCTGAGCACACAAGCATGCAGTGTACCAGAAGCCCACACACCATCCCCAAGCCTCATCCCATCTCTGGGCCTCTCTCACCTTTGACTCCCACCCTTGACATGGCAGTGGAGGAGTGGTGGGGGTTAGGAGGTGGGAAGACTCAGGCTGGGGTGGGGAGTCAGATAGCAACCGACAGACAAACCTCCCAGGGCCTGAATCGACTCTACCACACTAGCTCATCTCAGAAAGGACCATCAATCATTCTGCACAAAATGCCTGTGCATCCTCTGATAATTTGCTTGTATCTCAGATGGTCTAACTTTCAAAGTCTCCGCTTTCTCCCTTCTAAGTTACAACTATCACACTTGCTTACTTTCAATCAATAAATAGATGTAGCTTCTTAATAATGGACCTTATTCTGGTGCCTAAAACCAAGAAGATGGACACATAATTTTTTGAGATTTCTAGGATATAATTGCACTTAATTGAGTATAAATGAGACGTGGGCAGGGAGCAAGGCTACTTGTGTTGTAATAGGAGCCCTTATTTTCTGCTCCAGACCACACGGGGGATTATCAAATAAGCTTTGGAGCCATCAGTAATTTAACTATATATACATTATTTTTAGCATCCTAAGAGTTCCTTATAACGATGATTTTCAAGGATAGAATTGACATCCCCTAGGAGGCCAATTTCATTGTAAAATTTTCCAACAATAAGAAACAAGCAAGGAGAAAGTGAAAGGCAGTTTCTGGAGGGAGATGGGGCTCAAAAGAGGAGGCCAGAGACACGACCCCCTACGCCACCCAGAATTTTGCTTTCTTCAGGTACAGCCACCCCACGAGCTCTGTGGTGACTGCCCTTCTCTGACGCTGGGTTGACATGGGCTGCACGGGGGCTCCTGCCACATGTTGGCATGTCTCTCTAAAGGGGCTCATGGTGGTGGCCACACATGCCTCCCAATTTCTCCCTGAAGAATGGGCCCCTAATAGTAGAGAGTGGGGCCACCAGCATATTAGGTTCTATAACAAGGTGGAACCGAGGGCAAAAGGGGCCTTTAGCAGGCTAAAGGGGTCTGCTAGAAAGCTCAATGCTCAGGCACATGAGGAACTGAGGAGTTCGGGGGAGAAAGATGAAGATGCAACCATAATGTGAAGCAGGTTCGATGGCTTCTAGCATCCTCTTTGATTTCCCGTTTCCTCAGGTTGCCCACTCAAATGGCTATATAATGCCATCACATCCCTCAGTACTTCCTCCCAATTCACCCAACCCAAGCCACCCCAGTGTGTCCTAACAGCTCCCCGCACCCCACACCACCACAACACATCCACCCCACTCCACCACACCCCAGCTGTCCCGCTCTACCCCTGTCCAACTCTGCCAGCCCAGCCCAGCCCCATCTCTCTGACTCAGCCCCCTCCCACTCTGCTCTGTCCTATCCCCATCAATCCCCTGAACCCTCTGTATCTCATCCACTCAATCCCACATCATCTTTTACTCAGTCCTATGTGATTTCATTCCATTATCTCAGTCTATCCCAATTCATTCGCTCTGTCCCAACCCAGTACATCTCAATTCACTCTTGATCCTACCCCAACTCACTCCTTCCTACTTCACCTCCGGCCATCTCAAATTCTCCTATTTTTCCAATCCCACCCCCATTATAGTCCATTCCATCCACTCCTCTCTCATCTCTTGCTTGGTCAAAGTTCTCATTTCTTAACGTAGACAGGGCATGACCATCCTCCATGTCACGTGAAACCAAATGAGAAAAGCCAAAGGACCCTGGAGATCTAGGAACTAAGTGTATATAGGGAGGGGAGGGGCAAAAGATGCAGAATCTTGTCTTTATTTTTTTCAAACAACTTCCAAAATGCTTAAACTGTTGATAGGGAATCAAAAGCATGCTCTAAATAGAGTATGTAATTCTGATTATGTCTTGAATTTGTACCTGTCAAAAAAAGGGATCTTTAGGGCTTCCCCTGGTGGTCCAGTGGATAAGGACACCGCCTTGCAGTGCAAGGGGTGCCGGTTCAAGCCCTGGCCCTGGGAAGATCCCACATGCCGCGGAGTGGCTGGACCCATGTGTCCAATTACGGAGCCGGAGCCCCGGAGCGCATGCGCCCAGAGCCAGCGCTCTGCAACGACAGATGCCACTGCGATGGGAGGCGCACAGGAGCCCTCAAGGGCACATGAGGAACTGAGGAGTTCGGGGGAGAAAGATGAAGATGCAACCATAATGTGAAGCAGGTTCGATGGCTTCTAGCATCCTCTTTGATTTCCCGTTTCCTCAGGTTGCCCACTCAAATGGCTATATAATGCCATCACATCCCTCAGTACTTCCTCCCAATTCACCCAACCCAAGCCACCCCAGTGTGTCCTAACAGCTCCCCGCACCCCACACCACCACAACACATCCACCCCACTCCACCACACCCCAGCTGTCCCGCTCTACCCCTGTCCAACTCTGCCAGCCCAGCCCAGCCCCATCTCTCTGACTCAGCCCCCTCCCACTCTGCTCTGTCCTATCCCCATCAATCCCCTGAACCCTCTGTATCTCATCCACTCAATCCCACATCATCTTTTACTCAGTCCTATGTGATTTCATTCCATTATCTCAGTCTATCCCAATTCATTCGCTCTGTCCCAACCCAGTACATCTCAATTCACTCTTGATCCTACCCCAACTCACTCCTTCCTACTTCACCTCCGGCCATCTCAAATTCTCCTATTTTTCCAATCCCACCCCCATTATAGTCCATTCCATCCACTCCTCTCTCATCTCTTGCTTGGTCAAAGTTCTCATTTCTTAACGTAGACAGGGCATGACCATCCTCCATGTCACGTGAAACCAAATGAGAAAAGCCAAAGGACCCTGGAGATCTAGGAACTAAGTGTATATAGGGAGGGGAGGGGCAAAAGATGCAGAATCTTGTCTTTATTTTTTTCAAACAACTTCCAAAATGCTTAAACTGTTGATAGGGAATCAAAAGCATGCTCTAAATAGAGTATGTAATTCTGATTATGTCTTGAATTTGTACCTGTCAAAAAAAGGGATCTTTAGGGCTTCCCCTGGTGGTCCAGTGGATAAGGACACCGCCTTGCAGTGCAAGGGGTGCCGGTTCAAGCCCTGGCCCTGGGAAGATCCCACATGCCGCGGAGTGGCTCGACCGATGTGTCCAATCACCGAGCCGGAGCTCTGGAGCGCATGCGCCCAGAGCCAGCGCTCTGCAACGACAGACACCACCGCGATGGGAGGCCCACAGGAGCCAAAGAACAAAGACGGATGAAAAATAGAGAAATGAAAGACCAATAGAAGTGGCCTGCCCGCTCCCCTCCCTCCCCAACCCGACCCCCGCCAAAAAAAAAAAAAAAAAAAAATCTAAAAAAAAAAAAAAAAAAAAAAGCCAACTCTTGATGTTAAAAAAAAAAAGGGGGGGGATCTTTAAAGTTGAGGTATGAAAAGAAAGCCCAGGAAGTTGAGCTCCCGAGTCCAGAAATAAAATAAGCATGAGTGTCATGGTTGCCATAACCAGGACAGAGCTCTAAGAACCACATCACCACTTTCAAGTCGAGAGATCCCCACACTGCATAGCCCACCTTTGCTTTCTGTGGGCCCAAGGGGAAGTCAAATTATATTTTGAATCCTGAGACAGTGTCTCTGTGAGGCAGAAAACCCTGAGATAATCCATCATTTGTAGGTTCACCCAGATGTTCCCCTGCTGCCGTGGAAAATCTCTGTAGCAGGCAGAGAAGAGGGTCTTGGGAGGTCATATCTCGTTCAAAGTGAAACCCTAGGAAGGCAGTGTCAGTGACATTCTCCAACCTCTAGGAGGAGCTAGAGAGTCTTCCCTTTTCACCCCTTTAGTGACTTGAGAGAGAAGGGGTTGATCCCTGGGTCAGAAAGATCCCCTGGAGAAGGGCTCGGAAGCCCACTTAAGTATTTTTGCCGGGAGAATCCCATGGGCAGAGGAGCTTGGTGGGCTACCATCCATAGGGTCTCAAAGAGTTGAACACGACTGAAGCGACTTAGCACACAGCCCAGGAAGAGGAATGCTGACCTCGACTGATGGGTGGGTGAGAAGGCCAGGTTTTAAAGGGTGTGCTTTCAGTGAGGAGAGCAAAGAAGAGAGACTTTAACCTAACCGATGCATCTGATGACACCTTAGGATCAGAACTGTTTCTCACAGTTCTAAGAGGCTGGTGCAGAAAGCAAGCTGACAGTAGTAGAAGCAGCAGGGGTAGTGGTAGCATCTAATATATGACACAATGGATGCTAACAATGGGTCCAGCACTGTGACAGATGTGCTCCATGAACTAAAAGGATGGGTCCTAGAGTCAGATAGTCCTGGGGTTCAGTCTTGTCTCCTCTCCTATGCACTCTATAACCTTCGCCGAATTGCTTAATTTCTGAGTCTCGGTCTCTTTAAATATGATATTATACTGCCTGAATTGTTACAAGAACTGAACACAAAGTACTTAGCCAGCACTCAATAAAGGAGAGCTATCATTAGTAATAAGCAGAAGGACCTAGGGCTGCCTCCCATCCCACCCTCTCCACTTCCCACTCCTCTGAGCCTTCAGAATATCCAAAAGGGCAATCAGACAGAAAGGGAAACAGGGTCCAGAGGACCTGCCTCTGATCCTTTCAACAGGCTTTTACTCTCTGCTCTGTGTTGTGTGTTCCCAGAGCCTTAGGGAAGAAAGGCAGACATTGTCTCATTAACAGGAAATTCCAATATGTCCTGATGAGTTTTACAATACAAAGGGTTTACAACCTGGGGAGCTGCAAGACTCACAGCAAAGTTCAGTGTACCTCAACTGAACAGTCAAGATGAATTGAACTCTGGGACTAGAAGCAAATCAAGGCTGACTTTGCAGTCAACCCAGCACCCCCTACAACAGGTACTGAGGTGGAGATGGATGAACGATGGTTGCTTGCGAGGCTGGCAGTTTGGGATCCGGACTTCAAGTGCCCAAAGCAGCATGGCATCATTGATGTAGGAGCCCAGAGGGAAACGCAGGACAGAGATGGTCCACCTGTGTGGAGGGCTTCCAGGGCTGTAGCGCCGCCTGGGTAGCCTTAGCCATCAAGGAACAGTGTGGGTACCAGTAGAGGATTCAAGATCAGGCAGACCAGTGCCTGACTGGGTGTGTCCACACGTTATGTGTCCTCTCTGAACCTATTTCTTTGTGGATGAAATGGGGAGAATAATACTGCCAGCCTCACTGGGCTGCTATGAGGACTCAGAAGATACACACAATGGCTTGGGTTGCCGTGAGGACTCAATGAACACTAGCTGTGTCACTCCTCCAGGTACCCAGACAGCTTTCTGAGCAAGGCGCACAGAGGAGGACACACAAACTGCCTGGCAGAGTCTTTGTCCTTGGTGTCCCTGTTCCAGGCCCATCTTCCTCCATCCCGTGGGCACAATTGATATGCATGTGCTGTGCCCATTTCACCTCTGCTTTCTGATGGTTTCCAAATGCAGTGATGACTTGACCTTTTTGCAGGTAGGTAGTCTGAACCTTGGGGAGATCTGATCATCAGAGCAGCTAGGTCTCCAGCAAGGAACTTCTGGCTCTGCGGAGGCATCAGTCCCTTAATCCTGCTGGCATGGCAATGGTGGTGAAACGGAGGCTGGTGAGACACACGAGAAGAGGTGGTTAACTCTTTGGAAACCAAAAGGGCAATCAGACAGAAAGGAAACAGGGTCCAGAGGACCTGCCTCTGATCCTTTCAACAGGCTTTTACTCTCTGCTCTGTGTTGTGTGTTCCCAGAGCCTTAGGGAAGAAAGGCAGACATTGTCTCATTAACAGGAAATTCCAATATGTCCTGATGAGTTTTACAATACAAAGGGTTTACAACCTGGGGAGCTGCAAGACTCACAGCAAAGTTCAGTGTACCTCAACTGAACAGTCAAGATGAATTGAACTCTGGGACTAGAAGCAAATCAAGGCTGACTTTGCAGTCAACCCAGCACCCCCTACAACAGGTACTGAGGTGGAGATGGATGAACGATGGTTGCTTGCGAGGCTGGCAGTTTGGGATCCGGACTTCAAGTGCCCAAAGCAGCATGGCATCATTGATGTAGGAGCCCAGAGGGAAACGCAGGACAGAGATGGTCCACCTGTGTGGAGGGCTTCCAGGGCTGTAGCGCCGCCTGGGTAGCCTTAGCCATCAAGGAACAGTGTGGGTACCAGTAGAGGATTCAAGATCAGGCAGACCAGTGCCTGACTGGGTGTGTCCACACGTTATGTGTCCTCTCTGAACCTATTTCTTTGTGGATGAAATGGGGAGAATAATACTGCCAGCCTCACTGGGCTGCTATGAGGACTCAGAAGATACACACAATGGCTTGGGTTGCCGTGAGGACTCAATGAACACTAGCTGTGTCACTCCTCCAGGTACCCAGACAGCTTTCTGAGCAAGGCGCACAGAGGAGGACACACAAACTGCCTGGCAGAGTCTTTGTCCTTGGTGTCCCTGTTCCAGGCCCATCTTCCTCCATCCCGTGGGCACAATTGATATGCATGTGCTGTGCCCATTTCACCTCTGCTTTCTGATGGTTTCCAAATGCAGTGATGACTTGACCTTTTTGCAGGTAGGTAGTCTGAACCTTGGGGAGATCTGATCATCAGAGCAGCTAGGTCTCCAGCAAGGAACTTCTGGCTCTGCGGAGGCATCAGTCCCTTAATCCTGCTGGCATGGCAATGGTGGTGAAACGGAGGCTGGTGAGACACACGAGAAGAGGTGGTTATCACTGAAGCCACCTGCAAGACTCTTCTGGACACACCCAAACCTCGCCATGTCCAAGCGCAGGCAATCTTGTTCTCCAGTGCCTTTCCACATCGTTCTAGCCTCTCCTTAAACAAAGCTACACTGTCTCCAGCCCAAGATATGGTCAACTCTCTCTGCTGTGGTCAGCTTACTTTTTAAAACTATAAACCCACAACTTAATCTCACATGGAAAATCAAATCCATGCATCACTGCCTTTGATGGGTGGGTAGGGTGTAGTCTCAGGACCTGTCCTTGCATTGGTTCTAGAAACTAAGGAGCTCTCTTACCAACCTGTGACATTTGGTTCTGGGGGGAAATGCAACTGGAGACCAGGTGCCTTTGTCATCTCATTACCTCTGCAAACCAGCTGGCTTCCTGAATCCCTAAAACTCTTGATTTAGCCTTATCAGTTCTAGAAAACTGACCACAAAAAGCAATATTTTAAAAAAGTCATCTGCCAATTTAACAACCACCTATCCTATGCCAGGTCCTGAGCTTGGTGCTGGGGATGCCAAGAGAAAGAAAGCATTGGCCCTGCCCTCAGGAAGCCCACAGTTCAACACATGAGGCACACACATAACTAATTTAAATACAATTCAATTAGGACTGTCATCAATGCTGGGTATGGCCAGTGCTGAAGCTTTCAAGAGGCAATGCAGGGAGGATTTTTTTTTTTTTTAATGACTTGATATTTGATTTCTTTTAAAGCAATGAAGTGGTTAGCATGGGAAAAATGAGAACTTTGTAGGCAGGCCTCATAAGTGTTAGTCACTCAGTCGTGTCTGACTCTTGGTGATTCCATGGACTGCAGCCTGCCAGGTTCCTGTCACTACTTACAGTTTGATATTGCCTTTATTTTAAATTACTTATTAAGGAAATGGGAAGCCTGTGTCACTCCTCCAGGTACCCAGACAGCTTTCTGAGCAAGGCGCACAGAGGAGGACACACAAACTGCCTGGCAGAGTCTTTGTCCTTGGTGTCCCTGTTCCAGGCCCATCTTCCTCCATCCCGTGGGCACAATTGATATGCATGTGCTGTGCCCATTTCACCTCTGCTTTCTGATGGTTTCCAAATGCAGTGATGACTTGACCTTTTTGCAGGTAGGTAGTCTGAACCTTGGGGAGATCTGATCATCAGAGCAGCTAGGTCTCCAGCAAGGAACTTCTGGCTCTGCGGAGGCATCAGTCCCTTAATCCTGCTGGCATGGCAATGGTGGTGAAACGGAGGCTGGTGAGACACACGAGAAGAGGTGGTTATCACTGAAGCCACCTGCAAGACTCTTCTGGACACACCCAAACCTCGCCATGTCCAAGCGCAGGCAATCTTGTTCTCCAGTGCCTTTCCACATCGTTCTAGCCTCTCCTTAAACAAAGCTACACTGTCTCCAGCCCAAGATATGGTCAACTCTCTCTGCTGTGGTCAGCTTACTTTTTAAAACTATAAACCCACAACTTAATCTCACATGGAAAATCAAATCCATGCATCACTGCCTTTGATGGGTGGGTAGGGTGTAGTCTCAGGACCTGTCCTTGCATTGGTTCTAGAAACTAAGGAGCTCTCTTACCAACCTGTGACATTTGGTTCTGGGGGGAAATGCAACTGGAGACCAGGTGCCTTTGTCATCTCATTACCTCTGCAAACCAGCTGGCTTCCTGAATCCCTAAAACTCTTGATTTAGCCTTATCAGTTCTAGAAAACTGACCACAAAAAGCAATATTTTAAAAAAGTCATCTGCCAATTTAACAACCACCTATCCTATGCCAGGTCCTGAGCTTGGTGCTGGGGATGCCAAGAGAAAGAAAGCATTGGCCCTGCCCTCAGGAAGCCCACAGTTCAACACATGAGGCACACACATAACTAATTTAAATACAATTCAATTAGGACTGTCATCAATGCTGGGTATGGCCAGTGCTGAAGCTTTCAAGAGGCAATGCAGGGAGGATTTTTTTTTTTTTTAATGACTTGATATTTGATTTCTTTTAAAGCAATGAAGTGGTTAGCATGGGAAAAATGAGAACTTTGTAGGCAGGCCTCATAAGTGTTAGTCACTCAGTCGTGTCTGACTCTTGGTGATTCCATGGACTGCAGCCTGCCAGGTTCCTGTCACTACTTACAGTTTGATATTGCCTTTATTTTAAATTACTTATTAAGGAAATGGGAAGCCTAGCAGTCTTTTCAGTGCTCAGAGCTGTTTAATCCAGAGAAAAGTAGGTAGGGTTGAGGACAGTTGAGAGAATGAAACTAACAGAACTTGATGGCCACCTGGTAAGGAGAGTGGAGGGTGATCCTAAGGCTCCTGGCTGGGTAGCTGGGAGGCCACAGGTCCCACAGCCTATATGGGGGATACTGGAGGCTGGGCACGGAGCTAATGAGTTTACTTTGAAGGGGAAACATCCAGGTGAAGATGTCCAAGAGTCAGCCGGATATTTGGGCTGTCTAGATTCAGAGCTTCCATGGGCCCAGGAGCCAATAGACATATATCGGGAGAAGCATCTTGGCAGGAGAGATCTGTCTGGAAGCTTCAGAATGTGGCAGAGGAAGAAATGGGCCTGGATGAGCTCACCCAGGGAGGAGTGAGAGGAAATGAGGAAAAGCATAAGAAATGGAACACTGCAGGAAGTCAGATTTTTAGGAGAGGAATAAGTGCTACTATTAGCAACTGGGAAGGAACAGCCAAGAGGTAGGAGAAAAAAATCAACCCAGCTCGGTGTCCCAGAAGCCGGAAAGAAATTTTAAAAGGAGTAATCCAAAGCGTTCGCAGTCACAGAGCAGCAAAGGCAGAGAAAGAGAAGGTAGATGGGTCTAGCAATTACGGCGGTCAGCGGTGATCTTTCCTAGAGAGTTCCAGTCCTGGGGACAGAAGTCAGACAGCAGGGAGTGAACCAACGGTGGCAGAGAAAGTGCGTTCAAGACCAGTTTGAAGACAGCCGACTTGGAAATCAGAAAGAAAGATGGGATGCGAGCTAAAAGGTCAATAGGTCCAAGAAGTCTGGTTGGCCTGTTTTATGTTCAAGATTGTTGCTGGTGGTAGCAGGGGACAAAAGACAGGAGAGTGACGGATCTATTATAGGTAAAGGGGATAAGGACTGGAGGGTCTCTGGGGAGGTTAGGAGCAGGGGAATGTGTGGGGACATGGCTGGAAGGGGTGAGGGTCCAAGTTCAAGGCAGATAAGGAAGCTCCCCCTTTCAAATCCCATATTGATTTTATCCAGTCAGCACTGGGCCAAGGAAAGGAGACAGCCCAGTCCGGAGTGTCTTTTAAAGTCAACAGTGTGAAGAGAACACAAAATAAATGTGCTTCCCCCTCTAATGTGCCAGATCCTGCCATCATCTGTCACCGAGTCCATTTCCAAATCTCTGCTGCTTGCAAGGCCAAACAGCACATCGAAATGCGGGAAGGGTTTAAGAAGAAATGGAGGCAGGGGAAGCCAGAGCAGGCCAGCCAGACAGAAAGCACCCCCACCCCCAACTGCTCAGCCGACCAACCGATAAGCTTGGGTGAGTCGGCCTTTTTCTTTCCCTGGGGGCATGACATGGGGCAAATCTAGCTGTTAAACCAGTTGGCTCATATTAGGGGTAATCTCAGGTCTGCCAAGCCGGAGCAGGTGCTGCACCTGGACACACGTTTGAGAGGCCTGACAGCCACGGAGTAGCCGAGCCGTGCCCCTACCGCTCCGGCGGCAAGTCTGGGCGACCAGCGGCGTCGTTACGAACCGCGCAGACACCCAGTGGGTGTGGGTGTGCACGAGGGTTGAGTTCCCAGGCGCGCGCACCGCGGGCGCCCCTCTATGGGTGTCGGCGGCTATAACTCTTAGGAGAACCTGACAAAGTCCGGTCAAGTAGGGATGGGAGAGCCAGAGCTGATTCGGGGCGCCCTTCCTCACCAGCAGCCCTAACATTCCCGGCTAAGGAGCTGGCGACACGGTCTGAGGACACCGGCTTTCCCGATGCTGGAGCCCAGAGTGGACCCGAGAGCTCTCCGGGGAAGGGTCGCGCTTTCCAAAACGGGAGCACCTAGAGGTTCGGATGGCTGAGGCCAAGCCTGCAAAGGTTCAATCGGTGGTTTTAAAAAATAAATAAATAAATAACCAACAGGGCTCCATGCCGGAGGTGCCCTCAGTCAGTCAAAGCCCAGGCAGCAGGTGTTACCGGGTTTCCCCCTTCTTGGATGTCAGCCTCCGGGCTAAAAGAAAATGCGGTCCCGGGCATGGCCGGTTGAACCCGTCCCCACCCGGGAACACAGAACTTTCTAGGCTGTGGATAAAGCTGAGCCCTAGCAGGGAGCAGGGGGTAAAGTGGGACAGCACTAGTCGAGGCCAGTGGTTCCCAGTGGGGACTGGGTTCTCTCGAAGGTCCGCGTGCCTTCCCGGTCCGCAAGGTGCAGCCAGACATCGGCGAAGTTCCGGGACTCGCCGTGCCCGCCAGGTCGGTACCCTCCCTGACTCGGTCGCCGGGCGCTGGTCCCGCCGCCCGCGCCGCCGCTGCCGCAGCCCCGGCACTCGGCTGCAGCAGGGCGCGGGAAAGGGCACTTTGGCGCGGAGTGGGAACCGAGGGGAATGTGGCGGCGCGGAGCCTGGCGGCGACACTCCCTCCCCCGCCCCCGGGCACAACCCCCGCCCCCGCCTGCCCGTAGCTCCGCACTCTCCAGCCCCCTCCTGAATCCTCCAGCTCGGCGAGCTCGGGACCTCCGCCCACCTGACCCCCTCCCAGCGCAGAGCGCCGAGGAAGGGGGACACTTGGGGAAGGGGGAGGCGGCCGCAGTCTCCGGCGGAGGCGCGGGCTTCAGGGGCGAGAAAATGGGCGGGGACAGGGAAGGGCAGACCCTGCAGACGCGGAAATGGGAGGGGCGCGCCATGCCTCTCCAGCCCCCAGGACGGGGGTGCCAACCAGGAACGGGAGGCGGGAGGGCTCCGGAAAGTTAGTGGGTGGAGGGTGAGCCGGGGAGCGTCTAGGGGCGGCTATAACTCTTAGGAGAACCTGACAAAGTCCGGTCAAGTAGGGATGGGAGAGCCAGAGCTGATTCGGCCCTTCCTACCAGCAGCCCTAACATTCCCGGCTAAGGAGCTGGCGACACGGTCTGAGGACACCGGCTTTCCCGATGCTGGAGCCCAGAGTGGACCCGAGAGCTCTCCGGGGAAGGGTCGCGCTTTCCAAAACGGGAGCACCTAGAGGTTCGGATGGCTGAGGCCAAGCCTGCAAAGGTTCAATCGGTGGTTTTAAAAAATAAATAAATAAATAACCAACAGGGCTCCATGCCGGAGGTGCCCTCAGTCAGTCAAAGCCCAGGCAGCAGGTGTTACCGGGTTTCCCCCTTCTTGGATGTCAGCCTCCGGGCTAAAAGAAAATGCGGTCCCGGGCATGGCCGGTTGAACCCGTCCCCACCCGGGAACACAGAACTTTCTAGGCTGTGGATAAAGCTGAGCCCTAGCAGGGAGCAGGGGGTAAAGTGGGACAGCACTAGTCGAGGCCAGTGGTTCCCAGTGGGGACTGGGTTCTCTCGAAGGTCCGCGTGCCTTCCCGGTCCGCAAGGTGCAGCCAGACATCGGCGAAGTTCCGGGACTCGCCGTGCCCGCCAGGTCGGTACCCTCCCTGACTCGGTCGCCGGGCGCTGGTCCCGCCGCCCGCGCCGCCGCTGCCGCAGCCCCGGCACTCGGCTGCAGCAGGGCGCGGGAAAGGGCACTTTGGCGCGGAGTGGGAACCGAGGGGAATGTGGCGGCGCGGAGCCTGGCGGCGACACTCCCTCCCCCGCCCCCGGGCACAACCCCCGCCCCCGCCTGCCCGTAGCTCCGCACTCTCCAGCCCCCTCCTGAATCCTCCAGCTCGGCGAGCTCGGGACCTCCGCCCACCTGACCCCCTCCCAGCGCAGAGCGCCGAGGAAGGGGGACACTTGGGGAAGGGGGAGGCGGCCGCAGTCTCCGGCGGAGGCGCGGGCTTCAGGGGCGAGAAAATGGGCGGGGACAGGGAAGGGCAGACCCTGCAGACGCGGAAATGGGGAGGGGGCGCGCCATGCCTCTCCAGCCCCCAGGACGGGGGTGCCAACCAGGAACGGGAGGCGGGGAGGGCTCCAGGAAAGTTTATCGGGGAAAAGCCTGGTACCTTGGGGGCTGGGAGGCTGAAGAAACTGAAGCCACGGTCCGGGTGCCCCGCAACGCAGGGAGGGGAGGTCTGTCTCCCAGGCCCCCACACCGACCGGATCCGGTCAAGTTGCGGCTGGGGTTGGGGGCAGCCGTGAGGCTGAGGGTAGCGCGGAGGACGGCTGAGGGTGGGAGATCACGGGGGGTGACCGAGGCGAGGGTGAGCAAGAGGGTGGGCGTTGGGGAGGGCGGGAGGTTAAGGAAGAGGGCGGAGGAAGGGACAGGGACCCGACCGGGGACAGGTGGGCTCTGGGCTCGGGTGGGGCGCGTGGCCGGACTTACCCGCGGCCGCCGAGGCGCTGAGCAGCCCCCAGCCCAGCAGCAGCAGCAGCGGCGGCGGCGTCAGCGGCGGCGGCTGGCGGCCCCGGCGGCTCCCGGCGCCCGGCACGAGCGCCGAAATCCCGGCTTCGGCGCGAGCCCTCCCCGCGGGGCAGCCGCAGCGCCCCTGCTCCGGTCCCCGTGAGCGCGGCATGGCGCGGCCGGCAGCGCCGAGGGAGAGGCTCCACTCGCCGCCGAGGAGAAAGGAGGTCAGGAGAGCTCTGGAGCTTTTTTCTGTTCGGAAAAAATCCCGGTACGAGGGAGCCCTGAGCTTCTGCGGCTGGAATGAACCAAGTGTCCGCCCGGCCGGGGAGAGGCGCGCTGCGCTCTCGGAAATGACTCGCTCCAATCCCGCTTCGCGGGGTTCGCGCCGGGGGGCGGAGGGGGGGTGAATTATCCCCGGATTAATCACACCGGAGCCGCTTCTCCGCCGCTTCAAATGCTGGGGGTGGAGGCGCAGCAAAGGAGAAAATATTGGCGGGGGGGGGGGGGGGTTCCTCTTCAGCGCCACCTCCACCTCCACCTCCAGACAAACCACAAATTACATTTAAAGGGTTGTTTATTCCTGTTTGTTTTACAATTGACCAGTTTCTTTTAAGTTCAATTCTCTCGTCTCCATTTATAAGATCACCCATTAATACACCCCCCCCACACACACACGCGCGCGCACACACACACACAGGCACTCACACACAGGCGCGCGGGCGCGCACACACACACATACGCCTCTTCCACGTTTGGAAATTAGAATACTGTCTGGGAAAAGGTAACCAAAGAAGGACGCAGTTCCCTAAGTCACTGCTCTTACGAGCTGATCTTGGGTGGCGGCTTTGAACTTGCAATCTGGGGCGGGGGGGCGATGTCTACTCGCCCCAAGGGCAGCAGCCTCCTTCCCTATCCCAGGAGAAGGATACGTGCGCGCAGACCCAGGACTAAGAATTGGAGGGAGGGTGGGGCAGGGCAACCCGTGTCTTTGGATCCCTACGGTCCTTCCCCTACCCTTAGGCAAAAATCTCGAAATGGTGGGAGGAGTAAGTTTGCCCGCTTGGGGTGGGGGGGGAGCAGGTGAGCATGGTAGAAAGACGGTGCGAGAGTTACTTGTACAATTTATCCTCAAATTAAATAATAGGACCCGCTTCTTCTCACTCTTACCCTTCCCCCCCACCTTGCAAGTCTTGGCCCCAAACCAGACGAGTTTCTCCCAATGGCGTGAGACCCTCCCCACCTCCTCTCCGCCGCCGCTGCCTTAAGGCCCCGAGAGCTCAGCGCCTGTCCCCACCCCATCCCCCACCCCCACTCGGTCGCCGTCTCTGTCTCGTCTCTCTAGGTTCCTCCGTCAGTCACGATGGCTCCTTTGCTGTCGACGCCAAACTCTGGGCGAGAGGGAACAGACGCTACTGGGTAGTGGGGATGGGGAACCAGGAAGGGCAGAGACTGGGGAGGAGGCCCCCGCCGGCGCGCCACGTGAAGAGGGACTAGCAGGTGAGCACCCACCCTCCTTGCCCGAGACACGCAGTAGAGGCTGTGCTAGGCGCTCAGGGGGATTGGCAACCCAGAGGTCTTGTATCTGCGAGCCCAGGAAGCCATGGCCCGCGGTAGGTAGGCATTTCGGGAAGAACGTGGAAGGCTTTGACAAACCACAAATTACATTTAAAGGGTTGTTTATTCCTGTTTGTTTTACAATTGACCAGTTTCTTTTAAGTTCAATTCTCTCGTCTCCATTTATAAGATCACCCATTAATACACCCCCCCCACACACACACGCGCGCGCACACACACACACAGGCACTCACACACAGGCGCGCGGGCGCGCACACACACACATACGCCTCTTCCACGTTTGGAAATTAGAATACTGTCTGGGAAAAGGTAACCAAAGAAGGACGCAGTTCCCTAAGTCACTGCTCTTACGAGCTGATCTTGGGTGGCGGCTTTGAACTTGCAATCTGGGGCGGGGGGGCGATGTCTACTCGCCCCAAGGGCAGCAGCCTCCTTCCCTATCCCAGGAGAAGGATACGTGCGCGCAGACCCAGGACTAAGAATTGGAGGGAGGGTGGGGCAGGGCAACCCGTGTCTTTGGATCCCTACGGTCCTTCCCCTACCCTTAGGCAAAAATCTCGAAATGGTGGGAGGAGTAAGTTTGCCCGCTTGGGGTGGGGGGGGAGCAGGTGAGCATGGTAGAAAGACGGTGCGAGAGTTACTTGTACAATTTATCCTCAAATTAAATAATAGGACCCGCTTCTTCTCACTCTTACCCTTCCCCCCCACCTTGCAAGTCTTGGCCCCAAACCAGACGAGTTTCTCCCAATGGCGTGAGACCCTCCCCACCTCCTCTCCGCCGCCGCTGCCTTAAGGCCCCGAGAGCTCAGCGCCTGTCCCCACCCCATCCCCCACCCCCACTCGGTCGCCGTCTCTGTCTCGTCTCTCTAGGTTCCTCCGTCAGTCACGATGGCTCCTTTGCTGTCGACGCCAAACTCTGGGCGAGAGGGAACAGACGCTACTGGGTAGTGGGGGATGGGGGGAACCAGGAAGGGCAGAGACTGGGGAGGAGGCCCCCGCCGGCGCGCCACGTGAAGAGGGACTAGCAGGTGAGCACCCACCCTCCTTGCCCGAGACACGCAGTAGAGGCTGTGCTAGGCGCTCAGGGGGATTGGCAACCCAGAGGTCTTGTATCTGCGAGCCCAGGAAGCCATGGCCCGCGGTAGGTAGGCATTTCCCGGGGAAGAACGTGGAAACGGCTTTGGGGCTGACGCCCCGAATAGGCAAGGCGCAGACAGGGCCGAAGGAGTGAATGCTTGTCCTTGTCCCCCACGCAAAACTTGTTCCCCAGAGCCACGATCTCCCAGCTCCCTTGAAGCCCGGCTCCCTCCTCCACCCCAAGTTGTTCCGGCTTCCCAGTATGAGCTCATCCCAGCTGGGGAGCCAGCCCCGGTGGCCCCGGTCCGGTGAGCTTCCTCAGAATTGCCGGGCCCCTTCCCCAACCCCCAACACGCTGGCTTCCAGCCCCTCCCGACGCCGCCTCGCCGGGTGCCAAGAACCGACCGAACTCCACTGTGAAAGGCCTGCTTTATGTCGCAGGAGCAGCGAGGAGGGGGCTTGTCGCTTCCCATTGTCCAGGCCCAGCCCCCAAAAGAGACGGCACGACCGGCCAAGCCTTGGCCTTCCCGCCAGCACAAGCTCTGGAAAGAAGGGAGGCGTGCGCCATAACTGGGTGGCAGTCTTGGGGAGGCTTGTTGGTGGGATCTTCCCTGGGGTGGGGGGAGCCCTGACTCCTAAACTTCGGTCTTTCCTCTCTCCTGCGGGAAGGAGCAGTCCTCCTCCAGAACAAACTGGCAGAATCCTCCCTGAGCCTGCAGCTGGACAGGAGAGAGTCCAATGCTCTACAATTCTGGGGCTCCAGGCCAGTAGGCTTCACCCGCCCCCTTTTCAGCCCCAGAACTTTGCTGCAACCCACAGCTGATGTTTACCCCAGAACCATCCTTGGCAACGGGACATTTGTCATCCTGCTCACTGGGGGCCATGGAGGGCAAGAACACCCTTTTAATTCCTGACTCTGGCCCAGCGACTCACTTCCTCCACCAGTCCTCCCTCTCTCTGATCTCTCTGCATCCACATACATTTACTGAAGCCTCCTGAGCTCTGGGCCCGGCGCCAGCCTGTACTGTGGGCAATGCAGAGATGCACAGTGTGTGGGCTCGCATGGGAAGCTGCGGGGCAGAGACGGAAACCCCCATACAACCCATACAGGCAGGCAGTGCTAATTGCCGGGGCAGAAAAGGCATGTTACAGACAGTAACAAAGGCATATCAAGACAATAAGCTTTCCTTGGACTTAAGGGATCATAAGGCTCATTTTAGGAGGAAAGCAGGATTTGAGCTGAACCCTGAGGCCTGGATAGAGACTTAGACAAGGTAAAGATTGATTTACTCAACAAATATTAATTGAGCATCATGACATGCCAGACACTGTGCTAATATACCTGAGTGAATGGTCCCTGGCCTGACGAAGGCAGGTGATAAGCAATTATACACAAAGCTACTAATTAAAGATGCTATGGAAAAACAAAATTCATAGTTGCTCTGAACAAGAATACACAGGGCATACCTTAATAGATAGACGGTCTGGGAAGGCCACTCTGAGGTGGTGACCTTCAAGATGAGGTTGAAATTAAGTGAAATCGCCAGGCGAAGAGTTGGAAAAAGGAAGGCATGGCCCTGGAAAGGGAGGAGGCCCAGGGAAGGGGTCTGGGTCTGAGTCAAGGTAAACAACAGGGACTCCTAAGAGATGAGCTGAGGATGAAGCCCGAGCCAGATCCTTCAGTGTCACAGGAGATGGTGAGGAGATTGGAGGTTAGTCTTAGGCAGGGGGAAATACAAGGTGAATTTGTTTGATAGAGCTGCCGCCAGAGTAAAGTATCACGCTGTGTGACTGCAACAACAGAAATGTATTGTCTCAAAGTTCTGGAGGCTAGAAGTCTGAGATCAAGGTGTAGACAAAGTTGGCTCCTTCTGATCCTCTCTCGTCAATTTGTGGATGGCTGCCTTCCCCCTACATCTTTATATTGTCTTCCCTCTCCTTGTGCATGGGTGCTAAGTCACTTCACTTGTGTCTGACGCTGTGCAGCCCCATGGATTGGGGACCATGAGGCTCCAGGGATTCTCCAGGCAGGAATACTGGAATTGGTTGCCATGCCCTCCTCCAGGGGATTTTCCCCACCCAGGGATCAAACCCGCATCTCTTATGTCACCTGCACTGGTAGGTTCTTTACCACTGGCATCATGGGGCAGGCCCCAAGGAAACCACCTGGGAAGCGCTCTGTACATGTCTGAGTCCAAATTTCCTCTTCTTACAAGGACACCAGTCATACTGGGTTAGGTCCCACCTTATAGATTTAGTTGTAATTGAATGACCTCTTTAAAGCCCTGTCTCCACAGTCCCATTCTGAGGTCATGGGGTTAGGACTTCAACATAGGAAGGGACACAGTTCAGCACATCACAGGAGGGGAGGACATTTCAGGTGGAGGGAGGAGAGAGAAGGAATGCATGACCGTCAGAAAATAGAGTTCAAGAGAGGTCCATTAGGCTGCATGGAGTGTGACGGCTTGATCAGGAAGTCTGAAAATGTGGATGGCTCTAAAGACCAAAGACAGGGACCCTGGGAACATTTGTAGGCCAAGGGAGAGGCAGGAGTCTGACAGATGATAACAGAGAGGGTCCAAGAGAGGATAATTCCTGCTAGCCTAGGAGAATGTGACTCAGCCCAGCCCCTAGGACTGGTGCCGGCCTACCCTGCTGGTTCCCCAGAAGCCAGAAAAATTCATAGTTGTAAAATACGGCCAAGGCGGGGAAGAGGTTGGAAAAAGGAAGGCAAGGGGGGCCCTGGAAAGGGAGGAGGCCCAGGGAAGGGGTCTGGGTCTGAGTCAAGGTAAACAACAGGGACTCCTAAGAGATGAGCTGAGGATGAAGCCCGAGCCAGATCCTTCAGTGTCACAGGAGATGGTGAGGAGATTGGAGGTTAGTCTTAGGCAGGGGGAAATACAAGGTGAATTTGTTTGATAGAGCTGCCGCCAGAGTAAAGTATCACGCTGTGTGACTGCAACAACAGAAATGTATTGTCTCAAAGTTCTGGAGGCTAGAAGTCTGAGATCAAGGTGTAGACAAAGTTGGCTCCTTCTGATCCTCTCTCGTCAATTTGTGGATGGCTGCCTTCCCCCTACATCTTTATATTGTCTTCCTCTCCTTGTGCATGGGTGCTAAGGCCCTTCACTTGTGGCTGCCGCTGTGCAGCCCCATGGATTGGGGACCATGAGGCTCCAGGGATTCTCCAGGCAGGAATACTGGAATTGGTTGCCATGCCCTCCTCCAGGGGATTTTCCCCACCCAGGGATCAAACCCGCATCTCTTATGTCACCTGCACTGGTAGGTTCTTTACCACTGGCATCATGGGGCAGGCCCCAAGGAAACCACCTGGGAAGCGCTCTGTACATGTCTGAGTCCAAATTTCCTCTTCTTACAAGGACACCAGTCATACTGGGTTAGGTCCCACCTTATAGATTTAGTTGTAATTGAATGACCTCTTTAAAGCCCTGTCTCCACAGTCCCATTCTGAGGTCATGGGGTTAGGACTTCAACATAGGAAGGGACACAGTTCAGCACATCACAGGAGGGGAGGACATTTCAGGTGGAGGGAGGAGAGAGAAGGAATGCATGACCGTCAGAAAATAGAGTTCAAGAGAGGTCCATTAGGCTGCATGGAGTGTGACGGCTTGATCAGGAAGTCTGAAAATGTGGATGGCTCTAAAGACCAAAGACAGGGACCCTGGGAACATTTGTAGGCCAAGGGAGAGGCAGGAGTCTGACAGATGATAACAGAGAGGGGGTCCAAGAGAGGATAATTCCTGCTAGCCTAGGAGAATGTGACTCAGCCCAGCCCCTAGGACTGGTGCCGGCCTACCCCTGCTGGTTCCCCAGAAGCCAGAGGTGGCTATGGGTCAAGGTCTTTCCACAGCGTCAAGTTGCACAAAAAAGGCCCAGTGTGGTGTGATGACTCACCCAGAGAAGTCTCATACTCAGATAAGATCAGAGTTTGTTTCAGAAAGAAAACCAAGGCCTGGTGCACTAGAGAACTCAGCCTGATTCAAGTAGGGGCTGCACCCTTAATGCCCTGCAAGTTTCATTCTGACCTGAGAAGGAAATAAAAGGCCCTTCTGAAGCCAAGAGAGAGAAAATGAGCGGGCAAATGAATGCCATAGTCATGAAGGCAGAAGTAGAGGCTAAGGGCCGAGCAGGATGGCAGACAGGCTACTGAGCCAAGACCAGCTCAGAGGAAATGCCTGGGGTCTGAGTGGAGGGTGGGAATTTTTTAAACGATAAGCACGATCAAACAGAAGCTAGTATTTCCCAAGAGTAAGGCTGTCACCGTAGAGATGACAGCTTCCCAAGGAAAGGTGACAGAAAGTGTTCAGGAAGAAAGAGCCCAGAACAAACGTGGAGGAGGCTCTGGGTTCCCTGCAACCAGGAGGGAGATGTGAGAAGGCCCCATAGCCTGGGCCATTCCTCCAGCACTAGAAAATGCTGGGGGCCACCAAATTCTGGCATTTCTTGCAGAAAATCTGCTGTGAAATAAATAAAGGGGCAGAACTTGAGTCAGCGGCAAGAGGTAGAGGTCCTTCTGCTTGTCAGAAGCCATGAAGAGTCCACATGACCAGTCATCTGGTAGGTCCATTGATTGTGAATAAACCTCTTTAAGGCTTTGAGGTCATGGGGTTAGGACTTCAACATAGGAAGGGACACAGTTCAGCACATCACAGGAGGGGAGGACATTTCAGGTGGAGGGAGAGAGAAGGAATGCATGACCGTCAGAAAATAGAGTTCAAGAGAGGTCCATTAGGCTGCATGGAGTGTGACGGCTTGATCAGGAAGTCTGAAAATGTGGATGGCTCTAAAGACCAAAGACAGGGACCCTGGGAACATTTGTAGGCCAAGGGAGAGGCAGGAGTCTGACAGATGATAACAGAGAGGGGGTCCAAGAGAGGATAATTCCTGCTAGCCTAGGAGAATGTGACTCAGCCCAGCCCCTAGGACTGGTGCCGGCCTACCCCTGCTGGTTCCCCAGAAGCCAGAGGTGGCTATGGGTCAAGGTCTTTCCACAGCGTCAAGTTGCACAAAAAAGGCCCAGTGTGGTGTGATGACTCACCCAGAGAAGTCTCATACTCAGATAAGATCAGAGTTTGTTTCAGAAAGAAAACCAAGGCCTGGTGCACTAGAGAACTCAGCCTGATTCAAGTAGGGGCTGCACCCTTAATGCCCTGCAAGTTTCATTCTGACCTGAGAAGGAAATAAAAGGCCCTTCTGAAGCCAAGAGAGAGAAATGAGCGGGCAAATGAATGCCATAGTCATGAAGGCAGAAGTAGAGGCTAAGGGCCGAGCAGGATGGCAGACAGGCTACTGAGCCAAGACCAGCTCAGAGGAAATGCCTGGGGTCTGAGTGGAGGGTGGGAATTTTTTAAACGATAAGCACGATCAAACAGAAGCTAGTATTTCCCAAGAGTAAGGCTGTCACCGTAGAGATGACAGCTTCCCAAGGAAAGGTGACAGAAAGTGTTCAGGAAGAAAGAGCCCAGAACAAACGTGGAGGAGGCTCTGGGTTCCCTGCAACCAGGAGGGAGATGTGAGAAGGCCCCATAGCCTGGGCCATTCCTCCAGCACTAGAAAATGCTGGGGGCCACCAAATTCTGGCATTTCTTGCAGAAAATCTGCTGTGAAATAAATAAAGGGGCAGAACTTGAGTCAGCGGCAAAAGAGGTAGAGGTCCTTCTGCTTGTCAGAAGCCATGATCCACAGGTGAGGGGCTATGCCAGGATCCCCTCTCTACTTGAAGTCCTTCCCATCACCTACATTATCATAACCCCAGACCTTCTCTTATGCTGCTTTCTCTGACCACAATACCGTTCCTTATCTCACTGTGCAGAACAGACCATGCCTAATCACTCAACTCAAGCATCACCTCCTTCAGGTAGCTTCTCCAGCACCCACCCCAACAGAACACATCCTCTGCACAGTCAGACGACCCTTGCAGCATGGCCAGCTAGCAGAACATCAAAACGGAACACCTCTCCTTCCCTAGTGTAGAATAATGGTTCTCCCCTCCCCAGGGTGATCTGGCCCTTAGGGGTGATGGGCAGTGTCTGCACTCAGGTTTGGTTGTTACCACTGGAGAATGCTACTGGCCTCTAGCGGGGAGAGATGATGACAAACACCCACCACCCAGGGAAGCTTCCCTCCTCCCCAAAGGACTATCTGGCCAAAATAGGGCTGAATGGTCACTTGAGAAGGGGCTGCTCAGTCAGGACTACATCTTCTAGACTTCTTTGCTGTTGAGTGCAGCCATAAGACAAGCTTCTAGTCCAAGGAGTGTAAGCAGAAGCAGTGTGTGTGTGTGTGTGTGTGTTTTCAAGGCTTTTTCCATAAAATCTGCCCACCCATATTCCTCCGTTTGCTGTCTGGATATAGAGCATTTGAGGGACCCTAGAGGATGCCAGAGCCACGAGATGGGAGAAGCCTGGATCCCAAACCCCTGTGTGAAGGAAAGTCACCCACCAGCTTGGGACACATGAATTGGACTGTTAGGTGGGAAATGACCTTTAACAGCAAAAACCCACCGACATATTGCAGTGTGTTACAGCAGCTCGCAATGCCCTCGTGCACCCCACCATGTTTTTGCTGCAATGTACAATCATTTGCTTACCCTTCGTTGACATTAATGTGCATGCCAGCCCTTTCCAAAATGCGGGCTTCCCTCGGGACCAAATTCTGGCATTTCTTGCAGAAAATCTGCTGTGAAATAAATAAAGGGCAGAACTTGAGTCAGCGGCAAGAGGTAGAGGTCCTTCTGCTTGTCAGAAGCCATGATCCACAGGTGAGGGGCTATGCCAGGATCCCCTCTCTACTTGAAGTCCTTCCCATCACCTACATTATCATAACCCCAGACCTTCTCTTATGCTGCTTTCTCTGACCACAATACCGTTCCTTATCTCACTGTGCAGAACAGACCATGCCTAATCACTCAACTCAAGCATCACCTCCTTCAGGTAGCTTCTCCAGCACCCACCCCAACAGAACACATCCTCTGCACAGTCAGACGACCCTTGCAGCATGGCCAGCTAGCAGAACATCAAAACGGAACACCTCTCCTTCCCTAGTGTAGAATAATGGTTCTCCCCTCCCCAGGGTGATCTGGCCCTTAGGGGTGATGGGCAGTGTCTGCACTCAGGTTTGGTTGTTACCACTGGAGAATGCTACTGGCCTCTAGCGGGGAGAGATGATGACAAACACCCACCACCCAGGGAAGCTTCCTCCTCCCCAAAGGACTATCTGGCCAAAATAGGGCTGAATGGTCACTTGAGAAGGGGCTGCTCAGTCAGGACTACATCTTCTAGACTTCTTTGCTGTTGAGTGCAGCCATAAGACAAGCTTCTAGTCCAAGGAGTGTAAGCAGAAGCAGTGTGTGTGTGTGTGTGTGTTTTCAAGGCTTTTTCCATAAAATCTGCCCACCCATATTCCTCCGTTTGCTGTCTGGATATAGAGCATTTGAGGGACCCTAGAGGATGCCAGAGCCACGAGATGGGAGAAGCCTGGATCCCAAACCCCTGTGTGAAGGAAAGTCACCCACCAGCTTGGGACACATGAATTGGACTGTTAGGTGGGAAATGACCTTTAACAGCAAAAACCCACCGACATATTGCAGTGTGTTACAGCAGCTCGCAATGCCCTCGTGCACCCCACCATGTTTTTGCTGCAATGTACAATCATTTGCTTACCCTTCGTTGACATTAATGTGCATGCCAGGCTCAGTGTTAGGTGCTGGAGAAACAAAAATAAAGACAAATAAGACATGACTAGTGGTCCTCGTCCTCAGGGGATGGATAGTTTATTGAGAGAAGAGGTAAATCGTAAAGCATGATGACTCTGCGAGAATTGCAGGGTGTTTTATGGAAAAGAGAAAGGCTTCTAGCTCAGACTTGGGAAAGGGTGAGAAGTAGCATCTTCCAGAAATAAAGCTGGGTAGGCAAATCGCAGGGAGGTAGAGGTCATGTGAAGTATCTGCAGGCTCACAGCTGTCCAGGGTATTGGGGAGAGGGCAGGAGGGGCCCTCTGCTCCTCAACTCCCCAGCCTCTCTGTACTTGATGACTTTCTCATTTGCCACACGCCAGTGGACTGGGTGTTTCCTATGGAAGAAATCTTCTGGATGTCTCCCGAGTCCTAGTGCCTGTGCGGTGCCTGGCGTTCTCTGCAGAATGCCGTGCCCTAGGCTGTACACAGCTGAACTCACCCACTTCTAACCCTACATCACAAACTTGCCCCTTTGTTGGCTCTCCCATCTCAGGATCCAGTTTCCACGTCCACCTAGTTCCTAAGCCAGGAACCTGGGAGGTCATTGTGGATTCCCCTCTCACTCGGCCCCCACATCCAGGCAAAGCCAAAGTCCTCTAAATTCTGCCTCCCTAACATCTCCCAAGTCCTGGACAAGCCCTCATGTCTCTCCCAGGTGTCTAACACCAGCCACATAGCAAGTGCCCCAACCCCCGTCTTGTCCCATTCAGCATGCCTTCCTTTTTTCCCTTGGTTATGTTTGTTTGTTTGTTTTTTCAAACATGGAATGCTTCACGAATTTGCTCAGGGGCCATGCTAATCTTCTCTGCATCATTCCTTGGTTATTTTTTAAAATACTAACTTGTTATGGGAGAAGCCTGGATCCCAAACCCCTGTGTGAAGGAAAGTCACCCACCAGCTTGGGACACATGAATTGGACTGTTAGGTGGGAAATGACCTTTAACAGCAAAAACCCACCGACATATTGCAGTGTGTTACAGCAGCTCGCAATGCCCTCGTGCACCCCACCATGTTTTTGCTGCAATGTACAATCATTTGCTTACCCTTCGTTGACATTAATGTGCATGCCAGGCTCAGTGTTAGGTGCTGGAGAAACAAAAATAAAGACAAATAAGACATGACTAGTGGTCCTCGTCCTCAGGGGATGGATAGTTTATTGAGAGAAGAGGTAAATCGTAAAGCATGATGACTCTGAGAATTGCAGGGTGTTTTATGGAAAAGAGAAAGGCTTCTAGCTCAGACTTGGGAAAGGGTGAGAAGTAGCATCTTCCAGAAATAAAGCTGGGTAGGCAAATCGCAGGGAGGTAGAGGTCATGTGAAGTATCTGCAGGCTCACAGCTGTCCAGGGTATTGGGGAGAGGGCAGGAGGGGCCCTCTGCTCCTCAACTCCCCAGCCTCTCTGTACTTGATGACTTTCTCATTTGCCACACGCCAGTGGACTGGGTGTTTCCTATGGAAGAAATCTTCTGGATGTCTCCCGAGTCCTAGTGCCTGTGCGGTGCCTGGCGTTCTCTGCAGAATGCCGTGCCCTAGGCTGTACACAGCTGAACTCACCCACTTCTAACCCTACATCACAAACTTGCCCCTTTGTTGGCTCTCCCATCTCAGGATCCAGTTTCCACGTCCACCTAGTTCCTAAGCCAGGAACCTGGGAGGTCATTGTGGATTCCCCTCTCACTCGGCCCCCACATCCAGGCAAAGCCAAAGTCCTCTAAATTCTGCCTCCCTAACATCTCCCAAGTCCTGGACAAGCCCTCATGTCTCTCCCAGGTGTCTAACACCAGCCACATAGCAAGTGCCCCAACCCCCGTCTTGTCCCATTCAGCATGCCTTCCTTTTTTCCCTTGGTTATGTTTTTGTTTGTTTGTTTTTTTTTTTTCAAACATGGAATGCTTCACGAATTTGCTCAGGGGCCATGCTAATCTTCTCTGCATCATTCCTTGGTTATTTTTTAAAATACTAACTTGATTTCACGTATTTCTTGCCTTCCCCGGATGTTTCTCCATGGCCTGCAGAGAGTCCTAGCTCTCTGCTGGGCCGTCCCTACCTGTCCCTGCCTGCCCCTCATCCCATGCCTCCTGTCTCCCTACTCTCCACCCACCATGTTCACTCCAGCCATTCTGAGGTTCTTGCACTCCTAAAATGAGCCACTCTCTGTTTCTCTCCCTCCTCTCTGGTCCTTTGTGCATGCTGCTCCATCTACCTTCTGTGTCTGGCATTCTCCTATTTGTCCTTCAAAACTCAGTCCAGGCCTCAGTTCTTACAAGCAATCTTCACCAATGCCATTCAGGGTGCCTGGTACACGGGGCGCATTCAGTAGATCTTGGATGGATGGATGGATGGATGGATGGATGGATGGATGGTTGCGTAGGGGCTCATCAGTGTTTGTGGAATGGACCCAAAGGTGTCTCTCCTAGACTCCATTATCTGAATTCTTTAAGGCAATGCCTTCTGTGACTTATGATTTAATGTTATGCTCTCTGTCTTCAGAGTACCCTGATGTGAGAAACTGACCAACTTAATGGCATTTCTGTCTTTATGAAAACAGAATTGAATATATTGCCCACTATGTCACTCAGTGTCCTTTATACAAGGACTCATGATAAATTCATGCTTGGGGTTACTTCCAGGAAACATTTTGTCTCTGCAGATGAAGATGTGTATTTTCTGCTGTCAGAAAATAAAAACTCTGCCTTCCGATGTGTTTCCATTTTTGCTTTAGCTGACAAATAGGGATACCCAGTTTTATTACCTTATTACCTCCATGCAGTCTGACTAATTCAGGCACCTGAAAGTAGCAACTCTTTCTGCTTTCTTTAGATGGAGTCAGTTCTCGTTTTATTCTTTAATGCTGTAATTTCTACTTTTTAATCTGAAGGCTGCCTCAAATCATCTCAGCAGCAAGCTAATATAAATCTTAAATGGATGTATACTGGGTCAGCGTCCAGGCCTGGAAGTTAGGGAAGACAGGCAGAACACCAAGCTTCTAGTAGACAAGCACCCCACGAATTTGCTCAGGGGCCATGCTAATCTTCTCTGCATCATTCCTTGGTTATTTTTTAAAATACTAACTTGATTTCACGTATTTCTTGCCTTCCCCGGATGTTTCTCCATGGCCTGCAGAGAGTCCTAGCTCTCTGCTGGGCCGTCCCTACCTGTCCCTGCCTGCCCCTCATCCCATGCCTCCTGTCTCCCTACTCTCCACCCACCATGTTCACTCCAGCCATTCTGAGGTTCTTGCACTCCTAAAATGAGCCACTCTCTGTTTCTCTCCCTCCTCTCTGGTCCTTTGTGCATGCTGCTCCATCTACCTTCTGTGTCTGGCATTCTCCTATTTGTCCTTCAAAACTCAGTCCAGGCCTCAGTTCTTACAAGCAATCTTCACCAATGCCATTCAGGGTGCCTGGTACACGGGGCGCATTCAGTAGATCTTGGATGGATGGATGGATGGATGGATGGATGGATGGATGGTTGCGTAGGGGCTCATCAGTGTTTGTGGAATGGACCCAAAGGTGTCTCTCCTAGACTCCATTATCTGAATTCTTTAAGGCAATGCCTTCTGTGACTTATGATTTAATGTTATGCTCTCTGTCTTCAGAGTACCCTGATGTGAGAAACTGACCAACTTAATGGCATTTCTGTCTTTATGAAAACAGAATTGAATATATTGCCCACTATGTCACTCAGTGTCCTTTATACAAGGACTCATGATAAATTCATGCTTGGGGTTACTTCCAGGAAACATTTTGTCTCTGCAGATGAAGATGTGTATTTTCTGCTGTCAGAAAATAAAAACTCTGCCTTCCGATGTGTTTCCATTTTTGCTTTAGCTGACAAATAGGGATACCCAGTTTTATTACCTTATTACCTCCATGCAGTCTGACTAATTCAGGCACCTGAAAGTAGCAACTCTTTCTGCTTTCTTTAGATGGAGTCAGTTCTCGTTTTATTCTTTAATGCTGTAATTTCTACTTTTTAATCTGAAGGCTGCCTCAAATCATCTCAGCAGCAAGCTAATATAAATCTTAAATGGATGTATACTGGGTCAGCGTCCAGGCCTGGAAGTTAGGGAAGACAGGCAGAACACCAAGCTTCTAGTAGACAAGCACCCCATACAGAGCCTCCACAGGGATTTCTAGGGGTCCTATCAGGACAGGGGTGTGGCAGGAAGGCCAAAGTCAAAGTGGGAGGCCAACTGCATGCTGACCCTGTCATCACATTATGGGCCACTACTGACAAGATAAATTCCTTTCCTCCACTAACTATGGCCTTCCTTTCCCCTCACTTTAAATGGCAATTTTGTTGGCTACCATTTTTACATTAATAGCTAATAACAACAGTAATAGATGATACCTCTCTAATGGCAGAAAGGGAAGAGGAATTAAAAAGCCTTTGGATGAGGTGAGTTGTTCTATAAAGAAGGTTGAGCACTGAAGAATTGTGGTGCTAGACTCTTGAGAGTCCCTTGGACTGCAAGGAGAGCCAACCAATCAATCCTAAAGGAAATCAACCTGGAATATTCATTGGAAGGACTGTTGCTGAAGCTGAAGCTCGAATCTTTTGGCCACCTGATATGAAGAGCCAACACATTGGAAAAGACCTTGATGCTGGGAAAGACTGAGGGCAGGAGGAGAAGGGGTTGACAGAGAATGAGGTGGTTGGATGTCATCACTGACTCAATGGACATGAATTTGAGCAAACACCAGGAGATAGTGGAGGACAGAGGAGCCTGGCGTGCTGCAATGTATGGGGATCACAAAGAGCCAGACACGACTTAACCGAACAAAACAACAATAATCACTATCTTTTATGGAGAGTGCAACCTTGTGCCTGGCTGAGAACATTCATGGATGTTTCTCTTCGAATCTCGCCCCCTCCAGACATGTCTAGTGTTTCCATCCGTGTGCAGATGATGAAAGCCCAGAGAAGTTGAGCCTCTGCAAAGCCACCCTTCACTGAGAAGCAAAGCAGGAATTCAAATTTAAGTGTGTCTGCTGCCACCGCCCAAGCTGTTAACAATCACCTCACCAATCGCGAGAGATGGAGGCAATAATAAGGGAAGAGATCCCCAGGGAAATGGTAGGCAGGGATTGCTAATGGTGCTGCCAGGAGAGAGGAGCCCCTGAGTCACAGCTTTGTTTCTAGAATCCTCCAGTGTCTTTTTCAAAGTCATAGGAAGAGCTAGCTACTCTGTTTTTTGTTTGTTTTTCTTTTTTGTCCATGCAACTTTCAGGGATCTTAGTTCCTCAATCAGGGATTGAACCCCAGCCCTAGTAGTGAAAGCCCAGGATCCCAGCCACTGGACCACAGGGGAATTCCCAGGGCTGCTCTGAAGTCAGGCTCAGTTGCT
Organism: Tragulus kanchil; assembly: GCA_022376925.1. Classification (NCBI taxonomy): domain Eukaryota; kingdom Metazoa; phylum Chordata; class Mammalia; order Artiodactyla; family Tragulidae; genus Tragulus; species Tragulus kanchil. The sequence continues at coordinate 129,632,870 of JAIOJX010000032.1, read as the reverse complement.
GGAACAACATCAGGGAGGTCCATTCACCTGACAAGATAAATTCCTTTCCTCCACTAAGTATGGCCTTCCTTTCCCCTCACTTTAAATGGCAATTTTGTTGGCTACCATTTTTACATTAATAGCTAATAACAACAGTAATAGATGATACCTCTCTAATGGCAGAAAGGGAAGAGGAATTAAAAAGCCTTTGGATGAGGTGAGTTGTTCTATAAAGAAGGTTGAGCACTGAAGAATTGTGGTGCTAGACTCTTGAGAGTCCCTTGGACTGCAAGGAGAGCCAACCAATCAATCCTAAAGGAAATCAACCTGGAATATTCATTGGAAGGACTGTTGCTGAAGCTGAAGCTCGAATCTTTTGGCCACCTGATATGAAGAGCCAACACATTGGAAAAGACCTTGATGCTGGGAAAGACTGAGGGCAGGAGGAGAAGGGGTTGACAGAGAATGAGGTGGTTGGATGTCATCACTGACTCAATGGACATGAATTTGAGCAAACACCAGGAGATAGTGGAGGACAGAGGAGCCTGGCGTGCTGCAATGTATGGGGATCACAAAGAGCCAGACACGACTTAACCGAACAAAACAACAATAATCACTATCTTTTATGGAGAGTGCAACCTTGTGCCTGGCTGAGAACATTCATGGATGTTTCTCTTCGAATCTCGCCCCCTCCAGACATGTCTAGTGTTTCCATCCGTGTGCAGATGATGAAAGCCCAGAGAAGTTGAGCCTCTGCAAAGCCACCCTTCACTGAGAAGCAAAGCAGGAATTCAAATTTAAGTGTGTCTGCTGCCACCGCCCAAGCTGTTAACAATCACCTCACCAATCGCGAGAGATGGAGGCAATAATAAGGGAAGAGATCCCCAGGGAAATGGTAGGCAGGGATTGCTAATGGTGCTGCCAGGAGAGAGGAGCCCCTGAGTCACAGCTTTGTTTCTAGAATCCTCCAGTGTCTTTTTCAAAGTCATAGGAAGAGCTAGCTACTCTGTTTTTTGTTTGTTTTTCTTTTTTGTCCATGCAACTTTCAGGGATCTTAGTTCCTCAATCAGGGATTGAACCCCAGCCCTAGTAGTGAAAGCCCAGGATCCCAGCCACTGGACCACAGGGGAATTCCCAGGGCTGCTCTGAAGTCAGGCTCAGTTGCTGGAACAACATCAGGGGAGGTCCATTCACCTGACAAATAGCAGCACCCTCCTCTTGATCCTGTTCTGATGGTTTGTTGCTTAAGATGGAAACCTGTGCTATCCTATGTGAAAAAGGTAGCTATTGTCATCGCACTATGGGAATAGGGGATCCTGCAGGGGTACAGTGTGACGGCCTGGAGGGGTGGGAGGGGGTTGGAGAAGGGAGGGGGCCAGATATATACATATGATTAATCTGGCATTATACATATCTGTAAATAACAAAACTTTGTAAAAGTAAAAAGCAAAATAAAAATAATTATATATATATAATATAATTATATTTATATATATCTCAAGAAAAGAAGCCTGCCTCCATTCTCTGTAAGCATGGGGCCCCTCTGGGCAGTTGACCCTTTAGGCATAGTCACTATGGACATCATGCTTCTGTCATTTTGGGGTCTTGCAAAAAGTTTGAGGCCTGAAAGTGTTACTAGCTCCACCATACAAAGAAGAAAACTGAAACACTGAAATCAGTAAACATTAAATTAAATCCAAAATGTATCAGTATTTATCAAAATGTTAACAGTTAACATAAATTCATTAACTGTTGAATTTAATAGTCCTAAAAATTTCATTACATCTGATAACCATCTGTAGGTTGCAGCTTTCTCACCACACAAGATCTCCCAAGTAGGCACTGAGATTGGTGAGAAATCACAACCAATCGTAAATTAAATAAATTACTCATGGCCAAAAATTTGCAAAATCAAAATTGGCAAAAAAAGAAAAAATACTTTCAATTTTCTTGTACAGCCAGAAAGTTTTATTTGTGGTGAGAGGTGGGTGTGTTGAAAATATGTTAGAGGATGAATAGGGCCTCCACAAAGAAGCTATGAACTGAGGAAGAATGCAGGCTGTGCCCACCTCTCTGAGTTCTCCACCCTGGCCATGTGCGTCTATGATGGAAGCCAGGTGAAGACAGGCTTTGGCTGGAGAATAGGTAAGGAGAGTTGCTTCCTCTGGAGGCTTTCCTGGTTTCAAATAGAGAAGCAAGAATTGCAGAATCGTAAATAATGACAGCCCAGGATACCCTGGACCACGGGGATGGGAAGTCAGGCTCAGTTGCTGGAACAACATCAGGGGAGGTCCATTCACCTGACAAATAGCAGCACCCTCCTCTTGATCCTGTTCTGATGGTTTGTTGCTTAAGATGGAAACCTGTGCTATCCTATGTGAAAAAGGTAGCTATTGTCATCGCACTATGGGAATAGGGGATCCTGCAGGGGTACAGTGTGACGGCCTGGAGGGGTGGGAGGGGGTTGGAGAAGGGAGGGGGCCAGATATATACATATGATTAATCTGGCATTATACATATCTGTAAATAACAAAACTTTGTAAAAGTAAAAAGCAAAATAAAAATAATTATATATATATAATATAATTATATTTATATATATCTCAAGAAAAAGAAGCCTGCCTCCATTCTCTGTAAGCATGGGGCCCCTCTGGGCAGTTGACCCTTTAGGCATAGTCACTATGGACATCATGCTTCTGTCATTTTGGGGTCTTGCAAAAAGTTTGAGGCCTGAAAGTGTTACTAGCTCCACCATACAAAGAAGAAAACTGAAACACTGAAATCAGTAAACATTAAATTAAATCCAAAATGTATCAGTATTTATCAAAATGTTAACAGTTAACATAAATTCATTAACTGTTGAATTTAATAGTCCTAAAAATTTCATTACATCTGATAACCATCTGTAGGTTGCAGCTTTCTCACCACACAAGATCTCCCAAGTAGGCACTGAGATTGGTGAGAAATCACAACCAATCGTAAATTAAATAAATTACTCATGGCCAAAAATTTGCAAAATCAAAATTGGCAAAAAAAGAAAAAAAATACTTTCAATTTTCTTGTACAGCCAGAAAGTTTTATTTGTGGTGAGAGGTGGGTGTGTTGAAAATATGTTAGAGGATGAATAGGGCCTCCACAAAGAAGCTATGAACTGAGGAAGAATGCAGGCTGTGCCCACCTCTCTGAGTTCTCCACCCTGGCCATGTGCGTCTATGATGGAAGCCAGGTGAAGACAGGCTTTGGCTGGAGAATAGGTAAGGAGAGTTGCTTCCTCTGGAGGCTTTCCTGGTTTCAAATAGAGAAGCAAGAATTGCAGAATCGTAAATAATGACAGCTAACATTCCTTGGGTACATAGCACCCACTGTTCCAAGCACAGCTCGCGTATTATCTCAGTTGCCACCGAGGAACTCTAGAAGGTCAGTGTCTTTTATCCCTACTTCACAGACTAGCAAATTGAGGCATTAAGAGGTGAAACAACCCACTCAGGGTAACAGGGGTAGTAACAGGTACCTCTTTACTCACAAACTGAACCCACTGTTCAAGGTATTGAAGAGAAAATAGCAAAGCCTGCGTGTGTGCACACTATGTTGCTTCAGTTGTATCCAACTCTTTGCAAACCTGTGGACTGCACTTTGCCAGGCTCCTCTGTCCATGGGATTCTCTAGGCAAAAATACTGGATTGGGTGCCATGCCCTCCTCCAAGGAATGTTCCTGACCCAGGGATTGAACTTGCATCTCTTATATCTCCTATACCACTAGCGTCACCTGGGAAGCCCAGTAAAGCCTCATGCCTGCCTTTTTTAGAGCTTAAAGTGAAGCAGTCAATGGTCTTGGACACCATTCCACATGCTGGGCACGTCGATATTTGTCAAATTTTCCCTACATCTGCCTTGTAGCAGTCACTTCTGGAAGGCTTTGCTCCCTTCACCAGACTGTGACAGTGTGTAGGCTAGAAGTCACATTCATCTCCTAGCCCTGTGTGTTGCACAATCTTGGCCATAGTTGATGTTAAAAAACTGACAAAGCCTAGAAAAGCTTAGTTGATGATTCGAGTCCATTCCTCCATCACAAAGCAATTTCCCTAGTATAGCTAAAGCTCTCCCTCCCTACACACAGCACAGAAACTGTTATTGAGAAACTCCAGTGGCATGCACTTCAATGTAATCAACAAAGCAACTGATATACAACACTTTTATGTGGCTCTTATGTGCTAGGCATTGTTTTAGGAACAAGGAATTACTTAATAATAGAACGTGTACAATATTTCTACATATTAGGAGTTCTTTATTGTCATCCCATTTTACAGATGAGATCAAATGTTATGAGCTGAATGGTATCCCTCCAAATTCAAGTGTTGAAGTCTTAGCCTCCGGAGCCTCAGAATGTGAACTACTATTTGAAGATAAGAACTTTAAAGAGTGGATAAGATAAAATCAAGTCCTTAGGGTGAGTCCTAACTCAATATGACTGATATTCTTGTAAGAGGAGATTAGAACACAAAGAGGGAAGACTATATGAAAACACAGGGAAAAGATACCTGTGTATGAGCTGATGAGAGAAGATCAGGAGGAAACAAACCTGTCCATGCCTTGATCTTGGACTTCTAGCCTCCAGAATTGTGAAGAAATAAATTTCTATTGTTTATAAGCCACCCAGCATGTGGTACTTTGCTGACAGCCCTAGCAAGTTAATACACCAAAGCATAGAGTAACCTGCCTACATATATATTGCCAGAAAACATGAACTTGGAATCTGAATCCAAGTAGCCTGTTTCTATGTGTTTTTCAATAATTAAAGTGTTCTCTGTGTTGTCCAAAATGGTAGGCACATGTGGTGGCTTATAGAACTAAGGAACTGAAATTTGGAGAAGATTATTGAGAGTCTCTTGGACCACAAGGAGATTAAACTGATCAATCCTAAAGGAAGTCAACCCTGAATACTCACTGGAAGCTCCAATACTTTGGCTACCTGATGTGAAGAGCCAACTCATTGGAAAAAGTCCTGATGCTGGGAAAGATTGAATGCAGGAAAAGGAGGCAACAGAGGGTGAGGTGGTTGGATAGCAGCACTGACTCAGTGGACATGAATTTGAGCAAACTCTGATAGTGGAGAACAGGGAAGCCTGGCATGCTGCATTCTATGGGATCACAACGTCGAACACGACTTAGTGACTAAACAACAACAAAATTAAAATAACTCAAGTGGATAGTGGCTACCAAACTGGGCATAACTTTCTTTATACTGGTTCTAAGTACTCCACTTAAATTTTTTAAATTGAAGTACAATTGTTGTATAATATTATATGAGTTACCTGTGTACAATACAGTCATTCACAAATTTTAAACTTATACTCAATTTATTGTTGTTATTGTTGGTTGTTATTCATTTGCCCAGTTGTGTCCAACTCTTTGCAATTCCATGTACTGCAGCACACCAGACCTCCCTGTTGCTCACCATCTCCCAAAGCTTTCCCAAGTTCGCATCCATTACATCGGTGATGCTGTTCAGCCATCTCATCCTCAGATGCCCTCTTCTTTTGCCCTCAGTCTTTCCCAACATCAGGGTCTTTCTCAATGAATTCGCTGTTCTCATCAGGTGACCAAAATATCAGAGCTGTAGCTTCAGCATCAGTCCTTCCAATGAGTATTCAGCATTGATTTCCTTTAAAATTGACTGGTTTGATCTCCTTCCTGTCCAAGGGACTTTCAGGTGTCTTCTCCAGCACCACAGTTAAAAGGCATCAAGTCTTTATCATTCTGCCTTCTTTACAGTTCAGCTATTGTTTATAAGCCACCCAGCATGTGGTACTTTGCTGACAGCCCTAGCAAGTTAATACACCAAAGCATAGAGTAACCTGCCTACATATATATTGCCAGAAAACATGAACTTGGAATCTGAATCCAAGTAGCCTGTTTCTATGTGTTTTTCAATAATTAAAGTGTTCTCTGTGTTGTCCAAAATGGTAGGCACATGTGGTGGCTTATAGAACTAAGGAACTGAAATTTGGAGAAGATTATTGAGAGTCTCTTGGACCACAAGGAGATTAAACTGATCAATCCTAAAGGAAGTCAACCCTGAATACTCACTGGAAGCTCCAATACTTTGGCTACCTGATGTGAAGAGCCAACTCATTGGAAAAAGTCCTGATGCTGGGAAAGATTGAATGCAGGAAAAGGAGGCAACAGAGGGTGAGGTGGTTGGATAGCAGCACTGACTCAGTGGACATGAATTTGAGCAAACTCTGATAGTGGAGAACAGGGAAGCCTGGCATGCTGCATTCTATGGGATCACAACGTCGAACACGACTTAGTGACTAAACAACAACAAAATTAAAATAACTCAAGTGGATAGTGGCTACCAAACTGGGCATAACTTTCTTTATACTGGTTCTAAGTACTCCACTTAAATTTTTTAAATTGAAGTACAATTGTTGTATAATATTATATGAGTTACCTGTGTACAATACAGTCATTCACAAATTTTAAACTTATACTCAATTTATTGTTGTTATTGTTGGTTGTTATTCATTTGCCCAGTTGTGTCCAACTCTTTGCAATTCCATGTACTGCAGCACACCAGACCTCCCTGTTGCTCACCATCTCCCAAAGCTTTCCCAAGTTCGCATCCATTACATCGGTGATGCTGTTCAGCCATCTCATCCTCAGATGCCCTCTTCTTTTGCCCTCAGTCTTTCCCAACATCAGGGTCTTTCTCAATGAATTCGCTGTTCTCATCAGGTGACCAAAATATCAGAGCTGTAGCTTCAGCATCAGTCCTTCCAATGAGTATTCAGCATTGATTTCCTTTAAAATTGACTGGTTTGATCTCCTTCCTGTCCAAGGGACTTTCAGGTGTCTTCTCCAGCACCACAGTTAAAAGGCATCAAGTCTTTATCATTCTGCCTTCTTTACAGTTCAGCTCTCACAACAGTAGAAAGACCAGTGGAAAGACTATAGTCTTGACTTTGTCACCAAAGTGATTGATGTCTTTGCTTTTCAACACACAGTCTAGGTTTGTCATAGCTTTCCTACCAAGAAGCAATACTCTTCTAATTTCATAGCTGCAGTCACCATCCACAGTGATTTGAGAGCCCAAGAAGAGGAAATCTGTGACTGCTTCCACCTTTTCCCCTTCTATTTGCCATGAAGTGATGGCACTAGATGCCATGATCTTGGGTTTTTTTAATATTTAGTTTTAAACTGACTTTTTCACTCTCAAAGATAGGGGCTTTAGTTCCTCATCAAGAGGTTCTTTAGTTCCTCTTCACTTCTGCCATTAGGGCTATCATCTGAATATCTGAGGTTGTGGATGTTTCTCCTGCCAATCTTGATTCCAGCTTGTATCTCATCCAGCCTGGCATTTCTCACAATGTGCTCAGTGTATAAGTGAAATAAGTAAGGTGATAACAAACAGCCCTGTGGTACTCTTTCTCAATTCTAACTAGTCAGGGTTCTGACTGTTGCTTCTTGATCCACATATAGGTTTCTCAGGAGACAGGTAAGATGGTCTGGTATTCCCATCTCTTTAATTATTCCCTTTATAGTTACAAAATGTTTACTGTATTCCCTGTGTTGCACAATTTATTATGTATATTCTGGTAGCTTATTTTATACCTACCAGTTTTTATCTCTTAATTACCTACTTCTGTATCGCACCTTTCTACTACCCCCTCCTCAGTGGTAACAACTAGTTTGTTCTCTATATCTATGAATCTGCTTCTTTTTTGTTATAGTCACTAGTTGGTTGTATCTGCATTTTTTATATTACAAATACAATTGGTATCATACATTATTTTTCTTTATCTTTCTGACTTATTTCACTTAGCATAATACCCTCCAACCCTGCTGCAAGTAACAACATTTTATTCTTTTCTATGAGTTAATCATACTCCATTGTAGACACGCACGTGTGTGTGTGTGTGTGTGTGCACGTGAGTACATGTGTATACCTTAGATCTTATTTATCCATTCATCTGTTGATGGACATTTAGGTGACTTCCGTACCTTGGGATTTTAAACAATGCTACTATGAACATTGGGATACATTATATCTTTGAATTAGTGGGTTTTTTTTTTTTTTTTTTTGGATATATACCTAGGAATTTCTCTCAGATGGTAGTTCCATTTTTTGGTTTTATGAGAAGCCTCCATACTGTCTGCCACCTTTTTGTAGACTCTTCTAGACACCTCAACTATGTATTCTAAGAAACAAGCCCCTATCTAGGGTACCTATCCCTAGTGTATTTCTTTCTTTCTTTTCTTCTCTTTTTTCTTTTTTTGCAATCCTTGGCCCTTGTTATCTGGTCTCCTGCTGAAAGGAAGAGAGAACAGAAGGAATGAGTGAGCTGGCTAGCTTTCCAGAATCCTGCAGTCTGGGCAGTGCAGAGTTGACAGTGTTCTGCTTTAAGCATAGGTGTTAGCCAACCAAATGCCAAGCAGCACAAACACTGAGTGACATTTTCAGAACTATTAATATTTCATCAGAAATGATCACTTTTCCTTTAAATACACTATCTTAAAAGGTTTTCTACATTCTTAACTATAATTTTATTCAGTCTAGGTCCTCGGAATTTTCCCCAAAGGAACACATCTTCAATGTTATAATGAAAATCAAAGGGGAATCAAGCACGGATTTTGAAATTTAGAGTCAACATTTCCAGGAACTCAGGCCCTCTGTAAGGAGCGAGGCTGTGCATTGGGCACCTACTGTATGCCAGGCACTTCATACAGTGTGCCATAAATGCATCCAACACATATTTATGAAATGCCTACTATGTAGCAGACATGTGATTTTCCTAATAATTTTTAACAGCATTTTACAAAAAGGACCCCTTCTCATTCTTGAGTATTTTATTTCCCCTGTTACCTTACCTCCCCAAAGAGGCCTACCCACAAAGTGAGGCAATGTCTTCTGATGCTGCCACCCCTCTTCTCCCCATTGCCTCCCGTATTGGTTAGTTTCCATCAGAGCCCTTATTTCACCTGTACAATTATTCCTTATTTACTTGCTCTGCTATTTGGCGGTCTCCTTCCATTAGAATATAGACTCCATGAGAGCAAGGACCCTGGCCCTTTCTTTCCCCTTCATCCTTTGTTGGCGCCCAGCAACTCCCCAGCACAGAGGCTGCGTCTCCAGTAATATCCGGGGGGGTGAACAAAGAGAAGTGAAGAAAGCCGTTAGGATCACACAGCTAGGAAGGGGCAGTGTCAGGATTCAACCCTATACGTTTGCGAGCTCTCCCTCATCCTTTACTGGGGGAACACTGGAGGAACAACCATTGACTTCTGGGGCCAGAGAGCCCTGTCCCTTACTTAAGGAAGTTCCCCCAGTGAGGGGAGGAGCCCATTGAGCAGAAAACAGTTTAGCACCTCTCTCCACCTCTGCCACCCAGCTTAGCAACTCTCTACATCTTCACCCACCTCGAACCGCTGGACCAGCCTTTCTCAGTAGCATGGGGTGCTTGATTTGAACCCCCATTCCCTGCTACCCAGTGGGCCTTGGATACACCGCTTTGAGACTCGGTTTCCCCAAATGTAGAACGAGAGGACATAATTGTACTAACTTCACGGTTGTTTGGAGTGAATGTGACACACAGAGTCCGGCTCAGGGCAAATGGTCAGCGCCGGATCAATCGGCTGTGAGGACTGAAATCCGCGATCCAGGGGCAGGGACCAGGCGGCGCCCAGGTGGGTGCGGAGGAGCAGCAGGCCAGGCAGGGGCGCGGTGCCCTTGACTGCTAACGGAGGAGAGCGCCCTGGGGTCCCCGGGCCCCGCCCCCATCCTACCGGAGGACCTGGGCACCTTACTGAACCCTGGGCGCCCGCCCGTACTGTATCATAAAACACCTATTTATGAAATGCCTACTATGTAGCAGACATGTGATTTTCCTAATAATTTTAACAGCATTTTACAAAAAGGACCCCTTCTCATTCTTGAGTATTTTATTTCCCCTGTTACCTTACCTCCCCAAAGAGGCCTACCCACAAAGTGAGGCAATGTCTTCTGATGCTGCCACCCCTCTTCTCCCCATTGCCTCCCGTATTGGTTAGTTTCCATCAGAGCCCTTATTTCACCTGTACAATTATTCCTTATTTACTTGCTCTGCTATTTGGCGGTCTCCTTCCATTAGAATATAGACTCCATGAGAGCAAGGACCCTGGCCCTTTCTTTCCCCTTCATCCTTTGTTGGCGCCCAGCAACTCCCCAGCACAGAGGCTGCGTCTCCAGTAATATCCGGGGGGGTGAACAAAGAGAAGTGAAGAAAGCCGTTAGGATCACACAGCTAGGAAGGGGCAGTGTCAGGATTCAACCCTATACGTTTGCGAGCTCTCCCTCATCCTTTACTGGGGAAACACTGGAGGAACAACCATTGACTTCTGGGGCCAGAGAGCCCTGTCCCTTACTTAAGGAAGTTCCCCCAGTGAGGGGAGGAGCCCATTGAGCAGAAAACAGTTTAGCACCTCTCTCCACCTCTGCCACCCAGCTTAGCAACTCTCTACATCTTCACCCACCTCGAACCGCTGGACCAGCCTTTCTCAGTAGCATGGGGTGCTTGATTTGAACCCCCATTCCCTGCTACCCAGTGGGCCTTGGATACACCGCTTTGAGACTCGGTTTCCCCAAATGTAGAACGAGAGGACATAATTGTACTAACTTCACGGTTGTTTGGAGTGAATGTGACACACAGAGTCCGGCTCAGGGCAAATGGTCAGCGCCGGATCAATCGGCTGTGAGGACTGAAATCCGCGATCCAGGGGCAGGGACCAGGCGGCGCCCAGGTGGGTGCGGAGGAGCAGCAGGCCAGGCAGGGGCGCGGTGCCCTTGACTGCTAACGGAGGAGAGCGCCCTGGGGTCCCCGGGCCCCGCCCCCATCCTACCGGAGGACCTGGGCACCTTACTGAACCCTGGGCGCCCCGCGCACCGAGCCGTTGCTCGGAATCCCAGCGCTGGACGGGAAGGGTGTAGGAGCCACCAGAAGGCAAATCGGCTCAGTTGCCCCGCGGAGCCAGCGCCCTTTTAAGCCCTCGGGCCCCTCCCGCGACGATCCTGCACACCGGCGAGAGGGGCGTGGCTGGGGTCTGCTGGGGACCCCTGGCGGGCGCTGGGCACTCCGGGCTGTTCCTGTGGGCGACTGAGAGGCGGAAAGAGGGAGACCACAGGGGGCGTTGGGAGAGCAAGGCGGGGTTCAACCAGGTCGGGGCCGGGGCCGGGGTGGGGGGGGGCCCTCGGTGGGCGCGGGGTCCCTCGGAAGGCCGGGGAGAACGAATGGCCAGCGCTCAGCCCCCGGGGCCTTGCTCAGTGCCAGGCCCTCACCCGCTCACCCCGCAGGCTTCGCCGGCAATGATGGGCTGAGCCTAGCGGCCACGGAGGGGTGCCTGGGACTGTGGGGAGAGCCAGCCCTCCCCCTCCAGCTGTTCCCAGATGTCATTCTGCCCGCCCAGGCGCCTGGTTCCCGAGCTCAGGGGGATTCCACGGTTACTAAGCTACTGGTTTTTGTTGACTTTTAAATATTTTCTTCTAAGGGAGAAGGGGAGGGGGGCCAAAGTCAGGAAAGAGCAAATAAAAACAAATCAAAATAAGTTCCCCCTACCAAAAAGAAGACTGTCCTCCATCCACGTTTCAAACACCAACGGAAGGCCTCTGAACATAATCAATCACCTTACTGGACCAGCGGCCAGACAGAACTGACCTGCTTCCTGATCCTCATCACCCTTTGTGGTGAATGACAGGTGGTGGTGGATGGTCCCCCAGCCTTCCAACCCAGGGTGGACAAAGGCGCCTCGGGAAAGAGAGGAAGAGGATGGCCAGTGGGAATGGGCTGGCTTCATCCTCGGCCCTGGTAGCCAAGCGCCCCTCTGCCTTGGGCCCGTTCCCCAGGCATATATGGATCCACCAGGACACCCCCCAGGACAGCTTAGACAAGACTTGCCATGAAATCTGGAAGAGAGCTCAAGGCCTGCCCAAGGCCTTGCAGCCCAGGACTTCCAAGGAGCAGCTCTCTGCCCCCGTGGCTGGCACTCCGAGAGACAACGGGCTCAGCGTCCAAGAGTGAGTTCCCCTTGCTTCATCTAAGGGAGGTGGAAGGCAATAAGGTCTGACCCTTTTGGAGGAGTGTTTTGACTTGTTGTCCTGCTTGGCTGAACCCCCAAAGCTATGTATTTTCCCCCACCCACCACAGGCCTTTGTCCAGCCTTTATAGGAATATTGGTTGGGGTCCTGAAGCTATCTAGGTGAAGGGCAGAACAGGGCTATATTTCTGTGGCTTCTGTGCCAGCCCACTAAGGGGGCATTTCTTGTGCAAAGGTGTAGGCAGCACGAAGACAGATCCGAAGACCTTGAGCCAGGGCTGAAGGTTAGATGTCTGTCGCTTTCCCCAGAGGCAGCTAGACGATGCTTCTCCCCTCCCACCCGGTAAAACTAGGCACTGACACAGATGAGTTTGGTGGTTTTAAACCACATCTGGAATTCCCTAATACAGGGAGCAGCTGTCCCATTCAGCCTCCACAGAAGCCGCTGCACGAGCACACATCAAAATATTTACTGGGAAGGCACTGACATATTCAGAGGATATAATAGAAAATTAAAGTGCGGGAAGATGGCTGTAAATAGTCTGTTTCCTGGATGGGGAATCCTGTGTCTGGGAAACAGAGTTGAATGTTTCTCCACCAGGGCAAAGTTGGGCAGATAATGTCGGGGATGGATATTAGAAGAGAGAGAGAGGAGCAGGGAGGAAGAAAGGACCTCATTAGGAAGAGCAAGGAAATCCACCTAGGTATTACTGTCACCGTTGAGCACTTGGTCACTGCTCTACATCTTCAAAGTGGGCTACAATCATTAATTAATCCTCCCAGAGTCCCTGTGAGTCAGGTATTCGTGTCCCCATTTTACAGATGGATTAAGTGTTAATAATTAAGGTCTAATTAAAGACTAAGTGATAATTAAGTGTTGTCTGTTCCAACACATGCTCCAGCTCAGCTCAGAGATGCTCTGGGGTGGGGGAGCCCTTCAGGCAATTATTAACTGCTTCTGGGAGCTAGGAAAGGCAAAGTGTAATTGCTTCCCAGTTCTGGACTCCCTGAAGTCTGTCCCTCTGGGGGCTTATTTGCTTGCTACACATGAGGATAGAAGGCACTTTGGCTGTTACTGCTTCCTCTGCTAATGCTCAGCAGGACACAGCTAGGATGAGAATGGCCTGTCTACAGCCAAAAGCCTGCTGTCCACCCTCTGGTGGCCCTGAGGTCCTCTTCCCTGCCCACTACCATCTGCTCTGGGACAGGGCCTTGGCAGGGGCCCCGTGGGGTTATGCTCAGTTCTCAATGGCCAAAGAGCTGACTGTCCACTTTGTGAACCAAGGATCAGTGGCCATTTCCAGGAGATGGCACCCTCTCTGCCAGGTCTCATGGAGTTAATGGAGAACAGACTCTACTTCCAGTCTGTGCTTGGCTGAAAAGTGAACTGCACACCTTTGGCCAGTTGCTTAACTCCATTTGGCCTTGATTTTCTCATCTGCAAATGGAGGGTGATAGAGCCTGCTCTGTCCACCTCAGAGCTGATAATGAGGTTCAGATGTGATGGGGACAGGAGACCACCAGCTGCATGGACCCAGGGAGGCTGTCCCTAACTGCAGTTCTCAGGGTTTGGGGGTCTTGGTTGTTTTTATTGCCTCGGATGTGGGGTTTTCACACAATGCTCATAGGCCCCAGGGTGCTTCGGGGCCCACCCTCATGTTGAGTGGCCTGATTTCTGGGTCCCCATCCCCACCTCAGCCAGAACTGTTCAGCTTTTATGGCTTTTGCTTACTGAACTTCAAAAGTAAAGGCTCCATTTGAAAGAAAAAAAAAAGGTTCTACCATGAGAAAAGAGGTAGGAAACCATTGCCTTAGATGAATAAACGATATCATAATTGTGCAGATATATCAGCCGAGTAGAACACAATGAGCTATTCTTGAAATAAAGGCAGCTGTGATGGTGGAGGCAGATCACTCTGGTTTCAGATCGTGCTTCAGCCCTGTGCCCGCTGCAGAGTTTGTTTGATTTATGTGAGCTTCAGTTTCCTCATCTGCCAAATGGAGATGATTACTATGCATTTCATGGCATTGTTAGGATGATTAAATGGGATACTTAAACATTCCCGGTAATAACCAGGATTTGTAAAAATTCCTTATAATAATGATGCTGGTGATTTCTTTAAGCCCTACAATTATTACATGAAGTGGGGACTATTTTAAACTCCCCCTCTTTTTATTTTTTGTTATGCAAATGTTAAAATGCATAAAAGAGAATGGTATAGTGAATGTCAATCAGTTTCATTAATTATTAATGTTGGGCCATTTTGTTTCAATTCTGCCCTCCTGATTTAGCAATCAAATCCTTTCTACAGATGAAGTAACAGGTTTGGAGGAGTTCATTTCTTCGCCCAAGGTCCTATAGTTAGGAAGTGGTAGAGTTTCAGAAAACAAATCGAGGGTCATCTTAGCCACTCCATGATGGTGTTGGCTCCCTCCTGCTAGAAATCGAGATATCTTTTTTGGCGAGTCAAAATATTTGGCAGTAGCCATGTTCTGAGTGGTCACACATAGGTAACAGACTTCAAATCCAGGAAGCTGTCCCCATGTTTGCTGGATTCAGTAGCTTTCAGAGTCTAATGTTATGTTTGTAAACTCACCTGCTCTGTCCACCTCAGAGCTGATAATGAGGTTCATGTGGGGAGACCACCAGCTGCATGGACCCAGGGAGGCTGTCCCTAACTGCAGTTCTCAGGGTTTGGGTCTTGGTTGTTTTATTGCCTCGGATGTGGGGTTTTCACACAATGCTCATAGGCCCCAGGGTGCTTCGGGGCCCACCCTCATGTTGAGTGGCCTGATTTCTGGGTCCCCATCCCCACCTCAGCCAGAACTGTTCAGCTTTTATGGCTTTTGCTTACTGAACTTCAAAAGTAAAGGCTCCATTTGAAAGAAAAAAAAAAGGTTCTACCATGAGAAAAGAGGTAGGAAACCATTGCCTTAGATGAATAAACGATATCATAATTGTGCAGATATATCAGCCGAGTAGAACACAATGAGCTATTCTTGAAATAAAGGCAGCTGTGATGGTGGAGGCAGATCACTCTGGTTTCAGATCGTGCTTCAGCCCTGTGCCCGCTGCAGAGTTTGTTTGATTTATGTGAGCTTCAGTTTCCTCATCTGCCAAATGGAGATGATTACTATGCATTTCATGGCATTGTTAGGATGATTAAATGGGATACTTAAACATTCCCGGTAATAACCAGGATTTGTAAAAATTCCTTATAATAATGATGCTGGTGATTTCTTTAAGCCCTACAATTATTACATGAAGTGGGGACTATTTTAAACTCCCCCTCTTTTTATTTTTTGTTATGCAAATGTTAAAATGCATAAAAGAGAATGGTATAGTGAATGTCAATCAGTTTCATTAATTATTAATGTTGGGCCATTTTTGTTTCAATTCTGCCCTCCCTGATTTAGCAATCAAATCCTTTCTACAGATGAAGTAACAGGTTTGGAGGAGTTCATTTCTTCGCCCAAGGTCCTATAGTTAGGAAGTGGTAGAGTTTCAGAAAACAAATCGAGGGTCATCTTAGCCACTCCATGATGGTGTTGGCTCCCTCCTGCTAGAAATCGAGATATCTTTTTTGGCGAGTCAAAATATTTGGCAGTAGCCATGTTCTGAGTGGTCACACATAGGTAACAGACTTCAAATCCAGGAAGCTGTCCCCCATGTTTGCTGGATGATTTCAGGCCCACAAGATAGCTTTCAGCTAATCTGTCTAATGTTATGTTTGTAAACTCAGTTTGGGTTTTGGTAACATTAACTGCTATCAAGGCAGCTAGATATGTAAGTTCTAGAACTCTTATGAGCCAGTTATTTTTTCTTTTTTACTTTGTCTCCATCTTTCATGGAAACCCAGACATCTCAAGTTTGGAAGAGATCTTGGAGGCCCTTTTCTGTTGCTTAAATCCCTTCCTTGACATCTACGCCAAGTGATTATCCACTTGTACACTTTCTTAGATGAGGAGCTCACTACTTCCTCAGGGAGCTCCTTCCTTGGTTATGAATGCTGACTATCAAAAATCCATTTTCTTCTGGTGCTGAAATCTGCTTCTATCAGAGAAATACCCATTGACCTGGATTCTGCCCTTAAGGGCTCCAAACCACATCCATCCCCGCTTCTTCTCTGTGGCCCTTTAGACATTGAAAGATGGTAACAATACCCCTCCTAGGATGTTTTGTTTTTATAAGCTGAGCATCTTTGATTTTCTGAGCTTCCCTTCATGTACCCATTCAATGTTGCTGGTTCTTAGGGAAACACGGCAACCAGAACAAAATCCAGGTATGATCCAATCTGAGTAGACTGGGTTCTCCTCATCTATATCTTGGGCTTCTCTGGTGGTTCAAATGGTAAAGAGTCCACCTGCAATGCAGGAGACCTGGGCTCGATTCCTGGGTTGGGAAGATCCCCTGGCGGAGGGCTTGGCAACCCACTCCAGTATCCTTGCCTTGGAGAATCACTATGGACAGAGGAGCCTGGCAAGCTTCAACCCATGAGATCTCAGAGTTGGATGACCGAGCAACTACACACGGCATACGTCTATATTCTATATTCCTGTTAATGACCCTTTGAATTCATTCATTCAAATACTCATTTCAGAAAACAAATCGAGGGTCATCTTAGCCACTCCATGATGGTGTTGGCTCCCTCCTGCTAGAAATCGAGATATCTTTTTTGGCGAGTCAAAATATTTGGCAGTAGCCATGTTCTGAGTGGTCACACATAGGTAACAGACTTCAAATCCAGGAAGCTGTCCCCCATGTTTGCTGGATGATTTCAGGCCCACAAGATAGCTTTCAGCTAATCTGTCTAATGTTATGTTTGTAAACTCAGTTTGGGTTTTGGTAACATTAACTGCTATCAAGGCAGCTAGATATGTAAGTTCTAGAACTCTTATGAGCCAGTTATTTTTTCTTTTTTACTTTGTCTCCATCTTTCATGGAAACCCAGACATCTCAAGTTTGGAAGAGATCTTGGAGGCCCTTTTCTGTTGCTTAAATCCCTTCCTTGACATCTACGCCAAGTGATTATCCACTTGTACACTTTCTTAGATGAGGAGCTCACTACTTCCTCAGGGAGCTCCTTCCTTGGTTATGAATGCTGACTATCAAAAATCCATTTTCTTCTGGTGCTGAAATCTGCTTCTATCAGAGAAATACCCATTGACCTGGATTCTGCCCTTAAGGGCTCCAAACCACATCCATCCCCGCTTCTTCTCTGTGGCCCTTTAGACATTGAAAGATGGTAACAATACCCCTCCTAGGATGTTTTGTTTTTATAAGCTGAGCATCTTTGATTTTCTGAGCTTCCCTTCATGTACCCATTCAATGTTGCTGGTTCTTAGGGAAACACGGCAACCAGAACAAAATCCAGGTATGATCCAATCTGAGTAGACTGGGTTCTCCTCATCTATATCTTGGGCTTCTCTGGTGGTTCAAATGGTAAAGAGTCCACCTGCAATGCAGGAGACCTGGGCTCGATTCCTGGGTTGGGAAGATCCCCTGGCGGAGGGCTTGGCAACCCACTCCAGTATCCTTGCCTTGGAGAATCACTATGGACAGAGGAGCCTGGCAAGCTTCAACCCATGAGATCTCAGAGTTGGATGACCGAGCAACTACACACGGCATACGTCTATATTCTATATTCCTGTTAATGACCCTTTGAATTCATTCATTCAAATACTCATTCAACGAATATTTATTGAGCCATTTGCTATGGCTGACACTGTGCTGAGAGCTAGTGAAACAGAGCTATAAACCGGATAAAGTCCTGCCTTTCTTGAGTTTACATTCAAGTAGGGGAGAGAAACAGAAAATGAGTAAGTAAGCGAATATAACTTCAGAATGGAAAATGAACAGGTATTCTAGTTGGAAAAAGCCAATAGTGAACACATGAAAATAGACCAAATCATTTCAGCTAGCAAGGAGTGCACTTATGGAAATAAAACCGACTAAAGTACTAAGGAGGCCTCCTTGAGATGGGGTGGTCAGGGAAGGACTCTCTGAGGAGAGGTGGTCCTTTGAGCCGAGACCTGGATGTCAAGAGTGAGCCAGTCAGACGAAAATCTAAGGAAGGCTGTCCAGGCAGAAAGAGGCTCGGAGGCATGGAGTGGGGGGCTCGGGGAGGGACAGTGTGGCTAGGGTGTGGCGAGTGATGTGGCATGGCATGAGCTGAGAGCAGAGGCAGGCCAGCAAGGTCGCGAAGGCCCGGAGGACCACGGTGGAGAGTTCCGATTTGAGTCTCCATGTTATGGGACATCTCTGGAGGCTTCAGGAAGGGGGTGTGATGGGATCCCATTCACTAGTTTTTAAAGATGCCTTCAGCAGCTGTGTGGAGAGGAGGCAGGTGAGAGAACAGGGTGGGCGGCCTCTGGAAAGATGCTGCCACAGCCCAGGTGAGCACAACGGTGACAGTGACTGGGCCAGAGGGACTGCAGTGACAATGGACCACGTAGGGGATTTGGTGTATATTTTGAGAGGAGTCAAAGGAGCCTGCTGATGGTTTGGGGCACACAAATAGAGACATCAGGCTGAATTGAGGTTTTTGGCTTGAGCACTGGTTGGACGGTGGTATGTTTGTTGAGGTGGGGAAGAAATGGAGAGAAATGGGCTGTGGGGGAGAAATCAGCAGTCCTGTGTCAAACTCCAGAACCTCGTTCACTTGTCTTTTAATTAGTGCTAAATTTGGACTGAAAGGATTGCAGAAAGTCACCTACTGCCTCACACTCTAGGATTTCCTGTTCATTCAGTTTCCCTGTTGCTAAAACTTCACTGCCTCAAAGTGGGGGGTTGGGGATTGCTGTTGACTCCATTGCCTGGCCTGGGAAATGGCATTTTGCTCATGCCTTCATTTATGGATTCATTCCACAAACACTGATATTGGTCTTCTGGGTGCCAGGCTCCGTGCTGGGTCCCTGGGATACACAGATAAGTAGAACAGAAGCCAGTCTCTCTGAGAGCTACCAGTCTGGGCGGGGGAGGGGATAGACCCAGATCCCCATGACAGCAATGACCTTCAACAAATATTTACTGTGTGACAACTACTTGCCTGACAAAGTGCAAAAGCAATGCAGTGATGGAGAAGATGGGAACAACCTCTGGATTCCTACAGGGACCTTCAATATCTTGAGAAAGGCAGATAACAACATAGCTGAATAAATGCCTGATGAAGTGCCAGTTCCATGGGAACACGCCAAGGGGACACATGACCCAGGCTCGGGGCTCAGGGATGGCTTCCTGGAAGAGGCTGAGGGAGGTGAGCTGGAAGGTCATCCTGAGCCAGATCCAAATAGGAGGATACATCTAACAAAAAGAAAGGAAGTCCTTTTGCATTTAAAAAATCAATTATTTCCTGGTTGGCAGCCTTCTGTTGTATCTGTTGCAAGAAGTACAGGGCTGTTCTGCACTTGCTATAGTAAGTCTTCATGGTCCGCACCCATCAGCCAGTCCTCCCGGTGAGTGAGCCGCTGGGACTTAGAACCTAAGGCACAGCCTCGTTTGAACTGCTCTCCCAATAGACCAGTCCTTTGTTGCTGCACGTGTGCACACTCAGTCGCTCAGTCACTCAGTCACGTCTGACTCTTCGTCATCCGATGGACTGTAGCCCACCAGATTTCTCTGACATGGGATTCTCCAGGCGAGAATACTGGAGTGGGTTTCCATTTCCTCCTCTAGGGGATCCTGTCAGCTTAGGGATCGAACCTACACCTCGTGTGTCTCCTGCACTGCAGGCAGATTCTTTCTTGCTGCACCATCGGGGAAGTTCTGTCCTTTGTTGCTTCTGTTATTAGGAGAGCGACCTTTCCACTCTCACCCTCCCACCATTTCCCATCACCCCATGGGAATTCCCCATGGTTCCCTGCGCTTACAGGACTCTTGCTGGATGCTATCTTCTCAAGACCAAGCTCAGGAAAATGGGATGAATTATACTTTTCTAGAACAGTTGTTTGGAATACATCCTCACTTTTACTTATTTTCTGTTTAAAAAGCTTGAAACGTGGTGATGGAAGTGATGAGGACAAGACTCACACATGGGAACTCAAGGTTGATGTCCTAAAGCAGAAGCCAGTCCTGGAGACCTTTGGAGCCCAGTGCTCCAGGGTAGCATTTTCTCCCCTTGGAGGGTGGGGCAAACCCCTCTTTGAGAATCTGAGGGAAGTTCTATAGACCCTTTGGCCTGTAACACATCCTCACATCCCCTGACTTTTTGGAAGGTCAGAGACCCCCTGGGATCCAGGTTGGAATTCTTTTCTCGTGGACACTTAATTGTCCCCTTCCTTAAGCTTCCCAGGGCTGCGTCTCAGGCACTACTAGGATCCCAATCATATTGACATCAGTGCATGCTCCAGCCCAGTTGACAAGCAAATTAATGCACAACTGGTAGCACAGACAGAGATTCGAGGCCATTGACCCTTCCTTCCTCCAATCTCCTTATGCACCTGCTGGTTGTCTTCATGATGGCTTTTGATTCCTTGCCTCCTCGCAGGTGTCTTCTCACATTTTCAGACCATCTCGTCTTACTGCTCATGGTTCCTTTCCCTTCTGGATGTTCTTCCCCCTTT
This sequence comes from Tragulus kanchil, assembly GCA_022376925.1. Taxonomy (NCBI): domain Eukaryota; kingdom Metazoa; phylum Chordata; class Mammalia; order Artiodactyla; family Tragulidae; genus Tragulus; species Tragulus kanchil. Next base: position 129,612,260 of record JAIOJX010000032.1, on the reverse strand, counting down.
GCCAGCTTCATCTTCCTGAAACATACCCACAGCCCTACTCAGGCACCCCCTGTGGCTCCCTTGTCATCTTCTGAACCCCCTGACCTAGTTTTGAAAGGAATCTCTGTAGCTGGCCCTGCCTGCATCTCTAGGTGCACATGTGGCTGCTCATCCCTATAAACCAAGAAGTACCATGAGCAGGTGCACAACCCCCTCGCCTGCACTCAAATTATTCCACTTTCAGGAATGCCTTTCTTCCCTAGATCTCTCTACTGAAATCTTCCCCATCTTTAAAGACCTGGAATTTGTGTGATGGTGGTTTAGTTGCTAAGTTGTGTCTGACTCTTGCGACCCCGTGGACTGTAGCCTGCCAGGCTCCTCTGTCCATGGGATTCTCCAGGCAAGAATATTGAAGTGGATTGCCATTTCCTTCTCCAGGGGATCTTCCTGACTCAAGAATTGAACCTTGGTCTCCTGCATTGCAGCCAGATTGTTTACTGACTGAGCTATGAGGAAAGCTCTACAAGGAAATTAGTATATCATCCTCTAAATTTTTTCACTGCTCACCCTATTTAACATTTGTCCTTCCTCCCTCTTCTATGTTCCTTTTTAAAATTTTTTAAATAAATGATATATCCCCTCTCTTTCCCAAGAGTGGCTCAGATAACAATATAATAAGGATACAGGTGGGTTTAGGATCCCAGTGTGCTTCCTAGCTGTCAACAAGTTGCTCAGACTTTCTCTGTCCCATTTTCCTCATCTGGAAGATGGAAAAAGTCATAGTGCCCATCCTAATGGATTATTGTGGAGGTTAATGAAAGGATGTAAGCAAAGTTCACACAGCATCTGGCAGAAATGAAGGACTCCAAATTCATCATCTTCGTTGTCACTATATTATCATGATTATCAAGGATAAGATTACAGAAGTTAAGTAATCAAGAATGGTATGGGGAGAGGAGACTGATATATCAGAAAATGTAAGCCTCGCAAAAGTGCTTAGTTGAAGGCTAGCGTGTTGCTTTGAGATTCTTGGCAAGCGGAGCAAAATGTATAACTGTAACCATTGATTTCTATAACTCATATCATCTAATAAGAGAAAGAGGAGAGACAAATGTTTCCTTAGCTCTGAGGACTGAATAGTAGGGATCTTTATAGGAGGCTGATGGAATGGAAGAGGTGGTGTAGAATCAGCTCTTGGGTTCACTGTTGGCCAGAAGGGAGGACATAGAGTCCCAGGGGATGTGTCAGCATTGTTCTGGCATCAGGTTTCTGATGAGGTGGTCATCTGGCATAGATTGTCCACTGCCGGTAGCAACAGTCTCTCTTCCCCCACTTGACCATGGCTTCTTAAGGCCAAGGGCTGTGTCTTACTCATCATTGTCTCCCCGGTGCCCAGCTGAGTTCCTGGCATGCGGTGGCAATGCACTGTGTATGAATGAATGAGTAAGTGAATGACAGATGAGCCATAAAAATGCCACTGCAAGGAGAGTGAGGCCCCAAGGTGGCCAGGGTCCAAGTGAGAGGTCACAAACTTCAGAGGAAGCTTTGAGTGACGTGGAGACAGGATGGCAGGAGGCCAAGCCACTGCGCGGTCTTTTTTCCTTCTCCCTTTCTTCCTTTTTCCTTCCTTCCTTCTGCTACTGCACGGTCTTTCTTCCTTCTGCCTTAGGCTTGAGAAGGAAACTGACATTCTCTTGTGCACCTGATATGTGCCAACTCTGTTTCCCTTTCCTATTTATCTCATTGTCTTAGCAGACCTTACCTGTCAATGGTTTATATTATTCCCATTTTACAGATGAGGAGGCTGGGGCTCAGAGAAGTCAGGCAACTTGTCCAGAGTCATTCGGCTCAGACCAGGCAGAACAGGGATAGGAACCTGGGGAAGCATCAAGGCCGGAGCTCTTTCCTGGTACCAGCAACCCTTCAGAATAGCCCTTTAACCTCTGCTTAGCACTGGAAGCCATGAGCAGTGAAAGCAAGACGAATCATGATTAACGTCCCATGTCCTGTGTCCCCCTTTTTAATTTAATTTTATGGTTTCAGGAGCCGTGTCGCAGGTTCTTGGAGCCTGCAGAGATGGACCACCAGTGGTTTGGTTTAATCCCCTTTTTAATATCTTTGTTGCAACATTCTTTCCAATTCAGCTCCCAAGTCACATTAAAAAAGTACCTCTTCCTTAGAGTAAGCCTCCTCTTATTAAACAGATTCAAATGAAAAGTTTTAAAGATAATTTGAACAATAAGAATCACTCTGTAGCTCCCAGACGAAGCTCCTTTATTGCTGTATTTATTCCCCAGTATTTCTTGTCTCATTCCCCAGGGGAGGACATAGAGTCCCAGGGATGTGTCAGCATTGTTCTGGCATCAGGTTTCTGATGAGGTGGTCATCTGGCATAGATTGTCCACTGCCGGTAGCAACAGTCTCTCTTCCCCCACTTGACCATGGCTTCTTAAGGCCAAGGGCTGTGTCTTACTCATCATTGTCTCCCCGGTGCCCAGCTGAGTTCCTGGCATGCGGTGGCAATGCACTGTGTATGAATGAATGAGTAAGTGAATGACAGATGAGCCATAAAAATGCCACTGCAAGGAGAGTGAGGCCCCAAGGTGGCCAGGGTCCAAGTGAGAGGTCACAAACTTCAGAGGAAGCTTTGAGTGACGTGGAGACAGGATGGCAGGAGGCCAAGCCACTGCGCGGTCTTTTTTCCTTCTCCCTTTCTTCCTTTTTCCTTCCTTCCTTCTGCTACTGCACGGTCTTTCTTCCTTCTGCCTTAGGCTTGAGAAGGAAACTGACATTCTCTTGTGCACCTGATATGTGCCAACTCTGTTTCCCTTTCCTATTTATCTCATTGTCTTAGCAGACCTTACCTGTCAATGGTTTATATTATTCCCATTTTACAGATGAGGAGGCTGGGGCTCAGAGAAGTCAGGCAACTTGTCCAGAGTCATTCGGCTCAGACCAGGCAGAACAGGGATAGGAACCTGGGGAAGCATCAAGGCCGGAGCTCTTTCCTGGTACCAGCAACCCTTCAGAATAGCCCTTTAACCTCTGCTTAGCACTGGAAGCCATGAGCAGTGAAAGCAAGACGAATCATGATTAACGTCCCATGTCCTGTGTCCCCCTTTTTAATTTAATTTTATGGTTTCAGGAGCCGTGTCGCAGGTTCTTGGAGCCTGCAGAGATGGACCACCAGTGGTTTGGTTTAATCCCCTTTTTAATATCTTTGTTGCAACATTCTTTCCAATTCAGCTCCCAAGTCACATTAAAAAAGTACCTCTTCCTTAGAGTAAGCCTCCTCTTATTAAACAGATTCAAATGAAAAGTTTTAAAGATAATTTGAACAATAAGAATCACTCTGTAGCTCCCAGACGAAGCTCCTTTATTGCTGTATTTATTCCCCAGTATTTCTTGTCTCATTCCCCAGCTCACTGAATCCTTCATTCTTCCCCCTACCCCCAGCCCTTCCAGTCCAAGGCCCAACTTCCCAAATTCTGCCTGCTTTCTTCCTTCTGCTATTCTACCTTCTTTCCCCTCCAGGGCATGGAGGGTCAGGACAGAGTGGGAAGTCTCACTTCCACCAGCCAACGTGCCTTCTAAGAGTATCCCACCTGTCCTGAGGGAGAGGGGGAGGAGAGAAAGGGGAGAGCAGAAATATCTGAAGGGAAGTTCTCATCTGTTTGTGCGTCTCCTAGAGCATTCAGTTCAGTTCAGTTCAGTTCAGTTGCTCTGTGGTGTCCGACCCAGTGGACTGCAGCACAACCAGGCTTTCCTATCCTTCACCACCTCCCAGAGCTTGCTCAAACTCATGTCCATTGAGGCGGCGATGGTGCATTATTTGCAACCAAACCCAGGCCTGGAGGCAGAGGTGGAGGAAGGATTCTGGCTCAGAATGCAGATACCTGGGCCCCATTCTGGACCAACTGAATTGCTATTTAGTGCCCAAGAATCTGCATTTGAAACAAGCACCACAGGGAACCCCTGTACATATTTGTGAAAAGTTCTCTGATACTTTGGGGACCAAAGAGGAGGAAACCTCAAGAAAGGGACACAACTTTGAGAAAGAGGCATTCCAAAGAAAAACATGAAGGAAGGAGACTCTTTTTGTAATCTAAGAGGATGCCAGGGATGTTGTGAAAAATAGACTCTACCCTGTGTAAAGGCCTTTGCTGAGAAATGAGATAAACATCTAGTCCACCCGGCACTTTCCCTTGTAATCTAAGAGGACCACCAGTGGTTTGGTTTAATCCCTTTCTGCTTAGCACTGGAAGCCATGAGCAGTGAAAGCAAGACGAATCATGATTAACGTCCCATGTCCTGTGTCCCCTTTTAATTAATTTTATGGTTTCAGGAGCCGTGTCGCAGGTTCTTGGAGCCTGCAGAGATGGACCACCAGTGGTTTGGTTTAATCCTTTTAATATCTTTGTTGCAACATTCTTTCCAATTCAGCTCCCAAGTCACATTAAAAAAGTACCTCTTCCTTAGAGTAAGCCTCCTCTTATTAAACAGATTCAAATGAAAAGTTTTAAAGATAATTTGAACAATAAGAATCACTCTGTAGCTCCCAGACGAAGCTCCTTTATTGCTGTATTTATTCCCCAGTATTTCTTGTCTCATTCCCCAGCTCACTGAATCCTTCATTCTTCCCCCTACCCCCAGCCCTTCCAGTCCAAGGCCCAACTTCCCAAATTCTGCCTGCTTTCTTCCTTCTGCTATTCTACCTTCTTTCCCCTCCAGGGCATGGAGGGTCAGGACAGAGTGGGAAGTCTCACTTCCACCAGCCAACGTGCCTTCTAAGAGTATCCCACCTGTCCTGAGGGAGAGGGGGAGGAGAGAAAGGGGAGAGCAGAAATATCTGAAGGGAAGTTCTCATCTGTTTGTGCGTCTCCTAGAGCATTCAGTTCAGTTCAGTTCAGTTCAGTTGCTCTGTGGTGTCCGACCCAGTGGACTGCAGCACAACCAGGCTTTCCTATCCTTCACCACCTCCCAGAGCTTGCTCAAACTCATGTCCATTGAGGCGGCGATGGTGCATTATTTGCAACCAAACCCAGGCCTGGAGGCAGAGGTGGAGGAAGGATTCTGGCTCAGAATGCAGATACCTGGGCCCCATTCTGGACCAACTGAATTGCTATTTAGTGCCCAAGAATCTGCATTTGAAACAAGCACCACAGGGAACCCCTGTACATATTTGTGAAAAGTTCTCTGATACTTTGGGGACCAAAGAGGAGGAAACCTCAAGAAAGGGACACAACTTTGAGAAAGAGGCATTCCAAAGAAAAACATGAAGGAAGGAGACTGGCCTTTTTTGTAATCTAAGAGGATGCCAGGGATGTTGTGAAAAATAGACTCTACCCTGTGTAAAGGCCTTTGCTGAGAAATGAGATAAACATCTAGTCCAGGCTCTCTGGCAACTGAGGAATTCCGCCTCCCTTAACCCCAGGCGGTGTCACCATTCAAATGGTGCACGTGAGCAAGGTCTAGGCTATGTCCCACCCCAGCCCCAACCAGTCCAGCTCTGGGCCGTGAAGGGTCAGCAGGCCATTCCTGCACCGCAGGTCTCTGGATTGGAGCTGCTAACATTTGCATAGTGCCTGTTACAGTTTACCAAGCGCTTTCACATTCTTGTCTCACTTAATCCTCACCCAGCCTGGAGGGTGGAGGAGGGGCAGGAGTCAGTTTTCTGAAGGTCTGCTGCCTACCCTGCCCCCCACCAGAGAGGTGCCTTCGTAGGCAGCTCTGGGTGTCTGGGTTCCTTTGGGATGCAGGTGCTCAGGCCCTGGGTGGCGGCAGAATCTGCAACTCCTTTAACTGCCCCTTCACCCCTCAAAACTGAAAAAACTGCCCCAGCCCTCTCTGATTGTGAGAGATTGAATCCAACCTCCTTCCCTCTTTCTTTCTTCCTGTGGATTTCTACAAGCTATCGCAGTGTTTGTGTGTGTGTGTATACATGCATGCATGTGGATGCTTGTGAGGTGTTTGTACATGCTGTGGTGTGTTTGACCTGCTTGGGTATGTGTATATCTGTGGTGTGTGTGTACATGGCTGTGGTGTGCATAGTTGTATGTGTGTGCACAGCTGTGTGTAGTTGTAGCATAGTTGTGTGTGTTTATGTGCATTGGTGTATGTGTGTGTGTATATGGCTATGCTTTGTGTGTGTATACATATGAGGTAGTATGTTTGTGGGCATGACTGTCATGTGTGTGTGCACGTAGGTGTGGGGGGTTGTGGTATGTGTGTGTGCACACATGGGTTGGGAAATGTGCGTGTACATACATGTAACTGCCATGCGGACACACATTGGTTGGTGTGTATGTGTGTGTATGGTATAGTGTGGTGAGTGTGTACGAAAGTGGGGACCAGGGCAGTTCAGCGAATCCTCAGTGAACTCTAGGTCTGGAGGAGAAGAAAGATGAAGATACAGGTAGCTTTAAGAGAGGTGGCTGTTTCCCTTCTGTCCACATTGGGTAGGGACCACCATGGGTGTTGTGAGAAAGGCTCCAAGGGAATACAAGGTGGGTCCCTGTTCCCCAGGCAGACAGGGAGACCCGGAAATGTCCATCAGCCTTGGTTCAGTGAGGATGGGGCCAAAAGGGGAATGGTGCCCTGGTGCTCCTTCATTTAAAAACTGGGGTAAGTGTGTCTCTCTGTGTCCATTAGCTTTTGACAAACAGTCGTCTCTGGTATCTACAGGGATTGGTTCTGGAATGCCCACATATACCAAAATCAGAAGATGCTCAGATCCCTCATATAAAATAGCATAGTATTTGCATATAACCTACACACATCCTCCTGTGTACTTTAAATCATCTCCTGAGTAATTATAATTCTTAGTACAATGTAAATGCTAAGTAGTTGCCAATGTACAGCAAATTCAAGTTTTACTTTTTGGAACTTTCTGGAATTTTTTTTTTCAAATATTTTTCATCCATAGTTGGTTGCAGCCATGGATGTCAAACCTGTGAATATTAAGGGCTGACTGTGTATAAGCCACCTCAAAGTTGAGTGACTCAAAACCACAAGCTCCTTCCTGTGGATTTCTACAAGCTATCGCAGTGTTTGTGTGTGTGTATACATGCATGCATGTGGATGCTTGTGAGGTGTTTGTACATGCTGTGGTGTGTTTGACCTGCTTGGGTATGTGTATATCTGTGGTGTGTGTGTACATGGCTGTGGTGTGCATAGTTGTATGTGTGTGCACAGCTGTGTGTAGTTGTAGCATAGTTGTGTGTGTTTATGTGCATTGGTGTATGTGTGTGTGTATATGGCTATGCTTTGTGTGTGTATACATATGAGGTAGTATGTTTGTGGGCATGACTGTCATGTGTGTGTGCACGTAGGTGTGGGGGGTTGTGGTATGTGTGTGTGCACACATGGGTTGGGAAATGTGCGTGTACATACATGTAACTGCCATGCGGACACACATTGGTTGGTGTGTATGTGTGTGTATGGTATAGTGTGGTGAGTGTGTACGAAAGTGGGGACCAGGGCAGTTCAGCGAATCCTCAGTGAACTCTAGGTCTGGAGGAGAAGAAAGATGAAGATACAGGTAGCTTTAAGAGAGGTGGCTGTTTCCCTTCTGTCCACATTGGGTAGGGACCACCATGGGTGTTGTGAGAAAGGCTCCAAGGGAATACAAGGTGGGTCCCTGTTCCCCAGGCAGACAGGGAGACCCGGAAATGTCCATCAGCCTTGGTTCAGTGAGGAGGGGGCCCAAAAAGGGGGAATGGTGCCCTGGTGCTCCTTCATTTAAAAACTGGGGTAAGTGTGTCTCTCTGTGTCCATTAGCTTTTGACAAACAGTCGTCTCTGGTATCTACAGGGATTGGTTCTGGAATGCCCACATATACCAAAATCAGAAGATGCTCAGATCCCTCATATAAAATAGCATAGTATTTGCATATAACCTACACACATCCTCCTGTGTACTTTAAATCATCTCCTGAGTAATTATAATTCTTAGTACAATGTAAATGCTAAGTAGTTGCCAATGTACAGCAAATTCAAGTTTTACTTTTTGGAACTTTCTGGAATTTTTTTTTTCAAATATTTTTCATCCATAGTTGGTTGCAGCCATGGATGTCAAACCTGTGAATATTAAGGGCTGACTGTGTATAAGCCACCTCAAAGTTGAGTGACTCAAAACCACAAGCTCCTACTCAGCTTCCCCCAGTTGAGAAACCTAGGCTGGGTTCTGCCAGGTGGTTCTTCTGGGTGAGACTGGGCAGGGCCTGGTGGGACGTGGCTCATCCTCACTCAAATGTTTGTAGTTATCCAAGTCTGGACTTTGAGGTTCTCCTCCATGGAATGCGTTATCCTCTAGCAAGTGCTCCTGGGCTCGTTCACGTGGAGGTAACTGAGTCTCAGGAGAAGCCAGAGGTTAAGCCCTAATCCCCAAGCCCTTTCCACATCTCTGCTTTGTTCTTGAACCAAAGTGAGCAGGAGTCACCACGGAGTCAAAACTGTAACCAGTCTTCATGCCACCTCATTGGAGCTGTCAAGAGAATTACGATAAGAGTTTTGCATGGAACATGTTTAGCGCAGTGCCTAGCTGGTTGGTTCGTTCTCTGTAAATGCTCATCCTTCTGATTGTGTGAACTGGAACCTGAGGCCTAGATGTGTTAGACAGCTTGCTAAAGGTCTGGCCTCCGTGAAGCTGTGGAAATTTGAATTCAGTTCCTGCTTTCTTCCAGACCCCAATCTGTTATGCTGCTCCACCCATGCAGACACGTAGAGACGTTGGTCTCACCCACAGGCATGAGGTCGGCCCAGTCTCTGGATGAAGCCTGAGCCCTTCCCTTGCTTCCGCCTTCAATCAGCCATGTTCCCCAGGCACCAGGCCTGGGCACCATGTTTGTCATCAATCTGAAATGCCGTGGTGGGAAGAAAATATTTGTTTTGGTCTCCTCTTCCAGCACTAACAATTTTCTGCTTGCATTTTTCTGTTGTTTGGCTCAGATGAATAGCAGTTTTCATCTTTGCTCTGTGTTATCATGTACACAGAACTGCTGTCGGGGAGCTAACAGCATGCTTGCTTAGTCATTATTCTGGGAAGGGGTGCCAGCCAGTCAATAACCTTTATTTTTATACAACTCTGTGCACTGCAAATGCAGAAATGGCACGCGGTGCCCACGTACAGAGTCTCCATCAGACACCTACCATTTCTGGAGGTGGGCAGAGTGGAGGTGGTGGCAGTAGCTGGGGTCCCAACACCAATTCTGACTGGCTTCCTTTGTCAGCCCCCGGGAGCTGGTTTGACCGCCCTGAATGATTCACTGTGATAGAGTCTGTGTCAGATTTTATGGTTTTTACCCACTCAAAGGAGAAAGCAAATAGCACGGGAGAGGTGCCAGTCTCGGCAAAACTTCTTAAGGAGAGAGGAAACGAGATAGATGCAGGCAGGCAGGATTGATGCAGAACCCAGCAAAGTTGTAGGCAGAGAGAAAAGTCTGTCTGTGAGCCCCGTAGTGGGCCCAAAGTGTTGGTCAGGATCTGGGTGGGGTCTGCTATGGGACCGCCTGACTGGAGTTGGGAGTTCATAGGACCGAGCCGAACAGGTTGATCATTGTCATCCCATCATCTCACAGGGGTGCCAGGCCCAAGGTGGGATGTGAGAAGGAAGGCCAGAGAATGGAATCAAAACCAGGGATCTTACAACCAGTAAAAGGAGTTGGGTGGTCTTTGGCAGCAGAGCTTTTGATTTCCAGAGTTCCAAGAAATTGGACAAGGGTAAAGACGAGTTTGGGAACCAGTTGAGCCAGTTCATTTGTTTATTAAACAAATACCTACTGAGCTTGGAGATACATGCCCAGCACTACTCAAGGTCCTGAGGTCTCTGTGGTGAACAAGATACAATCTCTGCCCTCAGGGAAGATGTGCTATTCTCAGAAGTAAAGACATAAAAAAATGCTATGTGATGGTGATAAATACTAGGAAGAAAACAAACAGATTGATGGAGCAGAAAGTTAGTCGGGATGATCTAGCATCCACAGGAGGTGCAAAGACCCTTGGATTGGAATGAATGTGATATGAAAGGGAATATTTATAAGACCAGAGGGGCTGGAAGAAGAGGAGTCTCAAAGCAGGTGGAGGTAACCGGGCCATTTTGTGGGGTGCTCTGGGAGTCAGAAAAGGGTTGGACTTTTATTCTATGTGTAGTGAGAATCTACATAAGGGTTTAAGTGGGGGAAATGGCTTGATCTAAGTTCTGAGAATGTCAGCTCTGCAGGCATGCAGTTTTCTAGAACCAAAAGGAGCAAATGAGGCAGGTAGGGGAGACCCTTGCTCACGGACTTGTACCTGTGTGCTGAATCTTGATTGCAGCAAGGTATTTGATAAAGGCTGTCTTGGAGATGTGGAGATGGAATGATAGTGACTGGATTGATTTATTCCCCCAAAGTGTTGATCCAGGATTACTGTCAGACTGAGGGTGGAGAGGGGAGGGTTTCCAGCAGCATCCCTAAGGCCTCGCCCTGGACTCTCTTGCCTACAACATTTCTATCCATAAATTGACGGGGGACCCAGAAGGCATGCTCATCAGATGTGCAGCTGACACAGAGCTGTCAGGGACAGCTAATGTCATGGATCACAGGCTGGGGACTCACTGTGATGATCCTCCACAGGCTGGAGCAATGGGATGAGCCCAACCATATACACCTGACATTCAGACTGAGGAACGAAGCCCAGCTGTGGAGCAGCTCTCTTGCTGGAGAGCTTAACCTGGAAGGGAAATCAGGGCAGGGTAGGAGGAGGTCAGAAAGTCATCTGGACCCAGCAACATCCCACAGCAGTCCCTTCACCTTCTCCATGGCAGGTGCTTAACCTCTTTCAGGCTCACTTTTCTCATCTGTAAAGAGAGAATGGTATTGTGTATTGCCCAGGGGCATGGAGAGGTTTGAGAGCAACATATACCTTCCAGTCTAGGAGCTTGTAGAGACTGTCCCAGGAGGGCCAGTCTTTTAGGGGCACTCAGGGACCTACAGCCAGGGTGGACCCGTCCCTCCTTGGAGGATGCCAAAGTTGACCCCTATGATGTTCCAGAAGAGGGGGAAGTAAAGACATAAAAAAATGCTATGTGATGGTGATAAATACTAGGAAGAAAACAAACAGATTGATGGAGCAGAAAGTTAGTCGGGATGATCTAGCATCCACAGGAGGTGCAAAGACCCTTGGATTGGAATGAATGTGATATGAAAGGGAATATTTATAAGACCAGAGGGGCTGGAAGAAGAGGAGTCTCAAAGCAGGTGGAGGTAACCGGGCCATTTTGTGGGGTGCTCTGGGAGTCAGAAAAGGGTTGGACTTTTATTCTATGTGTAGTGAGAATCTACATAAGGGTTTAAGTGGGGGAAATGGCTTGATCTAAGTTCTGAGAATGTCAGCTCTGCAGGCATGCAGTTTTCTAGAACCAAAAGGAGCAAATGAGGCAGGTAGGGGAGACCCTTGCTCACGGACTTGTACCTGTGTGCTGAATCTTGATTGCAGCAAGGTATTTGATAAAGGCTGTCTTGGAGATGTGGAGATGGAATGATAGTGACTGGATTGATTTATTCCCCCAAAGTGTTGATCCAGGATTACTGTCAGACTGAGGGTGGAGAGGGGAGGGTTTCCAGCAGCATCCCTAAGGCCTCGCCCTGGACTCTCTTGCCTACAACATTTCTATCCATAAATTGACGGGGGACCCAGAAGGCATGCTCATCAGATGTGCAGCTGACACAGAGCTGTCAGGGACAGCTAATGTCATGGATCACAGGCTGGGGACTCACTGTGATGATCCTCCACAGGCTGGAGCAATGGGATGAGCCCAACCATATACACCTGACATTCAGACTGAGGAACGAAGCCCAGCTGTGGAGCAGCTCTCTTGCTGGAGAGCTTAACCTGGAAGGGAAATCAGGGCAGGGTAGGAGGAGGTCAGAAAGTCATCTGGACCCAGCAACATCCCACAGCAGTCCCTTCACCTTCTCCATGGCAGGTGCTTAACCTCTTTCAGGCTCACTTTTCTCATCTGTAAAGAGAGAATGGTATTGTGTATTGCCCAGGGGCATGGAGAGGTTTGAGAGCAACATATACTTCCAGTCTGGCCTGTAGTGGGTTCATGGGAGATGCAAAGGAAATAGGAGCTTGTAGAGACTGTCCCAGGGAGGGCCAGTCTTTTAGGGGCACTCAGGGGACCTACAGCCAGGGTGGACCCGTCCCTCCTTAGCACTGACTCTTCTGGGAATTCCAGCTTCCTAAGAGGCCAGTTGACCCCTATGATGTTCCAGAAGAGAATGGCTGGGGAACAGGAACAGGGGTTTGCACTCAGCTTCTGCTAGATCCTCTCCACCAACCTGGTTCCCGGGTGGAGGAAGGGTAGGATGTCCTCTCAGGTGCTGAGAAGGGGCCTCCTGCAGAGTAGATTCGGGACCTTAGACTTGTGAGTCTTACAGAAACTGTGTTGGCTTCTCCTTGGAGCTGGTACTTTAAAGGATACAGTGGTGAGGCTTCTGTGTGTCCATCTATTGTGGAATATGTTTATTTTAGAAAAAAAAATAGAACGAGAAACCAAACAGACAAAAATAGAGCTAATAGTACTTGATGAACCCATGGACCTCTCAGTAAGCCGTAGCCCTGATCAACATAAGGTCAGTCTTGTTTTATCTTCTCCTCAGCCCCTATCTTTTCCATCCCCCTGCTTATTGTTGTTCAGTTGTTCAGTCATGTCCAACTCTTTGAGATGCCATGGACTGCAACATGCCAGGCTTCCCTGTCCTTCACTATCTCCTGGAGCTTGCTCAAACTCATGTCCATTGTCAGTGATGCCATCCAACCATCTCATCCTCTGTCGTCCCTTTCTTCTCCTGCCTTCAACGTTTCCCAGCATCAGGGCCTTTTCCAATGAGTCGGCTCTTTGTGTGAGGTGGCCAAAGTATGGGAGCTTCAGCTTCAATCTCCCCTTGTGAGATTAAGTTTAAAGCCAGCCCCAGGTGTGATGTTATCTGTAAAGACTTTCGTATGAATCTCTGAGAGATAAGGACCCTTTTTTGTTGAGTATAACCACAATATCATTATCCCAATTTTTGAAAAACAGCGGAATTATGATAAGTGTTTCTAATTCAGAAGATCTGTCTGTATACAGCTTGTTTTGCAAGTTTTGGAGGGGGCCGAGAGGCAAAAACTGGTCCTTCAAATTCCTGGTTTCTGTGACTAGAGATTCCCCTGTTCTCCTTGAGAGTGATGAAGAAGAAGGCAGGGATCAATAACCTGGGGCCATGGATTCGCAGCCTCTTTATTCTGAGTGTTCCCAGGGACACGGCAAGAAAGTGGAGTGAAAGTTAGTTGTTCAGTCGTGTCCAACTCTTTGTGACCCCATGGACCATCGCCTGCCAGCCTCCTCTGTCCATGGAATGCTCTGGGCAAGAATGCGGGAGTCGGTAGCTGTTCCCTTCTCCAGGGCATCTTCTGGACCCGGGGACTGAACTCGCATCTCCTGAATTGCAGGCGTGTTCCCAGGGATACAGCAGGAGAAGGGCATGGTTGATAGATTGAGTCTAGATGTGGGGGGGAGGAAAAGATGGCAGGAGGAGAGAGAGCGGAAGAGGGGGAGAACAGTGTGAGTGGCCTTGCCCCCTACATGGCCCTGATGTCTTCAGGAGCATCCAGGGCCAGCCCAATCTCACTGCCACTCACAGCCACCACATGCCAAGGGCTTCCTGTGCGTATGTCTGTACTAAACCTGCACAGGGGTTACTGCACCATGTTCTCATCCTACCAGGGGCTGAGTGCTTGTGGTATCATACCCATGTCCTGGGTGTCACACCTTGTCACAGGGGTGTCCCCGACATTCCAGCATCGGATGCAAAGTAAACAGTGGTGCCCATTCTAACCTCAATCTGTTTGACTAGAGTCTGCTTTTCCTGGCATGGCTCCCAGCCTCCTGGGGAGCCCACACACGGGGTTGGTGTTCAGGAGGCATTGGCTGCCTTGTCATTAGAATAGTGACTATCTCCTAAGTTTTAAACTCTTCCCTAGGCTTCCTAAGTGCCTGGACCAGCCAGCACTTTTGCCAGGACCCTTTGGGCCTCATCAGTAACCATCAACCAAGGGACTAATGCCGGCACAATACGCAGTGGTGGGGATTATAGTCCATGTGCATTCTGACTGGCTGTCAGATGCAGAGACTGTCCCCTGGTTCTGTGTGTGATGAATGTGAGTCGTTTTGTGCCTGCACTGTGTATGTGCATGTGTGTGTGTGTGTCCGTGTGTCAGTGTGCATGTGCTCATACACAGAGCATTACCAGGAAGGCACATTCCTGCCAGGAGCATTCGCTTGTCCTTATTTTCGAGGCTCATTGCATCCACAGAATGGGTTTTCAGAGCAGGAATGTAAGGCCACTCACGGGCCACTTTTAACTTTTCCCTTTGTCTCATTTTCACTCTTTTCTCCACCTTCTCCCAGCAGTAGAGCACTAAGCAGTTTCTAGAATACCTTATGTGGACCAGGTCATCCACCCCTAATGTGAACCCACCTAGGGCAGAGGATGAGTAGGTGGTTCTAACCTGGAGTGCCACCATCCTCCTGGGAGTACCAGGGAGGAAGGTTCCCCCTTGCCAAGGATGCTGGTGGGCTGACTGGGCCCAAACCAGGCCAGCAGGATTGCCACCCTAGCCCACACCTGGAGGGAGCCAGCACCCAAGAAGCCTAGAGTTCGTGAGATCATCAGGCCACACCAGGATAGTGCTGGCTATCAAGGGTGCAGCTAGAAGCCCTGGGTCTGAGATGCAGGTAGAGGCCGGTATTTAGAGACAGGGCGATTCTTGTGAATTAGTGCAAGGCTCAAGCAATTACAGGAAGTGAGGTCCATGCTGTGATCTGATCAGAGGACCACGCCCACCAAGGTGGACACGGATCTTCGTGGAGCCACTGTGCAGATATTAGGATCCTGGCGCCCAGCCCAGCTGACATTTGTATTGCCCTTCCTGTGCCAGACACGGTCTGAAGCGTCTCTGTGAAACTCCTGTTCACCAGCAGAGGAGACAGTGGTCCCATGATGCTGAACAAGGGCCCAGGATCACCTCACTGGAAAGTGACTGAGCCAGGCTGTGGGCTCCAGTTGTCACCCCACTATCCCTGCTCTCACTCAGCCATCCTGCAGTGCCTCTGGGCCCTGGCACCCTGGCCACCACTCCCAGAGCTGTTGGCTCAGTCCTGTCCCTTTCGCTGCTGGTCATTTATTGCTTTAGGTTCTGATCACTACCGAACAGGGAGAGATGGACAGAAATTAAGATGCCGCTCACTCAGCAAGATGGAGTATTATTAGGAGAGGACCCCGGAGTCCCGATTCCCAGAGCCAAACTCTTAGGACTATGCCCCTGGTGTGGTGTCAAAATCCCTTATGGTCCACAGTAGAACCATTTTCTCTCGTGAATAACAATGGGTTTCTCACCTCGAGGAATGTGTTTTCTGTAGCCCCTTTCCCTGGGGCTTGTGCCCTGCTGCAGAGCCTCCCTCAGGGAGCTGGCCCTAAACCCGTTTCTCTTTCTGGACTGTCTGCAGGGCTCTAGAGCTCACCAGGGGCAAGGACGAGATCTCCTTGTTGGTGGAGCAGGAGTTCTTGAGCCTCACCAAAGAGCACCTCATTCTGGTTACTGAGAGCCCGGAGAAGCTATACGCACCCAGCAGCAACCCCGAGGGACCCCGACAGCCAACCCCCTGCCTTCTTGTGCCTTCGCTGGTGACCGGCAACAGTGAGCGCCCAGGAGCCTCCATCATGGCCGGTGACAAGCTCCGGGAGCCGAAGGTGGCTGTGTCGGTCATCGGCAGCCGGCCGGACTGCGATTCTGCCATGTCTGTGGTCACGGGCATCCTGCGTGCTGCCAAAGTCAAGAGTGCCGAGGGGAGAGAGGACAGGAGCCACAGCCTGGGGGCGTCTAATTCAGAGATCAGCAAGCTCCTGGCTCAGTTCCCACTGAGGTCCACAGAAACATCCAAGGCCCCTGACAACAAGACGGTGTTGGAGGAGACCAGGGTCATCAAGGACTTCTTGCAGAACAGCATGTTCAATGGCCCCGGACCCAGAGAGTCTGCCGGGCTGGGCCCATTCCAGATGCTGCCTTCCCCACCTCCTCCCATGCTTCCCAACAAGCTCCCTGAGCTCCTTGCTCCGAAGAAGAAGCTCCCGGTATTTGCCAAGATCTGTTCCAAGCCCAAGGCAGATCCCACCATGGAGGGGCACCAACTGAGGGGTGAGTGGGGCTGGGAGCAGGGCGAGGGAGCAGGCCTGCTGGGAGGAGAAACTTAGCGGAAAGCCACTTGGGCTGCATCAGCCACATGCAGCATCTCTGCAAAGTAGGATGAGGTGGCCTTGCTGGTGAGCATGGTCCCTGGGTGCAGGTTGTTCTCAGCCTCCATAGGCCTTCCCTGCTGGACGCTTGCATACGGGGCATGGCATGGTGGCCCTGAATCCAATGTGCTTTGGGAAGAGGAGACCACAGTAGAACCATTTTCTCTCGTGAATAACAATGGGTTTCTCACCTCGAGGAATGTGTTTTCTGTAGCCCCTTTCCCTGGGGCTTGTGCCCTGCTGCAGAGCCTCCCTCAGGGAGCTGGCCCTAAACCCGTTTCTCTTTCTGGACTGTCTGCAGGGCTCTAGAGCTCACCAGGGGCAAGGACGAGATCTCCTTGTTGGTGGAGCAGGAGTTCTTGAGCCTCACCAAAGAGCACCTCATTCTGGTTACTGAGAGCCCGGAGAAGCTATACGCACCCAGCAGCAACCCCGAGGGACCCCGACAGCCAACCCCCTGCCTTCTTGTGCCTTCGCTGGTGACCGGCAACAGTGAGCGCCCAGGAGCCTCCATCATGGCCGGTGACAAGCTCCGGGAGCCGAAGGTGGCTGTGTCGGTCATCGGCAGCCGGCCGGACTGCGATTCTGCCATGTCTGTGGTCACGGGCATCCTGCGTGCTGCCAAAGTCAAGAGTGCCGAGGGGAGAGAGGACAGGAGCCACAGCCTGGGGGCGTCTAATTCAGAGATCAGCAAGCTCCTGGCTCAGTTCCCACTGAGGTCCACAGAAACATCCAAGGCCCCTGACAACAAGACGGTGTTGGAGGAGACCAGGGTCATCAAGGACTTCTTGCAGAACAGCATGTTCAATGGCCCCGGACCCAGAGAGTCTGCCGGGCTGGGCCCATTCCAGATGCTGCCTTCCCCACCTCCTCCCATGCTTCCCAACAAGCTCCCTGAGCTCCTTGCTCCGAAGAAGAAGCTCCCGGTATTTGCCAAGATCTGTTCCAAGCCCAAGGCAGATCCCACCATGGAGGGGCACCAACTGAGGGGTGAGTGGGGCTGGGAGCAGGGCGAGGGAGCAGGCCTGCTGGGAGGAGAAACTTAGCGGAAAGCCACTTGGGCTGCATCAGCCACATGCAGCATCTCTGCAAAGTAGGATGAGGTGGCCTTGCTGGTGAGCATGGTCCCTGGGTGCAGGTTGTTCTCAGCCTCCATAGGCCTTCCCTGCTGGACGCTTGCATACGGGGCATGGCATGGTGGCCCTGAATCCAATGTGCTTTGGGAAGAGGGAGAGGCCTGTTTGGTAGCTGGGTTTTTAAATCAGCGGGCACCCAGAATACACTGAAGAAAGCATGTACCCTCTCTGAGTCCAGGGTGAACGTGTGGCATGGGGACTCTGAGCTGAATAGCAGGGAAATTTGACTGACTTCTGATGGAGACTCCTGTCCTGACCTTACGGCCTGCTCCCCTCCCTCCAGGGCAGGGAGTGAATGTGTAAACTCTCTAGGCTCAGAGCAGACCGCTGGTCCTGGGATTTGTTCCGAGGGACTCTGGGGCATTAGAAAAGTGCATTCCCACTCCTGAATTGAGGAGTCCACATCCTCCCAAGAAATGTAGCCACCTCCTAAGTTTCTCCTACGTCCAGGGTTCTGCATTTTGTGCCTGTTCTAATGCTGCTGTGTAGGCTGGGTGGTTCCAAGAGGGAAGACTGATGACGGTGGTACTTGCCTGCCATCTGCAGTCACCAGGGACCACCAGAAGAAAAATCCCCCCTGAGGCTGTGAGTGTGTATGGGTGCTGAAGAGATGTTTAAACTGAGAAGCCCCAGATCTATCTACCTAAAAAAGTAGGAACCCAATCACCCTAGAAAACGCTCTGTCGGAGCACTGTACGGAACCAAGAACTCCAAGCAGTAGCATGCTGGACTGAGGATCCCGGGCAGGCCTCTGCGGGCCGAGGACTTGGGAGGATGAGCTGTACCTGAGAGATGGTGGAGCCTACCAGGGGAGGGAATGGGCCTCCCACCTCCTTCTCCAGGAGGGAGGCGTACATGGGTCTCTGTCAGATGAGGCTGCTGGTTTGGAGGTAGTTCTGTCCCACACGCCCTCCCACCCTTGTGTGTGTGTGTGTGTGTACAGGTGTGTGTGTATGTGTGTGTGTGTGCAAAGGTGTGCAGAGGAGAACTTTGCAGATGTGAGCGTATTAGAGAAAACACAGTATAGGCTCATCTGAGTATAACTCTTCTGTGTGTGGAGTTGTGTATGTGTGTGAGGGAGCCAAGGAAATGGCAGGCAGGGAGGTGCGTGTGTGTCCATGTGTGTACACAACCATGGGGAGAGAGAGCTTTGGAGATGAGTGAGCCGCAGGCATGTTTCAGGTGCCTGGGGGGAGAGTGTGACGGCAGGTGTAGGGGCCTCTGGGGAGGGGGCTCTTACTAGTGAGTTATGTTATCTCAGCACTGGCAGGGAGCTGCACTGCAACTGGAGAAACTCTTGGGAGAGACACTAGGGACATGTTTTGCTAAAAATGTCATTTTCTCCTGACTCAGTCTAGATTGGATTTCTCCTTTGCTGGGATAGCAGTAGGAGAGCAGGCCCTGTCTTGTCTAGACTCAGCCCCAAGGCCACAGGCTCGAAAGAAAGAGTTCTTTTGTTGAAAGAAAGACTTCTTTTGCTCAAAAGGAAATATGGTTAAAAACCACTGCTGTAGAGGGCACCCATGATGGTCCAGGCACTGTGGAGACTTGGTCTCTCTGGAGAGAGAGTTGAGATGGGCACCAACCACATCCAGTGCCTCACTGCGTCTCTCCAGTACCTCCGTGCCTTTGCCCAGAGTCCTCTATAGCCCTGGGGGTATGGCCTTCCTGAAGGCCCCCTTCCTTCTGGAAGCCCTCTGGTCCTCAGACAGAAGCTGTCTCAGCCACCCTCTTCTCCCTCGGTGTCCCTCTGTCACCTCACGGTTCCCATCTGCCTTGTCCCAGAGCTATTTCTGGGTCTGTCTCTCTCTTCCTCCTTGTTGTGAGCTCCTGCCGGGCCAAGTCTGGCTCTGACTCATCTAAGTGTCCCCAGGACTCAGGTCAGAGCTTGGCGCTGATGATTGTGCTAAATTGCCATGACGACTTAGCAAGAGCAGAATCTATGACAAGGGACCAGTCGTGTGTTCTGTAGGAATATGGTCCCTCCACTCAGCCAGGTATTCTTTGAAGACAGAAACTATCTGGAACCTTTGTGTTCCAACCTCTAGACAGTTAGCAGGAAGGAAAGGAGGGAAAAAAAGAGAGAGAAAGGAAAGAAGAAAGGAAGGAAAGGATGGAAGAAGGGGCAGGGAGGAAAGGAGGAAGGAAGAAAGAAAAGGAGGTAAGGAAAGAGAGGTAACCAGAAGGAAGGAAGTTTGGAAGGAGGAGAGAAAGGAATTAAGGCAGGAAGGATGTATGGGTAGATGAAGGGAGGACAGATGGTGGATGGAAGGGAGGACGGATGCATGGATGGAGGGAGGGTGGAAGGTGGATGGAAGGGAAGAAGAGAAGAATGGATGAATGCATACATGCATGCAGAGGAGTGGGAGACCATATGGGCACTGGTCGGTGAAGGTTTCAGGGATTGAACTTGGCTGGGAGAGAGAGTCCAGAATGTTGGTAGCCTCAGGTGTGCTGTGGAGGGCCCATCACTTCATCCACAAGATCATATTTCCCCCATCCAGCACTTGACTTTCCAGAGCCACTGACTCAGCTTCCCTCCTGTTGCAGAATGGAGCCTTGGCACCAAGGAGCTGACCAAGGGTCACGAGAGCCTCTTTTTTAGCCAGTGGCCCCAGAGCCGGAAGGACACCTGTGGTGAGGAGGGTGGCAGTAACCCTGTGGGCTCCACGTCCCTGGTTCTGCCAGCCAAGAAGCCCGCCGGGCCAGCTGAGAAGAACCTGCTCTATGAGTTCCTTGGGGCCACCAAGAATCCAAGCGGGCAGCTGAAGCTTCGTGGAAAAGTGGAGGTGGACAGGCTGGAGCTGAAATGTAAGCTGACCCTGCCCAGGAGAGTCTGTAGATGAAGGGACTTGGAAACCCTCACAGTCCCGGAGTGGCTCTGCCATCAAAGGGCAAGTCACTGTCTTTCCTTAGTTCCATAAAGAGGGGGAAAAGGGGTTTTTTTCCTTGTCGTCTACAGGCAATACAATTGCTAGGGAAACCTAGTTGACTTTCAGGAGTCACACGGGCATTATTGGAGTTCAATTTAAATACAGCCCTGATTTAGCATGTCAGATTGCCTGAGCCAAAGAAAAATCCATGCTTTAAGATTATTTCTATATTGTGATTATTTGTGTTCCAGCTTTTTCTCCCTTGTACGTCTACAACTGTTTTAGTACAACCTTTCCCACCACTATGGCAAGACAGAAACTATCTGGAACCTTTGTGTTCCAACCTCTAGACAGTTAGCAGGAAGGAAAGGAGGGAAAAAAGAAAGGAAAGAAGAAAGGAAGGAAAGGATGGAAGAAGGGGCAGGGAGGAAAGGAGGAAGGAAGAAAGAAAAGGAGGTAAGGAAAGAGAGGTAACCAGAAGGAAGGAAGTTTGGAAGGAGGAGAGAAAGGAATTAAGGCAGGAAGGATGTATGGGTAGATGAAGGGAGGACAGATGGTGGATGGAAGGGAGGACGGATGCATGGATGGAGGGAGGGTGGAAGGTGGATGGAAGGGAAGAAGAGAAGAATGGATGAATGCATACATGCATGCAGAGGAGTGGGAGACCATATGGGCACTGGTCGGTGAAGGTTTCAGGGATTGAACTTGGCTGGGAGAGAGAGTCCAGAATGTTGGTAGCCTCAGGTGTGCTGTGGAGGGCCCATCACTTCATCCACAAGATCATATTTCCCCCATCCAGCACTTGACTTTCCAGAGCCACTGACTCAGCTTCCCTCCTGTTGCAGAATGGAGCCTTGGCACCAAGGAGCTGACCAAGGGTCACGAGAGCCTCTTTTTTAGCCAGTGGCCCCAGAGCCGGAAGGACACCTGTGGTGAGGAGGGTGGCAGTAACCCTGTGGGCTCCACGTCCCTGGTTCTGCCAGCCAAGAAGCCCGCCGGGCCAGCTGAGAAGAACCTGCTCTATGAGTTCCTTGGGGCCACCAAGAATCCAAGCGGGCAGCTGAAGCTTCGTGGAAAAGTGGAGGTGGACAGGCTGGAGCTGAAATGTAAGCTGACCCTGCCCAGGGAGAGTCTGTAGATGAAGGGACTTCGGAAACCCTCACAGTCCCGGGAGTGGCTCTGCCATCAAAGGGCAAGTCACTGTCTTTCCTTAGTTCCATAAAGAGGGGGAAAGGGTTTTCTTCCTTGTCGTCTACAGGGAATACAATTGCTAGGGAAACCTAGTTGACTTTCAGGAGTCACACGGGCATTATTGGAGTTCAATTTAAATACAGCCCTGATTTAGCATGTCAGATTGCCTGAGCCAAAGAAAAATCCATGCTTTAAGATTATTTCTATATTGTGATTATTTGTGTTCCAGCTTTTTCTCCCTTGTACGTCTACAACTGTTTTAGTACAACCTTCTTCCCCCACCACAAAAGGAGCTAATAAGGGGATACTGAGGCCTCATCTCTGACTCTTAAACATACGGGGCATATTTTAGAAAGAAAGAATCATATCCTGAAATACCTCAATCAGTTTTTATTCGTTCAGACGAATTTTTGGTCTTACCAAACTGAATGATAGAATATTTAAAAATAATTCTAAACAATGGCTCCAACGTAGATACGACACCTACTCAAGGCCCTCACTATTGCCAAGTACATGTCCTCAGCGGGGGTGCTTTAATACTTTGGTAAGGATGACTTCCAACAGCGTAGCAATTGTTTGTATCAAACAGGATTTTTCTGAAGCACTTGAAAGAACGTAGTTTTGCATGTAGGTGAGACAGGCTGGTTGATTGCATCTCTTGCTAAACTGCCTCCTTACTCGTGAGTGATGAAGAAGAGGTGCATGCTAGACATGGACTAGGATTCTCACCCCTTCCAACTTGGTAAGGTGTGAACTGACTTGTGTTTTCCTAGAGCTCTGAAGAACCTTCTGGGAGCTTTGAAAAGACCTGACCTCTGAGAACACTAACCCTGGCAGCAGTTAATCTAGGGCACCCTGGCCTCTCCCTCCCTCAGTCACAAAACACTCTGCCTCTCCTGTGACTTGCAGTCAACCCGCCTATGACGGGGGCCGACAAGAACAACCTCAAGCACACGGGAAATGTGCTCACCCCGCACTTCACCACCGCCTTGACCTCAGCAGCCCTGAACCAACCGCTCTGGCTCAACCTGAACTATGCACCGCTGCCCGTGTTCACAAACCCCTCCACCTTCCCCCAGTACCAGGTGAGTGAGCAGGCTCTGGGCCCAGCTTTCTGGTGGGGGCTGTCCAGGGAGGAGCTGTGGCTTGCAGGAAGCCTCATTCACCAGGAGCTGTAGACATGTTAGTTAATGTCTTCACTGGGGCCCCATCCAACCAATGGGCAGGTACACGTGCGCAGGCTCACACATGCAAGTGTGTGTTTCTCGTTTTCCTTTGTATGAATTCCAGTCCACTCTGTACTGCATCTTCTAGCGCGGCCTGGCTAGTTCTGGCCTGTGACGTATGTGGGCTCCCAGGAGAGACTGACTGACGACACAGTCCTTGCTTCCCATCTCCTCCTGTGACTTCCTTTACAGTGGGATGGCGTGTGTCCTAGATGGCTTGGGACAGTGCTGGTTTAGGTCTTCTGTCCCAGCATAACTATTCATTGCACTCCCTTTCACTCCCAGGTGTCCTGGTGCAGATGACCTGTTCTGTGGCCATTTTATTTCAATGACAACCCAGCAGTCTTAGTTTCTACCCGCTGAAGTGGCTTGGCGCAGTCTTGGTCATAGCTCATAGCTAAGAGGGGTCGGACACAAAGGGGCAGGGAAAACACTCACAGGGTTGGAAATTTGACTCACACAACCTATTTATTCCAGGAAAATGTAGTTTTCTTTAGTTTGTCTATTTAACTTAATCTCCTGTAAGAGCTGCTACCCACTGGGTAGAGAGAAGAAAAAAATCAAATAAATGTCCATTCTGATTTAAACCATAGTCCAAGCCAAGAACTTAAATAGTCCCTTTAGGTAGTGCTCAGTTCCTCCAGGACAGGTGCTCAGTGTCTAAGATTTCTCGGTCTTCTGTTACCTCCCTGGCCACTTTCCAGAATGGCATGCAACTGTATGGTAGGGCCAGGCCCCTGGGAACCTGCTGTCCCAGCCTGGCCTGGCTGAGTCCAGAGATGGCAAGAGAGAAGCAAATCCATCCTGAAAACTGTCTCTGTGCCTCTCCCATTCCCACTGCCCCTGGGGTCCCAGGGTCATTTCCTTCTCGACAGCAGAGCTGCAGGGCTTTGGCTTAGAGATCCCACAGAGAGGGTGGGTCCTCTCTACTCCATGCTAAGCCCATATGAGCTGGTCCACTGGACTTAGCCCCATTTTGTCTTCGAGTCTTTTTTTTAGGTTTGCTAAAGAGAGTGGCCAGCCTCTTTCTCAAGCCCCGCCTTTAAGACATGGTAAAGAAGCATGATCCATGGGAAAATCCAGGTGCATCCATCCCGTATCCACCATGTGCTCCACATCCTCATTGGTTCACCAAATCCGTCAATGATATTCCTCCACTCTTGCACACTCATTATTCAGCCATTTATCACCTACTCACCGATGTACTCATTTGTATTTATTTCTTTTCTCATTCATTTAAGTAATTCGAAAAAAAAGAAAAATTTGCTTCACGTTGATTATAGGCTGAGCCTCAACGTGGGTGAGAGGATTTCAAGGTGACTAGGAAGCTTGGAGTCTAGTCCGAGTCAGAGAAATCAAAGGCCAGCATGGTGTGCCCCCCACCTGTGAGAGATTTCCTAGTGGCTTGGCAGCAGTTTTGGCTCATTAGCTCCCACTCCCAGGCCTAAGAGGGTTTTATTTCAATGACAACCCAGCAGTCTTAGTTTCTACCGCTGAAGTGGCTTGGCGCAGTCTTGGTCATAGCTCATAGCTAAGAGGGGTCGGACACAAAGGGGCAGGGAAAACACTCACAGGGTTGGAAATTTGACTCACACAACCTATTTATTCCAGGAAAATGTAGTTTTCTTTAGTTTGTCTATTTAACTTAATCTCCTGTAAGAGCTGCTACCCACTGGGTAGAGAGAAGAAAAATCAAATAAATGTCCATTCTGATTTAAACCATAGTCCAAGCCAAGAACTTAAATAGTCCCTTTAGGTAGTGCTCAGTTCCTCCAGGACAGGTGCTCAGTGTCTAAGATTTCTCGGTCTTCTGTTACCTCCCTGGCCACTTTCCAGAATGGCATGCAACTGTATGGTAGGGCCAGGCCCCTGGGAACCTGCTGTCCCAGCCTGGCCTGGCTGAGTCCAGAGATGGCAAAGAGAGAAGCAAATCCATCCTGAAAACTGTCTCTGTGCCTCTCCCATTCCCACTGCCCCTGGGGTCCCAGGGTCATTTCCTTCTCGACAGCAGAGCTGCAGGGCTTTGGCTTAGAGATCCCACAGAGAGGGTGGGTCCTCTCTACTCCATGCTAAGCCCATATGAGCTGGTCCACTGGACTTAGCCCCATTTTGTCTTCGAGTCTTTTTTTTAGGTTTGCTAAAGAGAGTGGCCAGCCTCTTTCTCAAGCCCCGCCTTTAAGACATGGTAAAGAAGCATGATCCATGGGAAAATCCAGGTGCATCCATCCCGTATCCACCATGTGCTCCACATCCTCATTGGTTCACCAAATCCGTCAATGATATTCCTCCACTCTTGCACACTCATTATTCAGCCATTTATCACCTACTCACCGATGTACTCATTTGTATTTATTTCTTTTCTCATTCATTTAAGTAATTCGAAAAAAAAGAAAAATTTGCTTCACGTTGATTATAGGCTGAGCCTCAACGTGGGTGAGAGGATTTCAAGGTGACTAGGAAGCTTGGAGTCTAGTCCGAGTCAGAGAAATCAAAGGCCAGCATGGTGTGCCCCCCACCTGTGAGAGAGAAACCACTACCTAATTTAATTTAGTGTGAATTGATTCACTCTCAAATGCACTCACTCGCGGGCTCAGCATATAAAGCTAATTTGCAATGGCTTTGTGAAGAAGGTATAGTATCTCTGCTATGTTAACTTCTTCTGACCTAACTTTTGGCTTGTGTGAGATTTAGAAGTATTTTTCTAGCGTGAAAGTCCCGTGTCTTCAGAGACGCTAGTGTTTGCTTCACAGGGCCAACTCTGAGCGTCCTGGGCCTCTGGGCAGAAGGACCCTGGCTGGTGGGGCCCCTTGGTCCTACACCACAGTGTAGGCACTGACTGAGCCCAACCACAGTCACCAATCCACGCTGACAGTCCCAGGTGGTAACGATGGACAGTGTAATTTACCTTCTCCTGGACAGTGTAATTTACCTTCTCCCAGCTTCTCATGATACCATCCAGTTTCAAGGCAGCAAACCAAGGGGCCTGATGTGATTTAAAAAAAAAAAAAAAGAAGAAGAAGTCAGGTTTTAGGATTGTCAGACTTGGGTTTAAGAAAACTGTGCTGTTTCCAAGCTGTGTGGCCTCGGGCAAGTTAGCCAAATTCTCTGAGCCCCACTCTCCTCTCCTATGAAATGGCCTCATAGTAATTGCAGCAACAAATACTTGAGTCAATTGTAAGGTTAATTGAATCTATGGAAAGGGCTTTGTAAACTCTCAAGTATGATACAGATATTGGTTTTTATTGTTATTCAGCCCTGATCTTCCTAGAAAACGAGATCAGGGAGGTCTACAGACCTCAGTCATTGGTCCAGCCTCTTTCTCAAGCCGCCTTTAAGACATGGTAAAGAAGCATGATCCATGGGAAAATCCAGGTGCATCCATCCCGTATCCACCATGTGCTCCACATCCTCATTGGTTCACCAAATCCGTCAATGATATTCCTCCACTCTTGCACACTCATTATTCAGCCATTTATCACCTACTCACCGATGTACTCATTTGTATTTATTTCTTTTCTCATTCATTTAAGTAATTCGAAAAAAAAGAAAAATTTGCTTCACGTTGATTATAGGCTGAGCCTCAACGTGGGTGAGAGGATTTCAAGGTGACTAGGAAGCTTGGAGTCTAGTCCGAGTCAGAGAAATCAAAGGCCAGCATGGTGTGCCCCCCACCTGTGAGAGAGAAACCACTACCTAATTTAATTTAGTGTGAATTGATTCACTCTCAAATGCACTCACTCGCGGGCTCAGCATATAAAGCTAATTTGCAATGGCTTTGTGAAGAAGGTATAGTATCTCTGCTATGTTAACTTCTTCTGACCTAACTTTTGGCTTGTGTGAGATTTAGAAGTATTTTTCTAGCGTGAAAGTCCCGTGTCTTCAGAGACGCTAGTGTTTGCTTCACAGGGCCAACTCTGAGCGTCCTGGGCCTCTGGGCAGAAGGACCCTGGCTGGTGGGGCCCCTTGGTCCTACACCACAGTGTAGGCACTGACTGAGCCCAACCACAGTCACCAATCCACGCTGACAGTCCCAGGTGGTAACGATGGACAGTGTAATTTACCTTCTCCTGGACAGTGTAATTTACCTTCTCCCAGCTTCTCATGATACCATCCAGTTTCAAGGCAGCAAACCAAGGGGCCTGATGTGATTTACGTAAAATAAAAAGAAGAAGAAGTCAGGTTTTAGGATTGTCAGACTTGGGTTTAAGAAAACTGTGCTGTTTCCAAGCTGTGTGGCCTCGGGCAAGTTAGCCAAATTCTCTGAGCCCCACTCTCCTCTCCTATGAAATGGCCTCATAGTAATTGCAGCAACAAATACTTGAGTCAATTGTAAGGTTAATTGAATCTATGGAAAGGGCTTTGTAAACTCTCAAGTATGATACAGATATTGGTTTTTATTGTTATTCAGCCCTGATCTTCCTAGAAAACGAGATCAGGGAGGTCTACAGACCTTGAGAAGGCACAGAGGAGAAACAGGGTACAGGCTATCCCAATCTCTTTTCCTGCTTTATGTTAGGAATAAAGATGAGGTCCCAAATCCAGTTGACTCAGAGGTCCACTGTGGACGGATGCAGATCCATGGAAGTCTCAGTCCCCAGCACCCAGGAGCCTCAGAGAATCCTGGGCTGCTTGGCGCAAAGGAACTCTGCTCCCCATTAAGGAGCGAGAGCACATGCGAAGAGGTCGTGACCTCAAGCAAAGAGAAATGGATGTGTGTTTGCCCTTGCTTGTGCTTTTACAGAATTGCAGTTTCAACAACGAGAGATCCCCTCCAAGTCATTCAGCGTTGCTTGTACTGATGAATGTGGCACTGTCTCCCAAAAGCCCACCCCAGGATGGAGCAGGGACGGGAGGCTCACAGATCCTAGGGGTAGCCTTACCCAGGAAGGTGTGGGGAGGCCGGAGGCCCCCAGGAGCTGGCTGGGGAAAGCAGGGCCGAGCACTGACGGGGAGGCCATAAAACAAAAGAGGGGCACTTAGAACATGGCCTTGGAGCCCACTGCGGCCTGGACACAGGCAGGGCAGCCTCATCAGCTGACTTCCCAGTTCAGACCACGTGTCCAGTGTCACAGGGGGGGTCATAGGGGCTAGTGAGGAGGCTGCCCCTGCTCAGGGCTGGGAGATAGGGCAAGCAGATGCACTGGGTTCGAGTGAAGGCATTGGTGGATGTGGAAGAGTCCTGGCCAGAGTCAAGCGCAGGTGCATGGGATAAGAGAGCAAGGGGCCCCTGAGAACGCATATGCTGTTGGAGACTGGGAAGATGGGCTCTGGGAGAGCCAGGGGGCTTCCCCAGGACCCTACATCAGGAATTCGGAGCCCGTGATGAGGAGCCCAGCGGCTCTGAGGAAACCATCAAGGTCAGTGTCAGTCATAGGCACTCTGATGACTGGCTCAGCTGAGTGTATGATGGAGGCAGCATCTGGGGTGTGGCATCTTCTGGAAAATGCATATGATTTGAGGGGGTGCTTTGGGTTCTGAGATGCATCAGGAAGGGGCCAGTCTGCTCTGTATGTGTGTGTGTGTGTGTGTGCGCGCGCACAGGGGCACCTGAGGCCACTCTGGACAGAGTTGTGAATAGAATTTCTACTTCCCATTGGGCTGATGGCGCTGCCAGGCAGCCTCTTCACGTGGTGGGAGCCATTGGGATCGGGGGAGGTGGTGAGATATGGCAGAGTACCTCACCCTAGCAGAGTCCTTACTAGATGCTGAGCCCTTTAGCTGGATGAACTCATTTGCCTTCATGGCAGTCTTCATCAGCTGGTACAGACACTGGTACACACATGGGCAGATAGACCCATGGCAACAGAGACCCAGACGAACTCACCTGGGTTCACAGTTGCGCACTTCTACATAGAAACACATAGCTGCAGACACAAATGGAAGCACACACTTGCCAATGTGTTTAAATAAACATGAAGCAACCTGGCACACCATGCACACAGACATCCTCAGGCATCTTATGCCTTGGGGCAGGAATAAGGTTTGGCGAAGGGCACTTAGGAAAGGGGTATAGACAGCCACAGGGACTCAGTGGTAAAGAATCTGCCTACAATGCAGGAGACCTGGGTTCCTTCCCTGGGTTGGGAATATTCCCTGGAGAAAGGTAAGGCAACCCACTCAAGTATTCTTGCCTGGGGAATCCCATGGACAGAGGAGCCTGATGGACTACAGCCCATGGGGTTGCAAAGAGTTGGACATGATGGAGGGACTAACACACATAGACAGCAATAAAGATAGTCTGGCTGTCTTCACAGACTTTGCAGGCTTAAGCACACATAATTTTAGAGACAAGGGGAAAGAGGCTCAGAGAGGTGAAGTGATCTGCCCAAGATCACACAGCCTCTAAGGAGCAGATCTGGATTTCAAAAGACAGGCAGGTCCCTGAAGCTCGTGTCTTAAATATTCACCCAAAGGTTGTGAATCCTTCTGACCAGGGGCTCCCTGTGTGGTGTGAGGCATGCCAGCTCAATCTGATTCCAGCTGGACCGGGCAGCTGAGGGGTCTGGCCAGCAGTGAGGTGGTCGGCCATGTCTGGAGATCCAGGCAAGGGAGCTGGAAGTTGAATTGAGTGGCTGCCGTCCTCTGGTGGGGAGCCCATCGCCCTACAGCAATGAGCCCCTCCCTTCTCTCCCCAGGGCCTGTACCCTCAGCGGACAGCCAGGATGCCCTACCAGCAAACGATGCACCCCCAGCTGGGGTGTTACTCCCGACAGGTGAGTAGATGGCCTACCCACCTCCACCAAGGCCTTCAGGTCAGAAGGACGTCTATTCCCCTGACTTTGTCCAGCTGGTCACCAGTCCTGCAGACACAGCACTGGAATGAATGTGGACACACACCAGTGCCCCCAGTACTGGCTGGCACTTACAGAGCCCTTCCTGTGTGCCAGGCCCTTCTCTAAGGCCCTTACCTGCAT
Organism: Tragulus kanchil; assembly: GCA_022376925.1. NCBI lineage: Eukaryota > Metazoa > Chordata > Mammalia > Artiodactyla > Tragulidae > Tragulus > Tragulus kanchil. The sequence continues at coordinate 129,582,626 of JAIOJX010000032.1, read as the reverse complement.
TTACTTGATTCTCAGAACCACCCTGTGAGGTAGGTTAGAGATGAGGAAACTGAGGCACAGCGAGATGAAATAATTTGTCCAGGCTTGTGAACCTCACGTGTAAGGTAGCCTTTGCCATGGCAACAAATAGCCTCAATATCTCAGAGACTTTAAGAAATACAACGTCTAATTTTCACCCAGAGGTTTACAGGTGGACTGGGCGGGTCTGGGGTTGAGTTCAAGCCTTTTTCAAGCGTCCCCTTCTGAGCCCAGGCTGAAGATCCAGTCGTTTTTCTCCTGCCATGCTGGATGTGGGGAGTGCACGAGGCCTGCGTGGAGACACCGAGTGCCTCTGTGAGGCGAGGCTCAGAGCTGGGATGGGCTCATGTATGCCCACCTTCCACAGGCCAGAGACCACACGGCCTGGCCCAGCCTCAGTGGGGCTGGGAGTCATAGCCCTCCCATATTGTTTTGTCAGTTAAAATACGAGACATTTAGTTAAACTGTGAAAATGCGAGGCTTCCCGAGCCCCGGGAAGTCAGTATATTCCAAAAGACAGGCAGGTCCCTGAAGCTCGTGTCTTAAATATTCACCCAAAGGTTGTGAATCCTTCTGACCAGGGGCTCCTGTGTGGTGTGAGGCATGCCAGCTCAATCTGATTCCAGCTGGACCGGGCAGCTGAGGGGTCTGGCCAGCAGTGAGGTGGTCGGCCATGTCTGGAGATCCAGGCAAGGGAGCTGGAAGTTGAATTGAGTGGCTGCCGTCCTCTGGTGGGGAGCCCATCGCCCTACAGCAATGAGCCCCTCCCTTCTCTCCCCAGGGCCTGTACCCTCAGCGGACAGCCAGGATGCCCTACCAGCAAACGATGCACCCCCAGCTGGGGTGTTACTCCCGACAGGTGAGTAGATGGCCTACCCACCTCCACCAAGGCCTTCAGGTCAGAAGGACGTCTATTCCCCTGACTTTGTCCAGCTGGTCACCAGTCCTGCAGACACAGCACTGGAATGAATGTGGACACACACCAGTGCCCCCAGTACTGGCTGGCACTTACAGAGCCCTTCCTGTGTGCCAGGCCCTTCTCTAAGGCCCTTACCTGCATTTACTTGATTCTCAGAACCACCCTGTGAGGTAGGTTAGAGATGAGGAAACTGAGGCACAGCGAGATGAAATAATTTGTCCAGGCTTGTGAACCTCACGTGTAAGGTAGCCTTTGCCATGGCAACAAATAGCCTCAATATCTCAGAGACTTTAAGAAATACAACGTCTAATTTTCACCCAGAGGTTTACAGGTGGACTGGGCGGGTCTGGGGTTGAGTTCAAGCCTTTTTCAAGCGTCCCCTTCTGAGCCCAGGCTGAAGATCCAGTCGTTTTTCTCCTGCCATGCTGGATGTGGGGAGTGCACGAGGCCTGCGTGGAGACACCGAGTGCCTCTGTGAGGCGAGGCTCAGAGCTGGGATGGGCTCATGTATGCCCACCTTCCACAGGCCAGAGACCACACGGCCTGGCCCAGCCTCAGTGGGGCTGGGAGTCATAGCCCTCCCATATTGTTTTGTCAGTTAAAATACGAGACATTTAGTTAAACTTGAATTAAAGTAAACAGTGACTAAAATTTTAGTAGAGCTATGTCCCAACACTGCATGGCCCATACTTACATTTTAAAAAAAATTAACTGGGTGTTTTATATTTTTGTTGGCTGAATTTGCATCCCCTACTCCCATGGATAGGCAAGGGGTCAACATTTCCTTGACACTAACATTCTGGCATATTGGGGTTTGACCTTTAGCTGAGTGACTTCAGGGCCCATGTTCCCAATAACTATGACTTTGCTGCTTCTTGTACATAGATATGTAAACATACAGTATCAAAATAAAGCAGCAAATGGACTTCCCTAGCAGTCCAGTGGTGAAGGCTTTGCTTTTCCATGCAGGGGTTGTGGGTTCAATTCCTGTTTGGGAGCTAAGATCGCCCATGCCTTATGACCAAACACCCAAAACATAAAATAGAAACAATATTGTGACAAATTCAATAAAGATTTTAAAGATGGTCCACATTGGGTTATTGCATAGCCCCTGCATAAGTTCCTTAGTCTTACAGCACCCAAAAAGATCTTAAGAAGATCAAGGAGCAGAGACGAAAATACAGACACACACCCAGACATAAATAAAGCTGTGGTTATGTACATGCCGCCATACTGGTGGTGTGTGGGCCCGAGCTCACACGAAACACAAGACAGCCCTTTCGGAGATTCTGAGTATCTTGGATCAGGGCTAGGGTGTGAGGAGAGGAGCTGAGAACAGGCTGCCTTCTCCGGCTGACCTTGGACACCTCCCCCAACACAAAGGTGGACAGACCCCACACTCAAACCCATAGACTCCTCTGCCTCTCCTCTCTCCCCAGGTAGCCCTACCCTTTCTCTGCAAACTGCCCCTCTGACCTGAAGGATGCAAGAATGTTCTAGAAAGTAGAGAAGGGACGATGAGTACAGGTCATTTATTACGTGGGCCAGGATGGCTCTTTCCGCAGCAGGAGCTTTGCAGCCTGAGATGAAGCTGAGGTGAGGCAGTCAGGCTCTCGGCTTCCCAGTCTCGCCCCCTCCGCCCCACGACCAGCAATTTCATCAGCCCTCCCATATTGTTTTGTCAGTTAAAATACGAGACATTTAGTTAAACTTGAATTAAAGTAAACAGTGACTAAAATTTTAGTAGAGCTATGTCCCAACACTGCATGGCCCATACTTACATTTTAAAAAATTAACTGGGTGTTTTATATTTTTGTTGGCTGAATTTGCATCCCCTACTCCCATGGATAGGCAAGGGGTCAACATTTCCTTGACACTAACATTCTGGCATATTGGGGTTTGACCTTTAGCTGAGTGACTTCAGGGCCCATGTTCCCAATAACTATGACTTTGCTGCTTCTTGTACATAGATATGTAAACATACAGTATCAAAATAAAGCAGCAAATGGACTTCCCTAGCAGTCCAGTGGTGAAGGCTTTGCTTTTCCATGCAGGGGTTGTGGGTTCAATTCCTGTTTGGGAGCTAAGATCGCCCATGCCTTATGACCAAACACCCAAAACATAAAATAGAAACAATATTGTGACAAATTCAATAAAGATTTTAAAGATGGTCCACATTGGGTTATTGCATAGCCCCTGCATAAGTTCCCTTAGTCTTACAGCACCCAAAAAGATCTTAAGAAGATCAAGGAGCAGAGACGAAAATACAGACACACACCCAGACATAAATAAAGCTGTGGTTATGTACATGCCGCCATACTGGTGGTGTGTGGGCCCGAGCTCACACGAAACACAAGACAGCCCTTTCGGAGATTCTGAGTATCTTGGATCAGGGCTAGGGTGTGAGGAGAGGAGCTGAGAACAGGCTGCCTTCTCCGGCTGACCTTGGACACCTCCCCCAACACAAAGGTGGACAGACCCCACACTCAAACCCATAGACTCCTCTGCCTCTCCTCTCTCCCCAGGTAGCCCTACCCTTTCTCTGCAAACTGCCCCTCTGACCTGAAGGATGCAAGAATGTTCTAGAAAGTAGAGAAGGGACGATGAGTACAGGTCATTTATTACGTGGGCCAGGATGGCTCTTTCCGCAGCAGGAGCTTTGCAGCCTGAGATGAAGCTGAGGTGAGGCAGTCAGGCTCTCGGCTTCCCAGTCTCGCCCCCTCCGCCCCACGACCAGCAATTTCATCCACCTAGATCCAAGACGGATGCTTTTAGACAGAGCTATGTATGTGCATATATTTGACACAGGAATGTAAAAACCTGGTACAAGATTTTAAACACCTTAGAGGCAATCACTGTGACTGGTTTCTTAGGTGTCCTTCCCGTGATGTCTATTTATACGAGCAATTTTATACGAATGTGGCACTGTACTATCATTGCTCTTGTCAGCAAAAAGCACATCTTGGCGATGGCTCCAGAGCCCTATGCACAGCTCTGTTTTATGGTTTTTTTATCAGTGCCCTGTGGTTAGGGTGCCATCTCGAGTAAAGCTTGGTAAGCTCTAGGACCTGCAACTTCTTTTTCATGTCTGTTTCTTCCCAGGTCTGGGTCTAGGACCCCCACGCCCTTCACTGTCCAAACTGGGGTTTATTTTTTTTCCTGCCACACTGACCCCTTGGGGGCCTGTCCTAGGAGTTACTTTTCTGGGTTCTCTCTGTAAGCTCTTGGCACTTTATGACTTTCAGCTCATTCTCTTGGGGGTTTGGTGCCCATTTCCAGTCTCACCAGTCCTACCTGTCCACCTGGGGAAAGATGGGGAAGATCAGGAAGGAGGGGCTTAGGCCCCAGAAGGAGCAAGCTCAGTGGTAGAGCCCAGGGCCATTGGGCTCTGAGCTCACCCCACTGGGATTCTAACTCTTGTAACACTAAGCAAGTTACTTAACTTCTCTGAGCTTCAGTTTCTTCATCTCTAAAGTGGAGATCCTAGTAGAAGGCAGAAGGAGAAGGGGATGACAGAGGACAAGATGGTTGGATGGCATCACCAACGCAATGGACATGAGTTTGAGCAAGCTCTTGGAGATGGTGAAGGACAGGGCAGCTTCATCATGCCTCAGTCCACGGGGTCGCAATGAGTCGGACATGACTGAGCGACTGAACTGAACTGAATGATCCTACCCGATAGGGCTGTTTGGAGTTTAAATAAAGAGAATCCACATGAAGGGCCTGGCGTACCCTTATTATCACTTAATAAGCACTAGCCTTTGTCAGCTGAGCAGCTGAGCAGCTTGGACCCCTCTTGCTGTTAAAGTGGAAATCCAGGAATCTCCCCAGTTTTGACCAGAATGCACAGGAAGATGGATGTCAGCTCCACATAAGAAATTTGGAGAAACAGACTTAGAGAACAGGCCTATGGTCCTTGAGGGGAGGGAAGATCAGACGAGAGGTATTGGAAAGAGCAACAAGGAAACCTACACTATCATATGTAATAGAGATAATCACGGTGATTAAGCTGTAAGACTAAGGGAACCTCCATGGGGACAAAGCATCAACCTGGGGCAGAGGGGGTGGATGGGAAGGGGGAAAAGGGAGGGAGGGCTCAAGGGAGAGGGGTCAGGGATATACCTATGACTGTTTGGGGATTATGTATACTTGTAAACAAGAAAACTCTGTAAAACATATAACAATATGCTATACACCTGCAACTTCTTTTTCATGTCTGTTTCTTCCCAGGTTGGGTCTAGCCCCCTTCCTGGTTTTTTCTCACACTGACCCCTTGGGGGCCTGTCCTAGGAGTTACTTTTCTGGGTTCTCTCTGTAAGCTCTTGGCACTTTATGACTTTCAGCTCATTCTCTTGGGGGTTTGGTGCCCATTTCCAGTCTCACCAGTCCTACCTGTCCACCTGGGGAAAGATGGGGAAGATCAGGAAGGAGGGGCTTAGGCCCCAGAAGGAGCAAGCTCAGTGGTAGAGCCCAGGGCCATTGGGCTCTGAGCTCACCCCACTGGGATTCTAACTCTTGTAACACTAAGCAAGTTACTTAACTTCTCTGAGCTTCAGTTTCTTCATCTCTAAAGTGGAGATCCTAGTAGAAGGCAGAAGGAGAAGGGGATGACAGAGGACAAGATGGTTGGATGGCATCACCAACGCAATGGACATGAGTTTGAGCAAGCTCTTGGAGATGGTGAAGGACAGGGCAGCTTCATCATGCCTCAGTCCACGGGGTCGCAATGAGTCGGACATGACTGAGCGACTGAACTGAACTGAATGATCCTACCCGATAGGGCTGTTTGGAGTTTAAATAAAGAGAATCCACATGAAGGGCCTGGCGTACCCTTATTATCACTTAATAAGCACTAGCCTTTGTCAGCTGAGCAGCTGAGCAGCTTGGACCCCTCTTGCTGTTAAAGTGGAAATCCAGGAATCTCCCCAGTTTTGACCAGAATGCACAGGAAGATGGATGTCAGCTCCACATAAGAAATTTGGAGAAACAGACTTAGAGAACAGGCCTATGGTCCTTGAGGGGAGGGAAGATCAGACGAGAGGTATTGGAAAGAGCAACAAGGAAACCTACACTATCATATGTAATAGAGATAATCACGGTGATTAAGCTGTAAGACTAAGGGAACCTCCATGGGGACAAAGCATCAACCTGGGGCAGAGGGGGTGGATGGGAAGGGGGAAAAGGGAGGGAGGGCTCAAGGGAGAGGGGTCAGGGATATACCTATGACTGTTTGGGGATTATGTATACTTGTAAACAAGAAAACTCTGTAAAAACATATAACAATAACTATGCTATACACCTGAAGCTAATGCAACATTGTAAAACAAATATACCCCAATAAAAAAAGAAAGCAAAAGAAAAAAAAGAGAGAGATTTGGAGCTGTCAGTAGTAGAATGCAGTGCTCATGGAGTAATGAGCTCCCCATCATTTTAGGTATTCAAGTGGACACTTGGTCTTCTCATTCCTCCCTCCTGCTCCTCTTTCTTTCTTTCTTTGCTTGTTTCACTTATTTGCTTCACGTATGTTTACTGAGCAGTTGCTATGTGACAGGTACAGTCTTAGGGCTGAGGATAAATCAGTAAATATGATAGATGGGGCCCCTAGTTCATTAGGAGGAAGACAGTGGGAGCCTTGCTTCTTAAGGTCTGATCCAGGTGGTCTCAGAAACCTGGTGAGCTCCCGCTTTTCTCTAGGGTTTGAGATGAATCCCATTCCCCCCGTTGGCTTTTTGCTGCACTCACACTGTCCATACTGTAGCCAGATGTGGTTATTTACACTGAAATCAACTAAAATTAAGTGAAATCTAAAATTCAGTCCCTCGAGCCCCGTTTCAAGTGCCCAGTAGCCACACTTGTGCCTGGGTCTGCACCATCCAGCATACTGGGTGGTGCAGACCCAGAAGGTTTCCATCATCCATCACAGGAGTTTCCACTGAGCAGGGCTGTCTCAGCCTCGGGGTCTACTGAGATCCTGAGCTACAAGCCAGGAATATATACATCTCAACAGTGTTGACTTAGATTGTAAATGACAACGAACTAGGGGCTCTTGAGACGTTAATAACCAGGGGAAAGGTAGGGGATAGGGAAGAGAAATAATAATGGAAATAACATTCATTTGCTATTTAATGTGTGCTAATCTCTCTGCTTACATCAACTGACTCAGTCCCCATACAGTGGACAGTGTTTGTCCATTTTATGGATCAGGAAACTGAGGCTCAGATAAATGAAATAGCTTGCTGGTCTGCCATAAAGAAGCAGAGCCCCGTTCTTTTTCCAGTCCAGCACATTGTCTTCTGTGTACCCCACAGTGACTGAGGGGCATAGGACCAAGGAGTGGGAGCTAGGGTTAGGGTCAGGGCTGGAGAACCGTGAGGCTTAGTGGCGGCGGACCCAGTTGTTCTCTCCTCTCTGCCCTCCAGGTGATGCCCTACAACCTGCAGCAGATGGGACAGCAGATTTTCCGCTCTTCCTCCACCCCGCTGCTGAACTACATCCCCTTTGTCCAACCCAACTACCCATACCCTCAGCGGGCACCTCAGAAGCTGGCCGGAAATCCCCGTGACCCTACCCCCATGGCAGGAGACGGGCCACAGTACCTCTTCCCCCCGGCATATGGGTGAGTCTTCAGCCCACACTGGAAGCCTGACTCGCATCCCAAAATCTGCTGGAGAGGGGAGGTGGGCGCGCGGAGCCTCGCTGGTGCTTGTGTTTCCTGGTTGTGAGAAGGGGAGACCCCATGCTTGTGTTCGGAGGCTGTGTGTGTCCTGGATGATCCTGGTGCGGAGCTGAGCCTGGTGGGCCCCTTTGGTAGGCCCAGTTTAGGTCTGGGGTCCTCACCCTGGTGAGCTGCCTCACAGAAAGGCAGCTGTATATCAGTAGTGGAGGGACATACTGCCCATAGCAGGCGACAGGTGGTGGAACTGGACCCATAGATATGCCTTTTCCCACTTTGCCTGGCGTCCAGCAGGCCACAGCCAGGTAATCTGCTTACCACTTACCACATCCTGACCCTCTTGCCAGGCTAATGTCTCCAACAGCCCAGTGAGTTCGCAGTCGGCCCTGAGGAAGCGTGGCTTATCGGGCTGTTCACACTTCCCCCAAACTACCCCAAACACCAGAGGAGAGCACAAACCCTTCTCCTAAGAAATCTGTGTTTTATTTATTTGCTTTTTTTTTTTTTGATTTTGTTTTTCCTTGGCCACTTCTATTGGTCTTTCATTTATCCATTTTCATCCATCTTTGTTCTCTGGCCTGTGTGGGCCTCCCATCGCGGTGACCTCTCTCATTGCAGAGCATGGGCTCTGGGCGCATGCACTCCAGAGTGCTGACTTGGTAGTTGGACACATCGGTCCAGTTGCCCTGTGGTACGTGGGATCTTCCCAGGCCAGGGATTGAACTGGTGCCCCTTGCACTGAAAGGCGGTGTCCTTACCCACTGGACCACCAAGGAAGCCAGATTGTTTTTAATTGAAGGATAATAGCACTACAGATTTTGTTGTTTACTGCCAAGCATCAACCTGAATCAGCCATAGGTAAACCTATGTTCCCTCCCTCTTGAGCTTCCTTCCCCAACCCACCCCTCTAGGTTGTTACAGAGCCCCTGTTTGAATCCCTGAGTCTTACAGCAAATTCCCATTGGTTATCTCTTTTACATATGGTAATGTAGGTTTACATGTTACTCTTTCCATACATCTCACCCACTCCTCCCTACCCCTAATGTCCATAACTCTGTTCTCTATGTCTGTTTCTCCATTGCTGCCCTGCATATAAATTCATCAATACCATCTTTCTAGATTCCATATGTATGTGTTAGTGTACAATATTTATCTTTCTCTTTCTGACTTACTGTTTGTGTTCCTTTTTTAAAAGGCTGTGTGTGTCCTGGATGATCCTGGTGCGGAGCTGAGCCTGGTGGGCCCTTTGGTAGGCCCAGTTTAGGTCTGGGGTCCTCACCTGGTGAGCTGCCTCACAGAAAGGCAGCTGTATATCAGTAGTGGAGGGACATACTGCCCATAGCAGGCGACAGGTGGTGGAACTGGACCCATAGATATGCCTTTTCCCACTTTGCCTGGCGTCCAGCAGGCCACAGCCAGGTAATCTGCTTACCACTTACCACATCCTGACCCTCTTGCCAGGCTAATGTCTCCAACAGCCCAGTGAGTTCGCAGTCGGCCCTGAGGAAGCGTGGCTTATCGGGCTGTTCACACTTCCCCCAAACTACCCCAAACACCAGAGGAGAGCACAAACCCTTCTCCTAAGAAATCTGTGTTTTATTTATTTGCTTTTTTTTTTTTTGATTTTGTTTTTCCTTGGCCACTTCTATTGGTCTTTCATTTATCCATTTTCATCCATCTTTGTTCTCTGGCCTGTGTGGGCCTCCCATTGCAGTGGCCTCTCTCATTGCAGAGCATGGGCTCTGGGCGCATGCACTCCAGAGTGCTGACTTGGTAGTTGGACACATCGGTCCAGTTGCCCTGTGGTACGTGGGATCTTCCCAGGCCAGGGATTGAACTGGTGCCCCTTGCACTGAAAGGCGGTGTCCTTACCCACTGGACCACCAAGGAAGCCAGATTGTTTTTAATTGAAGGATAATAGCACTACAGATTTTGTTGTTTACTGCCAAGCATCAACCTGAATCAGCCATAGGTAAACCTATGTTCCCTCCCTCTTGAGCTTCCTTCCCCAACCCACCCCTCTAGGTTGTTACAGAGCCCCTGTTTGAATCCCTGAGTCTTACAGCAAATTCCCATTGGTTATCTCTTTTACATATGGTAATGTAGGTTTACATGTTACTCTTTCCATACATCTCACCCACTCCTCCCTCCCCACAATGTCCATAAGTCTGTTCTCTGTGTCTGTTTCTCCATTGCTGCCCTGCATATAAATTCATCAGTACCATCTTTCTAAATTCCACATATATGTGTTAGTATACAATATTTATCTTCCTCTTTCTGACTTACTGTTTGTTCTTTTAATACGACACACAGCCACTCATTCCCACCCACAGAACCTCCACTAGGGATACTCTGTGAGGCAGGTGGTGCTGGGTCAATCCTGAGAATTCGAGTGTCCTGGGTGCCCTGCCCCCCCGGGAGTTAGGCTCCAGTGTGAGAACTTCCCTTTACAGGATTAGAGCCAGCCTGACAAGGATTCCCTTCCTCCCTGTCACAGCCCCTCACTGTAATGTCAGTGGGTGCCCTGGTCTCTGACCCTTTTCATCAGTGTTTCCCCCGAATATCTTGTTATAGAGGATAAAAGCTGGAAAGAGGTTTCCATAGTCAGATCTATTTGGGAAAAGAAAGGTAGAAACAAAGATAAAAAAGTTTCTCAACTGTTGGGATTCACAGATCATTTAATTTACTAGGGAGCATGGAGAACATTCAAGAAGGTGATGGTCAGTAGAGTCATTATAGCATAAAACCCATGACCATAAGCTCTTATGTCTTTTTTTCTCTTATTCTTTTCTTCCTTCCACTCCCTTCCTCCCTCCCTCCTCTCCTCTCCTTCCTTCTCTACATCCCTTCCTTCCTCCCTCCCCCTCCTTGCTCCCTTCCCCCTTTCTCACAGAGCATGCATATCACAGTGTGTTCCACCAACACATCTGGGAAAGCACTGTTGTTGGTTGACACACATAGTTACGATGAACTTAGCCTATGGGGCTCCATGGATAAATTGAACATGGTTCGTTCCTGCAGAGATGAGTGGATGAGAAAGAGGCACAACGATGTTAGTGCTGTTACAAAGTGAAAGCCATCTAAGTGGCCCGAGGACAGAGGGAAAGTCCCGCTAGGTGGGCAGTGAGGGCTGTGGGATGGGGGTGTCCAGGGAGCAGCGACCTGGGGAGTCAGGCCCTCGGTGGGAGGATGCATGGCAGACTTGGGGCCTGGGAAAGAAAGGCGTCTGGCGGAGGTACTAGATTTACCACAATGAGGTGGAAGATAGGAAAGGGGAGGCCAGGCTTGGATTATTAAAGACTCTGACTGGTAAGTCTAGGGATCCGCAGTAGAGCTGTGAACTAGAGTGAATTGATGGGCTGGAGGGAAAAGAAATGGGAGGGAAGAGAGGTGACTGCAGGGTCTGTAAGAGGGGTGAGCATACATGATGAGCCTGCAGAGGGAGGACAGCCCCCTGCAGGCCGGCAGACACCCCCTTCCCCGCTGTGACTCTGGGTTGGGGAAAAGAGACTCACTGCAGAACCGGCTGTGCTGAGAGGCGATGGGGAAGCCCTGGTGGGGAGCAGTAAGAGGGAGGGTGGAGCCCTGGTCTCTGGCTGTCCTCAGGAGACCAAACCGAGGAAGGAGCAGCCTTAGATGTGGGGCAGGAGCCTGGGACCAGCTGGGCAAGGGAGGAGAGCGTGGGGAGGAGTGGCTGGAGGGGCAGCCTGAGAGGTTGGTTGGAAAGACCGGGAACGTGGGGTCGGAAAAACCAAGGCGAGGAGTGCAGGCCCGCACCCCCAAAGGGATGACTCATTCGTTCAGAACGTGTCTGCTGCATCCTCTGCGTGCCTGGCTGTTTCTAGGCACGGGCTACTGGAGGGAACAAGACAGCGGGCTGCCTTCTGTCGTCCCAGGAGAATCAGTAGACAATGCAGAAATAAACAACATCATACCTGTCAGGGGTAGGGAAAAGGGGGAGATCCAGACAAAACGAGAGAATGAACCATGTGTATATATAAGTGATGAGCACTCTGCAGAAAGGATGGCAAGTCCAGGGGCTCTGAGGTGGGATGTGCAGCTGGAGCCCAACAGGTGGAGAGAGAGAGCGGGGAGTTGAAATCAGGCACAGACTAGAGAGAGCCCGGGAGGCGAGGTGAGAAAGAGACGTACACAGCCAGGAACGTTCTAACTCTCTGCCGAGGAAGATGACACGGGCCAGTGTACAAAGAGTGGGCTCTAGAGTAAGAGGTGATGAAGGGGACCAGGCTGGGGGCCTTTAGAGCTGCCCAAGCAAAAGGTGCTGTTGGCGTAGACAAGGCAGTGACCATGGAAAGGAGACGAGAAAAGTCTGGAGCGTTTATTTTCTTGGTAGAATTGATGACCCTTGTGGCTGGACGTGGAATGAGGAAAAGAGAGGAGTTCAGTGTGATTCCTAGTTGTTTTTTCTTTTTTTTAACTGCTATTTTATTTAGTCTATTTTTTAATTGGTGGAAAATTACTTTACAATTTTGTGTTGGTTTCTGCCGTACAACAATGTGAATCAGTCATAATTACGTGTGTGTGTGTTTGTGGGTGTGTGTGTGTGTGTATCCTTTCCCTCCTGAACCATCCTCTCCTCCCCTCATCCCATCTCTCTAGGTCATCACAGAGTACCAGGCTGGGCTCCCTGTGTTATTTAGCAAATTCCCACTCTTTGTTTCACACAGGATAGCGAGAAAGCAGCCTGGATTCCTAGGCTTTTGACTTGAGTGTCTGGATAAGTGGCAATACCAATGTCCTGATTGTTGAGAGCACAGGCCCCTTGATCAGGAGTTTGGTTATGCATGTGTGAAAAAAATTTTAGTCATTTTATTTATTTATTTTTGACTATGCTGGGTCTTCTGGCTATATTGGCTTTTCCCTTAGTTGTGGCGAGCAGGGCTACTCTCTAGTTGTGGTGCACGGGCTTCTCATCGTGGTGGCTTCCCTTGGTGCAGAGCACAGACTCCAGGTGTGCAAGCTTCAGTAGTTGCGGTTCCTGGACTCTAGAGCATGGGCTCCACCGCTGTGGCCCGTTGTGGTGTGGCTTAGTTGCTCTGCACCATATGGCTCCACCGGGCCACCAGGGAAGCCCTGCATACGTGAAATTCGAGATGCCCATTGGACACATGAGTGGAGCTGTCGAGAGGCAGGTAGATATCAGAGTCTGAGGCTCAGGGGAGCGATGGTGGCTGATACTATAAATGTGTGGAGCATTTGCATATAAATGATATTTAAAGGAATGAGATGGGACAAGATCCCCTGGGAGCACTTTTGCATAGAAATGAGAAGAGGCCCAAGGACTGGACCCTGGACCTGCAACATGTAGAGGGGTTGTGGAGATGGGGAGGCACCAGCGAAGGATCTAAGAGGTGGGAGGAAAGCAGGAGAGAGTGGAGCGCAGTGAGCCAGGGGAAGGGAGGGAGGGATGGCAGTATGTCAAGAAAACCTGGGCACCGTAGGGTGGAGCTTACAAGGCCCTGGGCGCAGGGATGGTGCTGGGGGTACCAGTCATGCTGGGTGGAACAAGGTCTGGGAGAGACTGCCCTGGCCAGGGAGGGGTACAAAGGCCTAGGTGGAGAGAGTTTCATTTGGGAGACAAGGAGAATCAGTGCTTCCCCTGAATCAGGAGCAAAGAAGAGAACCAAAAGTCTGAACTATATGAGATGTGAGAGGAAGGAGCAGGTGGCCTCCGTGTTCTCAGGGAAGGAGGAGGGGAGCCCTCACTGCCCCCTGTCAAGTCTATTTGCATACATCCATCAGTGCAGCATCACCATACAATGTATCTTTCAAGGAATATTAAGTTTGAGCATTAAGAAGAATACAATTAATTACACTGGGAATACCAGTGTAGAAACTGTCCTAGGCAAACTAAGACCGTTCACCATGCTCGAGAGGTAATTCAAGCTCCTCGTCTTCCTCCAGGAAGCCTTCCTGGATAACTATGGTCCACAGGGCTTATCCCTCTTCCTGGTTCTCAAGGGTGCATCCTGTCCAGACCACGCCCTTGACAGCTGATGTCACCAGAATTTCTCCACCTGAAGGGCTCAGATGCATGGGGCGTGGCAACAGATATGAGGTGTGTTTAACTAATTTAGTGCCAGTAATTACTAAATACCCAAGCACGGATTATAGCCTTTATTTTATACATCTGAGTGGAATTCAGAGTAAGCTTATAATAGCATCACTTTCAATCATTTCTTTCTGAATACAATTTTTGAAAAAGAGAAAAAGAGGTGGGGTTACCACTGACATGAATTGCTGACCTGGCTCTTCCTCGTGCCAGGTCCTGGACTGGGTGCTGAGTGTACAATGGTGGACAGTTCAGACGGTGTCCCTGCTCGCAGAAAATTGATTTTAGTGAGAAGGGACACGAGCAACTGAAAGCCTCAGTTGTCCGCAGCTGCTTACAGCGAGTGACGGATACCGATACCAGCTGAGGCATTACAAATTAGTGCGCTGGTTTGTTCCCATCGCTTCTTCCCTCCTCTGCCCTCCCCATTTTTTGTTTTATCAAGCGAAGGATCTAAGAGGTGGGAGGAAAGCAGGAGAGAGTGGACCCAAGAGGAAGGAGGAGGGATGGCAGTATGTCAAGAAAACCTGGGCACCGTAGGGTGGAGCTTACAAGGCCCTGGGCGCAGGGATGGTGCTGGGGGTACCAGTCATGCTGGGTGGAACAAGGTCTGGGAGAGACTGCCCTGGCCAGGGAGGGGTACAAAGGCCTAGGTGGAGAGAGTTTCATTTGGGAGACAAGGAGAATCAGTGCTTCCCCTGAATCAGGAGCAAAGAAGAGAACCAAAAGTCTGAACTATATGAGATGTGAGAGGAAGGAGCAGGTGGCCTCCGTGTTCTCAGGGAAGGAGGAGGGGAGCCCTCACTGCCCCCTGTCAAGTCTATTTGCATACATCCATCAGTGCAGCATCACCATACAATGTATCTTTCAAGGAATATTAAGTTTGAGCATTAAGAAGAATACAATTAATTACACTGGGAATACCAGTGTAGAAACTGTCCTAGGCAAACTAAGACCGTTCACCATGCTCGAGAGGTAATTCAAGCTCCTCGTCTTCCTCCAGGAAGCCTTCCTGGATAACTATGGTCCACAGGGCTTATCCCTCTTCCTGGTTCTCAAGGGTGCATCCTGTCCAGACCACGCCCTTGACAGCTGATGTCACCAGAATTTCTCCACCTGAAGGGCTCAGATGCATGGGGCGTGGCAACAGATATGAGGTGTGTTTAACTAATTTAGTGCCAGTAATTACTAAATACCCAAGCACGGATTATAGCCTTTATTTTATACATCTGAGTGGAATTCAGAGTAAGCTTATAATAGCATCACTTTCAATCATTTCTTTCTGAATACAATTTTTGAAAAAGAGAAAAAGAGGTGGGGTTACCACTGACATGAATTGCTGACCTGGCTCTTCCTCGTGCCAGGTCCTGGACTGGGTGCTGAGTGTACAATGGTGGACAGTTCAGACGGTGTCCCTGCTCGCAGAAAATTGATTTTAGTGAGAAGGGACACGAGCAACTGAAAGCCTCAGTTGTCCGCAGCTGCTTACAGCGAGTGACGGATACCGATACCAGCTGAGGCATTACAAATTAGTGCGCTGGTTTGTTCCCATCGCTTCTTCCCTCCTCTGCCCCCTCCCCCATTTTTTGTTTTATCAATTCACGGAAGGGCTCCATGAACGTGAGCATCTTCTGTAATATGCATCCGCCCAGCTGAAAAGCGACTGAGAATCCCTGGATTAGACTAAATCTAGCCATTTGCTCTGCTGTGATTTGTCTTGAGCTCTGTTCCATTCATTCAAAGTATCCTAGCAGATGGGGAAAGAAATTGCAATAGGATGCCAGAAGTGTGAGTAAATGATTCCATCTGGAGAGGTCAGTGAAGGCTTCACAGAGGAGACGGCTTTTGAACTCTCCTTTGAAGTATGAGTAGCAGCGTGCCGGGGAGAAAAGGCAGAAGGGTGTGTATTTCTGCTCTTGGAGGCAAGGCTTAGGTCTTCTCCACTTTTCCTACCCTGAGGGTCTAGCAAAGCTGTGAGCAGTCAAGGGTGTCTCCGTCCTTCCTTGCCAGATTGGAAAGGAAGGTCTTGCCAGATTGAAAGGGAGGGTCTGACTGAGCTGGGTGCTGAGAAGGGGACCAGGAGCCCTGGGGTGGTCCAGACTCTGAGATCTCCCTGGGACATGGCTCTGAATCCTCTGATGTTGGGAAATTTCCTGAGGGACATGCAAGTCCTCTAAGGCAGGCAGAGGGGTTACAGGCCCACAGGTAAGGTGCTCCAATCCAGAGAGGCTCCCTAGTCTGTGGTCCTGGACATGGAGAGAGCAGAGGCTGGGTGGAGAGAGTCCCTACAGTCTACCAGGGCCTTCCTGACCTACAGAAGTGGCAGAAGAAACTCTTTATTATCTTCCAATAATATCATTTCAATATTTTATTTTCCCAGGGCCAAAGATTTTTCTATTATTGCTAAAGCTTTCAGCTTCCAAGCCTGTCACAATCTTCCCAGTCTTTGACAGCCCCCAAATTAACATATTACTTTCCCTAATACCTTCACTGACATCAGGAATTACATCACAATGTCTTTTTTCTTTTTAAATTAAAAAAAATGTGTTTGGCTGCACTGGGTCTTAGTTGTGGCACATAGGCAGAATCTTCACGGCCGCATAAGAACTCTTCGCTGCAGCACATGGGATCTAGCTCCCTGACCAGGGATCGAACCCAGGTCCCTTCAGTGGGAGTATGGAGTCTTAACAACTGGACCACCAGGGAAGTCCCATCATGATGTCCTTTTCTTTCTTCTCAGGTTCAACTCGACCTCCAGTGGACCCTTGATGAACAGCCCCTATTTCTCCTCCAGTGGGAATGGCATAAACTTTTAGATCTCCTTCTTACCTCCCTCCTCCCATCTTAGGCCTTCGAGCCGAGCTGAGGGCTCTGGAATTCCGGATTCTGAAACAGCTTGGTATGAAGTTTGGAACGTCAAGGTTATGACTAGGTCACAGATAGAAAACAGCAAGACCAGACGCATCTATGGACCAGCACTCACACACACACCTCCTGCCCTCCTGCACGGTGCAGACCACTCCCCTCTCCCCAGGATTCATACACACTTGCTCATCCACATATGCGTCTGTATTTAGCTAACATGAGTGATTTTTGTTTTTGTTGTTGTTGGTAAAATAGAAGTAAGACTCAATTTTAGAACGTTTGTATTTCCTGATAAAAGTATGAGCTACTTGAGATGGAACATGCCTGTTTGTTTTCTGTAGCATTTTGCATAATCATCGTCACTTCTTTCTGGCTCCATGAGGCTCCAGGTTTACTGAGGACTTGAAGAGGGATCATGGGCTATAGTCATGGACTCCATGGATCTTACACTGGAGGGCTTATCTCTTTTCTTCTGTGATACACTCACGTCTCAACCTCCCAGCTGATGCATCTCAGGAATGGATGGAGAAGAAGTGCGTCCTGCTGTGCCCTTTGGGGCGAAATGGAGAAAATGGCCTCAGAAACTCTTTATTATCCAAAAAAAGGGCCAAAGATTTTTCTATTATTGCTAAAGCTTTCAGCTTCCAAGCCTGTCACAATCTTCCCAGTCTTTGACAGCCCCCAAATTAACATATTACTTTCCCTAATACCTTCACTGACATCAGGAATTACATCACAATGTCTTTTTTCTTTTTAAATTAAAAAAAATGTGTTTGGCTGCACTGGGTCTTAGTTGTGGCACATAGGCAGAATCTTCACGGCCGCATAAGAACTCTTCGCTGCAGCACATGGGATCTAGCTCCCTGACCAGGGATCGAACCCAGGTCCCTTCAGTGGGAGTATGGAGTCTTAACAACTGGACCACCAGGGAAGTCCCATCATGATGTCCTTTTCTTTCTTCTCAGGTTCAACTCGACCTCCAGTGGACCCTTGATGAACAGCCCCTATTTCTCCTCCAGTGGGAATGGCATAAACTTTTAGATCTCCTTCTTACCTCCCTCCTCCCATCTTAGGCCTTCGAGCCGAGCTGAGGGCTCTGGAATTCCGGATTCTGAAACAGCTTGGTATGAAGTTTGGAACGTCAAGGTTATGACTAGGTCACAGATAGAAAACAGCAAGACCAGACGCATCTATGGACCAGCACTCACACACACACCTCCTGCCCTCCTGCACGGTGCAGACCACTCCCCTCTCCCCAGGATTCATACACACTTGCTCATCCACATATGCGTCTGTATTTAGCTAACATGAGTGATTTTTGTTTTTGTTGTTGTTGGTAAAATAGAAGTAAGACTCAATTTTAGAACGTTTGTATTTCCTGATAAAAGTATGAGCTACTTGAGATGGAACATGCCTGTTTGTTTTCTGTAGCATTTTGCATAATCATCGTCACTTCTTTCTGGCTCCATGAGGCTCCAGGTTTACTGAGGACTTGAAGAGGGATCATGGGCTATAGTCATGGACTCCATGGATCTTACACTGGAGGGCTTATCTCTTTTCTTCTGTGATACACTCACGTCTCAACCTCCCAGCTGATGCATCTCAGGAATGGATGGAGAAGAAGTGCGTCCTGCTGTGCCCTTTGCAGGGGACAGTTACAGAAAAAGGCTGTCTTGGACACGAGATGGCAAAATGTGGCCTGAAAATCAATTCTAAAAGTAATCCTGAATCCAATGATTGTATATCACTGCCACTGTCCCTGGCACTGTCCCTGGGTCACTTGCAGTCAACTCTTATCAGTGACTTGAATAGGGACATTGAGAGCATCTTGATCACATGCATGGAAGATACAAATCTGAGAAGAAGAGAGGGCCCCAGTCAGTGACATACGTATACTTTAACTCTCCTAGTCCAGCACCTATTGCAGGCCTCATTAGCAGCTGTTCCCTTGAGCCTGGACAAAGCACAGAACCATTCGCCCTATGGTGGTCCAGGCAGCCATCACTGATCAGGGATGGTCTATGAAATGAACTATGCTTTGGCAAACCATCGTAAGATGAAATTAAACAGAGGGTTAATGTAAGGCCCTCCTCCTTTGGGGTCTAAAAAATCAAACCACGCACATATAGATGTATCAACACTGTCAGTTCTAAGTTGCCCTGTAACCAGTCCTGTTACTCAGCTGCAAGTGTGTCCCCACCTTGGCTGACATCAGTGAGGGGCAGGACTGGGGGATGTTAGGAGCCCGGTCCTAATTGTGGTGAGAGGCTAGGTATCTGCAAGTCACCCATATCTCAGGATGGGCTTTTTTTACAAGAGCATTTCTCTTCCCTTCACAGTGTGACACAGCTGACCTTTCTTCCTGGGTCTCTGTAAATCCATTTTTCTTCCAAATTAGTCTTAGGCAATGGGCTAGGGTTTTTTTTTTAAAATAGAAGTAAGACTCAATTTTAGAACGTTTGTATTTCCTGATAAAAGTATGAGCTACTTGAGATGGAACATGCCTGTTTGTTTTCTGTAGCATTTTGCATAATCATCGTCACTTCTTTCTGGCTCCATGAGGCTCCAGGTTTACTGAGGACTTGAAGAGGGATCATGGGCTATAGTCATGGACTCCATGGATCTTACACTGGAGGGCTTATCTCTTTTCTTCTGTGATACACTCACGTCTCAACCTCCCAGCTGATGCATCTCAGGAATGGATGGAGAAGAAGTGCGTCCTGCTGTGCCCTTTGCAGGGGACAGTTACAGAAAAAGGCTGTCTTGGACACGAGATGGCAAAATGTGGCCTGAAAATCAATTCTAAAAGTAATCCTGAATCCAATGATTGTATATCACTGCCACTGTCCCTGGCACTGTCCCTGGGTCACTTGCAGTCAACTCTTATCAGTGACTTGAATAGGGACATTGAGAGCATCTTGATCACATGCATGGAAGATACAAATCTGAGAAGAAGAGAGGGCCCCAGTCAGTGACATACGTATACTTTAACTCTCCTAGTCCAGCACCTATTGCAGGCCTCATTAGCAGCTGTTCCCTTGAGCCTGGACAAAGCACAGAACCATTCGCCCTATGGTGGTCCAGGCAGCCATCACTGATCAGGGATGGTCTATGAAATGAACTATGCTTTGGCAAACCATCGTAAGATGAAATTAAACAGAGGGTTAATGTAAGGCCCTCCTCCTTTGGGGTCTAAAAAATCAAACCACGCACATATAGATGTATCAACACTGTCAGTTCTAAGTTGCCCTGTAACCAGTCCTGTTACTCAGCTGCAAGTGTGTCCCCACCTTGGCTGACATCAGTGAGGGGCAGGACTGGGGGATGTTAGGAGCCCGGTCCTAATTGTGGTGAGAGGCTAGGTATCTGCAAGTCACCCATATCTCAGGATGGGCTTTTTTTACAAGAGCATTTCTCTTCCCTTCACAGTGTGACACAGCTGACCTTTCTTCCTGGGTCTCTGTAAATCCATTTTTCTTCCAAATTAGTCTTAGGACTTACTCATTCTCCTTTCTCCATGGTCTAAGTCTGAGATTCCCCTGGAGTTTTTTAGCCACTTTCAGTGGGTGGCCATTCCCTTCTCCAGGGGATCTTCCCACCCTGGGAATCCAGCCCAGGTATCACACATTGCAGGAAGATTCCTTATCTTCTGAGTCACCAGAAAAGCCCAAGACTGACCTCATATCTAACACATCATACTTTTTGTTGGCATTCTTGGTTAACAGTCTAGACTCTCCACTGACTGAGAGGCACTGGTTAGAAGTTCTCACCAAGGCAGGAGCTGTCCCTGAAGGGCTTCCTCACATTGTACTTCTAGCTATTAACCCAGCCTGGGCCATAGTTTATAACCTTCTCTTGATTTCAGAGTACTTGGAGGCAGGAGAGAGTAAAGGATTTGACCTTGGCCAGAAAAGGGTTCTTAGCCACTTTCCGACTCTGATGTTGGGCAGAGAGCTTACTCTGAACCTCAGCTCCACCGATGGTCATAGTAATAGTTTTGAGGATTAAAGGATAATATGGTATTAATATAGTCTTAATGTCTACTTAGTGTACACTTGTGATTTCAAGATAGTGGTGTAAAGATATTTCTGTCCCTCTTTTCTTGAAATCTATCCCCAAGTAAAGAGAGTACAGGCTTCCCTGATGACTCAGCAGTAGAGAATCTGCCTGCCAGTGCAGGAGATGTGGGTTCAATTCCTGGATCCAGAAGATCTCCTGGAGAAGGAAATGGCAACCCATCGTAAGATGAAATTAAACAGAGGGTTAATGTAAGGCCCTCCTCCTTTGGGGTCTAAAAAATCAAACCACGCACATATAGATGTATCAACACTGTCAGTTCTAAGTTGCCCTGTAACCAGTCCTGTTACTCAGCTGCAAGTGTGTCCCCACCTTGGCTGACATCAGTGAGGGGCAGGACTGGGGGATGTTAGGAGCCCGGTCCTAATTGTGGTGAGAGGCTAGGTATCTGCAAGTCACCCATATCTCAGGATGGGCTTTTTTTACAAGAGCATTTCTCTTCCCTTCACAGTGTGACACAGCTGACCTTTCTTCCTGGGTCTCTGTAAATCCATTTTTCTTCCAAATTAGTCTTAGGACTTACTCATTCTCCTTTCTCCATGGTCTAAGTCTGAGATTCCCCTGGAGTTTTTTAGCCACTTTCAGTGGGTGGCCATTCCCTTCTCCAGGGGATCTTCCCACCCTGGGAATCCAGCCCAGGTATCACACATTGCAGGAAGATTCCTTATCTTCTGAGTCACCAGAAAAGCCCAAGACTGACCTCATATCTAACACATCATACTTTTTGTTGGCATTCTTGGTTAACAGTCTAGACTCTCCACTGACTGAGAGGCACTGGTTAGAAGTTCTCACCAAGGCAGGAGCTGTCCCTGAAGGGCTTCCTCACATTGTACTTCTAGCTATTAACCCAGCCTGGGCCATAGTTTATAACCTTCTCTTGATTTCAGAGTACTTGGAGGCAGGAGAGAGTAAAGGATTTGACCTTGGCCAGAAAAGGGTTCTTAGCCACTTTCCGACTCTGATGTTGGGCAGAGAGCTTACTCTGAACCTCAGCTCCACCGATGGTCATAGTAATAGTTTTGAGGATTAAAGGATAATATGGTATTAATATAGTCTTAATGTCTACTTAGTGTACACTTGTGATTTCAAGATAGTGGTGTAAAGATATTTCTGTCCCTCTTTTCTTGAAATCTATCCCCAAGTAAAGAGAGTACAGGCTTCCCTGATGACTCAGCAGTAGAGAATCTGCCTGCCAGTGCAGGAGATGTGGGTTCAATTCCTGGATCCAGAAGATCTCCTGGAGAAGGAAATGGCAACCCACTCCAGTATTTTTGCCTGGGAAATCCCATGGACAGAGGAACCTGGCAGGCTACAGTCCATGGAGTCAAAAAAGAATCAGACAACACTTAGCAACTAAATAACAATAATAGCAACAACAGTAACAGCATTCATGCCAACTCCATTTGCAGTGAAACTGGGGGAGGCCAGAAATTTCATCTGCTATGTACAAAGGCAGAAGTGGAGTATAGTAATGGTGAATGCCTTATCAGGGGATGGGAAGATCAAGTTGTAATTCTCGCCCATCAACAAGAAGCAAACCATTTCAGCCTGGAGAGCCTGGAGATCTCAGGAGGTGCCAGACGCTGGGGGTAGAAGATGGGGCTGAAGAGAGATGAAAGCAAGGGGGTGGTATACAATAAGAGGTAACTCCTATCCTGGCTCCACAAAGCCAGGGACCACAGACAGTTTTCTAGGAGACAGGAGGCACTTATTTGGAGAAACATAGACCATGAATAAAGATTATGAAGATAAGGGTGCGGATAGAAAATGGGCATTAGGGGAAATACACAGCTGCCTCCAAAGCCCACAGCTAGACTATACCCAAGAGGCAGGGATTTGGAGAGTTCTCTGAAGAAACTGAAATGCCCCACCGGTACTTGGAGGTACCGACAACAATTATTCTGTTATGGCATTTTGCCAGGGCTTCCCTGGGTGGCTCAGTCAGTAAAGAATCTGCCTGCAATGCAGAGAGATGTGGGTCAGGAAGATCTGGAGAAGGAAATGGCAACCCACTCCAGTATTCTTGCCTGAAATCCCATGGACAGAGGAACCTGGCAGGCTACAGTCCATGGAGTCAAAAAAGAATCAGACAACACTTAGCAACTAAATAACAATAATAGCAACAACAGTAACAGCATTCATGCCAACTCCATTTGCAGTGAAACTGGGGGAGGCCAGAAATTTCATCTGCTATGTACAAAGGCAGAAGTGGAGTATAGTAATGGTGAATGCCTTATCAGGGGATGGGAAGATCAAGTTGTAATTCTCGCCCATCAACAAGAAGCAAACCATTTCAGCCTGGAGAGCCTGGAGATCTCAGGAGGTGCCAGACGCTGGGGGTAGAAGATGGGGCTGAAGAGAGATGAAAGCAAGGGGGTGGTATACAATAAGAGGTAACTCCTATCCTGGCTCCACAAAGCCAGGGACCACAGACAGTTTTCTAGGAGACAGGAGGCACTTATTTGGAGAAACATAGACCATGAATAAAGATTATGAAGATAAGGGTGCGGATAGAAAATGGGCATTAGGGGAAATACACAGCTGCCTCCAAAGCCCACAGCTAGACTATACCCAAGAGG
Source organism: Tragulus kanchil (assembly GCA_022376925.1). Lineage (NCBI taxonomy): Eukaryota > Metazoa > Chordata > Mammalia > Artiodactyla > Tragulidae > Tragulus > Tragulus kanchil. Next base: position 129,559,422 of record JAIOJX010000032.1, on the reverse strand, counting down.
CAGGGATTTGGAGAGTTCTCTGAAGAAACTGAAATGCCCCACCGGTACTTGGAGGTACCGACAACAATTATTCTGTTATGGCATTTTGCCAGGGCTTCCCTGGGTGGCTCAGTCAGTAAAGAATCTGCCTGCAATGCAGAGAGATGTGGGTCAGGAAGATCTGGAGAAGGAAATGGCAACCCACTCCAGTATTCTTGCCTGGAACAATAAGAGGTGTCCCCATGGACAAAGGAGCCTGGAGAGCTACAGTCCACAGGGTTGGAAGGAATCAGGCATGACTGAGGGACTAAACCACCGTTTGCACAAAGTGCTTCCTGTCAACTTTCAATCAGCCTTTAAGGCCTTAACGCTTAATAGAAATGAATAATGTCCACCAAGAAAGACAATGATCAAAACAAAGGTCAGGCTGTTCCCTGGTTTCCTAGTGGTTAGAATTCTGGACTTTCACTGCCATAGCCTGGTTCAGTCCCAAGTCAAGGAACTGAGAGCCCACAAGTCGCCTGCTGCCAAAAAAAAAAAAAAAAAGTAAAAAGAACTAAAAGGAAAGAGCATACTATTCTTAGGAATAGAATAGAGAAGATGGTATATTTCAAAAATAAGACAATATGCCATATGATTATTTTTAAAAATCAGATCAAGAGTGTGCTTCTGAAATTAAAACAGTGATAGTTGATTTAATTTTTTCAGTGGAAAGGGTTGGAAGTTAACATCAAAGAGATCTTCTGGAAAGGAGAATTTTTAAAAGACACAGGAATGGATTATAGGAGATAAAAGGTAAGACAATGAGAAGCTCAGTCCAGGAGACCAAGTACCTGACTAACAGGAGTTCTAGGCAGGCCAGTGAAAAGAGTAGGGAGGGAAGTATCAATAGAAAAAACATAAGGAAATTCCCCAGATTGAATGCTTCAGACCCATGCTCAGCAAAATAAATGAAAAAGATCTACATGAAGGCATATCATTATGAAATTTCAGCATATCAGGGATAAAAGCAAGATTCTAATGTTTTCAGAAAAATCCTGTTCATATACAAATGTTCGTGAATCAGAGTGGCCTTAGATTTCTCAGCAGTAACATTAGAACCCAGAAGAGCCTGGGACAAAGCTGTCACTGCTTTGAGTGGGAATGATATATTTTTTGGTCGCTGAATTTTACACATTTAAAAATTATTGGCGTATACTTGCTTTACAATGTTGTCTTAGTTCCTGCTGTAGAACAAAATGAGTCCTCTATAGGTATATGGATAGCCCCTCCCCTTAAGCCTCCCTCCTGACCCCCTCAAATCTCACCCTTCTGGGTCATCACAGAGCACCCAGCTGAGCTCCCGGTGTTGCACAGCAGCTTACTAGCTCTTTGACGCATGGTAGAGTCAATATGTCAATGCTGGTCTTTCAATTCGTCCCACCCTCTCCTTCTCCCCCTGTGTCCACATGTCCATCCTCATGTGGAAATGATTTCCAGTGGTAATTCGAAAATGAAATTCTCATCTGTGAAGGCAGAATGAAGATGTCTTCAGATGTGCAGAGCTTCAAAAGCTTTGTCTCCTTGTACCTTTGTCAGGAGGGCATGCGCCCCCCTCAGACAAGTGGGTAAACCAGGACAGAAGATATGGAACAGAGAAACAGGTCTCCTCAGTGGGAGAGAAGCTGAGGGAATTCCTAGGGTGATGCAAAAAGAGGATCTTAGTTCAAGAATCAAGAATCATGAAGCAGTCTGGAAAGCCACCACTGTGGCCAGCCCAGATAGAGCAGGAAATTGGGCACCTCAGACGAGAGGTGTGTTGTTGGTCGGTGGGTGGCTGGGAGACAGTGGAGAAAAAGAAAATGACAGATTATTCTGACAGAGTTGACTGTGTGGAAAATTGTATTGAGAATTGTTTTATAGCGGTTTTTGGGGGAGGGAAGATTTAGCTATAAATTCAAGTAAGGAATGAAACAATTGTTATTAACTCAGCAGCAAACAATATTTGCATGATCATCATCATAAACAACCCAAATATGGATTTAACCAAAATTAGTGTGATAACTTCAGTGGGAAGAGGGGGGTGAAGAAAGGAATGTGGAAAGAGCTGAAATCTTTTTGTCATCCTAGGACAACAGTAGGTAATATCCAAAATGGATGATTTGAGAGAGAGTGGAATTCCTGTAATTCTACAGAAATCTGGAGGTAAATTCCAGAATAAGTAAAGTGCCAAAGAGAGTTGAGACAGTTTACCTACGAGAAACTGGATGGGTTTGTGAGGGGTGGTGGTGTAGGGGTCCCTGCCTTGGTTATGACTCTTTTAGCACTATTTGGCTTTCTGTGCATATTAAAATAAAGATGGGGCTTTCCTGGTAGCTCAGATAGTAAAGAATCTGCCTGGATTGTGGGAGACTCTGGTTTGATCCCTGGATTGGGAAGATCCCTGGGTGAAGGGAATGGCAACCGATTCCAGTATTCTTGCCTGGAGAATTCCATAGACAGAGGAGCCTGGCAGGATATAGTCCGTGGGGTTGCAAGGAGTTGGACACGACTGATTGACTAATACACAGTTTATTTACAAAGTTGTGCCAATCTCTGTAGTACAGCTTAGTGATACAGTTCTACACATTTTGGCATTCTTTTTTTATTTTTAAAGTTTGGCCTCCCTTATTGGATTTTTATTTATTTATTCTCATCCATCTTTATTCTTTGGCCTTGTGAGCCTCCCATAGCTATAGTCTCTCTTGTTGTAGAGCACTGGTCTGTGTGCATGCGCTCCAGAGTGCTGGCTCATAATTGAACACAGCAGCCCAGCTACTCCACGGCTGGTGGGATCTTCCTGGGACAGGGACCGAACCGGTGCCCCTTGCACTGCAAGGTGGACTCTTTACCCACTGGACCACCAGGGAAGCCCTGACATTCTTTTTTAACTATTCTTTTCCATTATGGTTTATCACAAGATATTGAATATAGTTCCCTGTGTTATACAGTAGAGCCTTGTTGCTTATCCATCCTGTACATAATGGTTTTTGTTGCTAATCCCAAACTCTCGGTCCTTCTCTCCCCCACCTACCCTTCTCCTGGCAACCACAAGGCTGATTTATACATCTATAAGTCTGTTTCTGTTTCTTAGTTTCATTTGTGCCATACTTTAGTTTCCACAGGCTTCTATAGTGTTCAGGCTGTAAAGAATCTGCCTGCAATGTGGGAATCTGCCTGGGTTTGATCCTGGGTCAGGAAGATCTCCTGGAGAAGGAAATGGACAACCGACTCCAGTATTCTTGCCCGGAAAATTCCGTGGACAGGGAGCCATGTGTGCTACAGTCTATAGGTGTAAAGAGTCTGACACAACTGAGCAGCTAGCTCGTTCGACTCCACACGTATGTGAGATGGTATCTGGCTTTCTGACTTCCTTCACTTAGCATTAGGACCTCTGGTTGCATCCATGTTGCTGAAATGACGTCACTTCATTCTTTTGGCTTTCTGGTTGTACCACTTTCTTATCTCATGTCTGCATTTAGGTTGATTTTTTATGACGATTTGGCCTTTAAATCCAGTATTCTTGCCTGGAGAATTCCATAGACAGAGGAGCCTGGCAGGATATAGTCCGTGGGGTTGCAAGGAGTTGGACACGACTGATTGACTAATACACAGTTTATTTACAAAGTTGTGCCAATCTCTGTAGTACAGCTTAGTGATACAGTTCTACACATTTTGGCATTCTTTTTTTATTTTTAAAGTTTGGCCTCCCTTATTGGATTTTTATTTATTTATTCTCATCCATCTTTATTCTTTGGCCTTGTGAGCCTCCCATAGCTATAGTCTCTCTTGTTGTAGAGCACTGGTCTGTGTGCATGCGCTCCAGAGTGCTGGCTCATAATTGAACACAGCAGCCCAGCTACTCCACGGCTGGTGGGATCTTCCTGGGACAGGGACCGAACCGGTGCCCCTTGCACTGCAAGGTGGACTCTTTACCCACTGGACCACCAGGGAAGCCCTGACATTCTTTTTTAACTATTCTTTTCCATTATGGTTTATCACAAGATATTGAATATAGTTCCCTGTGTTATACAGTAGAGCCTTGTTGCTTATCCATCCTGTACATAATGGTTTTTGTTGCTAATCCCAAACTCTCGGTCCTTCTCTCCCCCACCTACCCTTCTCCTGGCAACCACAAGGCTGATTTATACATCTATAAGTCTGTTTCTGTTTCTTAGTTTCATTTGTGCCATACTTTAGTTTCCACAGGCTTCTATAGTGTTCAGGCTGTAAAGAATCTGCCTGCAATGTGGGAATCTGCCTGGGTTTGATCCTGGGTCAGGAAGATCTCCTGGAGAAGGAAATGGACAACCGACTCCAGTATTCTTGCCCGGAAAATTCCGTGGACAGGGAGCCATGTGTGCTACAGTCTATAGGTGTAAAGAGTCTGACACAACTGAGCAGCTAGCTCGTTCGACTCCACACGTATGTGAGATGGTATCTGGCTTTCTGACTTCCTTCACTTAGCATTAGGACCTCTGGTTGCATCCATGTTGCTGAAATGACGTCACTTCATTCTTTTGGCTAATATTCCATTGTGTATATGTACCACTTTCATTATCCATTCATCTGTCAATGAGCATTTAGGTTGTTTCCATGTTTTGGCTGTTGTGAATAGCACGATTTGGCCTTTAAAGCATGTGTGTAAGACTTTAATAAAAAATAAGCATTTTTTTTTGAAAAAAGAGAAAGTGCATGCAGAACACCATCTAATGCAGTGCCGGGCACACGGTGACTATCAAAAACACTTGTTGAGTTGTATTGAGCTGCATTCTGATGCACCTAGAGTTCACTGGTCCAGTCCCTGTCCTGAGATGTCTTAGAATCAGAGTCTCAGAAGTCTCTGTGGAATTTTTTTCTCCTAGGAAATTCTTTAGGAGCAAACCTAAGGGAGGGCTAGAACCAAAGCCCCAAATCTTTCTAACACATTGTGCTTCCTGATTCTGCTCACCTGTCAGAGAATTCTAGAAAGAGATGCAGAGTGATGGGAACTGGGACTCAAGAATTGGGATCCTGAAGTCTTCTGGGAAGGGACTGAAGATCCCCCCATGTTGTCTGTGTTCTTTCCAACCAACTCTCCCTTTCATTTAGCAGACAGTCACTGAAACTTATTCTTAAGGACACATCAATGAGCAAGATATACATGGTCGCTGGCCCCATGCATCTTATACTTAGACATTAACTCATAGTTACAGTGAAAGGTGAAGAGTTTATTAACAGGATGTATGAGAGCAAGATACCTGCCTTAGTTCAGAGTGTCAGAGAAGGGATGCCTGACACTTAACATCACTGGACTTTGCAGCTAATTCTCATCTGATATATTTTCAAGTCACAACCTCCTCAATCTCTTTCCTCAGAGCATACATTATATGCAAATCTTAAAGATAATGATAGTCCATGCAAAACAAATGGACTTTGCAAATCTTGATATAGGGAGCCATGTGTGCTACAGTCTATAGGTGTAAAGAGTCTGACACAACTGAGCAGCTAGCTCGTTCGACTCCACACGTATGTGAGATGGTATCTGGCTTTCTGACTTCCTTCACTTAGCATTAGGACCTCTGGTTGCATCCATGTTGCTGAAATGACGTCACTTCATTCTTTTGGCTAATATTCCATTGTGTATATGTACCACTTTCATTATCCATTCATCTGTCAATGAGCATTTAGGTTGTTTCCATGTTTTGGCTGTTGTGAATAGCACGATTTGGCCTTTAAAGCATGTGTGTAAGACTTTAATAAAAAATAAGCATTTTTTTGAAAAAAGAGAAAGTGCATGCAGAACACCATCTAATGCAGTGCCGGGCACACGGTGACTATCAAAAACACTTGTTGAGTTGTATTGAGCTGCATTCTGATGCACCTAGAGTTCACTGGTCCAGTCCCTGTCCTGAGATGTCTTAGAATCAGAGTCTCAGAAGTCTCTGTGGAATTTTTTTCTCCTAGGAAATTCTTTAGGAGCAAACCTAAGGGAGGGCTAGAACCAAAGCCCCAAATCTTTCTAACACATTGTGCTTCCTGATTCTGCTCACCTGTCAGAGAATTCTAGAAAGAGATGCAGAGTGATGGGAACTGGGACTCAAGAATTGGGATCCTGAAGTCTTCTGGGAAGGGACTGAAGATCCCCCCATGTTGTCTGTGTTCTTTCCAACCAACTCTCCCTTTCATTTAGCAGACAGTCACTGAAACTTATTCTTAAGGACACATCAATGAGCAAGATATACATGGTCGCTGGCCCCATGCATCTTATACTTAGACATTAACTCATAGTTACAGTGAAAGGTGAAGAGTTTATTAACAGGATGTATGAGAGCAAGATACCTGCCTTAGTTCAGAGTGTCAGAGAAGGGATGCCTGACACTTAACATCACTGGACTTTGCAGCTAATTCTCATCTGATATATTTTCAAGTCACAACCTCCTCAATCTCTTTCCTCAGAGCATACATTATATGCAAATCTTAAAGATAATGATAGTCCATGCTTGGTTTAAGTGAGGAGTAGCAAAACTGTGGGTTCCAGACATACTTAATAAAATAAAAACAAAAAGATGTTCCTTGGAAGAAAAACCATGACAAACCTAGACAGTGTATTAAGAAACAGAGACATCAGCTTGTTGACAAAATCCGTATAGTCAAAGCTATGGTCTTTCAGTAGTCATGTATGGATGTGAGAGTTGGGAATAAAAGAAGGCTGAGCACTGATGAATTATTGCTTTTGAATTGGGACTCAAGAACTGGGATCCTGAAGTCTTCTGGGAAGACTGGAAAAGACTCTTGAGAGTACCTTAGACAACGAGGGGATCAAACCAGTTAATCCTAAAGGAAATAAACAGTGAATCATCATTGAGAAGACTGACACTGAAGCTCCAATGCCACTGATACTTGGCCACCTGATGCAAAGAGCTGACTCACTGGAAAAGACCTTGACACTGGGAAAGGTTGTGGGCAGGAGGAGAAGAGGCGACAGAGGATGAGATAGTTGGATGGTATCACTGACTCAATGGACATGAGTTTGAATAAATTCCAGGAGATAGTGAAGGGCAGGGAAGCCTGACATGACACTGTACATGGAGTGGCAAAGAGTTATACGTGACTTAGCGACTGAACAACAGTGACAGCAACTAATCACTTAGCACTTATGCTTGAACAGGCACAGTACTATATACATCACATTTATTATCAAATGTAATATTCATAATAAACCTGTGATATATATATATTTGTCTAATATGCAGAAACTAAAGTTCAGTGCAGTTGAAGATCTTATTTAAGGTCACATGGTAAATGACTCAAAATCAATATTCTTGCCCCCATCCCTCCCACTTCCCTATTTCTAGTAACATGGCCCAGAGTGAATGAACTTTTGTTGAAACACATACCACATGTTAATGACTGTTGAGTTTTCAGAGAGCTAAGGCCTCTGGGTCATTTTCCAGTATTAAATCCCAGAGGAAGAAGAAGTAGGAGGAAGGGGCTGAAGACTGGGGAGATGCATCCCTACAAAAAGGGAGGAGTTCATCTGGAGGAACTCCCCCTGGAATTCAGGTTCTCCTCCAAAGCTCCCTCCTTTGGGAGGGAATCCTCAGTTTTGTGTTTTCCATCCCTGGACAGGAATTTCCAGTTGGCATCAATATACATTTCCCCCTCCTCTCCTTTTCAGATTGGCACATGACTGCCCAGAGTATGTGGCTTAGTTCTGGAAGATGAGAAGAGATGTAGATAGAAGTGTTATGTGTGATTTCTGGAGATCAGAGATACATTGTTGGTGGAGCAACAAGAGAGAAGGCTTAGCCTCTGATGACCATGGAGGTACTGGGCCAGCATGGGAGTGGCTTTCCCTGGACTTTATTTACATGAAAGGAAAGCGAATGCCTTTGAAAAGTCACTGTTGTTTTGCGTTTCTTTCACACATAACCAAACCTAATCCTATGTGACATGTTCAGAAATGAAATAATGCCTTTCCTTAAAGACTTCTTTTTACTACCAGATGTTCTTGAGATGAGCTAATGTCATCTTTCCATCTTCCAGTCTGTCTATCCATCCATCTTTCAATTTATTTGTCACTGAGTAGATATTCATTGAATGCTTCCTTGAACCAGACATTGGGTTAAGTCCTGAGTTATGTAGTTGGGTAATCTTATTCTCTGCCCTCACACAGTGAACTATAAAGGAAAACTTTTGAACAGGAAGGTTTTCCTTGCCACAACCATATCACCAAGCTGCCAGTGTAAGGAAAGGGAAATATTGGCTTAGTGAAGTCAGTAGCACCCATGAAACACTTAGCTCTTGTTTCTCTTTACAAGGAGAGAAGAGGCCTACAGAATGCAAGAGTGGTCTATGTATATTTTGAGAATTACATCTTTTGTCAAGTCCCCATTCTCAGTCAGGAGGAGACAAAATCACATTAATCAACAGAAAAAAATCAATATAAATAAATAATTGTTAACTCTATACTGAAAAACTGAAATGGAAAAAAAAAAGAATTCCAAGAGTAACACAGAAGGAGCAATTGAAAAATAGCTACTATCCAAAGAGAAGACGGTGGACTTGTTAAGACGTAGAGGCCTGGAGGTGGAGCCTTGAGGAGCTGAAGCTCATACATGTGGATCTGTGGAGCAGGAACTGTCTGGTTGGTGCTGGTGTCTCTGCACTCAGAAAAGGCTTCCTGAGAATAGGAACCCAGACCTTTAAGGAGGAGGCACTCTGGTGAGTTTAAAGGCTCAGTTGGCATCAATATACATTTCCCCCTCCTCTCCTTTTCAGATTGGCACATGACTGCCCAGAGTATGTGGCTTAGTTCTGGAAGATGAGAAGAGATGTAGATAGAAGTGTTATGTGTGATTTCTGGAGATCAGAGATACATTGTTGGTGGAGCAACAAGAGAGAAGGCTTAGCCTCTGATGACCATGGAGGTACTGGGCCAGCATGGGAGTGGCTTTCCCTGGACTTTATTTACATGAAAGGAAAGCGAATGCCTTTGAAAAGTCACTGTTGTTTTGCGTTTCTTTCACACATAACCAAACCTAATCCTATGTGACATGTTCAGAAATGAAATAATGCCTTTCCTTAAAGACTTCTTTTTACTACCAGATGTTCTTGAGATGAGCTAATGTCATCTTTCCATCTTCCAGTCTGTCTATCCATCCATCTTTCAATTTATTTGTCACTGAGTAGATATTCATTGAATGCTTCCTTGAACCAGACATTGGGTTAAGTCCTGAGTTATGTAGTTGGGTAATCTTATTCTCTGCCCTCACACAGTGAACTATAAAGGAAAACTTTTGAACAGGAAGGTTTTCCTTGCCACAACCATATCACCAAGCTGCCAGTGTAAGGAAAGGGAAATATTGGCTTAGTGAAGTCAGTAGCACCCATGAAACACTTAGCTCTTGTTTCTCTTTACAAGGAGAGAAGAGGCCTACAGAATGCAAGAGTGGTCTATGTATTTTTTGAGAATCACATATTTTTTCAAGGCCCCATTCTCAGTCAGGAGGAGACAAAATCACATTAATCAACAGAAAAAAATCAATATAAATAAATAATTGTTAACTCTATACTGAAAAACTGAAATGGAAAAAAAAAAGAATTCCAAGAGTAACACAGAAGGAGCAATTGAAAAATAGCTACTATCCAAAGAGAAGACGGTGGACTTGTTAAGACGTAGAGGCCTGGAGGTGGAGCCTTGAGGAGCTGAAGCTCATACATGTGGATCTGTGGAGCAGGAACTGTCTGGTTGGTGCTGGTGTCTCTGCACTCAGAAAAGGCTTCCTGAGAATAGGAACCCAGACCTTTAAGGAGGAGGCATTCGATTCCTGGTGTTAATGTTCTAAGAAGGCTCAGTGAGACTAGTTTTGCAGGTATTGGAAAAATAGTAAGCTGACTGCAATTGCTACTATTGAGCAATCATTTTCCTTGTTAGAGTGATGCTGATAAGAATAAGAGCCAATCAGGAATCAGCAAGTCCCTTCTTCCTCCTCTAGCCTGGGGTCTCTCTGTAGTGCCCCGGCTTGACAGAGCCTAGCAGAGATCCAGCAGACAAAACAGAAATGTGGTTTGCAGAGTTTTAGGATTTTTAGGTAATAAAAGCCTAAGTACATGGCTACACACTCCAGTAATTCTTGCCTGGAGAATTCCGTGGACAGAGGATCCTGGTGGGCTACAGTCCATGGAGTCACAAAAAGTCTGACACGACAGAGCTACTAACACTTTTTCGTGTCCTGTTATGGACTGCCTGTCTGTGTAACCCTCAAATCCATATGTTGAATCCATAGTCCTCTGTATGAAGGCATTTGGAGATGAAGCTTTTGGGAAGTAATTTGGGTTAGATGAGATCAAGAGGATGGGGCCCTCATGATGAGATCAGTGCCCTTAAAAGAAGAGACGTCAGAGAGCTTGCGGTTCTTCTATATAAGCACATAAAGCAGAGGTCATGTGAGCACATGGCCCGATGGTGGCCCCCTACAAGCCAGGAGAAGAGGCCTCAGAATGAAACCTATCTGGCTGGCACCTTGACCTTGGACATGCTTGACTCTAGAACCAAGAGAAATAAACTTCTGTTTTTGTTTAAGTCACAGAGTTTATCATTAGTATTTATGGCGGCCGTAGCAGACTAAGACATTTGACAGTGACCTTGGTGTGGGAACTTTTCAAGGTAGATGAGATGCTCTGAGGTTGTCCAGTATGGAAGGGACCATATCAAGAGTTATTTTCTGAGACTTGCCTCAGTCGGTACTCCAGTACCCCAAGGAGAGTGAGTGTGTGGATCATCCTGGAAATCAAGCTTCCCAGGACAAGACGTTTTTGAACCATGTTTCTCCAAATCTTCATTCTTCAGAAATCCCCTGTTGTCCTTCAGGAATCACCCCAGGAAGCAGGGGGGTTGGTTGGGGGACGATCAGAAACTATTAATCAACAGCCAAGTCGTCTTCTTTCTGCTTCATAAAGTCTCAAGGCTTAGCTTCAGCAGTTTATTAAATTACCAGAACGCTAAGAAAAATAGCTTTAATAACACATTTCTGCCTATCTATTATTTTTTTATAACCCAGAGTAGAGAATTAAAAGGCTCCCTACCATTTAAAATAGCATTTTTAAAATTAAAATGAACATGTTAGAGGGATCTTTTTTTTCCTTAACTCAAAAAATAAGCCATTGATTCAGGATGTGATTACTCTAAGCCAAAATTTTATAGCTAAATCTTTGTTTGGTGTAAGGAAAGGAGGAGAAATGGTTTTTATTGAGAGGTTTTAAAGTATATTAATTAGAACAGGTGGATGGGCAGGTCACTTTGTCCTCTCCTGTGGTTTCACGTTACAAACACTAGTTTTGAGAATTATGATGTTGAAGGAGCTGAGATGGAATTGCCGTCTAGGGGACCAGCTGGCCACCCAGATGGGACCTCATGGGAGGGCAGCGCTATGGTGAATGAACAGCCCACAGTTCAGACTCTGCTTCTGAGCTTGCATATCCAAGAACATTATCAGGTCCCTTAGATCTGACCAAAGTCCTGTGTTGATGTATAAACTCAACTACAATTTATTTCTAATGAAGGACTCTTTGATAATCTTTCACACTCCTCATTGAACTCCAAATATGTGAAAGGCACCATGCTATGAAGCCTAATAAACTAGTAAACGAATTATAGTCCTTGCCCATGGAGTGCTTATGGTGTGGGTGTTGGGGAGGGTGGAAGGTATCAATAAATATGACACAAAATGTTTTTACAATAGTAAAACATAGCTTCTATTAGCTGTAGAGACACAGAGGGTTGCAGTAGTACTCATTTTTGTGTCCAGTATGGAAGACCATATCAAGAGTTATTTTCTGAGACTTGCCTCAGTCGGTACTCCAGTACCCCAAGGAGAGTGAGTGTGTGGATCATCCTGGAAATCAAGCTTCCCAGGACAAGACGTTTTTGAACCATGTTTCTCCAAATCTTCATTCTTCAGAAATCCCCTGTTGTCCTTCAGGAATCACCCCAGGAAGCAGGGGGGTTGGTTGGGGGACGATCAGAAACTATTAATCAACAGCCAAGTCGTCTTCTTTCTGCTTCATAAAGTCTCAAGGCTTAGCTTCAGCAGTTTATTAAATTACCAGAACGCTAAGAAAAATAGCTTTAATAACACATTTCTGCCTATCTATTATTTTTTTATAACCCAGAGTAGAGAATTAAAAGGCTCCCTACCATTTAAAATAGCATTTTTAAAATTAAAATGAACATGTTAGAGGGATCTTTTTTTTCCTTAACTCAAAAAATAAGCCATTGATTCAGGATGTGATTACTCTAAGCCAAAATTTTATAGCTAAATCTTTGTTTGGTGTAAGGAAAGGAGGAGAAATGGTTTTTATTGAGAGGTTTTAAAGTATATTAATTAGAACAGGTGGATGGGCAGGTCACTTTGTCCTCTCCTGTGGTTTCACGTTACAAACACTAGTTTTGAGAATTATGATGTTGAAGGAGCTGAGATGGAATTGCCGTCTAGGGGACCAGCTGGCCACCCAGATGGGACCTCATGGGAGGGCAGCGCTATGGTGAATGAACAGCCCACAGTTCAGACTCTGCTTCTGAGCTTGCATATCCAAGAACATTATCAGGTCCCTTAGATCTGACCAAAGTCCTGTGTTGATGTATAAACTCAACTACAATTTATTTCTAATGAAGGACTCTTTGATAATTTTTCACACTCCCTCATTGAACTCCAAATATGTGAAAGGCACCATGCTATGAAGCCTAATAAACTAGTAAACGAATTATAGTCCTTGCCCATGGAGTGCTTATGGTGTGGGTGTTGGGGAGGGTGGAAGGTATCAATAAATATGACACAAAATGTTTTTACAATAGTAAAACATAGCTTCTATTAGCTGTAGAGACACAGAGGGTTGCAGTAGTACTCATTTTTTGTGTAACAAATTACTACAACATGTAGTGACTTAACCTAGAGATTGTCATATGAGTGAAATAAGTCAGAGAAAGACAAATATCATACAATATCATTTATTTGTGGAATCTTAAAAAAAAGGTATAAATGAACTTATATATAAAACTGAAATAGGTGTACAGATGTAGAAAACAAACTTATGGCTTTCAGGGGGTAAGAGAGGGGAAAGATAAATTAGGATGTTGGGATTCACATATACACACTACTATATAAAATAGATAACTAATAAGGATCCACTGTACAGCACAGGGAGCCCTTATCTAATATTTTGTAATAAAATATATGGGAAAAGGGGCTTCCCTGGTAGCTCAGTGGTAAAGAGTTTGGCTACCAATGCAGGAGACACTGGTTTGATCCTTGATCTGAGAAGATCCCATATGCTGCACAGCAACTATGCCCGTGAGCCACAACTATGCAGCCTGTGCTCTAGACCCTTGGAGCCGCAACTATGGAACCCACGTGCCACAACTACTGAAGTCCATGAGCCCTAAAGCCTGAGTTACACAACAAGAGAAGTCACTGCAACAAGAAGCCTACTCACCTCAACTAGAGCGTAGCCCCCACTCCCTGCAACTAGAGAAGAGCCTGTGGCAGCAGTGAAAACCCACAACAGCCAAAAATAAATAAATAAATAAGAATAAATTTTGAAAAAATATGGGAAAAGGACCTAAAAAAGAGTGGATATGTACAGTATAACTGATTCACTTTGTTGTACGCCAGAAACTAATAGAATGTTGTGAATCAGTTATACTCCAATAAAAATTAAAAAATAAGCAAGCAAAAATGCTTATGATCTCACAATTTCTGTGGGTCAGGAACATGGGCATGGCTTAGCTGGATCTTCAGCTTCAGCATCTCCTGCAGGCTGCAACCCAAGTGCCCGCTGTGGCTGTAATCTTAGCAGTAGGCTCAGCTGGGGAAGATCCTTTCCCAAAGTGAATATCCATGTGTTTATTGGCAAGATTCATTTCCTTGCAGGGGCATCTCTAGGTTTCTTGCCACATGGGCCTTTTCACACAGTGTCTTGCAAAGACAGAAAGCAAGCAAGAAGGAAAGAAGGAGTACCAGCAAGGGTCCATGAACAAGCTGAAAGTCACTGTCATCTCATAAGTAACCTAATCATGGAAGTGGCATCCCATGTTTTTGCCATTCGGGGGGGAGTGTATCAGATAAATTATTTTTGTGGAATCTTAAAAAGGTATAAATGAACTTATATATAAAACTGAAATAGGTGTACAGATGTAGAAAACAAACTTATGGCTTTCAGGGGGTAAGAGAGGGGAAAGATAAATTAGGATGTTGGGATTCACATATACACACTACTATATAAAATAGATAACTAATAAGGATCCACTGTACAGCACAGGGAGCCCTTATCTAATATTTTGTAATAAAATATATGGGAAAAGGGGCTTCCCTGGTAGCTCAGTGGTAAAGAGTTTGGCTACCAATGCAGGAGACACTGGTTTGATCCTTGATCTGAGAAGATCCCATATGCTGCACAGCAACTATGCCCGTGAGCCACAACTATGCAGCCTGTGCTCTAGACCCTTGGAGCCGCAACTATGGAACCCACGTGCCACAACTACTGAAGTCCATGAGCCCTAAAGCCTGAGTTACACAACAAGAGAAGTCACTGCAACAAGAAGCCTACTCACCTCAACTAGAGCGTAGCCCCCACTCCCTGCAACTAGAGAAGAGCCTGTGGCAGCAGTGAAAACCCACAACAGCCAAAAATAAATAAATAAATAAGAATAAATTTTGAAAAAATATGGGAAAAGGACCTAAAAAAGAGTGGATATGTACAGTATAACTGATTCACTTTGTTGTACGCCAGAAACTAATAGAATGTTGTGAATCAGTTATACTCCAATAAAAATTAAAAAATAAGCAAGCAAAAATGCTTATGATCTCACAATTTCTGTGGGTCAGGAACATGGGCATGGCTTAGCTGGATCTTCAGCTTCAGCATCTCCTGCAGGCTGCAACCCAAGTGCCCGCTGTGGCTGTAATCTTAGCAGTAGGCTCAGCTGGGGAAGATCCTTTCCCAAAGTGAATATCCATGTGTTTATTGGCAAGATTCATTTCCTTGCAGGGGCATCTCTAGGTTTCTTGCCACATGGGCCTTTTCACACAGTGTCTTGCAAAGACAGAAAGCAAGCAAGAAGGAAAGAAGGAGTACCAGCAAGGGTCCATGAACAAGCTGAAAGTCACTGTCATCTCATAAGTAACCTAATCATGGAAGTGGCATCCCATGTTTTTGCCATATTCTATTTGTTAGAAGTGAGGAGAGTACACAAGTGTTAGGGGGTTCCTGAAACAATGAAACCAGAAAGCAGAGAATTAGAAGCAGCTCTAGAATCATTTGGCCTGAATTCAAAGCCTGAATTCAAAACTTGCAGTCTTTTTCGAAGACTGTTCCCTAAAATGGATATATGTTATTCAACACATATTTATTGAATACCTACCATGTGCCAAGTCCTGTTGAAAGATACAAGGATTGGCAGTGAACACAGAAAAGCAAATCAGAGTAAGGGATAAAGAGTGGGTAAGTGATCTATTCTTATTCTTTCTTTGGGCAAATTTTATTTTAAAATTGTTTCATATGTTCAAAAGTTGCAAGAATAGTTGACAAGGAGCTTGAATATACCTTTCCCTCAGTGCTAACTATGAAAACTTTACCATTTTATTTTGTTATTTATTTCCAGAACCATTTGACAGTAAGTTGTGAATATGAAGTCCCCTTTACCCCTAAATACTTCAATCTACATACTTTCTAAGAGCAAGCACATTTTCTTTACACAGTCACAATTATCAAAATCAGGAAATTAACCTAATACTATTATCTATTCTGCAGACCTTATTACTTTTTAAATAGTTATACCAATCATGTCCTTTATACTATATATATATATATATATATATATATATATATATATATATACACACATATATATCTCCTTTTCCTGGTCCAGGATCCAATTCAAGATCAGGTAATCCATTTGGTCATCATATCTCTTTAATCTCCTTTAATCAGGAATAGTTGCTTAGCTTTCTCTTTTTGTTTTAGTATCTTTGAGAAGTCCAGGGTAATGATTCCTCAATTTGGATCTTTCTTGTAAGACAGGAAAACCACAGAAATAACATGTCCTTCTCAGTGCATCATACAAGGAGGCACATGCAGTAGTTTTATCCCATTACTGATGATATTAACTCTGGACGTGTAGTTAAAATGGTATTTACAAGCTTTCTCCATCACAAGGGCTCTAACTTTTCCTTTGCAATTAATATAGTATTTTGTAGGAGAATACTTTGAGCCTATATAGTTACCTTGTTCCTCATTACAATTTCACCTCCTAATTTAAAGTCCACTGATGGTTCTTTCCTTCATCAATAATTAATAAGATGGTTGCTAAATGGTGATTTTATAATTCTATCATGCCTTCTGTATTTATTAGTTGGTACCCTATGACGAACTATTTTTAAGTAGAGTCATCAGGGAAGGCATCTCTGAGGAGGTGATGTTTGAAGGGCGACCAGAAAGGAGTAAAGAAATAAACATGAAGGTTTTCTGAAAGAGTGTTAGGCAAAGGAAACTCAAAGCGCACAGAATAAAAAATAATACAGGGCTTCCCTGGTGGTCCAGTGGGTAAAGACATCGCCTTGCAGTGCAAGGGGTGTCAGTCCAATCCCTGGCCTGGGAAGATCCCACATGCCGTGGAGCAGCTGGACTGAAGTGTCCAACTACCGAGCCGGAGCTCTGGAGTGCATGCACCCAGAGCCAGTGCTCTGCAGCAAGACAGGCCACTGCGATGGGAGGCCCACACAGGCCAAAGAACAAAGATAAATGAACGAAAGATCAACAGAAGTGGCCAAAAAAAAAATAATAGTAATACAGACTTCATATGGCTGTTGAGAAGCATCAATACAAAATTATATGTAAAGGGCAGTGCTCAGTGCTCAGTCTTATTCAACTCTTTGCTACTCCATGGACTGTAGCCTACCAGGTTCTTCTGTCCATAGAATTTTCCAGGCAAGAATATTGGAGTACCGCTGTGCTACCTGGGAAGACTCATAAAGGGGGGTTTACAGACTTTAGAAATAGTTCCATAAAAGAAACTATTATTGTTATTAGATAATGACATCTACAGTAAGAGATCTAAAATGTAAGAGGGCTGGTGTAGTGAAGTGGAAGAGGAGTGGGGAGTCTGATTGTGGTGGGTAGAATTTTAAGATGATCTCCAAAGAGCCCCATTCTTCTATAATCTCCTCTATCTTGAGGTGGGAGGAACCTGTGGATAGGATGGGATATTGCTTCCATGATTAGGTTATGCCATATGGTACAATTGACTGGGGGCTCTGGACGTGTAGTTAAAATGGTATTTACAAGCTTTCTCCATCACAAGGGCTCTAACTTTTCCTTTGCAATTAATATAGTATTTTGTAGGAGAATACTTTGAGCCTATATAGTTACCTTGTTCCTCATTACAATTTCACCTCCTAATTTAAAGTCCACTGATGGTTCTTTCCTTCATCAATAATTAATAAGATGGTTGCTAAATGGTGATTTTATAATTCTATCATGCCTTCTGTATTTATTAGTTGGTACCCTATGACGAACTATTTTTAAGTAGAGTCATCAGGGAAGGCATCTCTGAGGAGGTGATGTTTGAAGGGCGACCAGAAAGGAGTAAAGAAATAAACATGAAGGTTTTCTGAAAGAGTGTTAGGCAAAGGAAACTCAAAGCGCACAGAATAAAAAATAATACAGGGCTTCCCTGGTGGTCCAGTGGGTAAAGACATCGCCTTGCAGTGCAAGGGGTGTCAGTCCAATCCCTGGCCTGGGAAGATCCCACATGCCGTGGAGCAGCTGGACTGAAGTGTCCAACTACCGAGCCGGAGCTCTGGAGTGCATGCACCCAGAGCCAGTGCTCTGCAGCAAGACAGGCCACTGCGATGGGAGGCCCACACAGGCCAAAGAACAAAGATAAATGAACGAAAGATCAACAGAAGTGGCCAAAAAAAAAATAATAGTAATACAGACTTCATATGGCTGTTGAGAAGCATCAATACAAAATTATATGTAAAGGGCAGTGCTCAGTGCTCAGTCTTATTCAACTCTTTGCTACTCCATGGACTGTAGCCTACCAGGTTCTTCTGTCCATAGAATTTTCCAGGCAAGAATATTGGAGTACCGCTGTGCTACCTGGGAAGACTCATAAAGGGGGGTTTACAGACTTTAGAAATAGTTCCATAAAAGAAACTATTATTGTTATTAGATAATGACATCTACAGTAAGAGATCTAAAATGTAAGAGGGCTGGTGTAGTGAAGTGGAAGAGGAGTGGGGGGAGTCTGATTGTGGTGGGTAGAATTTTAAGATGATCTCCAAAGAGCCCCATTCTTCTATAATCTCCTCTATCTTGAGGTGGGAGGAACCTGTGGATAGGATGGGATATTGCTTCCATGATTAGGTTATGCCATATGGTACAATTGACTGAGAAAGGGAGATTATCCCAGTGAGCTTGACCTCATCACATGAGCCCTTCAAAGGGACAAGGTCCTTCTTGGAGAAAAAGATCAAAGTCAGAGAGATTCAAAGCACGAGAGGAATTTGCTGTATGAATTTGCTCCATTGTTGGCTCTGAAGATGGAGTTGCCCATGTAACAAGGATAGGAGATTGGCCTCTTGGAGCTGGGTATATAGCCAGCAAGGAGCTGAGCTCTGAAAACCACCCAAATGATCTCGGAAGAAGACATCTTCCTTTGCCACAACTAGGGAGGTGGTACTGGCAGCTGGTGGGAAGAGGTCAGGAATGCTGCTAAGCATCTTGCTGTGCACAGAAAAGCCTCGCTCCTCCAATTAAGAATGATCTGATTCAAAACAGTACCAAGGTTGAAAAACCATGATTAGACAATGGTAAGATCTGATGAAACCTTCCTTTTCCCAGCAGAAAACAGCTCTCTAATGAATGTTATTCTAATGCCTGTGTTCTCTCACTTGGACAAGATTGGATAAACAGTGAAATTCCCTTTCCCCTTTTCTGAATCTTCTCAGGACTTTGTGAAGTTCAGCTTCCTTCCACTGGCATTCCTTGCAATACCATCAACATCACTGGTTAGAACCCAGTGACCTTTTTGCTCTTATTCTCAGACCCCTGCTTTGGTTTGGAAGGGGTCAAGTGGTGTGCTGGTCAAAGTTTAACAACCAGTTCTCAAAAGACATGCACATACAATACATATGTACATATATATTTATTTAAAAAAAATTTTGGGGCCACTTCTATCGATATTTTACTCATTTATTTTTGTTCTTTTGGCCTGTGTGGGCCTCCCATCGCAGTGACCTCTGTCGCTGCAGAGCACCAGCTCTGGGTGCATGCACTCCAGAGTTCTGGCTCGGTAGTTGGGACACATTGGTCCAGCTGCTCCATGGCACGTGGGATCTGGGTAGAATTTTAAGATGATCTCCAAAGAGCCCCATTCTTCTATAATCTCCTCTATCTTGAGGTGGGAGGAACCTGTGGATAGGATGGGATATTGCTTCCATGATTAGGTTATGCCATATGGTACAATTGACTGAGAAAGGGAGATTATCCCAGTGAGCTTGACCTCATCACATGAGCCCTTCAAAGGGACAAGGTCCTTCTTGGAGAAAAAGATCAAAGTCAGAGAGATTCAAAGCACGAGAGGAATTTGCTGTATGAATTTGCTCCATTGTTGGCTCTGAAGATGGAGTTGCCCATGTAACAAGGATAGGAGATTGGCCTCTTGGAGCTGGGTATATAGCCAGCAAGGAGCTGAGCTCTGAAAACCACCCAAATGATCTCGGAAGAAGACATCTTCCTTTGCCACAACTAGGGAGGTGGTACTGGCAGCTGGTGGGAAGAGGTCAGGAATGCTGCTAAGCATCTTGCTGTGCACAGAAAAGCCTCGCTCCTCCAATTAAGAATGATCTGATTCAAAACAGTACCAAGGTTGAAAAACCATGATTAGACAATGGTAAGATCTGATGAAACCTTCCTTTTCCCAGCAGAAAACAGCTCTCTAATGAATGTTATTCTAATGCCTGTGTTCTCTCACTTGGACAAGATTGGATAAACAGTGAAATTCCCTTTCCCCTTTTCTGAATCTTCTCAGGACTTTGTGAAGTTCAGCTTCCTTCCACTGGCATTCCTTGCAATACCATCAACATCACTGGTTAGAACCCAGTGACCTTTTTTGCTCTTATTCTCAGACCCCTGCTTTGGTTTGGAAGGGGTCAAGTGGTGTGCTGGTCAAAGTTTAACAACCAGTTCTCAAAAGACATGCACATACAATACATATGTACATATATATTTATTTAAAAAAAATTTTGGGGCCACTTCTATCGATATTTTACTCATTTATTTTTGTTCTTTGGCCTGTGTGGGCCTCCTATCGCAGTGGCCTCTCTGCAGAGCACCGACTCTGGGTGCATGAGCTCCAGAGCTCTGGCTCGGTAGTTGGACACATTGGTCCAGCTGCTCCATGGCACGTGGGATCTTCCCAGGCCAGAGATCGAACCAGCACTCCTTGCACTGCAAGATGGTGTCCTTACCCACTGGACCACCAGGGAAGACCTGTACATACATTTTTAAAAATTCTACTGATATAAAAAATGTGCTTCAGACAATTTGCCAACAATTTAATGCACAGCAATAATTATCATAAATCCTGTACAGCCAATTGAGCCTCAGGATACTTTCAATAGTTTTAGCTGAACACTGGTATCTATAGCCAGTCTAAGGAAGCACTGGGGGCTGGGCGTAGTTCTGACAGGGATGTTGGTGGCTATTTTCTTTTTATTAACAAGTGAGATGAAAGTGAAACCAGAAAGTCATGCTGGAACGCCATTCGTTCGTCAATGATGTGAGCAACTGCTTTGCTGAAGCAAATAATTGTTCTCAAGTACTGGAAGAATATTTTCTCAATTTTTGTGCCATTCACAATGCAACATTTACAGACAGAACAGGCTTTTAAGTTTAATCTGCATTGTTAACATTTTCTTCATCACTTAAGTCTAGACAACCAATAGAACAATACATCGAGTCCTGACTTGTTGTGTTTTCTGATTTTCATAGTGTAAATACTCCCACCTTGGCTGATGTCAAGCCACCAAGATGATGGCACTGAACACAGAATTAGGAAGAGATGGTTGTCGCACAACTTTATGTGGTATTTCCACCATCCAGGTGTAATAGAAATAACTAACTTGAAGAAAACAGATAGTAGTACAATGCAAAATAGTGGGCAACTATGAGTTCTGAGTATTTGTTATCTTTGTTTTTAATAAAAAATGTATTTAATTATAGGTTTAGAGACTTGAATTTTTAGCAATGTCTGTGCTTAGCAACTGGCTTACAAAGTTCCAGAAAATGTCAGAATTGATTCTTGAAAGCTGGTAAGCACTAGTGCTAGCATACTTCTGCTTTACTTTAGTGCCCTGTGCTAATAGTCATGCCTTCTCTGTAGTTAACACTCTAAGACAGATACACCCATGAAGAGTTACCTTATGTCTGAGTTCTGGGGCTCATACACTGACTATACACTCACAGAGTGAATATAGTGATCACATAGGAACTCATCTTGTCTTCATTTCATGTCTGCTGGTCCTGTTGCTCTTATCAGTATAATGGAAAAAGACTTTGTTGTCTTTCAGTTGTTAAGTTGTGTCTGATTCTTTGTAGCCCTACACACTGCAGCATGACCAGCCTTCGTGTCCTTCACTCTCTCTCGGAGTTTGCGAAAATTCATGTCCATTGACCTGCTGATGCTATCTGATCATCTCACCCTCTGCCCTCCCCTTTCTCTTTTGGCTTTTAATCTTTCCTAGAATCAGGGCCTTTTCTGATGAGTCCGCTCTTCACATCAGGTGGCCAAAGTATTGGAGCTTCAGCTTCAGCAATAGAACTTCCAGTGAATAGTCAAGGTTGATTTCTTTGGGGATTGATTGGATCAATGGAAAAAAAGACATCTGACTTTTAAAATCTGGTGGGGACTATTGACTTTTCCTTGCCCTGCTCCCTGAGGGATTCCCTTCTAGGTAGCAGTAGTGGTGTGTAGGGCAGAGGAGGAAATGTGGGAACTTCTCAAATCCTTATGAGCGCCAGCTGCGGCTTGCTTGCAAGAGAAATATGCAAGAAGGTCCCGCCTCAAGACAATCGCAAACATACAAGCTCAGTATATTCTTTTATTAACCAACACCAGTGTTACCTGATGTGAAGAGCTGATCATTGGAAAGGATCCTGATGCTGGGAAAGATTGAGGTCGGGAAGAGAAGGTGGCAACAGAGGATGAGATGGTTAGCATCACTGACTCAAAGGACATGAGTTGGAGCAAACTCCAGGAGAATGAGAGAGACAGGGAAACCTGGTGTGCTGCAGTCCATGGGGTCATGAAGAGTGAGACAAGACATAGTGACTAAACAACAGCCTTAATGTCGTCCCCATGTTATGTTATGTTTCATCCTCTCCCTCAGCTCCTTCTAAGTGAAAGTCACTCAGTCATGTCCAACTTTTTGCCACCCATGGACTAGTCATGGAGTGGGTAGCCTTTCCTTTCTCCAGGGGATCTTCCCAATCTAGGGATTGAACCCAGGTCTCCCACATTGCAGGTGAATTCTTTACCATCTGAGTCACCAAGGAAGCCCAAGAAAAATTGCCCCCACGTGGGTGCACCATTCCTGGAAGTATTGCAATAGAAGGTCAATGCGTGGAGTAGACAGAGAAAGTTCCTATTCCAACTGCCTCCCCCCAAAATCCATTTAATATATCGTCCTTGGGGAGAGAACATATCAGATAGTAAATTGATAAGAACAGATACTACACTTGATCTTAGCCAAGACACCAAGAAGGGAGAAGCAGCTCCTCCTATTTTCACCCAAATTCCTCCTCAGGGTGGAGCTAAAAATGACTTATACCAGCAAACCTTGTTTGAAGGAGGTACAGAGCCAGTGGCCACACGGTTGAGGCTTTGCTTTGAGGTCCTATTTTCTACCAATTTGCAATCCAGCTGTGTCCATGGCTCACCTCACTCCTGTGGTCTCAGGAGGTAAATACAGCATTCTCCGAATTATCCTCCCTGATATGTCCAAGGTCCAGGCGAACTCTTCATGATTTCTTGAATTTCCCTCTTCATGTTTTCTTAAATCTGTCTGAATGGATTTTAAAATTTTCTACCAGCTAAACACAGAACACAATCATTCCTAAAGATATTTAGCCACATAATTATACCTTATCCACTACCAAACCTCTTACCAAATGCGTTCAGTACACTTAATGCTTAACCTACAAATTCTCTTTTTCTAATGCCATGCATTTTCCTCTTAGCCAATCTGAGCCATTAAGGACATTATTTGCTTTATGGGAAGTATTTATTTATCCTTTTAACAAACATGAATGAGTGCCAGGCTCTAGGCTAATGGTTGAGGCTGTATCAGTGAATAAGAAAGACAGACCTGCTCCTTCTTCTTGTGGAGCTTTTAGTCTGATGGAGGAGAATGACAGTAATCAAACACACACAAATATGTATAGTTTAAAAGGTGAAAAGTGCTGTAAGGACAAAGAGTGGAGTCCTATGATGAAAGGATATAGTTTGTACTGAGGACCAGAGAACGCACTCCTGAAGGATGAAACAGATTCGATTAAAACAGGATTAAAACCCAATCTAGGGATTGAACCCAGGTCTCCCACATTGCAGGTGAATTCTTTACCATCCGAGTCACCAAGGAAGCCCAAGAAAAATTGCCCCCACGTGGGTGCACCATTCCTGGAAGTATTGCAATAGAAGGTCAATGCGTGGAGTAGACAGAGAAAGTTCCTATTCCAACTGCCTCCCCCCAAAATCCATTTAATATATCGTCCTTGGGGAGAGAACATATCAGATAGTAAATTGATAAGAACAGATACTACACTTGATCTTAGCCAAGACACCAAGAAGGGAGAAGCAGCTCCTCCTATTTTCACCCAAATTCCTCCTCAGGGTGGAGCTAAAAATGACTTATACCAGCAAACCTTGTTTGAAGGAGGTACAGAGCCAGTGGCCACACGGTTGAGGCTTTGCTTTGAGGTCCTATTTTCTACCAATTTGCAATCCAGCTGTGTCCATGGCTCACCTCACTCCTGTGGTCTCAGGAGGTAAATACAGCATTCTCCGAATTATCCTCCCTGATATGTCCAAGGTCCAGGCGAACTCTTCATGATTTCTTGAATTTCCCTCTTCATGTTTTCTTAAATCTGTCTGAATGGATTTTAAAATTTTCTACCAGCTAAACACAGAACACAATCATTCCTAAAGATATTTAGCCACATAATTATACCTTATCCACTACCAAACCTCTTACCAAATGCGTTCAGTACACTTAATGCTTAACCTACAAATTCTCTTTTTCTAATGCCATGCATTTTCCTCTTAGCCAATCTGAGCCATTAAGGACATTATTTGCTTTATGGGAAGTATTTATTTATCCTTTTAACAAACATGAATGAGTGCCAGGCTCTAGGCTAATGGTTGAGGCTGTATCAGTGAATAAGAAAGACAGACCTGCTCCTTCTTCTTGTGGAGCTTTTAGTCTGATGGAGGAGAATGACAGTAATCAAACACACACAAATATGTATAGTTTAAAAGGTGAAAAGTGCTGTAAGGACAAAGAGTGGAGTCCTATGATGAAAGGATATAGTTTGTACTGAGGACCAGAGAACGCACTCCTGAAGGATGAAACAGATTCGATTAGAGGAGAGATTGGGCAGTGTATGGGGAAGAGGGCTCTGAGGACAGGGAGCCACTTCATTCAGGACCCAGGAAAAAGGAGGGATCTTCAAATCCAGGATGGAGGAGATACGTACAGTGAGGTGAGCTGTGAAGTGGACTCAGGTCCAGATGATTGTCAGGTAAGCTTTGCTATAGCTTTTATTCAACCCTCAATAAGCCACTGGAGTCTTAGTGTGGGGGAAAGAGTGTTCCAATTCACTTTCTAAAAAGATTCTCGAGATGACAGATAGAAAGTGGGATGAGGAGGGTCTCCCTGGTGATGCAGCAGCTGACTTCACACTCCCAATGCAGGGGCCAAGATCTGGACAGAGAACTAGATCCCATATGCTGCAAGTAAAGATCCTGCAGGCTTCACCTAAAGGAAAAAAGATCCCAGGAGCTGCAATTAAGACCTGGTGCAGCCAAATAAATAAATACTGTTTTTTTTTTTTTAAAGAAAGAAAGTAGATTGGGGAATTATGGCAAAAGGAGAAACTGAATGACCTCTAGGAGGCAGCTGTAGTAATCCAGAATGGAGATAATGGTGGCGTGAACCATGGTGATTGCAGTGGGAAGAACAGAAGTGGACAGATTTGTGAAAACATTTAACAGGTAGAAATGGCTGAATGTGTGTGTGTGTGTGTGTGTGTGTGTGTGTGTGTGTGTGTGTGTGTGTGGCCAGGGGACTGACATGGTGAAGCAGGTGAGTGGATAAGAGGTGTCAAGAATGGAGGCTGGCAGAAAGAGGGGTCATTCACTGAAAAGATGGGAGGATCCCCAGTCTCGAAGGACAGTGTCTGACGCGGAGGAAGGGCAGCTCTGCAGGAAGCAAGGAGAGGAACACAAATGACCTGAGCTAATTTCTTTTAATGCTCATTAGACCAAGAGGTAATTTTCTGTTGATAAAATGTGCTGCCTGTTTTACCTCCCAACCCCTCCACTAGCCAACCAGTCCTTGATCTCACTTTCTTTGGCCATTCATTTGACGATTTCAACCAGGCCCAAACACGCCAAGACAGTGTCAGTCTGGGAGTGTGAGGGGTTTACCAGACAGGTGCAGTTGGCACAGAGAATGCCTTTTCAGTGCTATATGGATATGGCAACCCATCACATTGAATCACAGAGTGAGAAAGTAATTTCCTTTTCAATTCTTTCTTAGGCTTTTTGATTACATCAGGGAGAAAGGCTCCGTTTGGCTGTTAGTATGTCTTTACACCTCTCTAACACTTGATAATCTCTCTTTTTAACAAAGGGAGAACAAGGCCACACTCTCAAAGCATTTTAGCAGGCCACAGTCTCTTTTTGGAATTTAATAACATTGCTTTGTTTTTCACTGTAAAAAAAAGTTTGAGATTTCATATTTATGGCAAGTAATATTGGTTTTTCATTTACAGCAGTGATATAAATACATTTACTTAAAAATAAGGCTGTGAGTACAGAAAGGGAGTGGTGATAATGCAAATTAAGTCAGAGTACATGTGATCCATGAAAATGGCAAGTCTCACCCAGAAGCAGAGTGATCAAAGTCTGGAAAACAGAGCATGACAATGAAGTGGATGTTTGCAATTCTTGCATCTGCTTTCCTGTCTTGGGGCAACATTTCCTGATTTGCTTTGGTGAATCATCTCTCCCCAACTCTCAGACCACTGTGCTCTCAGTGAACAGTTGATCTTATCCTGGGTCTCAGGGGAAGCCCTCGGTGCTCCGTTACCTGGGCCAGTGATTGTCTTACTAATGGACACCTGAACTAAACCAAGCCACTCAGGCCCAGAGCTAGGATTTGAACCCAGACAATTTGGCACAGAGACTATGCCCCAAACCACTGCACTTCCCTCTCTCCTGCATCCTGTGTCTTTCGGGCTGAGAGCTGAAGGATGACCATCAGAGTTAAGATAGCAGACAGGGAGAAGAGTGCAATGTGGTGAGGTCCTCAAAGACCAGACAGCAGATGCCTTGTAGACTTGGGTGCGAACCCTATTTTAAACTCCATCCTAAGAGCAATGGAGACCTTCCCAGGTGGCACAGTGATAAAGAATCTGCCTGCCAATGTAGGAGATGTGGGTTCGATTCCTGGGTTGGGAAGACCCCCTGGAGAAGGAAATGGCAACCCACTCCAGTATTCTTGCCTGGGAAATTCCATGGACAAAGGAGCCTCTGGGGCTACAGTTCATGGTGTCTCAAAGAGTCAGATGTGACTAAGCACACACACACACACACACACACCAGTGGGAAACCCTTGACCGTTTTTTTTTTTTTTTTGCAGGAGGGTAACAGGCCTAGATTTATATATTTAGAGACTGCTGCAGTTTTTGTATAGCATTTAGTATGGAATTCAACACCTAGTAAATGTGAATATTAAATTGGAGAATGCCCAGTATTTGCAGCAGATGCAGAACTGGGGCTCAGTAAATGTGCATCTCCACCTCTTTTGCCCTCTGCTTGTTCCTGAGGCTGCTTCTTTAAGAAAGAGCCTTCAGGGAAAATGGGTTCTTAAGTAGGACGTAGCCTTGCCCAAGGGCAGTGAAGTTTAGATGGAGCCTGTTAGCTGAGGCTAAAGGCAGAAAGCAAAGGTGTGTGCTCTGGGTACTTTTAAACTTTGGTAGTCACTGAGTCTCTACAGTTCAGAAATGGAAGCATGGAGTGAAGAGCTAATGAGGCAAATAGGAATTTTAAAAAAGAAAGGGAAAGCAAAATCAGTGACTGACAGTTAAGAGAGGAGGTCTGACTTAAACACAGGTTTCTAGACTCAGGAGTGCTCCTTTTCTGGGTCATGGCCAACAGGCAGACAACATGAGTGGCCTACGGGAAGGAAGGCTTTTTGACTTGCCATCCCTGTCTGCATGTGGGAATGTACATGAATGCACAGCTACAGGAGGAAGATGAGAGTGTAATTTGGAGACAGAAACAGTCGAAAGAATTCAACTGAGAAATAACATCCTGGCACAAACTTAAGACATAAAAATAAAATCAATTTCACAAGACGGAGAAAGCCTGACTCTTGTGAAGTGTCCTCATGGAATCTCAACAAGCTTTCGGTATCTCTAGTCTCTTAACCCCTCCCACCACCACGCCTTTCCTCCAGTCCCTACAGAAATTTACAGTCTCTATTCCTCACCTGCCTTTGTCCAGAGCAGCCTGGGGCCATCAATCCTGCTTCTGTACTTTCCCCACCCCAGGGCCCCTGAGTCCAAGAGTCCACCAGATGCAGCACGTCCTGTGTGTCACCCCACCCTTTCTGGATCCAACTGCCTCTCCCCTGATACCTGGACTCCCTCTCATGTCAGGGCAGTGAGGTTCAGTAGTTAAGCATAATGTCTTAATCAGTATCTGGAGTTGCATAGACATGGGGCCTTGATTAGTAGCCAACAGCACAAGCTTTGGTGCCAGGTTCCCAGGGTCTAATTCATAGCTTCCCCCACTGAGCACATATGCTGTCAACTTCTGGGCCTCAGGTTTCTCATCTGTATAACGGGGATAAAAATGTCACCTACTGCAGGGAACTAAGGGATTTATTTACAAAATGAATTCATACGTGTTATGAACTAAGAACAGTTTTTGCCACCTAGTGTTTCATGCGTGTTAGATATTATTATCTGATGCCTTTACCTGTCGGCTGGGAACTTTCATTCTTGTGGTTTAATCTAAGCCCTAGAGTCAGTATGTTGCTCCTTGTTCTCCCATGGCCATGCAGACAAGCCCTTCATTCCCACGTGCAAGCAGGAGTGCTTAACAGACAAGTTGTTTTCTAGGCTCAGAATGTTTTCTTTTGGTTGGTCCATGACCCAGATAATGACCACTCGCCTGTATTTAGTAACTTGTGTCACTCAGTCTCTTCTCTCCCTGAAGAATTCATCAGTAGCTACTCTCTCTCTTTCTTTTTCATTCTTTCTTTCTTTCTTTTTTTTTACTTCACTCCTTTTTCCTTCTTTTATCTCACATATTTGATCAAGGTTTCATGCTTGTTTTTCACTTACTGGTTTTTTTAAAATGCAGAGTTCAGTGATTTCCAAACGCACAGCCCAGACCATCTCAACAACAGGACTAATCATAAGATTACAGGAGATATTGAAGACAGTCGGAAGATAGGACCTCAGTGGCTACGAGAGCTGCAAACCTGCAGCCATTGAAGACAGCCTGACTTTTAATTCCCATGGAATCTCAACAAGCTTTCGGTATCTCTAGTCTCTTAACCCCTCCCACCACCACGCCTTTCCTCCAGTCCCTACAGAAATTTACAGTCTCTATTCCTCACCTGCCTTTGTCCAGAGCAGCCTGGGGCCATCAATCCTGCTTCTGTACTTTCCCCACCCCAGGGCCCCTGAGTCCAAGAGTCCACCAGATGCAGCACGTCCTGTGTGTCACCCCACCCTTTCTGGATCCAACTGCCTCTCCCCTGATACCTGGACTCCCTCTCATGTCAGGGCAGTGAGGTTCAGTAGTTAAGCATAATGTCTTAATCAGTATCTGGAGTTGCATAGACATGGGGCCTTGATTAGTAGCCAACAGCACAAGCTTTGGTGCCAGGTTCCCAGGGTCTAATTCATAGCTTCCCCCACTGAGCACATATGCTGTCAACTTCTGGGCCTCAGGTTTCTCATCTGTATAACGGGGATAAAAATGTCACCTACTGCAGGGAACTAAGGGATTTATTTACAAAATGAATTCATACGTGTTATGAACTAAGAACAGTTTTTGCCACCTAGTGTTTCATGCGTGTTAGATATTATTATCTGATGCCTTTACCTGTCGGCTGGGAACTTTCATTCTTGTGGTTTAATCTAAGCCCTAGAGTCAGTATGTTGCTCCTTGTTCTCCCATGGCCATGCAGACAAGCCCTTCATTCCCACGTGCAAGCAGGAGTGCTTAACAGACAAGTTGTTTTCTAGGCTCAGAATGTTTTCTTTTGGTTGGTCCATGACCCAGATAATGACCACTCGCCTGTATTTAGTAACTTGTGTCACTCAGTCTCTTCTCTCCCTGAAGAATTCATCAGTAGCTACTCTCTCTCTTTCTTTTTCATTCTTTCTTTCTTTCTTTTTTTTTACTTCACTCCTTTTTCCTTCTTTTATCTCACATATTTGATCAAGGTTTCATGCTTGTTTTTCACTTACTGGTTTTTTTAAAATGCAGAGTTCAGTGATTTCCAAACGCACAGCCCAGACCATCTCAACAACAGGACTAATCATAAGATTACAGGAGATATTGAAGACAGTCGGAAGATAGGACCTCAGTGGCTACGAGAGCTGCAAACCTGCAGCCATCTTGGACTCCTTCTCCTTCACTTCTGACATCTAGTTAGTCATTAATGCCAAAAAATAATGCAGATGAATGAAAAATGAATGATTACTTAGAGACAAAAAAGCTTAAAAAAAGAATCTGTTGAATATGTTACAATATTGCTTATTTTTTATGTTTTGATTTTTTGACCAAGGAGCATGTGGGATCTTACCTCCCTCCCTCCATTGGAAGGCGAAGTCTCGACCACTGGACCAACAGGTTAGTCCCTCTATCAATGCTGACTTTTAAACATTTATCATTTAAACATTTATCATTTTTTTTGGCCACTTTTATTGATCTTTCATTTATTTATCTTTATTCTTTGGCCTGTGTGGGCCTCCCATCGCAGTAGCCTCTATCGCTGCAGAGCACCAGCTCTGGGTGCTCCAGAGCGCTGACTTGGTAGTTGGACACATTGGTCCAGCCGCTCTGCCGCACATGGGATCTTCCCAGGCCAGGGATCGAACCGGCGCCCCTTGCACTGCAAGGTGGTATCCTTACCCACTGGACCACCAAGGAAGCCCCCCATTTATAATTTTTAAGAACAACTTTTAAGAGCAGTTTTCAGTTCACAGCAAAATTGGGAGGAAGGTACAAAGATCTATATTTCCTCCACCACATCTCATTATTGTCTCCCACAAGAGTGCTGCATATTTTACAATTGATGAACCTCCACTGACAAATTATAATCACCCAAAGTCCATAGTTCACATTAGGGCTCTGTCTTCTTGTTGTACATTCTGTGGGTTTGGAGAGGTGCTGAATAGCATATACCCATCACTATGGTATCATTCAGAATATTTTTACTGCCCTAAAAATCCTCAGCGCTCTATCTGTTCATCCCTCTCCTAACCCAAGCCTGATTTCTTAATGCTTCTTGAATAGGCCTCTCTCTGTCGCCTTCATCACCGTCTGTCTGGCCCGCCCATGTCTCTCATACCATCACCACAAGAGTCCCCAAATGGATGGCTCTACCTCCAGCTGGGTTTCCTTTCTATAATCCATCCTGCCTCCATGGCGGCCAACATCATCTTTTCCAAAACAGAAACCCAACCTTGTCCTTCTCATACTTAAACCTGCCTCATTCCTCCTCATTGCCTCAGAAGATGCCCAGATTTCAATGAGGAGGGCCTTTCATATTGAAAATATTTCTAGACACCTCCCTGCATCTCAGCCCATGACAGAAGTTTTATGTTTAGTCACTGTCAAATGGGAAAATGCATAATGCCAAAACCTACTAGGACTGCTAAGTGCATCTGAATTTTAAATATTATGGCAATGTTTATTTACATTTAAAAATAGTATTTGAGAACTCCTTCCACATAACTTTATGAACCCCTAAAAGTTCTCTGGGGGCTCAAGGGATAAAAATAATTGACCTAGAACTTAAACTAAACTCTTTTCCCCTCCAGCTCTCTTTAATGTCCTCTGTGCACAGTACCTTCCCATGTATAGCCAAGTTTCAGCTGCGGCAATCTCTTGTTTCTTCCATGCGTCTCACAACCTACCACAGTTTCTTGGAGGGTCTCTGTGCTCACATTTTCTCTCTGGCAAATCCCAACCCTTTACACTTCATCTAAAATGTCATCTTCTCTGATAAGTCCAGGCATTTACTACTTTTTCCTCTGTATAAAACTCAATTAGGGGGCTTCCCCTGGTGGTCCAGTGGGTAAGGACACCGCCTTGCAATGCAAGGGGCGCCAGTTCGAGCCCTGGCCTGGGAAGATCCCACGTGCCGTGCAGCGGCTGGACGGATATGTCCAATTACCAAGCCAGAGCTCTGGAGCGCATGCGCCCAGAGCTGGCGCTCTGCAAGGACAGACACCACCGTGATGGGAAGCCCACAGGAGCCAAAGAACGAAGACGAATGAAAATAGAGAAATGAAAGACCAATAGAAGTGGCCCTCCCACTCCCCTCCCTCCCCAACCCGACCCCCCAAAATAAATAAATAAATAAATCTTTTTTTTTTTTAAAAAAAAAAAACTCAATTAGGGGCTTCCCTGGTGGTCCAGTGGGTAAGGACACCGCCTTGCAGTGCAAGGGGCACTGATTCGATCCCTGGCCTGGGAAGATCCCATGTACCATGGAGCGGCTGGACAGATGTGGCCAATTACCGAGCTGGAGCTCTGGAGCACATGCGCCCAGAGCCGATTCTCTGCGACAACAGAGGCCACTGCGATGGGAGGACCACACGGGCCAAAAGAACAAAGATGGATGAAAATAGATAAATGAACAAAAGTTTTCTTTGCACCAAGCATAGTGTGTTAGAACATTGACTGTTTATGGAGGGCCTTTCATATTGAAAATATTTCTAGACACCTCCCTGCATCTCAGCCCATGACAGAAGTTTTATGTTTAGTCACTGTCAAATGGGAAAATGCATAATGCCAAAACCTACTAGGACTGCTAAGTGCATCTGAATTTTAAATATTATGGCAATGTTTATTTACATTTAAAAATAGTATTTGAGAACTCCTTCCACATAACTTTATGAACCCCTAAAAGTTCTCTGGGGGCTCAAGGGATAAAAATAATTGACCTAGAACTTAAACTAAACTCTTTTCCCCTCCAGCTCTCTTTAATGTCCTCTGTGCACAGTACCTTCCCATGTATAGCCAAGTTTCAGCTGCGGCAATCTCTTGTTTCTTCCATGCGTCTCACAACCTACCACAGTTTCTTGGAGGGTCTCTGTGCTCACATTTTCTCTCTGGCAAATCCCAACCCTTTACACTTCATCTAAAATGTCATCTTCTCTGATAAGTCCAGGCATTTACTACTTTTTCCTCTGTATAAAACTCAATTAGGGGGCTTCCCCTGGTGGTCCAGTGGGTAAGGACACCGCCTTGCAATGCAAGGGGCGCCAGTTCGAGCCCTGGCCTGGGAAGATCCCACGTGCCGTGCAGCGGCTGGACGGATATGTCCAATTACCAAGCCAGAGCTCTGGAGCGCATGCGCCCAGAGCTGGCGCTCTGCAAGGACAGACACCACCGTGATGGGAAGCCCACAGGAGCCAAAGAACGAAGACGAATGAAAATAGAGAAATGAAAGACCAATAGAAGTGGCCCTCCCACTCCCCTCCCTCCCCAACCCGACCCCCCAAAATAAATAAATAAATAAATCTTTTTTTTTTTTAAAAAAAAAAAACTCAATTAGGGGCTTCCCTGGTGGTCCAGTGGGTAAGGACACCGCCTTGCAGTGCAAGGGGCACTGATTCGATCCCTGGCCTGGGAAGATCCCATGTACCATGGAGCGGCTGGACAGATGTGGCCAATTACCGAGCTGGAGCTCTGGAGCACATGCGCCCAGAGCCGATTCTCTGCGACAACAGAGGCCACTGCGATGGGAGGACCACACGGGCCAAAAGAACAAAGATGGATGAAAATAGATAAATGAGAGACCAATAGAAGTTTCCCACCCACTCCCCGCCCATCCCCTTCCCCTCCCCAAAAACCCCCTTTAAATTTGCACCAAGCATAGTGTGTTAGAATTACATGTTGTTATATTTTTCTCCCTTTATAAACTGTTTATGGGAAGATTCCTTGTCTGCCTCATCATCTTTGCACCTCATCCACTGACAGAGCTCCTATAATTGGTAGATGCTTAATGCCAGGCTAATAGTGAGTGGAGGGAGGAACAGTCTTTAAAGGGGTTTGATTTCATTGGTGCAAATGTGCTAATGGAAGAGAGCCAACAGGCTGTTCAAAGCAAAGGATGTGCATTTTGTTACAGTCCTGGAGGAATCAGATGCTCTCATGCCAACCAGGAGGGTAGGTGGCACAAGAGTCAGTCTTTTCCAGAGAGACTCGCAAACCCTCTCTTTTATCAGAGGTGATTTTCTGACTGTGGCTACTGAAGGGAGCCCAGTGATCAGCTCCTCTTCTTTTGGAGAGCCTGAGCCCGAGACCCCAGCAGCCTCAGGATAGAATGAAGATGTGCTGGTAACCAACATCTTCACTGTCCATTACTTTCACTAGGAAGGAGAAAAATCCCCATGCAGCAGGGATTTAAACTGTTTAGGATCTAATTTATTTTCTAATGTCCTAGCACTCACAGGAGATAGTTGATGGTGAGAAGAGACAGATGATATTAGCAATATCCATGGATGTAAGAAATGGGAGGGTGAGGTCAGTTTCCTCAGCCAATTACTGCACTGCCTGACTCAACCTGGAAGCAGAATGATAAGATCTACCCTGCTCAGAGTCCATAGATTCAGAGGTTTAGGTTCAAGTCCCAGTTCTGCCATTGAAATTCTATGTGATTTTAAATTTATATATTCATAGATTTATCTATACAAATGAAATGTTATAAATATATAACACCGCCTTGCAGAGGCACTGATTCCCCTGCGGAAGATCCCATGTACCATGGAGGCCAGATGTGGCCAATTACCGAGCTGGAGCTCTGGAGCACATGCGCCCAGAGCCGATTCTCTGCGACAACAGAGGCCACTGCGATGGGAGGACCACACGGGCCAAAAGAACAAAGATGGATGAAAATAGATAAATGAGAGACCAATAGAAGTTTCCCACCCACTCCCCTCCCTCCCCTACCCCTCCCCCCAAAAAACCCCTTAATTAGCACCAAGCATAGTGTGTTAGAATTACATGTTGTTATATTTTTCTCCCTTTATAAACTGTTTATGGGAAGATTCCTTGTCTGCCTCATCATCTTTGCACCTCATCCACTGACAGAGCTCCTATAATTGGTAGATGCTTAATGCCAGGCTAATAGTGAGTGGAGGGAGGAACAGTCTTTAAAGGGGTTTGATTTCATTGGTGCAAATGTGCTAATGGAAGAGAGCCAACAGGCTGTTCAAAGCAAAGGATGTGCATTTTGTTACAGTCCTGGAGGAATCAGATGCTCTCATGCCAACCAGGAGGGTAGGTGGCACAAGAGTCAGTCTTTTCCAGAGAGACTCGCAAACCCTCTCTTTTATCAGAGGTGATTTTCTGACTGTGGCTACTGAAGGGAGCCCAGTGATCAGCTCCTCTTTTTTTGGAGAGCCTGAGCCCGAGACCCCAGCAGCCTCAGGATAGAATGAAGATGTGCTGGTAACCAACATCTTCACTGTCCATTACTTTCACTAGGAAGGAGAAAAATCCCCATGCAGCAGGGATTTAAACTGTTTAGGATCTAATTTATTTTCTAATGTCCTAGCACTCACAGGAGATAGTTGATGGTGAGAAGAGACAGATGATATTAGCAATATCCATGGATGTAAGAAATGGGAGGGTGAGGTCAGTTTCCTCAGCCAATTACTGCACTGCCTGACTCAACCTGGAAGCAGAATGATAAGATCTACCCTGCTCAGAGTCCATAGATTCAGAGGTTTAGGTTCAAGTCCCAGTTCTGCCATTGAAATTCTATGTGATTTTAAATTTATATATTCATAGATTTATCTATACAAATGAATAGTTATAATATATGTCTAAAGAAGAATAAGAATATAAATTACTAACATTTAGCATAAGAGATAAAATTTGCCTACAACTCTGATTTTTTCTTCATGATTCACTGCAAACCCATATTCCTCCCTAACACTTTCAGGGGTAACTAGTCTATTGCATTTTCTGTTTATCATCCTCTTGCTTTTCTTTATAGTTATACTATATACCTAAGCATGTAGATGAATGTGTATGGACTTTATATGTGGACTCCAATCTGTGCTTTTAAAAAAATTCTTAAATTTATTTGACTGCATTCCATCTTATTTGTGGCAGGTGGGATCTTTGATCTTCGTTGAGACATAGGAGATTAGGTATGGCATGTGGGATCTAATTTATTGACCAGGGATTGAACTTGGCCCCTTTGCACTGGGAGTGTAGAGTCTTAGCCAGGGAACCACCAGAAAAGTCTCTGTGACTTTTTTCCCAATTGATGTTGCTTATTTATCTTGATACCTCTAACCGTTATTCATTCACACTGTTATGTATATACTACAATTTTCCTGAAGTTGGGCTTTTGGGATGTTTCTAATTAGTGACTATCAGTGGGGGTGGGGGGGGGAGTGGTTTTCCAGGTCCTGTTAGTGGTAAAGAACCTGCCTTCCAATGTAGGAGATGTAAGAGATGTAGATTCAATCCCTGGATGGGGAAGATTTCCTGGAGGAGGAAATGGCAATTCACCCAAGTATTTTTAGCTGGAGAATCCCATAGACTAAAGAGCCTCGTGGGCTACAGTCCATGGGGTCACAAACAGTCACACCCGACTGAAAGTGACTTAGCATGCACACACACACATGAATAAAGCTGCTATAAAATTTTAAGTATCAGTCTTTGTAAGGACAAATGTATTCATGTCTCTTCAATAAATACATAGAAGTGGAATTGCTAAGTTTATGAAAAATGTAAGTAGATTTAGCATAAGAACCTTCCAAACTGTTTTCCACAATGGTTGCATCATTTTTTGTCCCTGTCAGGAATCTATGAGAGTCCTGTTGTTGCTTTTCCTTGTCAGCACTTAGCATTATGAAGCAGAATGATAAGATCTACCCTGCTCAGAGTCCATAGATTCAGAGGTTTAGGTTCAAGTCCCAGTTCTGCCATTGAAATTCTATGTGATTTTAAATTTATATATTCATAGATTTATCTATACAAATGAATAGTTATAATATATGTCTAAAGAAGAATAAGAATATAAATTACTAACATTTAGCATAAGAGATAAAATTTGCCTACAACTCTGATTTTTTCTTCATGATTCACTGCAAACCCATATTCCTCCCTAACACTTTCAGGGGTAACTAGTCTATTGCATTTTCTGTTTATCATCCTCTTGCTTTTCTTTATAGTTATACTATATACCTAAGCATGTAGATGAATGTGTATGGACTTTATATGTGGACTCCAATCTGTGCTTTTTAAAAAAAAATTCTTAAATTTATTTGACTGCATTCCATCTTATTTGTGGCAGGTGGGATCTTTGATCTTCGTTGAGACATAGGAGATTAGGTATGGCATGTGGGATCTAATTTATTGACCAGGGATTGAACTTGGCCCCTTTGCACTGGGAGTGTAGAGTCTTAGCCAGGGAACCACCAGAAAAGTCTCTGTGACTTTTTTTTTCCCAATTGATGTTGCTTATTTATCTTGATACCT
The DNA here is from genome assembly GCA_022376925.1 of Tragulus kanchil. Taxonomy (NCBI): domain Eukaryota; kingdom Metazoa; phylum Chordata; class Mammalia; order Artiodactyla; family Tragulidae; genus Tragulus; species Tragulus kanchil. Next base: position 129,522,347 of record JAIOJX010000032.1, on the reverse strand, counting down.
CTAACCGTTATTCATTCACACTGTTATGTATATACTACAATTTTCCTGAAGTTGGGCTTTTGGGATGTTTCTAATTAGTGACTATCAGTGGGGGGGGGGGGGGGGAGTGGTTTTCCAGGTCCTGTTAGTGGTAAAGAACCTGCCTTCCAATGTAGGAGATGTAAGAGATGTAGATTCAATCCCTGGATGGGGAAGATTTCCTGGAGGAGGAAATGGCAATTCACCCAAGTATTTTTAGCTGGAGAATCCCATAGACTAAAGAGCCTCGTGGGCTACAGTCCATGGGGTCACAAACAGTCACACCCGACTGAAAGTGACTTAGCATGCACACACACACATGAATAAAGCTGCTATAAAATTTTAAGTATCAGTCTTTGTAAGGACAAATGTATTCATGTCTCTTCAATAAATACATAGAAGTGGAATTGCTAAGTTTATGAAAAATGTAAGTAGATTTAGCATAAGAACCTTCCAAACTGTTTTCCACAATGGTTGCATCATTTTTTGTCCCTGTCAGGAATCTATGAGAGTCCTGTTGTTGCTTTTCCTTGTCAGCACTTAGCATTATCAGTCTTGTTCGCTTTAGCCATTTTAAAATGGATATCTGGAGGTTATGATTGTCATTTTCATTTTCCTGATGACTAATGATGTTCAGTATCTTTTTATGTACTTATGTTTCATCCACATATCTTATTTGGAGAAGTGTCCATCCAAGACATTCACTCATTTTTAAAACTGAATTTTTTGTCTTTCTGTTACTGATTGGTAAGCATTCTTATATATTCTGTACACAAACCTTCTGTCAGATACATAGAGGTGAATATTTTCTTCTAGTCTGTTCCTTGTCTCTAATTTTTTAATAGCATCTTTGGAAGATCAGAAATTTTTAATATTGATGCAGACCTACTTGTTGGTTTTTTATAGTTAGATTTTTGTGTGTCTTAAGAAATCTTAGCCATTCTTTAGATAATAAAAGATTTTCCTCTAATTTTTTATAGTTTTAGTTTTTATGTTTAGACATGTGATCTTTTTCAAGATAATATTTGTGGATGAGGTAAGGTAATGGTCAAGATTCATTTCTACTGTGAGGATATTCAATTGTATCACCACCACATGCTGAAAAGACTACACGTGCATCATAGAATTACCTTGGCATCTATGAAAGAATAATGCCCTTCCCCATAAAAGAAGTAATGTAAATGAGAGAAGTACTTGACCCATCATTGCTGAATTTGAAGACTGAGGAAGGGGCCACAAGCCAAGGATTGAGGACAGCCTTCAGTAGCTGGAAAAGGCAAGGAAACACTCTGTTCTAGACCCTCTGGAAGGAATGTAACTTCCTGACACTGTGACTTTTGCCCAGTGAGACCTGTGCTGAACTTTTAATTTGTAGAACTGTAAAACAGTAAAGTTGTATTGTTTTTAAATCACTAAATTAGTGGATACTAGTGTTATAGCAGTAATGGAAAATTAATACAGCCCTGTCAGTTAACCATATACATGTGAATCTGTTGCCATATTATTCCACTGATCTCTCTGTCTTGCTTACTGTACCTTTATATCAGCTTTATAGCAAATCTTGAAATCAGATCATATGGCTTAAAAATAGTCTTTGATATTTCAGTTCCTTTGTATTTTCATACGAATTCTAGAGTCCCTTTTCCAATTTCTATATAAAAACCTGCTAGGGTTTTGACTGAGATTGCATTGAATCAGTTTGGGGAAAATTGACAGACATAACAATTTTGAAACCTGATCCATGAACATGATATTTTTCCATTATTGAGTCCTCTTTACTTTCTGTCTTTGTTTTGTAGTTTCTGGTATATAAGTTTGAACACATTTTATTAAATTTATCCCTAATTACTTCATGTTTTGTGATATAACTGTAAATTGTATGATTTTCTTATTCCAAATCCCAACTGAATGCTGGCAGTATATAGAAGTGCAAGATATTTGCATATTGACCTTGATAAACTTGCTTAATACTACTGGTGACTTTTTGGCACTTAGAATTTTCTACTTAGAGCCTTTTAAAATCTTCCTGTCATTTTGTACTGCCTATGACTAGCAGTGCATTGCTGAATAGAAATGGTGATAGTAGACATCTTTTCCTTTTTCCTAGTTTAGAAGGTAAAGCATGTAGTCTTTCACTACTAAGTTTGACGTGGGGAGTTTTTCTACTGTAAGATTTTTAGCAGATGTCCTTTTTCAGATTGAGAAAATTTCTTTTTATTCCTAGTTTGCTGAGAGATAGGATAGGTCTTGTATTACTCTGGTTGATTTTTTAATGTTGACCTATAATGCCTTCCGGAATGGACCCCAATTAGTCAAGATGCATCATCTTTTTCCTGGAGAAGGAAATGGCTACCGACTCCAGCATTCTTGCCTAAAGAATTCCACAGACAGAGGAGCCTGGTGAATTATCGCCTTTGGATTGCAAAGATATATGACCGAACAACTAACACACACACACACACACACCGGCAATGTCACCTAGACCGTGTGTTTATTTGAGGGAAGATTTTTAAGGTTTCAGTTCAGATTCTTTGCTTCTTTCAAAACGAGCTATAGTATATTTTTTCCTTCAAGGAATTTGCCTATTTCATCTAAAGTACCCTAAAATTGTTAACAATATTTCCCACATGACATATACTGCTGGTTCCTCTTTTATTCCTGATTTTGATCATTTATACCTTCTTTATTTCTTGATCAATCTCACTATGGTTTTATCAACAATTATATTATTATTAGTTTTTGCCTTTCCGTATTGTTCATGGAGTTCTCTAGGCAAGAATACTGGAGTGGTTTGCCATTCATTTTACTATTTTCTCAATTTTTAGTCTGTTGCCTATTTTACTGATTTCTGTTCTTATCTAATTGTTTCTTTCTTTCTATTTACTTTGTCCTTAATATATTATTCTTTTTGTATTTTCTTAAGATGAAAGCTTAGGTAATGGATTTTAGACTTTTCTTTTCTAATGTAAGCATATAAATTATGCATTTTTCTTGAGGCATTCTTTTAGCTTCTTTTCACAAATTTTGATATGTTTTGTTTTTGTTTTCAACCAACTCAAAATACTTTCCAATTTCTCTTAAGATTTACTCTTTGATATGGATTATTTAGAAATGTTACTTCAGGGATTCCCTGGTAGCTCAGTGGTAAAGAGTTCGCATGTCAATGCAGGAGACACAGATTTGAACCCTGATCCAGGAAGATCTCACATGCTGTGGAGCCACTAAGCCCATGAGCCACAACTATTGAACCTGTGCTCTAGAGCCTCAGAGCTACAATTATTGAGCCCATGTGCCACAACTATTGAAGCGCATGTGCACTAGAGCCCAAGTTCCACAACGAGAGAAGTCACTGCAACAAGAAGCATGCTCACTTCAGCTAGAGAGCTGCCAGCCACTCCCTGCAGCTAAAGAAGAGCCTGTGGCAGCAGTGAAAACACAGAATAGCCAAAAATAAATAAATAAATAAAAATTTAAAAAACTATAAAAAAAAGAAATGTTACTTTAATTTTCTAGTATCTATTGATTTTCCAGATATATTTTAATAACGTATTTAATTCCCTTATATTCAGATAACATCCTTTATATGATTTCAATTCTTTTAAATTTGTTAATATTTACTTTATGGTCTTGCACATGGTTTAAACTTGGTGAAAGATCCATTTATACTTGAAAGAAAGTGCGGCCTGCTGTTGTTGGAAAGAGTGTTCTTGAGGGGCTTCCCCTGGTGTTCCGGTGGGTGGGCACGCCGCTTTGCGGTGCGGGGGGCGCTGGTTCAATCCCTGGCCTGGGGAGATCCCGCGTGCCGCGGAGTGGCTGGACTGATGTGTCCAATTACCTAGCCGGAGCTCTGGTGCGCGTGTGCCCAGAGTCGGCGCTCTGAGACAACAGAGGCCACCGCGATGTGAGGCCCACGGGAGCCAAAGAACAAAGACGGATGAAAATAGAGAAATGAAAGACCAATAGAAGTGGCCCGCCCATCCCCCTCCCTCCCCACCCCACCCACCAAAAAAAAGATAAATAAAAAAAAAAGAGTGTTCTTGAAATGTCAATTATTTCCAGCTTTTTGATAGTACTAGTCAAATATTCTGTATCTTTATTGCTTTTCTATTGTTCTATCAATTACTAAGAAAATAACTGATACTTTCTCAATCACCAACTACTATTGTGAAATTTGTCTGTTTTGGTATATTCTGAAACCACTATTGTGTGCATGTGCATTTAAGATTGTTATGGGTCCTTACGTAATGTTCCCTTTATCTTTATGGAATGATCCCTTTTATTTTGGTAATATATTTTGTGTGATGCCTACTTTGTCTGATATCAGTAGAGTTATTTCAGGTTTCATGCTTAGTGTTTATATAATATACCTTTTTTTATATATATGATATACCTTTTTTGCACTCCAAGGCAGACTCTTTACCCACTGGACCACCAGGGAAGCCCTGGTATTTCTATTTTTAATTTTTCAAGAAGTGTACATACTGTTTTCCGTGCTCATTGCACCAATTTATATTTCTATCGACAGTGTGTAACACTTACCTTTTTTTTATAATAGTCATCCTAACTGTAGAAGGTATAAGGTAATATCTTGGTGTAATTTTCATTTGCACTTCCCTAATGATTAGAGATTTTACTAACGTATTTAATTCCCTTATATTCAGATAACATCCTTTATATGATTTCAATTCTTTTAAATTTGTTAATATTTACTTTATGGTCTTGCACATGGTTTAAACTTGGTGAAAGATCCATTTATACTTGAAAGAAAGTGCGGCCTGCTGTTGTTGGAAAGAGTGTTCTTGAGGGGCTTCCCCTGGTGTTCCGGTGGGTGGGCACGCCGCTTTGCGGTGCGGGGGGCGCTGGTTCAATCCCTGGCCTGGGGAGATCCCGCGTGCCGCGGAGTGGCTGGACTGATGTGTCCAATTACCTAGCCGGAGCTCTGGTGCGCGTGTGCCCAGAGTCGGCGCTCTGAGACAACAGAGGCCACCGCGATGGGAGGCCCACGGGAGCCAAAGAACAAAGACGGATGAAAATAGAGAAATGAAAGACCAATAGAAGTGGCCCGCCCATCCCCCTCCCTCCCCACCCCACCCACCAAAAAAAAGATAAATAAAAAAAAAAGAGTGTTCTTGAAATGTCAATTATTTCCAGCTTTTTGATAGTACTAGTCAAATATTCTGTATCTTTATTGCTTTTCTATTGTTCTATCAATTACTAAGAAAATAACTGATACTTTCTCAATCACCAACTACTATTGTGAAATTTGTCTGTTTTGGTATATTCTGAAACCACTATTGTGTGCATGTGCATTTAAGATTGTTATGGGTCCTTACGTAATGTTCCCTTTATCTTTATGGAATGATCCCTTTTATTTTGGTAATATATTTTGTGTGATGCCTACTTTGTCTGATATCAGTAGAGTTATTTCAGGTTTCATGCTTAGTGTTTATATAATATACCTTTTTTTATATATATGATATACCTTTTTTGCACTCCAAGGCAGACTCTTTACCCACTGGACCACCAGGGAAGCCCTGGTATTTCTATTTTTAATTTTTCAAGAAGTGTACATACTGTTTTCCGTGCTCATTGCACCAATTTATATTTCTATCGACAGTGTGTAACACTTACCTTTTTTTTATAATAGTCATCCTAACTGTAGAAGGTATAAGGTAATATCTTGGTGTAATTTTCATTTGCACTTCCCTAATGATTAGAGATTTTTACTACATTTTCACGTATACTTCAGTTCTTTCAAGAAAGGTCTCTTCAGTTCCTTGCTGATATTAAAATTGGGTTATTTGTTTTTGTTCTATTTTGTTGTATATGCTCCTTAGATATTTTGATTATTAACTCTTTATCATATACATAGTTTGCAAATGTTTTCTCCTATTTCACAGTTTGCCTTTTCATTTTGTTGATTGTTTCCATTGCTGTACAGAAGCATTTCAGTTTGATATAGTCTCACTTGTCTATTTTTACTTTTGTTGCCTATACTATTAGTGTAATATTCAAGAAATCACTAGCAAGATCAATACCAAGAAACCTTTTTGCTGATTTCTTCTGTAAGTCTTATGGCTTCAGGTTTACAATTAAGTCTTTAGTCCATTTTAAACTAATTTTTTTGTTTGGTATAAGAATAACATTTGATTATTTTGCTTGTGGATATCCAGTTTTTCCAACACTCTTTATTGAAAAGATGATTCTTTCCCCATTGTGCATTCTTGTTACCTTGTCAAAGATCAGTTGTACAGGGCTTCCCTGGTGGTCCAGTGAGTTAGGATACCGCCTTGCAGTGCAAGGGGCGCCAGTTCGATCCCTGGCCTGGGAAGATCCCATGTGCGGTGGAGCGGCTGGACAGATGTGTCCAACTACAGAGCCCGAGCTCTGGAGTGCACGCACCTGGTGCCAGTACTCTGTAAAGAGAGAGGCCGCTGCGATGAGAGGTCCACACAGGCCAAAGAACAAAGATGAATGAAAACAGATAAATGAAAGTCCAATAGAAGTGGCCAAAAAAATATCCACCAAAACAAAGAAAACAATCAGTTGTACGTGCATGGGTTTATTTCTGGACTTGCTGCTGTTTGTCCATCTACGTGTCTGTTTTACTGCCAGTTCCATAATGTTTTGATTACTGTAAGTTTGTAAAATATTTTAACATCAGGAAATACAATGCTCCAAACTTTCTTCTTTTCCCTCAAAATTGCTCTGGCTATTCAGGGTCTTTAGTGGTTCTATATGAATTTTAGTATATATTTTTTTCTACTGCTGTAAAAAATGCCAGTAGGATTTTAATAGAGATTACAATGAATCTGTTGATTACTTCAGACAGTACAAATACTTTAACAATATTAATTCATGAACACAGTAGAACTTCTTTTCATTCATTTGTGTCTGCTTTAACTTCTTTCATCAGTGTTTTATAGCTGCTTTATATCTTCTTCCAGTTTTATTGAGACATAATTCACATACAGCATTGTATAAATTTAAAGTGTACAGCATAATGATTTGACTTACATACATCATGCAATGATTATCACAATACGTTTAGTGAGCATTTGTCATCTCATATAGATACAAAATTAAAGAAACAGAAGAATTTTCCCTGTGATGAGAAGTCTTAGGATATACTCTCTTTACAATTTTCACATATAGCATATAGCACTATTAATTATATTTATCATATTGACATTACATACTTAGTACTTATTCTCTTATAACTGGAAGTTTCTACCTTTGACTGCCTTTATCCAATTCTACCTCCTCCCATTTCCTACCTTCAGAAACCACAAATCCAGTGTCTTTTCTATGAGTTTGTTTTTGAAGTACAGATCTTTACTGCCTTAAACCTTTGTTATTTTAAAATGTCACTTTAAGTTCTCCTTTCACTGTTGATTTTATTTATTTGAATGTTCTCTCTTTTTTATTTTGATTGTTTGTTTGTTTGTTTGTTTTTTGAGTGTTCTCTCTTTCTTAGGTATGCTGATTTTGTTTATCTTTCCAAAGGGGGGAAAAGAAACACTTCTCAGTTTTGTCAATTTTCTATTGATTTTCTATTTTGTATTTCATTTATTTCTGCTCTAACTTTATTTCCTTCCTGTGGTATTTTGGAATTGGTTTGTTTTTATTTCTCTAGTTCCTTACAGTGTAAAGTTAGACTATTGATTTGAGATCTTTTTTGTGAATATAGGTTTTTATTACTATAAATATTCTTAACACTAATTTTTTTTGTATCCTACAAGTTTTTGATATGTTGTGCTTTCATTTTTGTTTGTTCCAAGATATTTTTCTAGTTTTCTTTCTGACTTCTCTTTGGTGCAGGAAATACAATGCTCCAAACTTTCTTCTTTTCCTCAAAATTGCTCTGGCTATTCAGGGTCTTTAGTGGTTCTATATGAATTTTAGTATATATTTTTTTCTACTGCTGTAAAAAATGCCAGTAGGATTTTAATAGAGATTACAATGAATCTGTTGATTACTTCAGACAGTACAAATACTTTAACAATATTAATTCATGAACACAGTAGAACTTCTTTTCATTCATTTGTGTCTGCTTTAACTTCTTTCATCAGTGTTTTATAGCTGCTTTATATCTTCTTCCAGTTTTATTGAGACATAATTCACATACAGCATTGTATAAATTTAAAGTGTACAGCATAATGATTTGACTTACATACATCATGCAATGATTATCACAATACGTTTAGTGAGCATTTGTCATCTCATATAGATACAAAATTAAAGAAACAGAAGAATTTTCCCTGTGATGAGAAGTCTTAGGATATACTCTCTTTACAATTTTCACATATAGCATATAGCACTATTAATTATATTTATCATATTGACATTACATACTTAGTACTTATTCTCTTATAACTGGAAGTTTCTACCTTTGACTGCCTTTATCCAATTCTACCTCCTCCCATTTCCTACCTTCAGAAACCACAAATCCAGTGTCTTTTTCTATGAGTTTGTTTTTGAAGTACAGATCTTTACTGCCTTAAACCTTTGTTATTTTAAAATGTCACTTTAAGTTCTCCTTTCACTGTTGATTTTATTTATTTGAATGTTCTCTCTTTTTTATTTTGATTGTTTGTTTGTTTGTTTGTTTTTTGAGTGTTCTCTCTTTCTTAGGTATGCTGATTTTGTTTATCTTTCCAAAGGGGGGAAAAGAAACACTTCTCAGTTTTGTCAATTTTCTATTGATTTTCTATTTTGTATTTCATTTATTTCTGCTCTAACTTTATTTCCTTCCTGTGGTATTTTGGAATTGGTTTGTTTTTATTTCTCTAGTTCCTTACAGTGTAAAGTTAGACTATTGATTTGAGATCTTTTTTTTTGTGAATATAGGTTTTTATTACTATAAATATTCTTAACACTAATTTTTTTTGTATCCTACAAGTTTTTGATATGTTGTGCTTTCATTTTTGTTTGTTCCAAGATATTTTTCTAGTTTTCTTTCTGACTTCTCTTTGGTACAATGGCTGCTCAATGCTTTGTTATTTACTTTTCATATATTTGTGAGTTTTTCTATTGTTATTGACTTCTAGTTTTATACTATTGTGGTTATAAAAGAGGTTTGGGATGCTCTCAATCTTTTTAAGTTTGATAAGACTTTTTTTTGTGATCTAGCATGTAACCTATCTTGTAGAATATTCTCTGTGCACTTGAGAAGAATGTGTCTTCTGCTGCTTCAAATAGTATATAACAGAAGACTTTCTCCACCCTGTGTGGAAAAAAAAGCCCATTTTACTGGATCTAGCATTCTTTTGTTTTGTTTTTAAAGTTTTGGCCTCTTTTATTGTTTTATTTATTTATTTTCACCCTTCTTTATTCTTTGGCCTATGTGGGCCGCCCATTGCAGTGGCCTCACTCGTTGCAGGGCGCCATCTCTGGGTCCATGCACTCCAGAGCACTGTCTCATAATTGGACACACCAGTCCAACTGCTCCATAGCACATGGGCATTGAACTGGTGCCCCTTGCACTGCAAGGAAAACTCTTTACCCACTGAACTGCCAGGGGAGCCGTAGATCTAACATTCTTGTTTTGCAAATTTTTCTTTTAACACAATATATCATCCTTTTTTTCTTTCTGACTTGTAAAGTTTCTCTTAGAAATATGCCAATAATTTTATGGAGGCAAGCCCTTTGTATGTGATGAGTTGTTTTTCTCTTGCTGCATTCAAAAGCCTCCCTTTATTTATTTATTTATTTTAATTTTATTTATTTATCTCTTTTTGGGGGGTGAGGTGGGGAGGGAGGGGGAATAGGCGGGCCACTTCTATTGGTCTTTCATGTCTCTATTTTCATCCGTCTTTGTTCTTTGGCTCCTGTGGGCCTCCCATCGCAGTGGCCTCTGTTGTCGCAGAGCACTGGCTCTGGGCTCATGCGCGCCAGAGCTCCGGCTCGGTAATTGGACACATCGGTCCAGCCGCTCCGCGGCACGTGGGATCTTCCCAGGCCAGGGATCTAACCGGCGCCCCTTGCACTGCAAGGCGGTGTCCTTACCCACTGGACCACCAGGGGAAGCCCCTCCCTTTATTTTTGACTGTTGATATTTTAATTATAATGGATCTTAGTATAGACTTCTTATACATTCATCCTATTTGGAATCATTTAGATTTCAAGGGCCAGGATGTCCATTTCCCTCCCCAGATTTGGGGAGCTTTCAGACATTGTTTCTCTGAATAAGTTTTCTGACGCTTTGAGTTTTTTTCCTTCTGACATTTCCATATGCCTATATTGGTTTTCTTAGTGATGTCCCTATAAGCCTTCTTCACTATTTTTCATTCCTTTTTTTCTTCAGACTGGATAATTTCAAATGATTTGTCTTTGAATTCACTGATTCTTTCTTCTGCCTGATTAGGTATATTGTTGAAACTCTTGACTGAACTTCAGTTATAATATTGTTTATAACAAAACTTTGGTTTCATTTCTTTAACAGTTTCTCTCTCCTTTTTAAACTTCTCATTTTGTTTACCTATTATTTTCCTAGTTTTATTTAGTTGTGTGTTTCCTGTATCGCATTGAGTGTCAAGATAATTCCTTTGAATTCATTATCTGTCTGTGATAGATATCTGTTTCTTTACGGTCAATTACTGATACTTCATTTTTCCCCTTTGGTGGTGTCATGGTTCCTTGATTTTCATGATTCTTGCGCCTTCTGTTGGTATCTGCACATGTGAACAGGCAGCAGTCTTTCAGTCTTTACAGAATGGCCTCAGCTGGGATAGTCTTTTACCAGTCAGCATAGCCAGAGATTCTGGGTGGGCCAAGTGACAGAGCGCATGGAGAGTGTGGGCCCATAAATGGAGTCTCTAGGTGGAAAGGACAGGCATAGGGCTCCACTTCTATTGGTCTTTCATGTCTCTATTTTCATCCGTCTTTGTTCTTTGGCTCCTGTGGGCCTCCCATCGCAGTGGCCTCTGTTGTCGCAGAGCACTGGCTCTGGGCTCATGCGCGCCAGAGCTCCGGCTCGGTAATTGGACACATCGGTCCAGCCGCTCCGCGGCACGTGGGATCTTCCCAGGCCAGGGATCTAACCGGCGCCCCTTGCACTGCAAGGCGGTGTCCTTACCCACTGGACCACCAGGGGAAGCCCCTCCCTTTATTTTTGACTGTTGATATTTTAATTATAATGGATCTTAGTATAGACTTCTTATACATTCATCCTATTTGGAATCATTTAGATTTCAAGGGCCAGGATGTCCATTTCCCGCCCCAGATTTGGGGAGCTTTCAGACATTGTTTCTCTGAATAAGTTTTCTGACGCTTTGAGTTTTTTTCCTTCTGACATTTCCATATGCCTATATTGGTTTTCTTAGTGATGTCCCTATAAGCCTTCTTCACTATTTTTCATTCCTTTTTTTCTTCAGACTGGATAATTTCAAATGATTTGTCTTTGAATTCACTGATTCTTTCTTCTGCCTGATTAGGTATATTGTTGAAACTCTTGACTGAACTTCAGTTATAATATTGTTTATAACAAAACTTTGGTTTCATTTCTTTAACAGTTTCTCTCTCCTTTTTAAACTTCTCATTTTGTTTACCTATTATTTTCCTAGTTTTATTTAGTTGTGTGTTTCCTGTATCGCATTGAGTGTCAAGATAATTCCTTTGAATTCATTATCTGTCTGTGATAGATATCTGTTTCTTTACGGTCAATTACTGATACTTCATTTTTCCCCTTTGGTGGTGTCATGGTTCCTTGATTTTCATGATTCTTGCGCCTTCTGTTGGTATCTGCACATGTGAACAGGCAGCAGTCTTTCAGTCTTTACAGAATGGCCTCAGCTGGGATAGTCTTTTACCAGTCAGCATAGCCAGAGATTCTGGGTGGGCCAAGTGACAGAGCGCATGGAGAGTGTGGGCCCATAAATGGAGTCTCTAGGTGGAAAGGACAGGCATAGGGCTCCACAAGTGGACTTGCTATCTATTTCCCCCGTGGGAGACCTCTTGAGTCAAGGGGATACCTCCTGGTGTTTCTCTGTATCAAGTTGGGGGGAAGGGTGATGTGGGTGAAGTGAAATTGTTCTTATCCTTTTCAATCACCTTTTCTCATTCTGTGCTTCACTGGGGTGCTATAATCTCTCATCTGGATTTCAGAGCTCTCATAAAGGTATTTTCACCTGTAGATGGCTAATTAAATTGGCATTTCTATGAAGAGACAAGGATTGGGACCTCCTAGTCCCCCATCTTGCTGATGTCATTCCAGGATTTGCTTTCTAAACCTAGTCTGACATTGTCTTATAATTGGAGTGACTAGACTAGTCATACTTAATTTAATTATCACTATGGTTGGGCTTAAATTTACCATCTTTCAATTTGTTTTGAATTTGTCCCATCTGTTGTTTATTTCTTTTTCTCCTTTTCCTACCTTCTTTTATATTCAGTTTGTGTTTTAAAAAATATTCCATTTAACTTCCACTTTGGCTTATTAACTATACTTCCATGTTTTTATTTATTTTTTAGCAGATTCCCTGGAATTTACAATGTACTTCTTCAATGTACTGCCTCTGATTCAAGTAACATATAACACAAGGCCTTTTCTACCTTGTAGATTGATGCCTTAAGGAGACTGTTGGTATATATAGATATAAATGATATAGATAGATTTCAGTGAGAGTTCAGAAAGAAAAGAGGAGAGCTGAAGAGAAAGATTCTATTGTCTTGAAGATTACATGTAACACCATACATAGAATTTTGCTAGAAATATGAATGTTAAAGACACTTTTGGTGAAGTCTCAGACAGAAATGAGGGTCATATTATTGAAAATTGGAGGAAAGGTAAAGGACTTGGCTAATTGTACCTTGTCAAGTGGAAAGAAGCCCTTGTAAGTACTAAACCTGGATATTTATCTGAGGCAATTTCTAAGCCAAGTGTAGAAGGTGCAACAGGATGTTTCCTTGCTATGAGAGGAAAGAAATAAATTGAATAAATAACTAAATCAGCACTTTTGTTGGGAGGAATCTCAGCCTATCCAGATAGCATGGTCTGGAAATGAAGTTAAGGGTGTGTCTGGATAACCATTGGCTAAATAGACTAGACATGAGATTCATGGATCCAATCAATCATCTCATCAGAATCCAGGAATAAAGATGTAGCTATTCAGGAAGGATATGCCTGTCTGTCTAATGATTTGATGAGGGGAAGTGATTTCTTATCCTTTTCAATCACCTTTTCTCATTCTGTGCTTCACTGGGGTGCTATAATCTCTCATCTGGATTTCAGAGCTCTCATAAAGGTATTTTCACCTGTAGATGGCTAATTAAATTGGCATTTCTATGAAGAGACAAGGATTGGGACCTCCTAGTCCCCCATCTTGCTGATGTCATTCCAGGATTTGCTTTCTAAACCTAGTCTGACATTGTCTTATAATTGGAGTGACTAGACTAGTCATACTTAATTTAATTATCACTATGGTTGGGCTTAAATTTACCATCTTTCAATTTGTTTTGAATTTGTCCCATCTGTTGTTTATTTCTTTTTCTCCTTTTCCTACCTTCTTTTATATTCAGTTTGTGTTTTAAAAAATATTCCATTTAACTTCCACTTTGGCTTATTAACTATACTTCCATGTTTTTATTTATTTTTTAGCAGATTCCCTGGAATTTACAATGTACTTCTTCAATGTACTGCCTCTGATTCAAGTAACATATAACACAAGGCCTTTTCTACCTTGTAGATTGATGCCTTAAGGAGACTGTTGGTATATATAGATATAAATGATATAGATAGATTTCAGTGAGAGTTCAGAAAGAAAAGAGGAGAGCTGAAGAGAAAGATTCTATTGTCTTGAAGATTACATGTAACACCATACATAGAATTTTGCTAGAAATATGAATGTTAAAGACACTTTTGGTGAAGTCTCAGACAGAAATGAGGGTCATATTATTGAAAATTGGAGGAAAGGTAAAGGACTTGGCTAATTGTACCTTGTCAAGTGGAAAGAAGCCCTTGTAAGTACTAAACCTGGATATTTATCTGAGGCAATTTCTAAGCCAAGTGTAGAAGGTGCAACAGGATGTTTCCTTGCTATGAGAGGAAAGAAATAAATTGAATAAATAACTAAATCAGCACTTTTGTTGGGAGGAATCTCAGCCTATCCAGATAGCATGGTCTGGAAATGAAGTTAAGGGTGTGTCTGGATAACCATTGGCTAAATAGACTAGACATGAGATTCATGGATCCAATCAATCATCTCATCAGAATCCAGGAATAAAGATGTAGCTATTCAGGAAGGATATGCCTGTCTGTCTAATGATTTGATGTTCTTGGATTTCGTATGAGACCAATACAAGTTTTGAGAATTTTACATCAACGGAAACACTGCCAGCCTGGACTGAAAGTGACAAGTGATGGATGAACGGAAAAAAGAATTATTTCAAGGGCAGAGCCACAAATGCTGAGACCAGTGAGGCTGCCACTGCTGCCACATAAGGCCCAAGGAGCCCAGCAGCACTGCCACATGGGACTGAGGGTGGGTCTGAAGACCAAAGCACCAGGCCAGACAGGACTGTTGACTAGTCTCAAGTCATAAAATTTCACGGAATTTTCCCTGCTAGGGTTCAGACTTGATTGGGACCTATGATCCCTTTTTTTCCTTGCAATTTTACCCTTCTGGAATAAAAATGTCTAGCTTATGTCTGTGCCTCCATTGTCATTTGGAAACAGATGATAGGACACAACTGAGTGACTCAGCAGCAGCAGCAGCAGACAGGTTCACAGATGGGGAGGAATTTTGTCCCAGAATGAATTATATCTTAAGTCTCATCCATAACTGATTTAGATGATATTTAGATGAGATTTTTCAACTAGATGGTGGAATGGGATAACACTTTTGGGCATGTTGGGATGGGGTGAGTGTATTTTGCAGGTGAGAAGGATGCAAATTTGGTGCCTCCAGAGGGCAGACAGTTATGAATTGAATTGCACCGTCCTCCTCGTATTCATAGATGGAAGCCCTGACTCCCACTACCGCAGCTCGTGATCTTGTTTGGTGATAGGGTTGTGGCTGGTATAATTAGTTAAGTTGGGGTAATACTGAAGTAGAGTGGCTGCCTAATCTAGTGGGACCAGTGCATGAAGCTTGGACACCATTATTGCACACCCAGGGAGGACAAGAAGGGAAGATGAAGACATCAATCGAAGTAATGCTTCTATAAGCCAAGAATGTCTAAGAGTGCCAGCAAGCCGCCAGAAGCCAGGAGGGAAGCATGGACAGACTTCTTCCTCACAGCCTTCAGAAGGAGCTCATCGTGCTGACCCCTTTATCTTGGATTTCCGGTCTCCAGAGCTATGAGACAATCCATTTTCTTGTGTTTAAGCCACCTGGCAGCCCGACCAAACAAATACAAAAAGGATGCTTTTATTTTTCTTTTCCCATTTTTATACTATTTATGGCAAACATTTCATTTCTATAAGACTTAAAATTCCATAGTATATTGTTATTAATTTTAATTTAAAGAGTGAATTATCTTTTAAAGAAATTAACTTCACTTTTGAAAGTCAATGATGTCACATTAGTTTTTTTTTTTTTTGGATTCTTTACAAAACTGAGCATCTGTTTCTTCATGCTGGTCATTTTTGTTTCCATGTCTGTCAAGTGATTGATTCTTCAATGGCTTTGCCTGTTTTTCTATGAGGTTTTTCTGGTTTTAAAATTTTCTTATTGATTATGTACCTGACTCTTTGTGACCCCATGGACTGTAGTCCTTCAGGTTCCTCTGTCCATAGCATTCTCCAGGCAAGAATACTGGGGTAGGTTGACAGTTCCTTCTCCAGGGGATCTTCCAGATCCAGGGATTGAACCCAGGTGTACCACATTGCAGGCAGATTCTTTTACCATTGGGGCCACCAGGGAAACCCCACTTTATAAGTGCTGAATACTAATCTTTCGAGGCTATCGCAGTTGGTGATTTATTTTCTTTTTGGAATTTCCTAATAAAAAGGCTTAATTTCAGTGAGCTGAATGTATCAATATTTTCCTTTATGATTTTTGTTTTTGAAATCTTAGAAATATTTTACAACTCTGAGGTCTTAAAGATAATATTTTCTATTATTTTTTTAGAGGTTTTATAGTTTTACCTTTCATACAAAATACTATATATATATATATATGTATATATAATTGATTATTGCATGTTAATTTGAGACAAGATTACAATTTTTCTGCACGCAGAACTGTTGATTCTCCTAGAAAGATTTAAGGAAAAGACCTTCCTTTGCCTACTCATCTGCAATTCCAGTTCTTATATATCAAGTTTCCAAGTATTTGTGGGTCTGTCTCTGGGCTCTCCAACTTGTTCATTGGCTTATTCAATTTGTCCCTGCAATAAAAGAACACAATTATGATAATTTCACAATACATTTTTTATTTGTTAAAATAAGTACCCCACACTGTTTTCTTTTTAAGGATTGTCTGATTTTTCACAAGAATTTTAGAATAAACTTGTCAAGTTCCATGAAAAGCCTTATTGGAATTGAAATAGTAATATTATTGCATTGATATGCCTATAGTTCTGATTTCTCCTATCCAGATATATTTCTCCAGTTAATTAGACATTATTTAGATTCATTAATTTAGTCTGTCTTTAATATATTTTGGATACCATTGCATAATTTTCTCTTATGTCTTGTATATATTTTTAGATATATTTTACTTTTATTTGGAATTCAATCTTGTGCATAGACATAAAATTTTCAATATATATATAGATAGATTTTTCTGCCTAGAAATTTTATTAAATTATATAATTTGAATAATCTACATATTCTTTTGGGTATTATTCATAGATAATTGTAAGACTTATGAATAAGTATGCTTTTGTTTACTCTTTTCCAGTTTCTATGACTTCTAGTTTTTTCTTGTATTACTCAACTGATTAGAACTAGAATATAATGTTGAATCCAAGTAATGACATCAAGCACAATTTATTCTTAATTTTGAATGCAATTTTTAAAATTTAAATTTTTCAACATACTGTTTGCTATAAGTTGTTGTAAATACCTTATATCAGCTTAAGGAAGTTTCCTTCTATTCTTAGCTTGAAACGGTATATTTTTAAAAAAACTCAGTGGATGTTAAATTTTTTTTTAGTAGATGCTGAATTTTAATGTATGTATTTTTTCATCTCCCAAGATGTTAGATTTAGATATCCAGGTATATCAGCTTTCTAAAATGAGTTGGAAAATATTCCCTCTTTTTGTAGTCTCTGAAAGAATTTCTGTAATATTGGAATCACCTGTTTTTAAATGTTTGGTAGAACTTATGAATGCAGTCTTCTGGGCTTTTTATTTCTAAACAGTTTTAAACTAGTGATCGTTTCTTTAACTGTTTTATAAATCTTCACATTATCCCTCTTGGTTTTCATAGCATTCAGCATTTTCCCCATGCATTTCTTTATTTTATCTATGTTTTCTAGTTTACAATAAATTCACTTGTAATGATTTTATTACCTTTTAATTCTGTGTTAAATCTGCATTGTGTGCCATCTTCTGTATCTCATAAATTTAACTTCACTAAGAACTCTAGCAGATCTTTGATAATTGTTTTAGCCTTTTTGAAGCATTTACTTTTGACTTTCCTGATTATCTCTATTGCACGTATTTCCAATTTTAGTAATTTTGCTCTTCTCATTATTTCTTCCCTTTTACTGTCTTTCTGTTTATTCTAATTAACCAAGTTGAAGAAAGCTTATTTCGTTAATTTTCAGCCTTTATGGATATAAGCATTTTGGTACACTGATTTTCCTATAAGTTCCATTTTAACTGCATCCCACATGTTTTTATATATTGTATTTTCAATATTATTTAGTTCTAAGTATTTTCTAATTCCCATTGTATTCTGCTTTTTGACATATGGGTCATTTAGACGATATTTTTGATATTCAAATGGATTTTTCTAGTTATTCACATGTAATTATTATCTAACTTAACTGCATTATGGCTATTAAACATTAAACATAGTCTACACAATACAAAGTATTTGAAATTCACTCAGGTTTTATTTAATGTTCCTTATTTCAAAGGGAGAATTATTATTCTCCAATGGTTGCTATAGATTTTGGTTATATCAAATTTTTAGATTTTGTGTTTACATCTTCTATGTCCCTACTGACCGTTTTTCCCTTATATCAGCTTAAGGAAGTTTCCTTCTATTCTTAGCTTGAAACGGTATATTTTTTAAAAAACTCAGTGGATGTTAAATTTTTTTTTAGTAGATGCTGAATTTTAATGTATGTATTTTTTCATCTCCCAAGATGTTAGATTTAGATATCCAGGTATATCAGCTTTCTAAAATGAGTTGGAAAATATTCCCTCTTTTTGTAGTCTCTGAAAGAATTTCTGTAATATTGGAATCACCTGTTTTTAAATGTTTGGTAGAACTTATGAATGCAGTCTTCTGGGCTTTTTATTTCTAAACAGTTTTAAACTAGTGATCGTTTCTTTAACTGTTTTATAAATCTTCACATTATCCCTCTTGGTTTTCATAGCATTCAGCATTTTCCCCATGCATTTCTTTATTTTATCTATGTTTTCTAGTTTACAATAAATTCACTTGTAATGATTTTATTACCTTTTAATTCTGTGTTAAATCTGCATTGTGTGCCATCTTCTGTATCTCATAAATTTAACTTCACTAAGAACTCTAGCAGATCTTTGATAATTGTTTTAGCCTTTTTGAAGCATTTACTTTTGACTTTCCTGATTATCTCTATTGCACGTATTTCCAATTTTAGTAATTTTGCTCTTCTCATTATTTCTTCCCTTTTACTGTCTTTCTGTTTATTCTAATTAACCAAGTTGAAGAAAGCTTATTTCATTAATTTTCAGCCTTTATGGATATAAGCATTTTGGTACACTGATTTTCCTATAAGTTCCATTTTAACTGCATCCCACATGTTTTTATATATTGTATTTTCAATATTATTTAGTTCTAAGTATTTTCTAATTCCCATTGTGTTCTGCTTTTTGACATATGGGTCATTTAGACGATATTTTTGATATTCAAATGGATTTTTCTAGTTATTCACATGTAATTATTATCTAACTTAACTGCATTATGGCTATTAAACATTAAACATAGTCTACACAATACAAAGTATTTGAAATTCACTCAGGTTTTATTTAATGTTCCTTATTTCAAAGGGAGAATTATTATTCTCCAATGGTTGCTATAGATTTTGGTTATATCAAATTTTTAGATTTTGTGTTTACATCTTCTATGTCCCTACTGACCGTTTTTCCCTTGCTTTGAACATTTGTTATTATGATATGAGAATATTTTAACACCTCCCATTATGAAGACAGAGTTATTAGCTCTCCCTGTGGTTCCATTGGTTTTTGCTTCATTTATCTTGAAATAATATCATTATACTACATTCAAGTTTAAAATTGTTAAATCTCCCTAGTGAATTGAATTTTTGTCAATAGGTAGTGACTGCTATGATCTCTAGTAATGCTCTTTACTTTAAAGTCTACTTAATTAGACAGTACTAATACAACATGAGCTTTCTTTTGTTTAGTATTTAAGTGATGTACATTTCCCCATCATTATGTGTTAATCTTTCTGCTTACTTCTGTATATGTTTTGTCTTAATTACAGTATATAGACATTATTTTTTTCTGGTAGTCTTTTATTATTCTGGTAACTTTTTAATTTTTACTGGAAAGCTTAGTCATTTTATATTTGGATCACAGGTAGAGTTAGACTCATTTTACCATTTTGTGCTTTACATTGGTCTTGTCCTTTGGTTTTCTCCCACTCTGTTCTACTTTTTTTGCCTTATTTTGGATTGAAATTTACTCAAATACTGAAGGACAGGGAAGCCTGGTGTGCTTTAGTTCATGGGGTTGCAAAGAGCCAAACACAACTTAGTGACTAAACAGCCAAGTATGGAAGTTACACATATTATTTTTGTTCTTTTAGTGTTACATTAGAAATTATACTATGCATACTTAATGGAATAAATTAAATATATGCTTTCCACCAAAATGATTCAAAGCATTTTAATGACATTTCATTTTAACTATAATTAATATCCTAACTAAAAGCTATTGTTATTCAGTATTTTTTAACACTCCAAATTAGATGTTATTATTTGTGTAGCCAATATTTGTTTGGGTTTGCCCATATGTTGGTATCTTCTTTTATAATTCTAGAAAATTCTAAATTAGTATTACTTTGAATATTGCCACACTTTGATTCTACTATGAAAAATGGCCAGAGGGCAGAATTATTATTCTCCAATGGTTGCTATAGATTTTGGTTATATCAAATTTTTAGATTTTGTGTTTACATCTTCTATGTCCCTACTGACCGTTTTTCCCTTGCTTTGAACATTTGTTATTATGATATGAGAATATTTTAACACCTCCCATTATGAAGACAGAGTTATTAGCTCTCCCTGTGGTTCCATTGGTTTTTGCTTCATTTATCTTGAAATAATATCATTATACTACATTCAAGTTTAAAATTGTTAAATCTCCCTAGTGAATTGAATTTTTGTCAATAGGTAGTGACTGCTATGATCTCTAGTAATGCTCTTTACTTTAAAGTCTACTTAATTAGACAGTACTAATACAACATGAGCTTTCTTTTGTTTAGTATTTAAGTGATGTACATTTCCCCATCATTATGTGTTAATCTTTCTGCTTACTTCTGTATATGTTTTGTCTTAATTACAGTATATAGACATTATTTTTTTCTGGTAGTCTTTTATTATTCTGGTAACTTTTTAATTTTTACTGGAAAGCTTAGTCATTTTATATTTGGATCACAGGTAGAGTTAGACTCATTTTACCATTTTGTGCTTTACATTGGTCTTGTCCTTTGGTTTTCTCCCACTCTGTTCTACTTTTTTTGCCTTATTTTGGATTGAAATTTACTCAAATACTGAAGGACAGGGAAGCCTGGTGTGCTTTAGTTCATGGGGTTGCAAAGAGCCAAACACAACTTAGTGACTAAACAGCCAAGTATGGAAGTTACACATATTATTTTTGTTCTTTTAGTGTTACATTAGAAATTATATTATGCATACTTAATGGAATAAATTAAATACATGCTTTCCACCAAAATGATTCAAAGCATTTTAATGACATTTCATTTTAACTATAATTAATATCCTAACTAAAAGCTATTGTTATTCAGTATTTTTTAACACTCCAAATTAGATGTTATTATTTGTGTAGCCAATATTTGTTTGGGTTTGCCCATATGTTGGTATCTTCTTTTATAATTCTAGAAAATTCTAAATTAGTATTACTTTGAATATTGCCACACTTTGATTCTACTATGAAAAATGGCCAGAGGGCAGAAAACTCACAAAACAGGTGCAGTATACATTGTCACATCTTCTACTGGTATTCTATTTCCAGAGGCAGGGAAAGAATCTCAGATTCCAGGAAAGAATCTCAACCTTGGTCTGTAGGAAGCTGATAAGTTCAAAGGACAAAGGGTAAAGTCAGACTTGTGGTCATTTTGGGCCAACTGCAAGATGAATACTCGGAGACAGAAGATGAGAGGGACAAGAGACTGCTGAGAGTAAGAATAGCCTTGGCCCTTAATTGGCCAGTTTCTGTGACTGCAACGCCCAGCTATACTCTGGGGCCAGGCCTCTCTTATCCACTAGATTGTCCAACCAGAGTTAGCTTGAGCGGCTTTTGTCTTTTGCAACCAAGAGTCCTAGAACTAGATACAAAATATCTGAGCCTTGTCTTTCTGTATCTGTAAGATGGAACGTTTGCCCAATCAACTTCATAAAGCAAGGTACAATGGGAAAAAATAAACACGCAAACAATAAACAGGAAAACATCTTCACAGCCCAAACAGAACTAGCCTGTCCACAGGAAGTCACATCATAGGGCATGGTGTCTATGGAAAATAGTACTTCCCTTGCCTAAAACAGAGAGAAATACCTCGTTTTCCATTATTTTTTTTGAGAGACTGCTGCCAGCCTTATCTGTTAGCTATCATTCTCTCTGTATAATCATTACATGTACCCAGTTGTATACTGGTGTGAGGCTGTAAAGTGAATAGGACTTTGAAAGGAAGTCAAAACCTGCTGAATATTTTATAATGCATGATCTGCTTTTTACCTGTATGATCTAATCTATATTCTGTCTTCATAATAATCCATCCGGGTCAAATTACTATGCCCATTTACAAACATGTAGACAGACTCAGAGAATTGTATTACTTGGAGATAGAATTGGAGTCTGGGTCAGTTTGACTCAAATCCACATCCTTGCAAGTTTATCATCATCATCAATGTGAACAGTGAGGGTAAAATGGATGAGTTAACGGGGAATGCTCCCAAGGTCAATGATATCAATGGCCTAAACAAGACTAGTCCTTAGGGATACCAATTACCTTGGTCTCAAAGTCATTATGTGACCCTTTCAGTACTGAATTGAGTGGGAAGTTTGGACAAGAAGGATCAGTCTTTTGCCTTGTTCATGAGCAAAGTCAATCAATGAGGAGAATAAATAGCTTCTAAAACAGCCCTTCATTCACAGTAGGCACTTATTAACAATAAATAGGGGCTTTGCTGGTGACTCTAGTGGTAAAGAACTCACCTGCCAATGCAGGAGACATAAGAGATGCTGGTTTAATCCCTGGGTTGGAAAGATTCCTGGAGGAGGGCATGGCAACCCACTGCAGTATTCTTGCCTGGAGAGTCCCATGGACAGAGGAGCCTGGCAAGTTGAAAACTACAGGTACCCACAGATGCCATACTTAAATGAGTGAGGCAGGCTGGAATGTGCAGGTAGGTACACATTCAGACACTGAGGGGTGACTCAGTGCATCTGGAGACCAGAACTTATGTCCCAGTTAACAAGGGCAACCATCGCTCACCTGCACATTTACTCCACGCTAGCCAGCCATTGCCAAGTGAGAAAGCAGGCTAACTTTACTTCATCTTCCAATCTTTCTAGGGTCAGTAAATCTGGAGTTTTGAGTTTTTTCTCCATATTTTTTTAATGTTTCCTGTCACTAGTCAGAGTCATTTGCAAATAGGCATTGGTCCTTATCTGACTTCTTCTTTTTCCCAACTCCTTGGGGAATCAAAAAGGCACCCAGATACCACACGAACCAGGCACTGAGGGAAGAAGGAAAGTCTGGCCCATATTCCTGAGAAGCTATGTCATTTCTCAGGTGAGAGATTGTTTTATAATCTTGGCTTGAATTGTAGGCACTAGCTCAGTACAGCTCTTTCTGATATCACTTTATGTTTGGGTCTCATAAACATAGTCTTGGGAAAAGAACTGAGCTTATGTTGTATGTGTTTCCTATTATTTCTATAAGCATTGTGTTTTAAGGACATGGTTCCCAGAGGAAAAAGAAAATGTATGATTTCATGAAACATGATAGGATTGCAGGAACGAACTCAGTTATGGAGTCTTGATTCTTCTTGGTCATGATGCTGTAAATATTGCCAGTTTGGAAGGCAAGCATAGCTTTTTCAGAAAGATGTCATGAGGATTCTTCAACATGTTTCTCTCTCTACATCTTCATCCCTCCCTTTTCCTTATTTGCTAAGGGTCAAGCCTGCGGAAGGGGCTCCTAAGCTAAAAAAAAAGGGTCATAGAATCTTCTCTTAAAGTCCCTAAGGAGCAAATCATGAGGAAAAAAAGCTTCTAAAACAGCCCTTCATTCACAGTAGGCACTTATTAACAATAAATAGGGGCTTTGCTGGTGACTCTAGTGGTAAAGAACTCACCTGCAAATGCAGGAGACATAAGAGATGCTGGTTTAATCCCTGGGTTGGAAAGATTCCTGGAGGAGGGCATGGCAACCCACTGCAGTATTCTTGCCTGGAGAGTCCCATGGACAGAGGAGCCTGGCAAGTTGAAAACTACAGGTACCCACAGATGCCATACTTAAATGAGTGAGGCAGGCTGGAATGTGCAGGTAGGTACACATTCAGACACTGAGGGGTGACTCAGTGCATCTGGAGACCAGAACTTATGTCCCAGTTAACAAGGGCAACCATCGCTCACCTGCACATTTACTCCACGCTAGCCAGCCATTGCCAAGTGAGAAAGCAGGCTAACTTTACTTCATCTTCCAATCTTTCTAGGGTCAGTAAATCTGGAGTTTTGAGTTTTTTCTCCATATTTTTTTAATGTTTCCTGTCACTAGTCAGAGTCATTTGCAAATAGGCATTGGTCCTTATCTGACTTCTTCTTTTTCCCAACTCCTTGGGGAATCAAAAAGGCACCCAGATACCACACGAACCAGGCACTGAGGGAAGAAGGAAAGTCTGGCCCATATTCCTGAGAAGCTATGTCATTTCTCAGGTGAGAGATTGTTTTATAATCTTGGCTTGAATTGTAGGCACTAGCTCAGTACAGCTCTTTCTGATATCACTTTATGTTTGGGTCTCATAAACATAGTCTTGGGAAAAGAACTGAGCTTATGTTGTATGTGTTTCCTATTATTTCTATAAGCATTGTGTTTTAAGGACATGGTTCCCAGAGGAAAAAGAAAATGTATGATTTCATGAAACATGATAGGATTGCAGGAACGAACTCAGTTATGGAGTCTTGATTCTTCTTGGTCATGATGCTGTAAATATTGCCAGTTTGGAAGGCAAGCATAGCTTTTTCAGAAAGATGTCATGAGGATTCTTCAACATGTTTCTCTCTCTACATCTTCATCCCTCCCTTTTCCTTATTTGCTAAGGGTCAAGCCTGCGGAAGGGGCTCCTAAGCTAGAAGGCAGAAGCAAAGCAAAGACAGGCCATTTTGGAGTCACATAGACCATTTCATTCTACTTAAAGATTCCCTGAAGGAGAGCTGGATATTTCCCCACCCACTGACTTTGGGCTTTGTCATTACTTTGACCAATATAATACAGGCAAACTTGACATATAGCATGTCTGAATGAAAGCTCTAAGAGTGTGGCTCGTGTCAGCCTCTTGCTCATCCCCTCTGCCCTGAGAATGGGTGCATCCCACACAGAGTTCTTCATTCGCTTGGGTTCCATAATAAGTAGGTACATTGAGCAATGCAGCTACTGACATGCAATGTGATTGTAAAGTAAATGGATATTGTTTTAGTCTTGAGATTGGGAGTTGTTTGTTATACTTCCAAGGTAAGTCATATACCTTACTTTGTCATTTCTCAGGTGTGTGATCACCAGAAAGTTGCTTCCTTTTTTCAACGCTCCCAAATCACTCATACTTATTCAGTAAGTCTTATCTTAGACACAGGTGATCAAAGAGGAATAAGACAAGTCCCTGCCATGAGGGACCTCTCAGTGTAGAGGGAAAAATTGTGTATTAAGGCTGTAGAAAGGGCCAGCATGAGAGTGAAGGGAAGGACCCCTGACAGTGAGATCATGGAAGACTTCCTGGAAGTATTCACACTGAATCTTGAGAAATAAATAAGCCCTCCTCCTGCCAAAGGGTGGGGTGGGCAAAGTTTTTCTTGCAGAAGAAACATCAGCAGCAGAAGCCTGTGAGATTTTCACACTGAGGGTTGTCGCAGAGGACTGCATCCAGGTGGCTTCTGAGACCCTACTCCTCATCTCCTCAATTTCATCCATACTGGACCCTCACTGAGAAAATACAGACTCAACTCGCAAGTCAGTAGTGGTCCCTGATTTGAGCCTGGGGCTACATCAAGACACCGAAATGGCTGCCATGAATCATGAACCGCTTCACTTTGGGGACTGACTTGAGGAGGAGAGTGGCAGTTCTCAGGATGGACCAGTTTCAGAGCAACCCCACTCCCAGGCATGAGATGCCAGGGCAGGAGGGGGAGAAGTTGGAGCCTGGGCTGCTGCATTCTCGCCATGGTCACAGAGAGTGACGGATTCCCAGTGAATAATTTACTTGTGTTTCCACATTCATCAGCCCAAATGAAGAGTTCCCTCATCTGAACAGAATGAATTGCCCAAGTTAATCCTGAGTCTGACTGAGGGAAGTGAAGCATGGTAGAAAAGTAATATGGAAGGCTTGCTGCTGGGAAATATATTGAGTCCCAACTAGAGAGAGATGAGAAAGGGTTGAAATAACAGTCCAGAAGAACAAGGTTCCTAAGTGCTAAATCCTGTATTAGCACTAAACAAGCTATTTCATTACAGTCCTGACTATACTGTTACACATTTTCCTTTTGTTATGAGAGCAAAAGATTCTAGCAGTATTAACCCAGACTCGTTTGATTTTTTTCTCTCTCTCTCATTATTGACTAATAGCAATGAACAACCCTTGGCTTTTACTGGGTTAATTCACCTGGTCCCTGAGTTTCTATACTGTGAAAGTCACTGTTCTGGGCTGTGGACAGACAGCAAGGATAAGACCAAGTGTCTGCTCCACAGAGCTTGTATTCTTCTGCAAAGTCTTTGTCCTTTTAAATGACATTGGTCAACATGCCCACCAAAGCAGCATCTGAAAACCTTGTTCCTGCTCCAAGGTTGCAGAGTTTCTTTGTACCAAGCCAACTTCAAGAATGTTCTCTCATTTGATCTTAACAATATCCCTGTGAGGTAGCTGTTACTGATCACATCTCAGATCAAAGACACCAAGACTCAAGGTCAAGGGATTTCCATGGAGTAAAGGGTATAAAAAATTGATGGGAACCATTGCTGCTCTGAGCTCTCGTGCCTCACACATCTTCACTTTTCTTTTGTTTTCTTTTCCATTATAGTTTATTAGAAGATATTGAATATAGTTTCATGTGCTATAGAGGAAGCCCCGTTATTTAGCTATTTCATATATGTAGTAGTGTGTACATGTTAACTCCTAACTCCTAATTTATCCTTACTGATTCTTTCTCTTTCATAACCATTTTTTTTTTTCTGTGTCTGTGAGTTTATTTCTTTTTTGGAGATAAGCTCATTTGTATCACTTTTTTGTATTCTACATATAAGTTATATCATGACATTTGTCCTTCTCTGACTTACTTCACTTAGTATGATAATCTCTAGATCCATCCATGTAGCTGCAAATGGCATTATTTCATCTCTTTTGTTGGCTGAGTAATATTCCACTGTATAGATGTACAACTTCATCTTCATCCACTCATCTGTTGATGGACACTTAGGTTGCTTCCATGTCTTGGCTGTTGTAAATAATGCTTCTATAAACACTGACAGGCATATTTCTTTTCAAATTGCATTTTTCTCTAGATGTATGTCCAGAAGTGGGACTGCTAGAATTCTTCCTTTTCTAACTTCTGCTGCTCTTGGCTGTGAAGTAAAGTCAATGGGGGCCTCCAGCACACTTCAAAAAATCCCTTCATAAATGGGACAATATGGGTGAACTTTGAGAACATTATGCTAAGTGAAACAAACCACTCACAGAAGAACAAACACTGTGTGAATTCAATTATGTGCCATATCTATCATAGTCAAACTCATGATGCACCAAGGGGAATGGTGGCTGCCAACGACTAAGAAGAGGAGGGAAAGGGGAACTGCTATTCAAAGAGTGTGAAGTCTTGGTTATACAAGATGAGTAAGTTCTAGAGAGCTGTTATACAAATTGTTAACTTAGAGTTAACAGTAATGTCCTATACTTACTATTTGTCAAGAGGGTAGATCTTCTATTATCTGTTCTTATCACATAACACACAGACACACAGAAGAATACATTCCTTCCCCTGTGAGCTGGAAATGTGGGCCAAGTAATTAAGACTCAGAGTCCTGAGTGAGAGGGGAGAAAGTAAAGGAGAGGAGAACCCCTGGCTTCTTCCCCTATATATTGTGGGATGGGCAGAGGTTACTTATTCAGTTACTTATTCCATCCATCAGTAAGTATTTGGTGAACACAGATTCAGTGCCAGGTACTCATAGAGGCAACAGCAGAACAGACCGACAAGATTCCTGTTTCCCTGGAAATCAAATTTTAATGAGAGGAGCAACAATTAGCAAGTAAATGAACATCCCAAAAAGGTGATTTCAGGCTTAGATAGGAGTCCAGAAGGAAACAGATGGCATGGTACAGGTATAACTGGGGCTGGCCTGTAGATATGGTGACCTCCATAAGTAGATGCATTTTTTTTAACATTTTTTTTAAACTTAATGCCACTAGCTCTTTTTTTAGTTATTTATTATTTTCATTCATTTTTATTCTTTTGGCCTGTGTGGGCCTCCCATTGCAATGGTCTCTCTCATTGTAGAGCACTGGCTCTGGGCACTTGCGCTCCAGAGCACTGGCTTGTAATTGGACACACCAGTCCAGCTGCTCCACGGCACATGGGATCTTCCCGGGCCAGGGATCAAACCAGCACCCCTTGCACTGCAAGGCAGACTCTTTACCCACTGGACCACCAGGGAAGCCTGCAGATGCATTTTAACTGGGGCGAGAGGGTTGAGAGTCTGTCAGTTCCAAAAAGAAGTGGGGCAAGAGCATTCCAGGCAGAGGAAACCACAAGGCCAATTGTATTCAAAGAAAGAAAGGAGCGTAGGACGGAAAGGAGCCTTGCGAGCAAGGAGAGCATTGCAGGATGAAGCTGGAGAAGTGAGCAGGAGTCCGGTTATTCCAGAACTGTAATGTCACATCAGCACACTGGGCTTTATGCTAAGTTCTGTGGGAAACTAAGGAAGGATTTGAGCAGAAGGCTGAGGGATAAACCCATCTTCCTGTTTTAAAAAATACCACTCTAGCTGATGAATGGAGAGTGGACTGTGAGGGGCAGAAGGGACAATGATCAGGCCTGAGCTCTGAAAGTGGAGCTGGGGGAGGCGGCAGGAGAAAAGACCCAAGGTACATTTGGGGAGTGAACCTGATGATCAGACTTGCCGATGGATTGGATATACAGGATAAGTGAGAACAAGAATTCCTCAGATTTAGGTCTGAGCCATTCAGTAATTAAAGGTGACATTTTAATGCTGTGGAAAACTGGGGGAAGGACAGAGCAGGGACCCATGGGGAGTGGAAATCAAAAGATGTTGATTAAACACCCATTTGGAGACAATTGTCTATGTGTCCCTGGAGCTGAGGCCAGAAGCTGTGACGAGACCCTGTGGCAGGTCTGGGAGAGACGGTCAGTAAAGAAGTGACTGGGAATTGTTAGAAATCTACCTTTCCTTGAGCAAGAAGATTTATTTCCAGATGGGAGGAGTCAGAAGTGTGTTTCTTAACCTCACAGATGGTGTTTTCTTTTCTTAAACAGTCACCATCTTCTCTCACCTTAGGAAGCTGTTTTTTCCCCCAAAGGCAGAGGAGTTGTTAGGAAAAGCAAGCTCTGGACCCAGGCCCTTTGCCATCCCTGAACCTCCTCATTGTCAGGCTGTCCCTGGGATCCAGGAGCAGCAAAAAACTTTGAGGCCACAAGGTGCAGGAATGACGTTACCTGGAGACCTGGCTCTCCCCAGCTAACCCCTCCACCACCATCTCCAGCTGCTAGTGTGTAGAAGAGGCACTCAGTGAGCTGCAGGCATACTATCCTTGAGCTGCCTCTAGGCATGTCACCATCAGGTTAAGCAACCTGATGACCCAAACCAGGGGTCAGCAAACTATAACCTGTGGGCCTAATCCAACGTGTGCACATTGTTATAAGTGAAGTTTGATTGGCTCATAGCCATATCCATTCGTTCACACATTACCTGTGACTTATTTTAAGCAGCAAGAGTAGGATTGAATCACTGTGACAGACTATTTGGCCCTCAAAGCTGCAAGTATTTACTATATAGCCCTTCATAAAGAAAATTTGTCAACTCCTGGTCCAACTGATTAAACTAGGAGGCATATCTGTAGAACCTGGTGGTTACTTCCCTCCTCTGACACTTTGGCATCCCTGTCCTCCAGCAGACCCCAAGTTATGGGACTCGCCCTAGGAAACACCTCCAGACAAGGTTCCTTTGGACCAGCTACACAGTGTGACGGCTTTGAGACTAGACAATAACTTGGCGACTGGAAGATCCTCTAGGATCCAACACTGCTTATGTATGTGCTGTGTGTTGAGTTGCTTCAGTTATGTCCAACTCTTTGTGACCCTGTGGATGGTAGCCGGCCAGGCTCCTCTGTCCTTGGGATTTTCCAGGCAAGAATACTGGAGCGGGTTGCTGTGCCCTCCTCCGGGGGATCTTCTCAACCCAGGGACCCAATCTGTGTCTTTTACATCTCCTGTGTTGGCAGGCAGGTTCTTTACCACTAGTATCACCTGGGAAGTCCCCAACACTGCTTAACCACTAGTCATTTTAGTCTTACCTGTGTGTCCCCAGAAACAAGAGTGTGCCCAGTGCTTCCCCATGGCAATAGGGACATGCTCTTGTCTCAGCTCTCCCTGCGTGTCCTCCTGCCTCCACTCTTGCTACCCATTGTCCAATCTCTGCCTTGTGTTACTCCTCCCACTAGAGAGAGTTGACTTCGACTTATAAGATGATATTTTCCTTCGCGTAGAGCTTTCTGGCTAGGCCAAGTCAGAGGCTAGCTCATCTATCCCTTTGCCTAGGTGCTCGCTCACCTTTGGTGGTGTCTTTGGGTCTGGGTAAGTGTGGTTGCATAATTCCAGTATAACAGTTTTTGTAGAAGGTTTTCAGACTAATGGGTTAAAGGACATGCCTGTTTCGAGTCTATACCTACTCTGTATCTTGAGGAATGTAGACACAGGATCTTGAAAAATAGTATACTTGCCCCATAAACTCAACACCTGTCACCAGTGAAATATCTTCCCCCCAGGGACTATGTTTCTCATGGGGACCTAAGGTACAAGTGACAGACCAGGGCAATTCGTTTGACTTGCTTGGGAGCCTGTACCCACCCTCTCATACTTTTCCTCAGTAGGGCATTCCTCTCATACTTTTCCACAGACTTGTTGCTCAAGTCAGCTTCTCCATGAAGCTCACAAGCTATTCAGAGATCTGAACTCCCCATTCCTCAAAGTCTTCAGTGAAGCATGAAAAATTCAGTCATTTGGCTCATTCAGACTTTCCAGATGTCTGATGCTGGGCAAGGGATGCATGCTGCTGACGGGTGGCACTTTTTTACCTTCCACCCCCATATTTGACATCATGCAGATGTAGGCATTTGAGAGAAGATTGATTTGTTTTATTAATGAAAAAAGTGATGAAATAACACTGGGAAAAGTTTTGACAAATCACACATAATCCCACTGTTCTAATACAACCACCATTTCCACTTTTACATATTTCCTTCCTGGTTTGGTTCATCTCAGATGCATGTGGAAATAATTGAAGACACAGTGGTACCACTGTTTGGTAATCTGCTTCTTTCCTTTATTATTTCATCATGTACATTTTCCCTGTGTTTTCAAATTATGTTTGGAATTATTGATCTTGACTTCATAATAGTTCTTTAGAGTGGCTATTACCATTTCCTTAGGGTAATGATGAATGATCTTTGGGTGAACCTGCCTCACTCAAAACCATACTTTGTGATCTTAGGAAAGTAAGCAGTTTAACATCCCTAAGCCTCAGTTTCTACATCTATAACATGGAATCAATATTAATCACTGAAGTGTTAAAAGGAAATACTATGTATGGATTAATATCAGTCAACATCAGTTGTATGCTGTGTTAACAAAGAAACCCAAATCTTAGTGGTTTTAAAAAACAAAGGTTGGTCAAGAGTTCACCTGCCAATGCAGGAGACATGGGTTCAATCCCTGATCTGGAAAGATCCCACATGCTGTGGAGCCACTAAGCCCCTGAGCCTTAACTGTTGAGCCTGTGCTCTAGAGCCTTGGAGCTGCAACTATTGAGCCCATGTGTCACAACTACTGAAGCCTGTGTGCCCTAGAACCCAGGTGGTTTCAACAAAAGCCTATTTATCTCAACTGGCAAAAGGACAGACCAGGGCAATTCGTTTGACTTGCTTGGGAGCCTGTACCCACCCTCTCATACTTTTCCTCAGTAGGGCATTCCTCTCATACTTTTCCACAGACTTGTTACTCAAGTCAGCTTCTCCATGAAGCTCACAAGCTATTCAGAGATCTGAACTCCCCATTCCTCAAAGTCTTCAGTGAAGCATGAAAAATTCAGTCATTTGGCTCATTCAGACTTTCCAGATGTCTGATGCTGGGCAAGGGATGCATGCTGCTGACGGGTGGCACTTTTTTACCTTCCACCCCCATATTTGACATCATGCAGATGTAGGCATTTGAGAGAAGATTGATTTGTTTTATTAATGAAAAAAGTGATGAAATAACACTGGGAAAAGTTTTGACAAATCACACATAATCCCACTGTTCTAATACAACCACCATTTCCACTTTTACATATTTCCTTCCTGGTTTGGTTCATCTCAGATGCATGTGGAAATAATTGAAGACACAGTGGTACCACTGTTTGGTAATCTGCTTCTTTCCTTTATTATTTCATCATGTACATTTTCCCTGTGTTTTCAAATTATGTTTGGAATTATTGATCTTGACTTCATAATAGTTCTTTAGAGTGGCTATTACCATTTCCTTAGGGTAATGATGAATGATCTTTGGGTGAACCTGCCTCACTCAAAACCATACTTTGTGATCTTAGGAAAGTAAGCAGTTTAACATCCCTAAGCCTCAGTTTCTACATCTATAACATGGAATCAATATTAATCACTGAAGTGTTAAAAGGAAATACTATGTATGGATTAATATCAGTCAACATCAGTTGTATGCTGTGTTAACAAAGAAACCCAAATCTTAGTGGTTTTAAAAAACAAAGGTTGGTCAAGAGTTCACCTGCCAATGCAGGAGACATGGGTTCAATCCCTGATCTGGAAAGATCCCACATGCTGTGGAGCCACTAAGCCCCTGAGCCTTAACTGTTGAGCCTGTGCTCTAGAGCCTTGGAGCTGCAACTATTGAGCCCATGTGTCACAACTACTGAAGCCTGTGTGCCCTAGAACCCAGGTTCCACAACAAGAGAAGTCACTGCAACAAAAAGCCTATTTATCTCAACTGGCAAGTAGCCCCTACTCTCTGCAACTAAAGAAGAGCATGCAAGAGCAGTGAAAACCCAGAACAGCCAAAAACAAATAAATAAATAAAGTTAAAAAAAAAAAACCCACCAGGGGCTTCCCTGGTGGTCCAGTGGTTAAGGATACTGCCTTGCAGTGCAAGGGGCGCTGGTTCAATCCCTGGCCTGGGAAGATCCCACGTGCCACAGAGCGGCTGAACCGATGTGTCCAATTACCAAGCCAGAGCCCTGGAACGCATGCGCCCAGAGCCGATGCTCTGCGACAACAGAGGCCACCACGATGGGAGGCCCACACAGGCCAAAGAACAAAGATGGATAAAAATAGAGAAATGAAAGACCAATAGAAGTGGCCCGCCCACCCCCTTCCCTCCCCAACCCGCCCCTGCCCCGCCACAAAAAAAAAAAACAACAACCAAGGTTTATTTCTTCTTCACATTAATTGGTGGTAGGAGGGGTTTTTGGTGGTGTGGTTCTGCTCATTGTGGTTACTTTAGGACTCAGAAGGACAAGGTAACCCCGTGTCCACTGGTTATAACTCTGTTGACAATATGGTGCCACCCACCAACAAAGAGGGCCAGAAGGATAATCCTACTGTTTGAAAGGGAGAAAGCTAGAAGTATTTGATAATTTCCATAACACATGACTGTGGAATTACATGTTATTATGCTTATTTCCAAAACATATAATTAAACATACATGTAAAGTTCTTAGCACCATGTCCTAGGAACATAGGAAGCACAATTATTATTGTTACTGTGTTTGTCAACTTCTTCGGCAATGATTGGTAATGTATTTTCTTGGCTTTGATGAATATCCATATGCAGAAGTTGTTTGCTTCTGTTGAATGAATCATCAAAAGTAGTATTAAATGCCTAAGCTTTGGGATCAGGCAAAGAAGTCGAATTCTGGCTCTGAAACTTACCAGATGGGGAACCAGCATCAGAAGGTATATGAAATCGGTGGTAACTAAATTACTGCTTTGGTTTCATTGCATAATCTGATCTAGATTTTTTTACCCGGCTTTCCTGGTAGCCTAGACAATAAAGAGTCTGCCTGCAGGGCTTCCCCTGGTGGTCCAGTGGGTATGCTAAGGGGCGCTGATTCGATCCCTGGCCTGGGAAGATCCCATATGCCGCGGAGCTGCTGGACTGTTGTGTCCAATTACCGAGCCGGAGCTCTGGGGCGCATGCACCCAGAGCTGACGTTCTGCGATGACAGAGGCCACTGCGATGGGAGGCCCACAGGAGTCAAAGAACAAAGACGGATGAAAATAGATAAATGAAAGACCCATAGAAGTGGCCTGCCTGTCCCCCTCCCTCCCCACCTCATCCCCCAAAAGATAAAAAAAAAAAAAAAACAACCAAAACTGCCCTCTCTTAAAAGAAAAAAAAAAAGATTCTGCCTGCAATGCAGGAGACCCAGGTTCGATCCTGGGATCAGGAAGATCCCCTGGAGAAGGAAATGGCAACCCACTCCAGTATTCTTGCCTGGAGAATCCTGTGGACAGAGGATACTGGTGGGCTATAGTCCACAGGGTGGCAAAGAGTCAGACACAACTGAGCGGATAACACTTTCCCACTGTCATCCTTCGCATAATCTCTTCCATGTGTGGGTAAAATTTTCTAATTTATATTCTTCGGTAATAGCCAGAGTTAATGAATTTTGTTCTGTCTTGTGATGCTAGCGTATGCAAACTACTTTGCCCGTCTCACTGGTGGGTAATCTTGGCCTTGCTGAATTCTTATTGGTTGAAGATACTTGAGATCTGCCAGCTGGTGATGTCATTCACAAGACCTGAGTTTAAAAAACCTCCTTGGTGGAAACAAGAGTGATATGCATAGTACAAAAAAAAAAAAAAATTCTTTATTTGCTGCATTGGGTCTTAGCTGCAGCACATGGGATTTTCATCATATATGCGGTCTCTTGTTGTGGTGCAAGGTCTCTCCAGTGGTGGCAGACAGACTTAGTCACTCTGCAGCGTGTGAGATTTGAGTTCCCTGACCAGGGATCGAACCCATGTTCCCTGCATTACAAGATGGATTCTTAACAACTAGACCAGCAGTGAAATCCCTGATGTGCACATTTTAATGGCATGTGTTCCCATGGTCTAGCCCAGGAACAGGGTCTAGGCAGAAGCCCCAGGTTATGACTAGTAGAACCTACCTTGCGATGGGTGAAACATTGGCTTCTGATTCTAGACAAACTGTTTAACAAAGATATGCCTTCATTTATCCCTTGGTAAAGCAGACACAGTAACGTCTTGGCATCTAACATTAATAGAGGCAATGAACTCAATTTCCCTTCTCTGGCACAGAGACAGAATATCTTTATGGTTTGGGCTAAGCACATTGGTATTGGAAAGAGGATGTTTGTGGATTTGTCTATTAAACATTTAGATCAGTGGTTCAGAACCCTCGACTTCTATCAGAATCACCTGGAGGAACTTAGAAACACTGATGTCCGCCTCCACCCCCGAGGCGATTTAATTGGGCTGGAGTGTGGCCTGACCATTGGGAGTTTTAAAAGCTCCCCAGTTGATTCTAATATTCAGCAAAGTTTGAGATCTGTTGATGGGACCAACGGTTCTCAAACTTGAATGTGCTACAGCATTCCCCAGAGAGCTTATTAAAACCCAGATTGCAGGGACCCACCTCCAGAATTTCTGATTCAGTGTTTTGTAGATATAGGGTGGAGCCTGGGAATTTGATTTCTAACAAGTTCCCAGGTGATGCTGATGCTGCTAGTCCAGGGTCTGTTCCCTGACAGTCATTGATGGATGATACCAGTTGCTCTCTGTGTATTTTTTTGTGAAGGGCTTTGAAAGGGGAAATTGGGCCAGCCTTTTAGAGGCAGAAAAAATGGACAGAATGTCCTCCCTGCATCTACCCCAGACCCAAGGACTGTGGGACTCTTTCCCAAGATGCCATCACGACAGGCAGCCTGTCCCACTGCTTCTCTCTTTTAGGAGCTGAGGCTGGCGGACGTGCTCGGCCTGCTTGGCTCGGCAAACCTGAGCCACCAGCCCTCCTGTGAGCTGGAGACATCAGTCTCCCCCCTTCCATTACCTCCATTAGCATGGTGATTTGTGGCAATTCCTCTTCCTGGCTGCTCAGAATATAAAATGCTGACTGTGAAGCCTCACTTGCTGTTTGAAGCTTCGAGGTTGGAAAGGAGGGATACAGTGGCTTCTGCCCCAGGAGAACAGAGAGGCACGAGGCAGAGGTGGGGGGATATGATTTAGGTGCATTCCCCACTCCAGGGACTGGGGGAGGGCAGACTGCAGGCAGAAGAGGAGCTGGCCAGAGCCACTCAGGGCCAAAGTATCCCCGGATGAGCTGGTCCTAAGATACCTGGGCAATCTGAGGACAACACATGGATTTCTATTATTATCCAGGTAGCTGTGAGAAAGTGGTGTGAGTGCATGTGTTGGGAGTAGGGGTAGGGGGTTAATTTGGGGAAATAATGGAGAAACAATAGGAATGGATACATAATATTTTGCACTTCCCAGGTGGCACTAGTGGTAAAGAACCCACTGCCAATGGAGGAGAAATGTGGGTTCAATCTCTGGGCTGGGGAGATCCCCTGGAGAAGGGCATGGCAAACCACTCCAGTATTCTTGCCTGGAGAATCCCATAGGCAGAAAATCCTGGCAGGCTATAGTCCACAGGGTCACAAAGAGTCGGACATGACTGAGTAACTAACACTTCCTATATAATATTTTGCATATTATCTGAGTGATGAGTGTTTACATTCTGTGGCAAAGCTAAGGGATAACTTAATCATCCTAAGTTTACAGAGAGAGAATACTCAGTCCTACAGACCTGCTGCTTTGGCAGACAAAAGCATCTCAGAATGAACAATAACAGAAGCAATAGTAATAGCTCCACTGACAGAGTGCTGCCTCTGTGCCAAGCGCTCTGCTGAGCACCTTGCAGACATTAACTCATTTCATCCTCACATCAGTCCTAGGAGTTAGGGACTGCTACAATTCCTATTGTGTAGATGAGGAAACTGAAGTGCAAGGAGGTTAGCCGGCATGCTTGAGGTCACACCGCTGATATGAACTTGGGTCCAGAGGCTGGCGGACGTGCGGGGGAAACCTGAGCCACCAGCCCTCCTGTGAGCTGGAGACATCAGTCTCCCCCCTTCCATTACCTCCATTAGCATGGTGATTTGTGGCAATTCCTCTTCCTGGCTGCTCAGAATATAAAATGCTGACTGTGAAGCCTCACTTGCTGTTTGAAGCTTCGAGGTTGGAAAGGAGGGATACAGTGGCTTCTGCCCCAGGAGAACAGAGAGGCACGAGGCAGAGGTGGGGGGATATGATTTAGGTGCATTCCCCACTCCAGGGACTGGGGGAGGGCAGACTGCAGGCAGAAGAGGAGCTGGCCAGAGCCACTCAGGGCCAAAGTATCCCCGGATGAGCTGGTCCTAAGATACCTGGGCAATCTGAGGACAACACATGGATTTCTCTATTATTATCCAGGTAGCTGTGAGAAAGTGGTGTGAGTGCATGTGTTGGGAGTAGGGGTAGGGGGTTAATTTGGGGAAATAATGGAGAAACAATAGGAATGGATACATAATATTTTGCACTTCCCAGGTGGCACTAGTGGTAAAGAACCCACTGCCAATGGAGGAGAAATGTGGGTTCAATCTCTGGGCTGGGGAGATCCCCTGGAGAAGGGCATGGCAAACCACTCCAGTATTCTTGCCTGGAGAATCCCATAGGCAGAAAATCCTGGCAGGCTATAGTCCACGGGGTCACAAAGAGTCGGACATGACTGAGTAACTAACACTTCCTATATAATATTTTGCATATTATCTGAGTGATGAGTGTTTACATTCTGTGGCAAAGCTAAGGGATAACTTAATCATCCTAAGTTTACAGCGAGAATACTCAGTCCTACAGACCTGCTGCTTTGGCAGACAAAAGCATCTCAGAATGAACAATAACAGAAGCAATAGTAATAGCTCCACTGACAGAGTGCTGCCTCTGTGCCAAGCGCTCTGCTGAGCACCTTGCAGACATTAACTCATTTCATCCTCACATCAGTCCTAGGAGTTAGGGACTGCTACAATTCCTATTGTGTAGATGAGGAAACTGAAGTGCAAGGAGGTTAGCCGGCATGCTTGAGGTCACACCGCTGATATGAACTTGGGTCCAGAGTCCTTGTTCTTTGTCCTGGAGGGGCTGCTTGTGAAGGATTCCAGCACAAGTACGGAGGTCCACTGGGAGTCCATTGAAAACCTGGGGACTGAGAGCAGGCACCTGACTCCTTTATGGCTCAACTATTATTAAATCAAGTGTGTAGGCTGAGTCTCATTCCTTTCCAAGGTTGTTTCTTTTCCTGAAGCTTCCTCCTACCAAGGCACCTGGCGTGGCTTCGGTGAGAGAGCAGAGCTTTGGTGCAAACAGGCAAAGCTACCTCATTCCCTCCTCTTTCTGTGTCCTGTCTCTCCTCCTTTGGGTGCCCTCAGGATGTTCTAAGTCCCTATTATCACGCCTCCCCAGACACGGCTCCTGCACCCCTTCCCAAAGCAGCCTCTCCTTCCTGTCTTCCAGGGACCTCATAACTCCCTCAGATAAATCCAAGACTAGAGGGAGAAAACAGTCATCTATTTTCCCTCCCAGATTTCAACCACCTCAAGTACAAACCCATGCTGCCTTTCATTTCTCATGCTCCCCTTTTCATTCTTCCATCCTCTTGCCATTGCTCTTTTCTACTTGGAAGATACAGGAGAAAAAATAGTTGATCAGGCCAAGGTCTGGTTCAGCTCTGACATGTATCAACCATGAAATTGATGACAAACCCCACCATTTGGTTATAAGCAACAGCTATGGTATCAGACAGACCTAGGCTCAAATTTGAGTTCTGTCATTTGGGAACCGGGGCAAGTGACTGACTCTCTGTGTCTCTGGTCCCCAGTCTGTATGGAGGCACCAATAACTTTCATCTAGTGAGATACTGGGAGAGAAAAATGACTACACACCGTGGCATGCTCAGAGCAGCGTCTGGCATGGAGAGCGAGCTTTCAATTAACGGTAATTACAAGAACTGTTAATATGATTACTTTCCTCCCTGGCCTCAGTTTCCTCAGGGTTGGATTGCTTGATTTCCCAGGGCCCTCTTAGCCCCGGCATCCTCTGACTCATTGGCATCCTCTCTTGTTTCGGGTTTTTTATTAGATTTCTTCAACTGACTCATCTTTTTCCATTTCTCTCCCTTATTATCACCCTCCGTGAAAAATGAACCTTCCTCCACTTTGTGCTCAAGCTATTGCCCCGTCATTTCTGCCCAGGGGTATGTAGTGGGGGGAGGGGGTCGAATAATCCAAGCCAGCCGGCCCCCTGTGCACTGCCACTGTGTTGAGTCAGATTCCTTTAGATTTATAAGGCACCAGAGGAGTAGGTAGTCGATATGAATAACCATTACATCGGGGAGGGCTTTTTCTTCTCCCTCTGACTGATGACAGCTAAATTACTGCTAAATATAGGCTCTGAATTTGCATGAATCTGCAGCTTGCCACAGCCAGGCTGGGGGTTTTATTGACAGCCAAGGCGCTGGAGTCAGGCAGGCACCTGCTCTAACACACCTCTTCCAGAGGAAACGTGGAGTCTGGAAGAGCATCCTCCCTCATCTCTTCTCCATGGCATGCACTCTTCTTTCCAAGCCTCCAGGCCTCCTGGCTCCCAGGAAAGAGCCTGAGCTTCAGGTTGAATTCTATATCTGCTCTCTAGCCAAATGTGATCTAGAGCAGATGACTTAACCACTCTTAACCAAACCTCTGGGGCTTCCCAAGTGGCACTAGTGGTTAAAAAAAAACCTCACCTGCTAATGCAGGAGACTCAAGAGTTCGATCCCTGGGTGGGGAAGATCCTCTGGAGGAAGGTATGACAACCCACTCTTGACTGAAGAATCCCATGGACAGAGGAGCCTGGAAGACCACAGTCCATGGGGTCTCCAAAGAGTCAGACACAACTGAAGTGGTTAAGTATGCGTGTGTGCACTCCTCCCCCAGCCTCAGTTTCCTCACTGGCACAATGAATTAATAATTGCATAGAATGGCTAATAATTATCTCACATGAAAAGAAGTTTGGAACTAAGCTATTCTAAATTTCTATCTCATCCCTCTACCAGCACATTTGTCTTTTTGTTCTTAGGATATTGTTTCAAAATTCTGACACGGAACTTCCCCTGTTGGTCCAATGGGTAGGCAATCAAGTGCAGGGGGTTCGGATTTGATCCCTGTTTGTGGGACTAAACTCCCACATGCTTAGAGGCCAAAAAAATCCCAAACATAAACAACAGAAGCAATATTGTAACAAATACAGACTTTAAATCAAACCAGTCAGTCTTAAAGGAAATCAACCTTGAATATTCACTGCAAGCACTGATGTTGAAGCTGAAGTCCCATACTCTGGCCAAATGATGTGACTGGAAAAGACCTTGATCCTGCAAAAGACTGAGGGCAGGAGGAAAAGGGGATGACAGAGGGAGAGATGGTTGGGTGGCAATACTAACTCAGTGGACATGAGTTAGAGCAAACTCTGGGAAGTAATGAAGGACAGGGAGGCCTGGTGTGCTGCAGCCCATGGGGTCACAAAGAGTTGAACGTGACTGAGTGACTTAACAACATAGACTTTAAAAATAAATGCTTTTTAAAAAGGTCCATATTAAACAAATCTTTTTTAGAGAACTTTTTTTTTGGCAGGGGCAGGTGGGCCACTTCTATTGGTCTTTCATTTATCTGTTTTCATCCGTCCTTGTTCTTTGGCCCGTGTGGGCCTCCCATCGCAGTGGCCTCTCTTGTCACAGAGCACAGGCTCTGGGTGCATGCGCTCCAGAGCTCTGGCTTGGTAATTGGACACATCGGTCCAGCTGCTCCACGGCACGTGGGATCTTCCCAGGCCAGGGATCAAACCGGTGCCCCTTGCACTGCAAGGCAGTGTCCTTACCCACTGGACCACCAAGGAAGCCCCCAAACAAATCTTTATTAAAAAAAAAAATCCCAATATGGCAGCTCCGGGTTCAAATCTTATCACAATCAAATTTAAAGCAGGAAAAAGCAGATGCTTTCCTTGTCACCTCCCTTTGCACCAAGGAACAAGTCTTTCACAGAAACACCCAGGGGACTTTCCTGTTGTAGCCCATGGCAACAACAACAATAGTAAGCATCACAACAATAGTAACATTGATGGAGCACTTAGACATCTTCTAAATACTGAAAAGAAGCCCAAGAAACAGGTGCTATTTCTAAGATGCAGAGAAGTTTTATATGCTTCCCTGTTGGTCCAATGGGTAGGCAATCAAGTGCAGGGGGTTCGGATTTGATCCCTGTTTGTGGGACTAAACTCCCACATGCTTAGAGGCCAAAAAAATCCCAAACATAAACAACAGAAGCAATATTGTAACAAATACAGACTTTAAATCAAACCAGTCAGTCTTAAAGGAAATCAACCTTGAATATTCACTGCAAGCACTGATGTTGAAGCTGAAGTCCCATACTCTGGCCAAATGATGTGACTGGAAAAGACCTTGATCCTGCAAAAGACTGAGGGCAGGAGGAAAAGGGGATGACAGAGGGAGAGATGGTTGGGTGGCAATACTAACTCAGTGGACATGAGTTAGAGCAAACTCTGGGAAGTAATGAAGGACAGGGAGGCCTGGTGTGCTGCAGCCCATGGGGTCACAAAGAGTTGAACGTGACTGAGTGACTTAACAACATAGACTTTAAAAATAAATGCTTTTTAAAAAGGTCCATATTAAACAAATCTTTTTCAGAGAACTTTTTTTTTGGCAGGGGCAGGTGGGCCACTTCTATTGGTCTTTCATTTATCTGTTTTCATCCGTCCTTGTTCTTTGGCCCGTGTGGGCCTCCCATCGCAGTGGCCTCTCTTGTCACAGAGCACCGGCTCTGGGTGCATGCGCTCCAGAGCTCTGGCTTGGTAATTGGACACATCGGTCCAGCTGCTCCACGGCACGTGGGATCTTCCCAGGCCAGGGATCGAACCGGTGCCCCTTGCACTGCAAGGCAGTGTCCTTACCCACTGGACCACCAAGGAAGCCCCCAAACAAATCTTTATTAAAAAAAAAAATCCCAATATGGCAGCTCCAGGTTCAAATCTTATCACAATCAAATTTAAAGCAGGAAAAAGCAGATGCTTTCCTTGTCACCTCCCTTTGCACCAAGGAACAAGTCTTTCACAGAAACACCCAGGGGACTTTCCTGTTGTAGCCCATGGCAACAACAACAATAGTAAGCATCACAACAATAGTAACATTGATGGAGCACTTAGACATCTTCTAAATACTGAAAAGAAGCCCAAGAAACAGGTGCTATTTCTAAGATGCAGAGAAGTTTTATACCCATGCCCAAAACCATTTAGCAGACAATTGCCAGAGGTGAGATTTGAACCTAGGAAGCTTGTCTGTAGCGCTCAGGCTGTATCACTGGAGTTGAAGGAAGGTCTTGTCCATTTGTTCAGCCTTTGGTTCTGACTGGTGAAAGCTGAGCTGCTAGGACTGGAGAAGAAAGCAACTTTTCAGAGCTCATTAGACTTACTCAACACAGAGGTCAGATTAGGGTTCTATAAACTAAGGAAGAAGGAGGAATGGCTTGGGGTACCTACCCTCTTACCTCATAGGGTTATTAGAGAGTTAGAAAGCAAAATGCCCCCTTTGCAGTCTGCTCAGGCTGCCGTAGCAAGATAGCATAGACTGGGTGAAAGAAAAAAACAGATATGTTTTGTTCATGGTTTGGGCATTTTGGGAAAGTCCAAGGTCAAAGTGCCAGTCAGGTAAGTTTCTCCTTTTGAGTGGTAGGCAGCTTCCTTCTTGATGTGTGCTCACATGATATTTTCTTTGTAG
The DNA here is from genome assembly GCA_022376925.1 of Tragulus kanchil. NCBI lineage: Eukaryota > Metazoa > Chordata > Mammalia > Artiodactyla > Tragulidae > Tragulus > Tragulus kanchil. The sequence continues at coordinate 129,479,581 of JAIOJX010000032.1, read as the reverse complement.
GTGTACACACACACACATACACAGAGAGAGAGAGAGAGAGAGAGAGAGAAAGAGGGAGAGCTCCCTGGTAGTATTTCTTTGTATTAATATAAAGGCACTAATCCCATCATATGGCCCCACTCCTATGATCACATCTAACCCTAATTACCTCTTCAAGGTTTCATCTCCAAATATCATTACACTCGGGTCTAGGGACTTGACATATGAATCTGAGAGGGGACTCTGTTCAGTCCATGGCACTCCTTTAGTGCCTTTTTCAAAGGAGATTTCCAGTAAAGGATAGTTTCCTTCTCGTACTCCTCCAGTCATTGATTCAGTGTCTTATTTTGAACACATAGTCTGAGACTAACCTTAAGACATTACAGTCTAGTTGGGTTGAGAAGATAAGCGGTGAAGTCACCACTCATGATGGTGTCAGTGTAAGGGCCAGATGCCCAGGCTTGTTCAGAGATGTGCCAGAGGGAGCAGCTGGTCCAGCTTCTCCTGTCAACCATGGTGGCCAACTCACTGAATGTCCAGATCTCTCCTGAGCTGAAATGCCACAGAGCAGACCTCAGTTAACTCATAGACAGATTTCTGGACATCCTGCCCTTGACCATTTGAAGATACAAAATCTCAGCTGGCAGAAAGAATTTTGGGGAAAACTGGACTAAATGTGGATGAGACTCAAGCTTAAAGCTTCTGACATCATCAGGAGATATTTAGGGAGGGATCACAGTGAGGGGGACACAGAGTGAAATGGGACCAGGTCCAGGCTTTGGTTCTGACCTTGTTTGAAAGCTGAGCTGCTAGGACTGGAGAAGAAAGCAACTTTTCAGAGCTCATTAGACTTACTCAACACAGAGGTCAGATTAGGGTTCTATAAACTAAGGAAGAAGGAGGAATGGCTTGGGGTACCTACCCTCTTACCTCATAGGGTTATTAGAGAGTTAGAAAGCAAAATGCCCCCTTTGCAGTCTGCTCAGGCTGCCGTAGCAAGATAGCATAGACTGGGTGAAAGAAAAAAACAGATATGTTTTGTTCATGGTTTGGGCATTTTGGGGAAGTCCAAGGTCAAAGTGCCAGTCAGGTAAATTTCTCCTTTTGAGTGGTAGGCAGCTTCCTTCTTGATGTGTGCTCACATGATATTTTCTTTGTAGGTGTACACACACACACATACACAGAGAGAGAGAGAGAGAGAGAGAGAGAGAGAGAGAAAGAGGGAGAGCTCCCTGGTAGTATTTCTTTGTATTAATATAAAGGCACTAATCCCATCATATGGCCCCACCCCTATGACCACATCTAACCCTAATTACCTCTTCAAGGTTTCATCTCCAAATATCATTACACTCGGGTCTAGGGACTTGACATATGAATCTGAGAGGGGACTCTGTTCAGTCCATGGCACTCCTTTAGTGCCTTTTTCAAAGTAGATGTCCAGTAAAGGAGAGTTTCCTTCTCTTACTCCTCCAGTCATTGATTCAGTGTCTTATTTTGAACACATAGTCTGAGACTAACCTTAAGACATTACAGTCTAGTTGGGTTGAGAAGATAAGCGGTGAAGTCACCACTCATGATGGTGTCAGTGTAAGGGCCAGATGCCCAGGCTTGTTCAGAGATGTGCCAGAGGGAGCAGCTGGTCCAGCTTCTCCTGTCAACCATGGTGGCCAACTCACTGAATGTCCAGATCTCTCCTGAACTGAAATGCCACAGAGCAGACCTCAGTTAACTCATAGACAGATTTCTGGACATCCTGCCCTTGACCATTTGAAGATACAAAATCTCAGCTGGCAGAAAGAATTTTGGGGAAAACTGGACTAAATGTGGATGAGACTCAAGCTTAAAGCTTCTGACATCATCAGGAGATATTTAGGGAGGGATCACAGTGAGGGGGACACAGAGTGAAATGGGACCAGGTCCAGCCAGCCTGCCTGCTTTTCGCATCTCCATTGGCAGAGCTGTGGGTGGGTTGATTCAAGTGAGGATTCAGCAGAGCAGTGCTGCTGCTGTGAAAATTGGAAAAAAAACATACTAAAGGATGAACATTGGCGTTAAGGGTCAGTGGCATGGAGGTCCAGTTGGCAGGTGGAGGAACCAAGAGCAGTGGTGAGAATGTGGGTGTGCCAGCCATCTGAGGGACAAAGCCACAAATCTGACCACCCAGAGGCAGAGTCCACTCCTCACACACACACAAAAAAAGAGTATGGTTGTTATGATTATTGAAATACCAACAGATGAAAGGCCAAGAAACAATATGCCCCTGGGGCATCCTGAAGGAACCTGGAGAAGACAAGTGACAAGGAGCAGGGACACCCAGCAGTGCAGCTCCCAGACTGACCAGGTTTTAATTCCAGCTCTACCGTGACTCATTTGTGGTCTTAGAGGATGACTGAAACCCACCCCCTGGATCATACAGATGATGATGGCTGAGGATTATGGGAGAGGTGAACGCAAAGCAGCCAGGAGCGTCTGACATTTAGAAGAAGGCAAACTGTGGGCTTGGTTTTTTTTTAAGCTGGTGGAGAGGTGGATGGAGACAAGCTGTCTCCATCCTATGGGCCTTTTTGCCAATGAGAACAGCCACACCAGGCTTTCATGATGAAAGACCTGTGTTGGAATAACGTCACCCAGGGAGAAGCTTTTTAAACTCCTTCTTGATGGAAGATGAATCAATGGTCAGCTTCATGTCAGAGGCAGGCCCTCTAATCTTAACTTCTCATCTGGTTTTCTGCAGCCTCCAAGGCCTCCTCAGGGAAGGTCTCAGCCCCTTTGTTCTCCAGGGTCCCATCGCTCTTTTCCCCACATGACCTGGACTGGCCCCGGGGCTTGGATTCTGGTGGATTTCTGAGGGCTCCAGGCAGCATGCACCCATTCAAGTTCCACCCTCTGGAGCTGTGGCCAGCCCTGATCTCCCATGGCACCCAAACAGCAGGAGATTTTCTCCTGGAAACAGCAGTGAGTTAGAAATAGTTTTTGCAAAGCGAAAGCAGAGATGTCCCCATGGGAGACTGCAGTTCCTGCCTGGCTCTGCTCTGACCAGATCCCATAGATTTTCTACCCCCTTCATCTAATCCTTCAAAGCACTGGTGAGGGACGAAATGTGCTCTGCTCTCTGTCTGCATCTTTACCTTTTCCCTCTGTCATAATGAGCCTAGTTTGGTTTTACTTCTGCAATTCCAGGAAAGCCTCATCTCTGAATCTTCCTCTCCCCGGGTCCTTACCCTACACCTCAAAAACATCTTTTCCTGCTCATCTTGCCAAAATCATTCATCCCTCTCAGACCCTGATCTGCTGGAGAAGGGCTGCTCGTGCCCTCTTAACACTTGACTTTTGTCACCATGGTGGGCTTCCCTGGACATCAGTTCAGTTCGCAGTTGCTCTGCATCCTTGCTAGCTCTGCATCCTTGTATCCAGATGTGTCTGCTGTCTTCCCAGCATGGCCAGCATCCAGCCAATCCCTGCTCAGCTGTGTGAGCCTGGGAGCTAAGAGGTTGGAAACACAGACTCTAGGACACGATCTCTCATTCCACTGTAGATTTCACATTTGGATATAAAGTATTGTGTCAGTGTGCATGTCCAAAGGCTTCTTTGAGTGGTGCATGACTCATTAAAAGGTTACAACTCAGTGAATGAGAATCCTTTTGAGTACCGCTGATGCCACAATACGCCTTGGCAGTCAAGGGGAGGGTGTGCCTTGTTCATTTTTGCATCAGTTGTTCCTATTCCAGTGTCTGACACATAGCAGGTGCTCATTTAATATTCATTGGGTGAATAAATGGTCAGTAACTGAATAGACTAAGATATGGTACATCTTGAATCTCTTGGAGAAAGAAGGAGCTTCTTTTCCAAGGCCCCTGCAGATGAATGTGTATCTTTGCAAAACCATGTTCAGTTATGGAGAGCTCCCTCTTTCCTAAGTTAATGCTTTCCACTGCTTTTCCTGTACAGAGCTGAGTTCTGTCCTTCTTCAACTTTTCCTCTCAGCTCATGCTTTGGCCTGGGAGGCTTCTTGGGATTCATTCTGCTTCTTGCATTCCACCTTTGAATGACCATCACACCAGAAGGGCAAACATCACCTTCTCAGCCTCTGTTGACGGATGTTAACGATGTTTGCTGTACCCAGCCAGGCCCCTCCCAAGACAAGTAGAGGGTAATTCCCATCCTCTGGGAGGTGTCAGCCTCAGACACATCAACACATGACAAGTCTCTGTCCCTAGATGGATCATAATTCTCTTGATACAGCTAAGAGTGTCAGAACAAAAGAGAGTTTTCCAGCCCATATCAACTGATCACCTTAATATACAGACAAGAAGACTGATGAAACCAGAGGGGAAATGACACTCCATGGCTCACATATCTGGAACAAGAGCCCAGTTCCCCAGTCCCCCAGCCCCCAGCCCCTGGCTCTTCCTTCTATGCTCTGAAGCCTCATTCCTGCAACACATAAGGGTGACTGCAATCTTGCATCTCCAGATTGATTCCAAATATACACTCCTGTTGGATTGCCAGATTTTCCTGGATCTCCCAGGGTCTGAATGCCTTCATGCTTTGCTGAAGTGAAGAAGGTCCTAGGGGTTAATCCTTAGCTGTCTGTGGGTGTACTCTTGGCTGCCAACATCAGATACAGTTTAGGGTAGTGCTTAAGACATAGCCTCTGGGAACTTTCCTGGTAGTCTAATATTTCACACTTCACCCTCCAGGGCAATAGGTTCAACCCCTGGTCAGAGAACTAAGATCCCTTGGCAGTCAAGGGAGGGTGTGCCTTGTTCATTTTTGCATCAGTTGTTCCTATTCCAGTGTCTGACACATAGCAGGTGCTCATTTAATATTCATTGGGTGAATAAATGGTCAGTAACTGAATAGACTAAGATATGGTACATCTTGAATCTCTTGGAGAAAGAAGGAGCTTCTTTTCCAAGGCCCCTGCAGATGAATGTGTATCTTTGCAAAACCATGTTCAGTTATGGAGAGCTCCCTCTTTCCTAAGTTAATGCTTTCCACTGCTTTTCCTGTACAGAGCTGAGTTCTGTCCTTCTTCAACTTTTCCTCTCAGCTCATGCTTTGGCCTGGGAGGCTTCTTGGGATTCATTCTGCTTCTTGCATTCCACCTTTGAATGACCATCACACCAGAAGGGCAAACATCACCTTCTCAGCCTCTGTTGACGGATGTTAACGATGTTTGCTGTACCCAGCCAGGCCCTTCCCAAGACAAGTAGAGGGTAGTTCCCATCCTCTGGGAGGTGTCAGCCTCAGACACATCAACACATGACAAGTCTCTGTCCCTAGATGGATCATAATTCTCTTGATACAGCTAAGAGTGTCAGAACAAAAGAGAGTTTTCCAGCCCATATCAACTGATCACCTTAATATACAGACAAGAAGACTGATGACACCAGAGGGGAAATGACACTCCATGGCTCACATATCTGGAACAAGAGCCCAGTTCCCCAGTCTCCCAGCCCCCAGCCCCTGGCTCTTCCTTCTATGCTCTGAAGCCTCATTCCTGCAACACATAAGGGTGACTGCAATCTTGCATCTCCAGATTGATTCCAAATATACACTCCTGTTGGATTGCCAGATTTTCCTGGATCTCCCAGGGTCTGAATGCCTTCATGCTTTGCTGAAGTGAAGAAGGTCCTAGGGGTTAATCCTTAGCTGTCTGTGGGTGTACTCTTGGCTGCCAACATCAGATACAGTTTAGGGTAGTGCTTAAGACATAGCCTCTGGGAACTTTCCTGGTAGTCTAATATTTCACACTTCACCCTCCAGGGCAATAGGTTCAACCCCTGGTCAGAGAACTAAGATCCCATATGCTTGTGGCAAAAAAAAAAAAAAAAAACAAAGTATGCAACAGAAGCAATGTTGTTGTTGTTGTTGTTGTCACTAAGTTATTTCCAACTCTTTGTGACCACATGGACTGCAACACACCAGGCTCCCCTGTCTATGGAATTTACCAGGCAAGAATACTGGAGTAGGTTTCCGTTTCCCTCTTCAGGGGATCTTCCCAGCCCAGGGATCAAATTTGTGCCTCCATCTTTGGCAGGCAAATTCTTTACTGCTGAGTTTGCTCTAATTCACTATTGAGCCAACGATGTTATCTAAGCATCTCATCCTCTGCCATCCTCTTCTCTTTTAGCCTTCAATATTTTCCAGCACCATGATCTTTTCCAGTGAGTTGGATCTTGGTATTATATGGCCAAAATATTGGAGTTTCAGCTTCAGGACCAGCCCTTCCAGTGAATATTCAGGGTTAATTTCCTTTAGGATTGACTTGTTTGATCTCCTTGCAGCCCAAGGGACTCAAGAATCTTCTCCAAAGACTTCCCTTTGGCTCAGTGATAAAAAATCCACCTGCCAAGTCGGGAAACATGGGTTTGATCTCTGCATAGGGAAGATCCTGTGGAGAAGGAAATGGCAGCCTATTCTAGTGGATAGAGGAGCCATGAACAGAGGAGCCAGGCAGGCTACAGTTCATAGGGTCTTCCAAATGAGTCAAAGATAACTTAGTGACTAAACAGTAATATTGTAATAAACTCAATAAAGACAAAAAAAAAAAGATATAGCCTCTGGGACCAGACTTTCTAGGGTTCAATCCTACTTCTGTCCCATGGTTCTTCAGGGCAAATTATCTTGGGCAAAGATACTGTCCAAGATATTGCCCATGGATCTTGGGCAAATTATTTGACCTGTCTGAGTCTCATCACTATCTATAACATGGGATAAAATAGTACTTAATCTGTAGACCATTTGATGTATAAATGAGGAAGAAATGTTTAACTCAGCACTGGGTAAGTGCTAGCTTATGAGTGCTGATGCCTGTCCTGATTTTGCTGCACTTGCTGGAACCAGTGCACTGATATGGAACACTGACCTTACAGTGACTCCTCGTAGGTAACCTTCTGGGCCACACAGAATGGTCCCAGGCATATCTGAAGTGCAGCTCCATAGTGTTACCTGTCTCTAAAGAAACCTATGTGCAGTGTGGCTTCTAACAAACCCACCTGAGGAGGCCGCTTTGCTGGGCAGTGGAGTACAGGGTTTAGAACCAAAAATGGCTCTGAACTCAGCTGCTTGTGTTTCAGCCCCACCACTCTCAGGACATCAGACCCTGGGCCAGTTACTTTGCTTCTCTTTGTTTCAGTTTTCTTAGCTGCACTGGGAGATGATTGTACCTGCCTCTGAGCACCGGGTGAGAATTAAATAATACATGTGAAGAATGATGTTTGATATTCAGTAGATCATTGTTAGTAGTGATATTAGCTAATATTTATTGAGTGCTTCGAGTGTGCCAGGCATCGTTTTAAGTGCTCTTAGACAGATGAATTCATTTAATCTTCACAACTACCCTAAGAAATAATATGAGTTTTATCCCATTTTTCCAGTGGAAAAAAATTAAGTCATGGAGCATTAAAGCAACTTGCTTGCGAGTGAGATTTGCAGCCAGGTGCTCTGGCTTTGGTGCTCATCCACTGAGTTAACCCTGGGCACCAGGGAGGGAATATTACACACAATAGCTGTGCCTGCGGAACTTTTCTGATTGGAGGTATAATTTGTGATGTATCCCTAACAGGCATGAGTCTACCCGGAACCATCTTTCTCCAGAAAGCCTGGGTCAGCATTGGTAAACAGACTAGCATGGAGAAGGGGTGGGAGAGAAAATGATCCTTGGCAGAGAAAGACTACTAAATTTACCGTGTACTAAGCATTGACCATGTGCCTAAGTTGGCAGCCTTGGGGCAAACCAGATGCTGATGTCATCTCCTGGGGTGAACCTGGCAAAATCTGCTATGATGATTGGGAATGGTTTAATTACATCTGTCAAGGTGTGAGAAAGATAGGGTCTTAGATATTATGACATAGCCTAGGCTCCCAGCTCTGTGACCCGTAGGACACTCATCGATTTCCCTGATTCATACTAGGACCAGCTCTGCATGCCCTGGACTCCAACCTATCAGCATTCACAACCAATCTCAGATCTTCTGGGCTCTCCTGAAATGAAGTCAATCCATCTTTCTAACTTCAGCATTCTGGGAGGTTGGCCAACCAAGATCTATATCCTGGTTGTTAAACTCACTCTGAGCAGCTCAGAAAACTGCCAGACCACCTTGCACACATCTAAGTAAGACCTGGTCAAGAAAACAGGTCCTGTCCTTTACTATTACTACCATCCAATGGCTTCGGGAACTCAGCTGCTTGTGTTTCAGCCCCACCACTCTCAGGACATCAGACCCTGGGCCAGTTACTTTGCTTCTCTTTGTTTCAGTTTTCTTAGCTGCACTGGGAGATGATTGTACCTGCCTCTGAGCACCGTGAGAATTAAATAATACATGTGAAGAATGATGTTTGATATTCAGTAGATCATTGTTAGTAGTGATATTAGCTAATATTTATTGAGTGCTTCGAGTGTGCCAGGCATCGTTTTAAGTGCTCTTAGACAGATGAATTCATTTAATCTTCACAACTACCCTAAGAAATAATATGAGTTTTATCCCATTTTTCCAGTGGAAAAAAATTAAGTCATGGAGCATTAAAGCAACTTGCTTGCGAGTGAGATTTGCAGCCAGGTGCTCTGGCTTTGGTGCTCATCCACTGAGTTAACCCTGGGCACCAGGGAGGGAATATTACACACAATAGCTGTGCCTGCGGAACTTTTCTGATTGGAGGTATAATTTGTGATGTATCCCTAACAGGCATGAGTCTACCCGGAACCATCTTTCTCCAGAAAGCCTGGGTCAGCATTGGTAAACAGACTAGCATGGAGAAGGGGTGGGAGAGAAAATGATCCTTGGCAGAGAAAGACTACTAAATTTACCGTGTACTAAGCATTGACCATGTGCCTAAGTTGGCAGCCTTGGGGCAAACCAGATGCTGATGTCATCTCCTGGGGTGAACCTGGCAAAATCTGCTATGATGATTGGGAATGGTTTAATTACATCTGTCAAGGTGTGAGAAAGATAGGGTCTTAGATATTATGACATAGCCTAGGCTCCCAGCTCTGTGACCCGTAGGACACTCATCGATTTCCCTGATTCATACTAGGACCAGCTCTGCATGCCCTGGACTCCAACCTGTCAGCATTCACAACCAATCTCAGATCTTCTGGGCTCTCCTGAAATGAAGTCAATCCATCTTTCTAACTTCAGCATTCTGGGAGGTTGGCCAACCAAGATCTATATCCTGGTTGTTAAACTCACTCTGAGCAGCTCAGAAAACTGCCAGACCACCTTGCACACATCTAAGTAAGACCTGGTCAAGAAAACAGGTCCTGTCCTTTACTATTACTACCAATCCAATAAGACCCTGCTATACCCAGCGCAGAGTCGATATCAGGGTACCACTCTGTCCAACATATAGTAGGTGTTTAATAAATATATTCCTACACTTGCAGGATAGAGGCACCCCGGGGAAGATGCTGCATAGGAAGTCAGCTGGCAGGAAGAAACATAACCTGGTCTGAAGCAGTAGTGGTTCATGATGAGGTGGTAGGGTTGGGAGTAGGGAACCTCCCAGTCTACCAGACACAGTAACCATATCTCTAGGAGACAGTGCTCAAAACCCTCAGCACACTTGACCCCAAGGTCCCAGCATGTAATACTCAGCCCTTGGAAGTCCTGCTATTCTGAACTTGAGGCAAACAGTGATTAGTTTTCCAGACAGAGGGCCATCAGTAGTCCAGGCAGAGTCAGGTCCCCAGGATGTAGCACTGTGCATGGCAGATATCTGCTGGGGCTGATGACTGCAGAGGGTCACCCCTGGTTTATCTGAGGGCAGGGTCCAACACTCCTGGAAGTGTTATGAAGTGACTGGCCCTCCAGATGCAGCTATAAATACTCCAGAGGGTAGCGTTCATGCAGGAGGTATTACTTAGGACTCTAAGAGCTGGGTTGGGTATTCCACACAGACTGCACTCCACGCATGAGGGCAACTGTCAGTGGAGACGTGTATTCTGGGAACGGGTTTCTGCCTTAAGGTTGTGAGTTAGGGTCACTGCATCTGCCCCATGCAGCCCCTTGCATCTATCCTTGCTGGGGGACTGGTTGGTCAAGCAGATTTTGAATAACAAATAGATCTTCCATTCTTTGGATTTAGGGTGGGATTGGCCTGCAATGGATCAGAATGTTTCTTTTTCCTGCCTGTTTTTTGTACTGTGATTTTTCTTCTAGAAATAATCCATGTATCTATAAATTTTTTTTGCATTAATGATAGAACATTCAGTATCTTTCTCTAAAAAAATTAATATATCTTGGATGCATCTATATCAGCTGTCTCACCCTTTCCCATTACTGCCTGATTTTCCATTGCATGATCACCTATAATCCAACTAGTTCTCTATCTATTGATATTTATAGGATTTCTGTCTTTTGCTAATACTATCAATCTTACGCTCATGCATGTCTTTAGCACAGGTATAAGCATATCTAAAAGATAAATTCCTAAGATAGGTTGCTGGCTTAAAATGTATATTTCTTTGGGGAGTGTGATAAGATTCTCTATGTAAGGACTTAGGGGAAATAAAGAAAACATGGCAGAGACATTGGTTTCCTGTTTACTCCATTCTTTGATGGATAGCAAGGACCCATCAAGAAATGGATCTCAGAAGTCATGATTCCTCAGGCTCATTTAGGTCAACAGCCTGTCTGTGCAATTCCTTTCAAAAACAAACTCACAGACTTGTTCAAGTGTAATGCACACTTCCTTGCATTCAGTCTCACTCGCATTTACCTCAGGCTGGGTTCTGAAGGAAGATGGGCACCTGAGAGCTTCTGCAGTGCTTTTGGTTTCTAAACATATTCCCTCCATTAATGGAATTTGAGAAGAAAACCTTTGGCAGAGTTCTCTAAAGCCACTTCATCCTGGTCAATGTGGTAAGCCATGACAATAGATGCAGAAGGCACGGAGCTCCAGGTTAGTCTGGAGTGGAGGGAGGTCTTCCAGGACTCTTGGTGACTCAGAGGGATATGAGGTCCTGGCAGGTGGCTGACAAGAGGTGGCCTTGGAGACCTGAGGGACTGGCCAAGGTTTGGACCAACTGCTGCTGAACTAGGAATTTACATCCACTGAACCCCTGACCCGCACTTTTCGTTTTGATAGATGTCACCAAAGTGAAAGTGTTAGATGCTCAGTCATGTGTGACTCTTTTCAACCCCATGGACTCTAGCGTGCCAGGATCCTCTGGGATTCTCCAGGTAAGAATACTGGAATGGGGGCTTCCCTGGCGGTCCACTGGGTAAAGAGTTTGCCTTGCAGTGCAGGGGGCACCAGTTCGATCCCTGGCCCGAGAAGACCCCACATACCGTGGAGCACATGCGCCCAGAGTTGGTGCTCTGAAACGGAAGAGGACACTGCAATGGGAGGCCCACACATGCCAAAGAATAAAGATGGATGAAAATAAGTGGATAAAAAAAATCAATAAAAAAGAGGCCGAAAATTAAGAAAAAAAAGAAAAGAATACTGGAATGAGTATCTATTCCCTTCTCCAGGGGGTCTTCCCAATCCAGGAATCAAACCTGGGTCTCCTGTACTGCAAGCAGATTCTTTACCATCTGAACCACCAGGGAAGCCCAATTTCCCTGCAAAAGCCTACCCCAATTTAGTTTCTCCCAACAAGAATGAGTGTCTCTTTCCCAATCCCTGCTACCATTACGTCATCAAATTTCTGAAATTTGCCCATTGAAAAATGACAAATTTTCTCATTCAAATGCCCATTTCTTTCATTATAAAAAATGCAATACACATTTTTAAAATAGATTATTAGTCACTTGTAAGTTTTTTTCTCTGAGTTATCTGGTTTTGATTTGGATTTGGGTTTTGCCCATCTTCCCCCTGTTGACTATGTGTTTTTTTCTTATTGCTCTATAAGAACTTCTGATATATTAAGTCAGTCAGGCCTTTGTTTTTTATATAAGTTGCAGATATTTTTTCCCAGTTTGTTTACTGACTTTTGAGTTTGCTTAAAGTACTTCTTGAAGTTCTAAAATTTGATTTTTCCATTCAAATGAACCCATTCTGTACTTTTTCTGTTCAGAGTCAGTGTCTTGTTGAGAAAGGCTGCCTCCACTCCAAAGTCATAAACCGTATTCTGCATTCCTTTCTAGTATTTTTATGTTATTTTGTAAAAACGTCTCTTTTGATCCCTGGCAGACCTGAGGGACTGGCCAAGGTTTGGACCAACTGCTGCTGAACTAGGAATTTACATCCACTGAACCCCTGACCCGCACTTTTCGTTTTGATAGATGTCACCAAAGTGAAAGTGTTAGATGCTCAGTCATGTGTGACTCTTTTCAACCCCATGGACTCTAGCCTGCCAGGATCCTCTGGGATTCTCCAGGTAAGAATACTGGAATGGGGGCTTCCCTGGCGGTCCACTGGGTAAAGAGTTTGCCTTGCAGTGCAGGGGGCACCAGTTCGATCCCTGGCCCGAGAAGACCCCACATACCGTGGAGCACATGCGCCCAGAGTTGGTGCTCTGAAACGGAAGAGGACACTGCAATGGGAGGCCCACACATGCCAAAGAATAAAGATGGATGAAAATAAGTGGATAAAAAAAATCAATAAAAAAGAGGCCGAAAATTAAGAAAAAAAAGAAAAGAATACTGGAATGAGTATCTATTCCCTTCTCCAGGGGGTCTTCCCAATCCAGGAATCAAACCTGGGTCTCCTGTACTGCAAGCAGATTCTTTACCATCTGAACCACCAGGGAAGCCCAATTTCCCTGCAAAAACCTACCCCAATTTAGTTTCTCCCAACAAGAATGAGTGTCTCTTTCCCAATCCCTGCTACCATTACGTCATCAAATTTCTGAAATTTGCCCATTGAAAAATGACAAATTTTCTCATTCAAATGCCCATTTCTTTCATTATAAAAAATGCAATACACATTTTTAAAATAGATTATTAGTCACTTGTAAGTTTTTTTCTCTGAGTTATCTGGTTTTGATTTGGATTTGGGTTTTGCCCATCTTCCCCCTGTTGACTATGTGTTTTTTTCTTATTGCTCTATAAGAACTTCTGATATATTAAGTCAGTCAGGCCTTTGTTTTTTATATAAGTTGCAGATATTTTTTCCCAGTTTGTTTACTGACTTTTGAGTTTGCTTAAAGTACTTCTTGAAGTTCTAAAAATTTGATTTTTCCATTCAAATGAACCCATTCTGTACTTTTTCTGTTCAGAGTCAGTGTCTTGTTGAGAAAGGCTGCCTCCACTCCAAAGTCATAAACCGTATTCTGCATTCCTTTCTAGTATTTTTATGAGTTTATTTTTTTTCTGTAAAAATCCTTGTTCCATCTGGAATTTGTTTGGATGTGAAAAGTGAAGACAGAATCCAATTTTACTCTTTTTTTTCCAGATGGCAAGCTGGTTTTCTCAACACTCCTTGTTGAATAATCCTTTTCTGCCTCACTGATTTGAAATAACGTATTCATTTTGTACAAAATTCCCATGTGATCTCGATTTTTTTTTTTTTTTAAAGATTTATTTATTTTGGGGCGGGGGTGGGGTTGGGGAGGGAGGGGAGAGGGTGGGCCACTTCTATTGGTCTTTCATTTCTCTATTTTCATCCGTCTTTGTTCTTTGGCTCCTGTGGGCCTCCCATCGCGGTGGCGTCTGTCGCTGCAGAGTGCCGGCTCTGGTTGCATGCGCTCCAGAGCTCTGGCTTGTTGACTGGACACGTCAGTCCAGCCGCTCCGCGGCACGTGGGATCTTCCCAGGCCAGGGATCGAACCGGCGCCCCCTGCACTGCAAGGCGGTGTCCCCATCCACTGGACCACCAGGGGAAGCCCCGTGATCTCGATTTTTATCTGGAGTTTACCTTTCTTGACTGGTGTGTCTTACTCTCAAACACTTTTAAGTATTAATGATTCTTCTTATTTTTTAATAATTTGGTAAGGCTTGTCATTTTCATCTTTTTTTTTAAATTTCAGAATCCTTCTGGCTGGTATCATACGTTTATTTTTCCACATAAACGTTAAATCAATTCCTCTGTTTCTCCTCACTCTCCTAGCCCCAAGATAGTGTTCATTAGGTTTGCATTGCCTCATGATTATCTCCCTTTCCCAAGAAGAGGGAAGACTTGAATCAAGGAGAAAGGGAAGATTTATACTCGAGCCATATGCATACTACTATATATATAAAATAGATAACTAATAAGAACCTGCTGTGGAGCACAGGAAATACTACTCAATACTCTCTAATGGCCTATATGAGAAAATAATTAAAACAAAAAGAATGGATATATGTATATGTATAGTGACTCATTTTGCTGTACACCAGGAGCTAACCCAACACTGTAAATTAAATATACACCAATAAAAATGTTCAAATATATTAAAAATGACTAAATTAAATTTGAATAAAGTTAAACAATTTTTTCTGTAAAAATCCTTGTTCCATCTGGAATTTGTTTGGATGTGAAAAGTGAAGACAGAATCCAATTTTACTCTTTTTTTTCCAGATGGCAAGCTGGTTTTCTCAACACTCCTTGTTGAATAATCCTTTTCTGCCTCACTGATTTGAAATAACATATTCATTTTGTACAAAATTCCCATGTGATCTCGATTTTTTTTTTTTTAAAGATTTATTTATTTTGGGGCGAGGGTGGGGTTGGGGAGGGAGGGGAGAGGGTGGGCCACTTCTATTGGTCTTTCATTTCTCTATTTTCATCCGTCTTTGTTCTTTGGCTCCTGTGGGCCTCCCATCGCGGTGGCGTCTGTCGCTGCAGAGTGCCGGCTCTGGTTGCATGCGCTCCAGAGCTCTGGCTTGTTGACTGGACACGTCAGTCCAGCCGCTCCGCGGCACGTGGGATCTTCCCAGGCCAGGGATCGAACCGGCGCCCCCTGCACTGCAAGGCGGTGTCCCCATCCACTGGACCACCAGGGGAAGCCCCGTGATCTCGATTTTTATCTGGAGTTTACCTTTCTTGACTGGTGTGTCTTACTCTCAAACACTTTTAAGTATTAATGATTCTTCTTATTTTTTAATAATTTGGTAAGGCTTGTCATTTTCATCTTTTTTTTAAATTTCAGAATCCTTCTGGCTGGTATCATACGTTTATTTTTCCACATAAACGTTAAATCAATTCCTCTGTTTCTCCTCACTCTCCTAGCCCCAAGATAGTGTTCATTAGGTTTGCATTGCCTCATGATTATCTCCCTTTCCCAAGAAGAGGGAAGACTTGAATCAAGGAGAAAGGGAAGATTTATACTCGAGCCATATGCATACTACTATATATATAAAATAGATAACTAATAAGAACCTGCTGTGGAGCACAGGAAATACTACTCAATACTCTCTAATGGCCTATATGAGAAAATAATTAAAACAAAAAGAATGGATATATGTATATGTATAGTGACTCATTTTGCTGTACACCAGGAGCTAACCCAACACTGTAAATTAAATATACACCAATAAAAATGTTCAAATATATTAAAAAATGACTAAATAAATTTGGAAAAACTTACATTGAATAAAGTTAAACAATTTTTTTTCTTCCATTTAGCTGATATTAATGGGTACTTGCCATGTACTAAGTGCTGGACCCAGAGTCAGGAATGCTTTGGGAAAGAAACCGGGCATGTCCTGCCTGTCATGGAGCTATGGTCTAGTTGTGGAAAAAGATATTAAACAAACTCCTGGGCTTCCCTAGTAGCTCAGTGGAAAACAATCCACTTGCCAATGCAGGAGACACAGGTTTGATCCCTGATCTGGGAAGATCCCACATGCTGTGGAACAACTAGGCCGTGAGCCACTACTGTTGAGCCTGTGCTCTAGAGTCCCAGAGTTGCAACTATTGAAGCCTGTGTGCCCTAGAGCCTGAGTTCCACAACAAGAGAAGTCACCACAAGAAGAAGCCATCTCACCTCAACTGGAGAGTAGCCCCCACTCCCTGCAACTAGAGAAGAGCCTGCAGCAGCAGTGAAAACCCAGAATAGCCAAACATAAATAAATAAATTAATTAAATTCATTTTTAAAAAGCCAGACTCCTATAGTCATTGCAGCACTGTTTATAATAGCCAAGACATGGAAGCAGTGTAAATGTCCCTTGACAGATGAATGGGTATAGAAGATGTGGTACATATATATAGTGGAATATTGCTCAGCCATCAAAAAGAATGAAATGCCATTTGCAGAGCCGCATGGGTGGACCTAGAGATTATCATCCTAAATGAAGTAAGTCAGACAGAGAAAGGCAAACATATGGTATCACTTATATGTGAAATCTAAAAAAAAAAAAAATGGTACAAGTGAACTTATTTACAAAATAGACTCATAGGCACAGAAAACAGATTTATGGATGCCATAAGGGAAAGTGGGGGGTGGGTGGAAGGGGATAAATTAGGAGCTATGGATTAACAAGATATACACTACTGTATATAAAACAGATAAGCAACAAAGACCTGCTATATAGCACAAGGGAATCTACTCAAAAATTCTGTAATAACCTATATGAGAAAATAATCTGGAAAATAATAGATATCTGTATACATATGACTGATTCACTTTGCTGTACAGAGGAAACAAACACAATAGTGCAAATCGGCTGTGCTCCAGTATAAAATAAAACTTTAAAAACCCTCCAAGCACACATTTACCGAGGCTTGTGATTGTAAGTGTGAAGGAGGGAAGCCCAGGGAAGGCTCTATGAGAAGGAACAGCTGGGCTGAGAGTGTGAGGACAGGTCTTGCCCAGGGAGTAGAGTCAGTGGGTTTCACAGACTTCCACCGCACATTGGCAGAGAGGACCTCCCAAGCTGGGATCCGGCTTTTTGACCATGAAATTCCTTCCAGCTGCCCTTTCTGAATTTGTCTCGGCAGCTACTCATTGGAAAATGCTTATCATTTACTCTCTTCTAAGACCTGTAACCCAGATCTATCTCATCCAAGTCAGGTATCCTTTGAGAAGCTGCTCACCCTCTCTGAGCCTCCTTTTTCTCCTCTCTAAAACAGTGTAATAGAGAAAAAAAAAAAATCATATATTAAAGCATATATTTGGAATCTAGAAAAAGGGTACAGGCAAACCTGTCTGCAAAGGAAAGAGAGACACAGATGTAGAGAACAAACTTACGGATACCAAGCGGAGAAGGAGAGATGGGATGAACTGGGAGACTGGGATTGACATATATACGTGGCTATATATAAAATAACTATTGTATGGCACAGGGAACTCTCCTGAACTCTCCAAATTTATTTGGCTGTTTTTTAATGTATTTGAAAGGTTTTATTGGTGTATATTTGATTTACAGTGTTGGGTTAGCGCCTGGTGTACAGCAAAATGAATCACTATACATATACATATATATGTCCATTCTCTATTTTTTTAGATTATTTATTTAGCCTCCTCTGAAGGCTCTAGAGATGGTTCCTTCATCCCCTCCTCCATTCTCCTCCTCCTCCTTGCAGTGGCTTCCAGAAGTCCTCTCATGGGCTTCTCCACTAACTCAGCATCTTCTCTCTTATCTCTTTATAATGACCCTGGATATTGCATTTAAGGCCCATCTGATAATCCAGGATGACCTTGTCTGTCAATTTGACCTGCTATATAAGACAGGAAAAATCTACTCAAAATTCTGTAATAACCTATATGAGAAAATAATCTGGAAAATAATAGATATCTGTATACATATGACTGATTCACTTTGCTGTACAGAGGAAACAAACACAATAGTGCAAATCGGCTGTGCTCCAGTATAAAATAAAACTTTAAAAACCCTCCAAGCACACATTTACCGAGGCTTGTGATTGTAAGTGTGAAGGAGGGAAGCCCAGGGAAGGCTCTATGAGAAGGAACAGCTGGGCTGAGAGTGTGAGGACAGGTCTTGCCCAGGGAGTAGAGTCAGTGGGTTTCACAGACTTCCACCGCACATTGGCAGAGAGGACCTCCCAAGCTGGGATCCGGCTTTTTGACCATGAAATTCCTTCCAGCTTCCCTTTCTGAATTTGTCTCGGCAGCTACTCATTGGAAAATGCTTATCATTTACTCTCTTCTAAGACCTGTAACCCAGATCTATCTCATCCAAGTCAGGTATCCTTTGAGAAGCTGCTCACCCTCTCTGAGCCTCCTTTTTCTCCTCTCTAAAACAGTGTAATAGAGAAAAAAAAAATATCATATATTAAAGCATATATTTGGAATCTAGAAAAAGGGTACAGGCAAACCTGTCTGCAAAGGAAAGAGAGACACAGATGTAGAGAACAAACTTACGGATACCAAGCGGAGAAGGAGAGATGGGATGAACTGGGAGACTGGGATTGACATATATGCGTGGCTATATATAAAATAACTATTGTATGGCACAGGGAACTCTCCTGAACTCTCCAAATTTATTTGGCTGTTTTTTAATGTATTTGAAAGGTTTTATTGGTGTATATTTGATTTACAGTGTTGGGTTAGCGCCTGGTGTACAGCAAAATGAATCACTATACATATACATATATATGTCCATTCTCTATTTTTTTAGATTATTTATTTAGCCTCCTCTGAAGGCTCTAGAGATGGTTCCTTCATCCCCTCCTCCATTCTCCTCCTCCTCCTTGCAGTGGCTTCCAGAAGTCCTCTCATGGGCTTCTCCACTAACTCAGCATCTTCTCTCTTATCTCTTTATAATGACCCTGGATATTGCATTTAAGGCCCATCTGATAATCCAGGATGACCTCGTCTCAAGATCCTTAATTTAATGAAACCTGCAATAACCCTTTCTTTTTGTTTCCCCAAATAAGATCACAGTGACAGTTTCTAAGAGAACTTGTCTTAGAGAACTGTTGCAGCCTGCCTCACGTGGGGTGGACGCTGACGCTGATTTGCTCCTGACGTCTCCCTCTCAAGGTGTCTCTGTCCTCAAGAGGTTTGAGTACGACTAATTCACAATGAAGTGGGAGGGGCTATGGGGTTTCTTCTCCCACCCACCTCCACTGGAGGCAATTTCCCTTTAAATGAGGAGTCAGGGAAAGAGAGCTCCTCCTCTTTGTCTCAGAGCTTCCCCTTTCTGAATTCTGAGTCCCTGTAGGAGTCATTGTTACCTTTCCCCCAGAGGGTCCTACCTGCTGCTCCTCTCCTCCTGCACAGTCCTGGTCATCTCCAATCTGGACTAGCCTTATCAAGACATCTCTCCTTAACAAGACATCTTTTCTTATCAAGACATTGCTCTTCTCAAACCATCAGCGCAGGTGTTTCTGCAGCCGAGGGTGCAGGAGCCGGCAGACCCTTCCTGAGCCATTTCCTACTTCTCTGACAGCTCTCAGGAGACTCCCATCTTCAAAGATCCCCTCAAGACTTTTCCTCATCATCTTCTGAGTTTTCATTGCAAAACAAAGACAGCCTCTCTGACCTCTTTCCCTGTTCTGATTTGCCGTGTGGAATGTGCTTGTCAAGCTGATGTTGAGGGCCATGAGCCTGATACTATTCAGGGGGAGAAAAACAAACCTGCCAGGAAGCAGCTTAAAGACTTCCATGCCTCTGGCATGTGCTAATGGCCTTGCCAGGCACTCCTGTTATTCCAGGGACACTGACCTCTCCAAACTGCCTGCCTCCACAGAGGCAGCACCTCTATTCCTTGGTCCCTGGGTCTTGCTGTCCCTGGGCTCTTCTGAATCTCTGTCTCTTGGCTCCATGCCCTTCTTCCCATACTCCCCTCGTAATGACAAATCAATGGGAATTGCTTAAGTGCAGCTGTTCAGTCCTTTGACTGTTGAGAGAGAACTTAATGTCGAACGAAGTCCCCAAGGAGCCACATACTGCTTGAATTATGTAAAGGTGAGCAGAGAAGGGTGAATTTCATATGCAGAAATCCTTTTTGGCATTAAAATTTCATTGGAAAAACTGAACCCTTGGACTCATATCTCTGGTCAAAGCTTATGCTCTTTCATTCAGTACACCTTTGTTGGCCTCTTATTCTCTTCAAGGCCACAGTCTAGGTATTATAGGAAGGAACAAAAGAGATTAATTAATCAATCTCAGAACTTACCTTCAGGTTCTCTCACATGTCAATTTTAAGCTAGGTTATCCAATCTGGAGGAGCTAGCGCTTATCAGAGACAGGTCCCCTCCTCTTTGTCTCAGAGCTTCCCTTTCTGAATTCTGAGTCCCTGTAGGAGTCATTGTTACCTTTCCCAGAGGGTCCTACCTGCTGCTCCTTTCCTCCTGCACAGTCCTGGTCATCTCCAATCTGGACTAGCCTTATCAAGACATCTCTCCTTAACAAGACATCTTTTCTTATCAAGACATTGCTCTTCTCAAACCATCAGCGCAGGTGTTTCTGCAGCCGAGGGTGCAGGAGCCGGCAGACCCTTCCTGAGCCATTTCCTACTTCTCTGACAGCTCTCAGGAGACTCCCATCTTCAAAGATCCCCTCAAGACTTTTCCTCATCATCTTCTGAGTTTTCATTGCAAAACAAAGACAGCCTCTCTGACCTCTTTCCCTGTTCTGATTTGCCGTGTGGAATGTGCTTGTCAAGCTGATGTTGAGGGCCATGAGCCTGATACTATTCAGGGGGAGAAAAACAAACCTGCCAGGAAGCAGCTTAAAGACTTCCATGCCTCTGGCATGTGCTAATGGCCTTGCCAGGCACTCCTGTTATTCCAGGGACACTGACCTCTCCAAACTGCCTGCCTCCACAGAGGCAGCACCTCTATTCCTTGGTCCCTGGGTCTTGCTGTCCCTGGGCTCTTCTGAACCTCTGTCTCTTGGCTCCATGCCCTTCTTCCCATACTCCCCTCGTAATGACAAATCAATGGGAATTGCTTAAGTGCAGCTGTTCAGTCCTTTGACTGTTGAGAGAGAACTTAATGTCGAACGAAGTCCCCAAGGAGCCACATACTGCTTGAATTATGTAAAGGTGAGCAGAGAAGGGTGAATTTCATATGCAGAAATCCTTTTTGGCATTAAAATTTCATTGGAAAAACTGAACCCTTGGACTCATATCTCTGGTCAAAGCTTATGCTCTTTCATTCAGTACACCTTTGTTGGCCTCTTATTCTCTTCAAGGCCACAGTCTAGGTAGTATAGGAAGGAAAAAAAGAGATTAATTAATCAATCTCAGATCTTTCCTTCAGGTTCTCTCACTGCCACATGTACATACCTTTCAATAAGCTAGGTTATCATATCCATCTGTATATCCATCCGTCCACCCTTCCATCTATTTACTCACCCAGCAAGTGTTTATTGAGCGCCTGCTAAGAACCAGGTTCTGTGACAGGCACCAGAAGCACCTAGCTAGGTGTAAGGCAACACATCTGTTAAAAGGCAGAAGTGAGGAAGGTGTTAGGGATGGTCCTATAAAAGAGCTTCTGTTTAAGCTGGATTTTGAAGTGCAAGTACAATTTGGGTAGAATGCTTATTTTCATGTTTGTAAAATATGAGTAAGGTCAAGCCTCATGTCTCATTGCCTTTCTTCCCCAGAATTAATTTTTTTTTCTTTTGCTTCTAAGTCATTGCTGTTGTATTTTTTTTTAAATTTTTCATCCATCTTTATTCTTTTTGTATGGGCCTCCCATCACAGTGGCCTTTCTCGCTGTAGAGCACCAGTTCTGGGTGCATGCGCTCCAGTGTGCAGGCTTGTAATTGAACGCACCAGCCCAACTGTTCCTTGGCATGTGGGATCTTCCTGAGCCAGGGATCAAACCAGTGCCCCTTGCACTGCAAGGCAAACTCTTTACCCACTAGACCACCAGGGAAGCCCTCTTCCCCAGAATTTATGTCCATTCTCAAGGTTTATATCCATTTCCAAGGTCAATTCCAGCTCCCTCAGGAAACTCAGCCCCACAGGCTTTTCCTACCTGGGTCTCTGCTTTCTCTGTTTCACACTGACCCCAACATGGCATCAGGCTCTTGCTCTTGCTTTCCACAAGAATCACCAACACAAAGCATCTGTGTGAAGTCAGCAGTGGGTACCTCGCACCCCGGTCCCCAAGGAGCCACATACTGCTTGAATTATGTAAAGGTGAGCAGAGAAGGGTGAATTTCATATGCAGAAATCCTTTTTGGCATTAAAATTTCATTGGAAAAACTGAACCCTTGGACTCATATCTCTGGTCAAAGCTTATGCTCTTTCATTCAGTACACCTTTGTTGGCCTCTTATTCTCTTCAAGGCCACAGTCTAGGTAGTATAGGAAGGAAAAAAAGAGATTAATTAATCAATCTCAGATCTTTCCTTCAGGTTCTCTCACTGCCACATGTACATACCTTTCAATAAGCTAGGTTATCATATCCATCTGTATATCCATCCGTCCACCCTTCCATCTATTTACTCACCCAGCAAGTGTTTATTGAGCGCCTGCTAAGAACCAGGTTCTGTGACAGGCACCAGAAGCACCTAGCTAGGTGTAAGGCAACACATCTGTTAAAAGGCAGAAGTGAGGAAGGTGTTAGGGATGGTCCTATAAAAGAGCTTCTGTTTAAGCTGGATTTTGAAGTGCAAGTACAATTTGGGTAGAATGCTTATTTTCATGTTTGTAAAATATGAGTAAGGTCAAGCCTCATGTCTCATTGCCTTTCTTCCCCAGAATTAATTTTTTTTTCTTTTGCTTCTAAGTCATTGCTGTTGTATTTTTTTTTAAATTTTTCATCCATCTTTATTCTTTTTGTATGGGCCTCCCATCACAGTGGCCTTTCTCGCTGTAGAGCACCAGTTCTGGGTGCATGCGCTCCAGTGTGCAGGCTTGTAATTGAACGCACCAGCCCAACTGTTCCTTGGCATGTGGGATCTTCCTGAGCCAGGGATCAAACCAGTGCCCCTTGCACTGCAAGGCAAACTCTTTACCCACTAGACCACCAGGGAAGCCCTCTTCCCCAGAATTTATGTCCATTCTCAAGGTTTATATCCATTTCCAAGGTCAATTCCAGCTCCCTCAGGAAACTCAGCCCCACAGGCTTTTCCTACCTGGGTCTCTGCTCTCTCTCTGTTTCACACTGACCCCAACATGGCATCAGGCTCTTGCTCTTGCTTTCCACAAGAATCACCAACACAAAGCATCTGTGTGAAGTCAGCAGTGGGTACCTCAGACATTTCTGGCTTGTTAAACCTCCAACCCAACTTTTACATCCAAAAAGTGGTAAGCAATGCCATCACTCTCTCATCCCTGAGTTGTCCCATCACTCTCTCATCCTTGGCTCAGCAAGAAGAGAGTTGAGATTCATCTCCCTGTTGACAGAAAGGCAAGCCCCATGAGAGTGAGGAGCTGGTCTATTTTGCTCACTACTAATATTCCCAGCATCAGGGTTTTTTCCCATGAGTTGGCTCTTTGTATCAGGTGGCCAAAGTATTGGAGCTTCAGCTTCACTATCAGTCCTCTCAATGAACATTCAGGGTCAATTTCCTTTAGGATTGACTGAATTGATCTCCTTTCTCCGATGCTGGGAAAGACTGAAGTCAAAAGGAGAAGAGGGCAGCAGAAGATGGGTTGGTTAGATAGCATCACCAGCTCAATGGACATGAGATAGTGAAGGACAAGGAAGCCTGGTGTGCTATAGTCCATGGGGTTGCAAAGAGTCAGACATAATTTAGCAACTGAACGACAGCAACATTACCTGCACCTAGACTGAAGCCTAGAACAGTGCCTAGCACATGGTAGGTACTCAAGATATGTTTGTTGTATTTGTTGAATGAATTATTGCATACTCCAACTCCATTAAAACACTTAGAAACATAGCAGGGACACAACTGTAGCAGCAGCAGTGGCCAGGGCACAAAGCTCTCCAGCATTATCCCATCATCTTTGGAATAAAACCCAAAGGTCTCTGCATGATCTCTTTGATGCACACTGCTCCAGCCACAGTGGTCTTCTTGTATCTCCCTTGACCACACCCAGCACACTGTGGCTCTAAGACCTGTTGCAAAGGCTGTTTCTGTATCCAAATTGGGCTTCTCCATTACCCATGAGACTTACTCCCTAATCTCCTTCTGGTTTCTGTTCAAATGTCACCTCGTGCCTTAATGTCCTCATTACCTGTGTTACCACCTGCCATTATCTTGTATATTATTTATTGATCACCTCTTCCCTTTGAGAATGGTAGCTCCATAAAAGCTGGGACTTTATTTTGTTCACTACCATATTCTTAGCAGTAGGACCATGCCTGGCACATACACATGGGGCCATGCCTGGCCCACAGTGAACACCACGTGGTGTTTGCTGTGTGTATTTGAGTGAACGAATGGTAATGAGCAAGCACGGCCTCAACTGCAAAGTTAAAGATGGGAGTGGGGCTCAGTAGAGGCTTGGAAGAGAAGTCAAAGAGGTGAGGTTAATAGAGGAAATGCTTGACAACTAGATGGAGCCCTCTAAAGGCAAGTAGATTAGCCCAAGGGCAGCTGTCCAGTGTGGTGGAAAGTTCTAGAGCTCAACTGGCCCCTGCGGTGCCCTGGTGTAAATGAGAGAAGTAATGTCCCTTCCCCTAGGGGAATGTAGCCCTGTGCAGGGGGCACTACATGGTGAGGGCAGCACAGACTAGACTTCAGCTGGCACCCACCCCCATGTGGCAGTGCTTCTGTGCAGGGTGCGTCTTGCTTCACCCTAACTGATGGCCTTGGGACGTTGGTCAGTCAAGGTCTTATTAGGAACAAATGTGAGTATCTACCGTGGCATTTCTCTGTTGTTGAATTTGGGAAGGAAAAAAGTAACCACCATCTTGAATTTGCACTCCGTGGAGACTTGCACCAAGTCACACAGCTGCAGAAGGGAAGAACTGGGACCAGAAGCCTTCCAATCAGATGACTGGGTTTAGTCGACTTGCAATGCCCTCTTGCTATTCAGAGTGCAGCCCAAGGGCCAGCTGTATGGGCATCCCTTGGGAGTTTTAAAGAAGGGCACAAGCTCAAGCTCTGCCCTAGACCTACAGACTAAGAATCTGCCTTTTTACAAGGTCCTCAGGTGATTTTTGTAGGCACTTAAATTTGGAAAATACTATACTTCTCCCAGATTTCAGATTTATATCTCTTGTCTTTCTACTTAAATTGAGGCTGAGTCACCGTCTACCATACTAGATGTTATCTACAGGGCCAGCGGCTTAGAGTTTTAGAAAGAGCCCTAGGCATTTAGTTGTGTTTCAGTGGTTGTGTGATGTTGGCAATTACCTTTAATGTCCTCATTACCTGTGTTACCACCTGCCATTATCTTGTATATTATTTATTGATCACCTCTTCCCTTTGAGAATGGTAGCTCCATAAAAGCTGGGACTTTATTTTGTTCACTACCATATTCTTAGCAGTAGGACCATGCCTGGCACATACACATGGGGCCATGCCTGGCCCACAGTGAACACCACGTGGTGTTTGCTGTGTGTATTTGAGTGAACGAATGGTAATGAGCAAGCACGGCCTCAACTGCAAAGTTAAAGATGGGAGTGGGGCTCAGTAGAGGCTTGGAAGAGAAGTCAAAGAGGTGAGGTTAATAGAGGAAATGCTTGACAACTAGATGGAGCCCTCTAAAGGCAAGTACATTAGCCCAAGGGCAGCTGTCCAGTGTGGTGGAAAGTTCTAGAGCTCAACTGGCCCCTGCGGTGCCCTGGTGTAAATGAGAGAAGTAATGTCCCTTCCCCTAGGGGAATGTAGCCCTGTGCAGGGGGCACTACATGGTGAGGGCAGCACAGACTAGACTTCAGCTGGCACCCACCCCCATGTGGCAGTGCTTCTGTGCAGGGTGCGTCTTGCTTCACCCTAACTGATGGCCTTGGGACGTTGGTCAGTCAAGGTCTTATTAGGAACAAATGTGAGTATCTACCGTGGCATTTCTCTGTTGTTGAATTTGGGAAGGAAAAAAGTAACCACCATCTTGAATTTGCACTCCGTGGAGACTTGCACCAAGTCACACAGCTGCAGAAGGGAAGAACTGGGACCAGAAAGCCTTCCAATCAGATGACTGGGTTTAGTCGACTTGCAATGCCCTCTTGCTATTCAGAGTGCAGCCCAAGGGCCAGCTGTATGGGCATCCCTTGGGAGTTTTAAAGAAGGGCACAAGCTCAAGCTCTGCCCTAGACCTACAGACTAAGAATCTGCCTTTTTACAAGGTCCTCAGGTGATTTTTGTAGGCACTTAAATTTGGAAAATACTATACTTCTCCCAGATTTCAGATTTATATCTCTTGTCTTTCTACTTAACTTGAGGCTGAGTCACCTTACTTTGTCCATATGGCCTGCATACTAGATGTTATCTACAGGGCCAGCGGCTTAGAGTTTTAGAAAGAGCCCTAGGCATTTAGTTGTGTTTCAGTGGTTGTGTGATGTTGGACAGATATTTCATTCCTAAAAGCATAGGCTCCTTACTCTGAAAAAAAAAGGTGGGGGGAATAATGAGTCAACTGGGGCTCAAACGACATGATGGATGTGAGTATCTTTATCAATTGTAAAATTTTATCCAAGCACACAGCATTGCGGTTTCCACATAATGTGATACAAAGCCCCCCAGCAGAGACCGCTCATTCTAGAATGCTATTTCTACAAATTAGAAGGTGGGATAAAATGAATGGTCTGGGGTCAGCAGACATTAATTACCAGACTTGAATAGACACAGGAGGCCACAGAATCATTGAGCTTACAGGAGTGACTAACTGACCCCTGGGAGTATCACACTGGGCTTTGATCTTGGGTTTAGCTCTGGTCTGGGGAGATGATGAAGGTAGGTAAAAGTTAGGTGGGACATTTTCCAGAGTGGGAGGCTCATAGGGGTTCTGTGCGCAGTGAGTTAATGGGAGGAGAGAAAGACTCCTGCAGATAAACCGCCTGCACCCTCACATGACCAGGGACACCTTATCATTTCCATGCTGGACTGCACTTTTCACTCTGTGTCTGGATGGTCTGTGTTGAGTGGAAGTGGTCAGTAGCAATGCAGCCACCTAGCTGGTCATGAGCTTGGAGAATGGTGTTTGTTAGGAAAACAGCTCAGACCACAGTGGTGCTCTTGAAATCCTTGAGAGAGATGGATGACTGCCCACCTCTATCATAAGGTGAATCTTCAGTCATTTCTTAATGAAGGAAGGAAGGAAAACCTTTGCCTTTAGGAAAGCATTCTCAGTCTCAGGGAAACCCACCCTAACCATTCTGTTTTAAACTTAAACGCAGCCATCTATGCAGTTCTCCGCCCCCCAATCCTACTTTATCACTTTGTTTGTTTTTATCCATAGCACTTATTCACTCTTAACACACTATATAATTTACTTACTCATTACTCACTATCTGTTTCCAAGTTCTCAGAATGGAAATCCACTTGAGCATGAATCTTCATCTCTTTGAATTTACTGATATATCTAAAACCGTGCTTGGCACAGAGTAGATGCTCAACAAATATATTTAAATCAAACTAAATGAAGTGAATTGTACAGAGTGGTCGTATCAGACTTAAGTTCTTGTCTGGCTCTCCCACCAAATTATTGTCTACTGAGAGGGAGTTCTAAATGCAACTACCATGATGGATGTGAGTATCTTTATCAATTGTAAAATTTTATCCAAGCACACAGCATTGCGGTTTCCACATAATGTGATACAAAGCCCCCCAGCAGAGACCGCTCATTCTAGAATGCTATTTCTACAAATTAGAAGGTGGGATAAAATGAATGGTCTGGGGTCAGCAGACATTAATTACCAGACTTGAATAGACACAGGAGGCCATAGAATCATTGAGCTTACAGGAGTGACTAACTGACCCCTGGGAGTATCACACTGGGCTTTGATCTTGGGTTTAGCTCTGGTCTGGGGAGATGATGAAGGTAGGTAAAAGTTAGGTGGGACATTTTCCAGAGTGGGAGGCTCATAGGGGTTCTGTGCGCAGTGAGTTAATGGGAGGAGAGAAAGACTCCTGCAGATAAACCGCCTGCACCCTCACATGACCAGGGACACCTTATCATTTCCATGCTGGACTGCACTTTTCACTCTGTGTCTGGATGGTCTGTGTTGAGTGGAAGTGGTCAGTAGCAATGCAGCCACCTAGCTGGTCATGAGCTTGGAGAATGGTGTTTGTTAGGAAAACAGCTCAGACCACAGTGGTGCTCTTGAAATCCTTGAGAGAGATGGATGACTGCCCACCTCTATCATAAGGTGAATCTTCAGTCATTTCTTAATGAAGGAAGGAAGGAAAACCTTTGCCTTTAGGAAAGCATTCTCAGTCTCAGGGAAACCCACCCTAACCATTCTGTTTTAAACTTAAACGCAGCCATCTATGCAGTTCTCCGCCCCCCAATCCTACTTTATCACTTTGTTTGTTTTTATCCATAGCACTTATTCACTCTTAACACACTATATAATTTACTTACTCATTACTCACTATCTGTTTCCAAGTTCTCAGAATGGAAATCCACTTGAGCATGAATCTTCATCTCTTTGAATTTACTGATATATCTAAAACCGTGCTTGGCACAGAGTAGATGCTCAACAAATATATTTAAATCAAACTAAATGAAGTGAATTGTACAGAGTGGTCGTATCAGACTTAAGTTCTTGTCTGGCTCTCCCACCAAATTATTGTCTACTGAGAGGGCATGTCTTCTGCACCCTGAGCCCCAGTTTGCACATCTGTACCATGAAGGGGTTTGAATCTATCTCCAAGGACACTTACAGCTGTAATTCACTTGCCTATCAGGATGGGTTTGGAAGACTATTTGCATGAAGTAGTGAAGAGAGTTCTATAAAGAAAATGAACAGACCTGGGTGGGAGTTCTGCTCTGATACTTCTGAAGTCCTGAGACTTTGGGTGAGATGTTGACTTCTATTCCATATATGCTGCTCCTAGCGCTGTCTCTGGCATGTCTTAGAAATTGTCTGCCTTCTTCTCCCCATCTGGGACTGGGTGTCTTGTTGCCAAATGAGTCTCTGCTCACATAATTATATAACAATGGGCTGAAAGGACTTTGTGAACTAAAGTCTTCCTCCAGTGGAAAGGGTTATGATGATCACATACACACCCAATCCCTGACCTTCCTCCACTCAGATGAGATTGAGGCCATTGAGGCTATTTATACCCAGGCCACCTCATGATTCACTGGCCTCTCTGCCTGTCAGAAATGTTGCACCTGATGAGATCAAATTCACACTGGGTTTATCAAAGTCTAATTAAAACTTGATCATCATGTCTAACATGTTGCCTTATTATTTTGACTTAATTAGAGTGATGAGAGGAAGCTGAAAGCAGCAATTCCAGCAGTGCTCTGATACAACATCTGTAGAGGAATGGGACTTAGCCAGATGAGCAATTAAGTTGAGCCATACACGGAGCAAGGCTCTTTGCATCTGACAGCTGCCTGGTCAGCCCCTCCTCAGTACAGGCTTGTGAAGGACGCCTGGGGCTCTATTTTTTTAATGCATTTTCCTTAGACACACTATATAATTTACTTACTCATTACTCACTATCTGTTTCCAAGTTCTCAGAATGGAAATCCACTTGAGCATGAATCTTCATCTCTTTGAATTTACTGATATATCTAAAACCGTGCTTGGCACAGAGTAGATGCTCAACAAATATATTTAAATCAAACTAAATGAAGTGAATTGTACAGAGTGGTCGTATCAGACTTAAGTTCTTGTCTGGCTCTCCCACCAAATTATTGTCTACTGAGAGGGCATGTCTTCTGCACCCTGAGCCCCAGTTTGCACATCTGTACCATGAAGGGGTTTGAATCTATCTCCAAGGACACTTACAGCTGTAATTCACTTGCCTATCAGGATGGGTTTGGAAGACTATTTGCATGAAGTAGTGAAGAGAGTTCTATAAAGAAAATGAACAGACCTGGGTGGGAGTTCTGCTCTGATACTTCTGAAGTCCTGAGACTTTGGGTGAGATGTTGACTTCTATTCCATATATGCTGCTCCTAGCGCTGTCTCTGGCATGTCTTAGAAATTGTCTGCCTTCTTCTCCCCATCTGGGACTGGGTGTCTTGTTGCCAAATGAGTCTCTGCTCACATAATTATATAACAATGGGCTGAAAGGACTTTGTGAACTAAAGTCTTCCTCCAGTGGAAAGGGTTATGATGATCACATACACACCCAATCCCTGACCTTCCTCCACTCAGATGAGATTGAGGCCATTGAGGCTATTTATACCCAGGCCACCTCATGATTCACTGGCCTCTCTGCCTGTCAGAAATGTTGCACCTGATGAGATCAAATTCACACTGGGTTTATCAAAGTCTAATTAAAACTTGATCATCATGTCTAACATGTTGCCTTATTATTTTGACTTAATTAGAGTGATGAGAGGAAGCTGAAAGCAGCAATTCCAGCAGTGCTCTGATACAACATCTGTAGAGGAATGGGACTTAGCCAGATGAGCAATTAAGTTGAGCCATACACGGAGCAAGGCTCTTTGCATCTGACAGCTGCCTGGTCAGCCCCTCCTCAGTACAGGCTTTGTGAAGGACGTACCTGGGTGCTCTTCTCTGCTTTCTGAAGTACCGGGGTATAGTCAGACCCTTCGGAGGACACAAAGGGAAAAGCCACCACTGTGGGGAAGGCTCTTCCATCATGGTTTTTAGTCACTGTGGGAAGGAAAAGGGGAACATCTGGCAGTTAGGAGAAATTAATTCTCCATTTGGCCCTGGATCTGGTCAGATGTGGTCATGATGTTGCTGTGAATCTTGCCAGGAAAACTCAGTCCTCTTTGAAATGCCATTGCTCATATCTTCAGTTTTGAAAAACCTGAAATCGACCATTTCTGCCTTTACTCCCAGGAATAGGCAGGAATTATGGGTAAAATGTTAACACAAAAATGTTCAAAATGCTCAGTAATGCCAACAATGCAAGCTGCCCCATTGGACTTATTGCAATAGGGTAGGCTAGCTGCTGTAACAAACAGATCCTGGGGTAGGAAGCCTCTGAAAAGGCTTCCAATGACTTTTTTCTCCTGGTTTTCACACTCATGTAATTCTTTCCTTTTGAGCATGTACTGGACCTAGTGACTTGTCTCTAATGAACAGAATGCAGCAAAGAAGATGGGATGTCACTTCAGAGGTTAGATTTTAAGGGACTGTGATTTCTGTCTTATCCATTCCCTTTGGCTCTTCTGTTGGCTAACTGTGGTGAAGCAAATTGCCATGTTGTGAGCTGCCCCATGCGGATGTCCATAGAGCCAGGAGCTGAGAGTTACCTCTGGCCAACAGTCTATGAGAGGCTAAATCCTGCTAACAATCACATGAGTGAACTCAGAATCCGATACTTCTTTCCCCAGTTGAAGCTTCAGCTGACTGTAACCATGGCTGACATCTTGATTTCAGCCTGAAAGTGACTTTGAAGCAGAAGATCCGGTTAAGCTGTAAATAGATCCCTGACCCACAGAAATTGTAAGATAACAAATGTCATTGTTTTAGAGGCATGAGATTTAAGGCAATTTGTTACACAGTAGTAGATAATTAATACAGACTCCAGTGTGTATAATGGTTCAAATGCAATAGAAACTTATGTCTAGTACTTGTTAACAGTGCTTAAGGAAACTGTCATTTTCAACATATCCAATGGCTTCCAAGATTGCCCTGAAGTTGTCTCCATTTCAGCCAGTTCCCAGGAAGGGCACAATAGTGTGATGGAACATATATGGGAATTTTTAAAAAATTATTTAAGAGTTTTAAAAATTGTGGTAAAATATATGTGTCATAAAATCTACTGTTACAGCACCATTTACAATAGCCAATACATGGAAGCAACTTAAATGCCCACTGATGGATGGATGGATAAAGAAAATGTGGTATACACACACACACACACACACACACACACACACACACTGGGTCTCCTGTACTCAGCCATAAGAAAGAGTGAATTAATGCCATTTGAAGCAACATTGGATGGACCTAGAGATTATCATACTAAGTGAAATAGGTCAGACAGACTCACAGACTTCAAAAACAAACTTATAGTTACCAAAGGGGAAGCATGGAGACAGGAGGGATAAATTAGGAATTTGGGATTAACAAATACATACTTCTATATATAAAATAGATAATCAGCAAGGACCCACTGTATAGCAGAGGGAACTCTACTCAATATTCTATGATAATCCATATGGGAAAAGACTGAAAAGAATACATATATGTTTATGTATAACGGAATCACTTTGTTGTACACCTGCAACGCAGACATTGTATATCAACTTTCCAATAAAAAAAAAGAGTTAAATTTAAAATGTCTACAATTTTAAACCCATAAAATATAGGGTTATAATTCTGAATATAATTCAGTGGCATTCAGTACACTCACATTGTTGTGTACCCATCACCACCATTCATCTCTAGAGCTGCTTCATCTTGAAAAACTGATGGATGGGAATTTCTAAGAGCCATGCCTAAAAGTAATATACATCAGCTCCTCTCCTCTTTCAAGGGCTAGAATGTACCCTCATAGCCACACCTAACTGTAAGGAAGACTGTAAAATGTAGTCTATCTGTGTATCCAAGAGGAGAGGAAACCATGCATTTAGGATGAGAAAAAGTATGTACAAGAATATTTACATTCCAAAATAATACCAGGCCATTATCACAAGGCAAACACTGCTAACTCAAGGGCAAACTAGCTCACAGCCCACATGATTACACTGGCTCCACAGCCCCTTACTGGTGTGCACTTAATTTTAATTTTTAATAATCTTATTTATTTTGGCTATGTTGTGTCTTCAGTGCTATGTGGACTTTTTTCTAGCTCTATTCTACTATTCTTTAGTTGGGCTGT
This sequence comes from Tragulus kanchil, assembly GCA_022376925.1. Lineage (NCBI taxonomy): Eukaryota > Metazoa > Chordata > Mammalia > Artiodactyla > Tragulidae > Tragulus > Tragulus kanchil. The sequence continues at coordinate 129,446,976 of JAIOJX010000032.1, read as the reverse complement.
ATGGGCTTGTCATTGCAATGGCTTCTTTTCTTGAGGGTATGGGCTCTAGGGAGCACGGACTTCAGTATTTGTCACTCCAAAAGGGAAAGGGAAAGTGTTAGTCACTCAGTCACATCTGACTCTGCAACACAATGGACTATAGTCCTCCAGACTCCTCTGTCCATGGAATTCTCCAGGCAAGAATACTGGAGAAGGTAGCCATTCCTTTCTCCAGGGAGTCTTCCCAACCCAGGGGTCAAACCTGGGTCTCCGGTATTGCAGGCAGATTCTTTACCATTTGAATCACCAGGAAAGTCTCCTGGGTTCTGGAACACAAGTTGTTCTTCTGCATGTGGTATCTTCCTGGACTGGAGATCGAACCTGTGTCTCCTGCATTGACAGGTGGATTCTTTACCACCAAGCTACCAGGGAAGCCCTGAACTTAATTTTAGAATCGAGATTTTTTAAAGAGAAGACTGTAAAAAGGTAAGTGGCAGAAGATTCCTTGGTGTTTCCCTGAGAAACTTTGCAAAATGTATTCTAGACCTGTTATAGCACTGCCTCACTGTTCTCACTCAGCACACTTTGTAATTTTTTAAAAATTGCTTGGGACGCTTACTAGAACCCAGAATTTTGTTCTGTAAAGACAGTTCTTTCCTGAAGGCAGGTTTTTTCATCTCTGTCTCATCACATGAAAGATGGCTGAAGTGGTGTTGATGGCCCTGTACCCTATGACACCATCCCTTCCCCAGCAGGATGATAACAGAGACGGGGCTCTGCAGAAGCCTCCCCCATCTAAAGAAGGTTTGCTTTCACAGTCAAAAGTGAAGTGCCCTTTTGGGGCCATTTGAATTTTGCATTGCCTGAGATATGGCCAGAGAGATGGATTCCATTCCTTAAATCTCTCATTTCCAGCACCTTTTAGAGTCTGTTTTTCTGAGAAAGTGTCGAGCGATGAAATAAAGAAGAAAGAGCAAGAACCCTGTAATCTCCTGCAGTATCTCTTCAAGCCCACATATTAGAATTTGGGGTGAGTGACTTTGCAAATTCCCTGTCTGTGAAAAGTTCATTTTTAAGACCCATTGCCTTAGAAGTTGCCAAATGGACTGAAATTTCCATTTCTGGATGAATAGCTGGAATTTTAATCAGTTTCAGGTATTCCAGTTCTTCTTATCTCCCTTCAGGTAGTGCCATGGTGATATCTTTTGGTATATATGGGCTTATGGTGCCTGGCTAGGTGAATTGAATCTTGCACCCCCTCCCAAGATCAGACGAAATGGGGTGCATTCAGAGTGGTGTGGCTGTAGACAAAGCTTGCACCCACTGACCCCATTCCTGGGGCTCAGAGTCCCTGTCCTTAAGGAGTTTACAGTCTGTGGAGAGACATAGTTTCAATACACTGCAGTGGGAGTAGGAAGACGTTTGCAGGGGATACTGTGATGGCAGAGAGGAGGGTCATCTAATCCAATCTCGGGGAAGAAAGGAAAGTCAGAGAAACTTCCTAAGAAGGTAATATCCAAATAGGCTTGTAAAGCATAAGTAGGAGTTGGCCAAGAGGAGCAGGAGGGAATTTGTAAGGAAGAAGACTCAACATCAGTGAAGTTAGAGATATGAGAGTATAGTACATACTTGGAACAGCAAGTATGGGGAATAGCACCAGAGTGGTACCAATCATAGGCTTCTGGAGTCTGACAGATATGGATTCAAGTCCCCCTCCTCCTCCTCCTCAGGTGAGTATGTTTGCATCATTTTGGCCAGGCTTGACTGATTTGAGAGGGTCTTGTGCATGTGTCCATGGTCAGTTGGCAGGATGGTCGAGGCTGGCTGGCCTCAGATGGTCTCACTCACCAGTTACTTGATTGGCTATTGACTGAAGTGACTAAGCCATAGACTCTCATCATCCATTGGCCTCAGAAAGGTAGCTCAATGCAAGAGGTAGAGAAATAAACTATTGTTTAATAGGAGTGCTTTGCAAATTGCCTGAGATATGGCCAGAGATGGATTCCATTCCTTAAATCTCTCATTTCCAGCACCTTTAGAATCTGTTTTTCTGAGAAAGTGTCGAGCGATGAAATAAAGAAGAAAGAGCAAGAACCCTGTAATCTCCTGCAGTATCTCTTCAAGCCCACATATTAGAATTTGGGGTGAGTGACTTTGCAAATTCCCTGTCTGTGAAAAGTTCATTTTTAAGACCCATTGCCTTAGAAGTTGCCAAATGGACTGAAATTTCCATTTCTGGATGAATAGCTGGAATTTTAATCAGTTTCAGGTATTCCAGTTCTTCTTATCTCCCTTCAGGTAGTGCCATGGTGATATCTTTTGGTATATATGGGCTTATGGTGCCTGGCTAGGTGAATTGAATCTTGCACCCCCTCCCAAGATCAGACGAAATGGGGTGCATTCAGAGTGGTGTGGCTGTAGACAAAGCTTGCACCCACTGACCCCATTCCTGGGGCTCAGAGTCCCTGTCCTTAAGGAGTTTACAGTCTGTGGAGAGACATAGTTTCAATACACTGCAGTGGGAGTAGGAAGACGTTTGCAGGGGATACTGTGATGGCAGAGAGGAGGGTCATCTAATCCAATCTCGGGGAAGAAAGGAAAGTCAGAGAAACTTCCTAAGAAGGTAATATCCAAATAGGCTTGTAAAGCATAAGTAGGAGTTGGCCAAGAGGAGCAGGAGGGAATTTGTAAGGAAGAAGACTCAACATCAGTGAAGTTAGAGATATGAGAGTATAGTACATACTTGGAACAGCAAGTATGGGGAATAGCACCAGAGTGGTACCAATCATAGGCTTCTGGAGTCTGACAGATATGGATTCAAGTCCCCCTCCTCCTCCTCCTCAGGTGAGTATGTTTGCATCATTTTGGCCAGGCTTGACTGATTTGAGAGGGTCTTGTGCATGTGTCCATGGTCAGTTGGCAGGATGGTCGAGGCTGGCTGGCCTCAGATGGTCTCACTCACCAGTTACTTGATTGGCTATTGACTGAAGTGACTAAGCCATAGACTCTCATCATCCAGGTGGTTAACCCAGGCTGGAATCTGGTACAGCATTGCTTTGCCATATTCTATGGGCCAAAGTAAGTCAAGGCCAGTCCAGATGCAAGAGGTAGAGAAATAAACTATTGTTTAATAGGAGACGTTGCAAAGATACATTTTAAAGAGCATAGATACAGGGAGGGGTAGATGATTGGGATCATTTTTGAAAATAATCTACCACAAAGTGCATCCAAGATTAAAGTATAGAAGGAAAAGAGAAGAAAGTTCAGCACAGAACTCTGTCACTCAAGCTCAAGAAGAAGATGACTAAGTGGTAGCTTAAGTATTCATGGGAAGACCAGGAGAGTGTGCCAAGCGGAGGGAAGAGTGGGAGAAGGGAGAAGTGGTTAACAGCAGCAGACTGCAAAGATGAAAAGATGACAACTGGGATTTCAAATGGAGGTCATTTCAAGCAGAAGATGATGATGAGGGCAGGTTCATGGTGAAAGTAATACCACGGTGGTTTGTGAGAGACTGATCAATAAGAACAGGAGCCACAAGCAGTGTTGACAATATTTTCAGAAAGTTTTAATAAGAAAAAAGGAGAGGGCAACTTCCCCGGTAGTCCAGTGGTTAAGACTTTGCCTTCCAGAGCAGAGGCTGTGGGTTTGATCAGGGAGTTAAGATTCCACATGCATCGTGGCCAAAAAAAAAAAAGAAAGAAAAACAACAACCCCATAAAACAGAAGCAATTTTGTAATAAACTCAATAAAGACTTTTTAAAAGGGTCCAGATCAAACAAAAAGGCCACATTAAAAAAAAAAAAAAAGGCAGAGGGATCTGGCAGTAATTAGTTAGGGGAAGAAGACTAGGTCCTTTAAAAATTTTTTAAAGATGGGGTGTCCAGACCAGTTTCAGTGAAGCTGGGAAGAAGCTGGTAAAAGAGTAGGTGAAGAGTATAGAGAAGAGAAGAGATAAATAAAGAAGACTCCTGAAAACAAAAGGGAATGAGATCCAAGTGGAAGCATTGCTTTTACACAGAAGAGACTTGTAACAGAGAGAGGTAAGAACGAATAGTTTTAAACTTAAATGAGGTTGATCGAAGAAGGCTGAGGTAGTTCTCCTTTTTGACGGCTTGTGTATTCTCTGTGAGGTAGGCGCGGATTAATCTGCTCAGAGAGATGGGCAAGAGGGGTCTAAGAGAGGGTTAAAATCTGCAATGGCCACTGTGGAGAATGAGAGAGAGCTGGCAAGGGAAGTAGAGAAGGATTGCCAGGCAGCAGTGAGGGTCCATGTGAAGTCAGAGACCATAAATTTAGAGTGGCATCAATGATTTATAGTAACACTGATCGGTATGGATTTCCAGCAGTGCTTAGCAACCAGAGATGAGTGATAATTGGATTCATCCAAAGTTGATGTTTTGCCAGAAGTTCCACAGGGCGAACACCGGGGCAAGAGTACTGGTAAGAAAGGTTGAAATGATAAGAGTGTTTATGCTGGATAGGAAAGGAAGGAAAGACAGGAACGGCTGTTACCCAGAGAGGAGTAAATGCTTGTGTTATGGTCCAGCAAGATAACACCTCAAGTTCATCACTAAGGAGTGATTTTTACAATACTTTCTATAGGCCATGTTCCTCAATCTTCTCTATACTTTGGAATCTTTCAGTTTGCTCCTAATCAAGCACTCTACACCCCAATTACTTTAACAACTCACATCCCACAAAGAGCTGGAAAGGGCTAGCGATCCGTAAAGATAGGCAGTAAGCCTCCATTCCTGACCCTTCCACAGGCTTTCTGTAAATGAAACCAGCATGCACTCAAATTGCTCAAGTCAGAATCAGGAGTCATGCTCAGTTCCTTCATTTCTCTCACTCTCTCTCACAGTACCCACAACTAAGTTCTATTGGTTTCAGCTCCCACTCTATCTTACAGGTCTATTTCTCTCCATCTATAGTGCCATAACTTAGGTCCAAACCACCATTTTTTCCAACCTGAACCTCAGAAATACCCTTCCCACTGGCCTCTACTTCACCCATGACCCTCCCCTGAGCACATGGTAGCCATGGCACTCTTTTAGGAAAAGGTCGGAGCATATGTAGTCACTTTTCTGCCTAAAAAATCCTTCAAAGACTGCTCTCAGGCCAAGGAATCATGTGAACATTTCTCATGATGAGAGAATGATATGATACTACAAGGCCGACAGTGGGTGAGAGAGGAAGGTGTCAGAGAATTATTCTGTCTAGGAAACTATGCCTCTGTCTTAGTTTCCTGCTTCGTGAAGAACAGCTGTGGAGGTGGTGGCAAGAAGCTGGAGGAGTCATCGTCTGAAAAGACCATTCAGTCTGCAGTGTGGAGACCAGACAGATAGGAGGAAAGAATGACCACAGTTAGACCAGTTACACGGAGATTATAATATCCAGGCAGGATGTGGTGGCAGCTTGCAGAAGCTGGTATTGGAAATGGAGGAAGGAAAATGGCATTGAGACGTAGTTGAGGAGAAAATGAAAGTCTGAGAACCCCCTTCCTACCCCCTGCTCCTATATCTGCTGGCTAGTGCCCACTCATTGCTCTGAGTTCAACTTCCCCATTCTCAGAGAATCTTTTCCTGATATTCCAGGCCAAGTTATACAGAAGCCAATAAATGCTTGTGGAACTGGCATGATAGAGAATATTCTTGTAAAGATGGAAGAGACCTGAGTATTATACAGATGAAAGGACAAGATCTGGTGGAGAGGGAGAGAGTAAAAACAAAGATGAGAGGTAATTGATGGAGTGAGTTCCCAAGCAGGAGAAGGGCACAGAATCTGGTATCCAGGTGTAGGGTCAGCCTTGGATCAGAGGAAACATCTAGTCCCGCACTCACAGAGGGCTGGGATTGCACTGGAAATCATTGATGCCAGGCTGGCGACTAGACCTGTGGGTTACCAGCCCTTCCTTATTTTAAGCTCTTTTTGAACTTCAAAATACTTCCTAGATTCCCAAATGTAGCTATTCTTTTAATATCCATTGATTAAAAAAAATACATAATGGCAGGAAGCAACATGAGTTCAAAAAATCTTTTAAATGAGCTTTCTTTTTGTTGATCACAATTTTATCCACTCTCCTTTAAAATAGCACAACATACTGGCCTCTACTTCACCCATGACCCTCCCCTGAGCACATGGTAGCCACGGCACTCTTTTAGGAAAAGGTCAGAGCATATGTAGTCACTTTTCTGCCTAAAAAATCCTTCAAAGACTGCTCTCAGGCCAAGGAATCATGTGAACATTTCTCATGATGAGAGAATGATATGATACTACAAGGCCGACAGTGGGTGAGAGAGGAAGGTGTCAGAGAATTATTCTGTCTAGGAAACTATGCCTCTGTCTTAGTTTCCTGCTTCGTGAAGAACAGCTGTGGAGGTGGTGGCAAGAAGCTGGAGGAGTCATCGTCTGAAAAGACCATTCAGTCTGCAGTGTGGAGACCAGACAGATAGGAGGAAAGAATGACCACAGTTAGACCAGTTACACGGAGATTATAATATCCAGGCAGGATGTGGTGGCAGCTTGCAGAAGCTGGTATTGGAAATGGAGGAAGGAAAATGGCATTGAGACATAGTTGAGGAGAAAAATGAAAGTCTGAGAACCCCCTTCCTACCCCCTGCTCCTATATCTGCTGGCTAGTGCCCACTCATTGCTCTGAGTTCAACTTCCCCATTCTCAGAGAATCTTTTCCTGATATTCCAGGCCAAGTTATACAGAAGCCAATAAATGCTTGTGGAACTGGCATGATAGAGAATATTCTTGTAAAGATGGAAGAGACCTGAGTATTATACAGATGAAAGGACAAGATCTGGTGGAGAGGGAGAGAGTAAAAACAAAGATGAGAGGTAATTGATGGAGTGAGTTCCCAAGCAGGAGAAGGGCACAGAATCTGGTATCCAGGTGTAGGGTCAGCCTTGGATCAGAGGAAACATCTAGTCCCGCACTCACAGAGGGCTGGGATTGCACTGGAAATCATTGATGCCAGGCTGGCGACTAGACCTGTGGGTTACCAGCCCTTCCTTATTTTAAGCTCTTTTTGAACTTCAAAATACTTCCTAGATTCCCAAATGTAGCTATTCTTTTAATATCCATTGATTAAAAAAATACATAATGGCAGGAAGCAACATGAGTTCAAAAAATCTTTTAAATGAGCTTTCTTTTTGTTGATCACAATTTTATCCACTCTCCTTTAAAATAGCACATACATATGTGAAATGATTTTTTCTAGAGAAGGCCTAGTACAATAAGACTTTGCCAATCTAAGGGCTCTCTGCCCAAGGCTCCTGAGTCTGTAGGCTGGGAATCAGGATCTAGTCTAAAGCATCTTCTAATGGGCATTGATACCATCTGTGACTGTCTGTCTTCCCTCTTGACTGTGAGATCCTTGGGGAGAAGAATCCTGCTTTTTTTTTTATATTCCCAGCATCTAGTGTTAGACATAAGGCAAAATAGGTTTTTGAAAAGTATAGTTAAATGAATGAAAATAGAATTACATAATGATTTTATTATTATTTAAAATGAGCTGCCCAGGTATTCTCATATATTCTATTTCTTTTTTAAGTCTAGATTTATTTCCTCCTAGTGATTAATATCATTAAAATTCAACCCATTTCCTTTAGGTCCTTGTTTTTGGATTCCTGTCTATTTAAGTTGAGGGAGCCTGCCCTGGTTCAGGTTCATTTTTTGGTTTCTAGACAGTCTTCAGCAATGCATCATCTCACTAAAGTGCCAGACTCATTCCACGGAGTAAAATGTACTAAATGTGCAGGCACATCCTGTCCTTTCAACTTTCCAGCTCAAAACTCAGATTTCTGCATCTGCACATGCTTATTTGGCCAAATGTATCCTGTTGGATTAGTTTAAGCTGCCGTACAAGCTGACTTTTTATTTTGAACATTAATGTGCAAATCTGAAGGGAGCAATCACCTGACCTCCTGTGAATGAAATAAAGAGGCATTTCAGCCCTTGGCACTTTAATTGGATCCTTTTGATGAGAAAGGCCAACAGAGACGCCAAATCCCAGGATATGATTCTTCAGCTTCAGGCTGTCATTGGAATAATGGAGAGAAAGCTGGCTGTGTGAGCTCTTGGGGTTACTGCTCACCAGGAACAAATTGACAAATGGATTTGAAAGTTCAACTGAAGAGTCACCTGCCCTTTCATAAGTGACCCAGTCCTACCATTGAGCAAGTGTGGTTCTTTCAGCCACCAGTTTAAAGTGGTAAAAACGTCCCACAAGGGTAACAGACAATAACAAGTATTGTTTTGTAGATGAGAAGGCCTGAATAGTGTCTTGATAGATATGGAACTTGCATGCAATCACACACACACACACACACACACATATACAGATGCTGTAGGGATGGGGCCCCGACACCACTCATCTAGACTTCTGCTCTGATTGGCAAACATTCCTGTACCTCAGTTTTTTCTCCCTATACCCCATACACTGCCTGCCCTTGTGGAAACATGGCTGGTTCCTGACACTGTCACTGCTTAGCCTCTCAGGTGGAACCTGCACCTTCAGGTTTGTATTTCCAAGTGCCTTGGAGACAGAGGTGGAGGCCTGGTTGTTCTCCTTACTCCTCATGGTTGCTTCCCGACTACCTCCCCCTTTTCAGAAGCCGCGGTTCCTCTGAGACTCAGCTCCCCTTATGCACACACTTCCATGGCTGTCACCATTAGCCTAGTCTCCTCCATTCGCTAGATGCTTAGTCCCTGGTCTCTAGCTTCCTTTAGCTCTGAGTACCCTAAGGTCCATAAATATCCCCTCTGATTCCTCACTTTCACTGGCTGAATTGTGTCCCTCCAGTTCACTTGGTAAAGTCCTAATCTTTTGTATCTCAGAATAGGACATAAAAAGATCAAAAACCAAACAAAAAGAAAATAATTGTATTTGAAGACTGTTGAAAACTTACTCAGGGCTTCCCAGGTGGTGCTAGTGGTAAGGAATCCACCTGCCAATGCAGGAGAGACCTAAGAGATTTGGATTTGATCCCTGGGTTGGGAAGATCCCCTGGAGGAGGGCATGGCAACCCATTCCAGTATTCTTGCCTGGAGAATCCTGTGGACAGAGGAGCTTGATGGGCTACAGTCCATAGTGTCACAAAGAGTCTGACACAACTGAAGTGGCTTAGCTCCCAGGCATGCAAAAACTTACTTATGACATTTGTTAAAGAACACCAAGGCAGACTGTTCATGAGACTATTGCAATAGTACAGAAACTCCTCACCTGGGATTTTGCAGTAGAGGAGAGACTGGACTCCAAATACAATGAGGAAAAGTGGGGATTTCATAGCCAAGGAGCCAGGATGGAGATTGGCGGATTGATTATTACTAAGGTGAAGCATTAGGGATAAAGGGGGACTCTGGTTAAATTGATGTAATGAGATTCTTACTGAATCTCAAGGCCATCAGATGTCTGCTGACACAGGGGAAGGATGAGGAATCCGATGAGACATTGAGGAGATTTTTATTAAAATGATTTAGCAAGATTTTCTCTAAAACAAAGCAATACATGAAAACCCAAAAGTCAGGACCTATTGGAAAAGAGAGTTCAGAGGATCCTGACTCGAGTTTGGTTAAAGAGAGAATCTTGTGTCAAGTTAGGGCCTTTAATGAGATGATTAAGGTAAAATGAGTACATGTGTGTGGACCCTAATCCAGTATGACTGGTGTCCCTATAGGAAGAGGAGATCCAGGTGCACATAATGCTGTAGGACCATTCTCTGAGCACACAGTGAGAGAACAGCCGTCTACAAGCCAAGAAGAGAGGTCTTAGAAGAAACCAAACCATTATATTGAACTTCTAGCCTCCAGAAAGCTGAGAAAATAAGTTTCTGCTAAGTAACCCAATCTGTGGTACTTTGTTAAGGTTATGGCAGCTCAAAAAAAAGTAATATACCCCCTTCTTTTCATATTTTACATACAATTTATACTCATTAGGAATCCAAAACCAAATAAAAGTCATTTGATCTTATGCATTACACACATTTAAAACCATTCTACTTAAAATAACAATATAAAACCAAGGACTCTAATTTCAAACATTGTCAAAGTGACTGAATGTATTTCTGTTTTTTTTTTCCCTTTACTGTAATACACCCATCTTTTAGGTTTTTATACCTCTACATCTCCAAGGACACTTTATTTCACTCCAAAAATAATGCCCAAGGCTTTCCCCTGGACTCTAAAATACCACCCTAATTGGTACTGCTGACTCCAAAATTACAATTCTAGCGCCCTGCCCTCTGACTACCACCTATCTTTACATTCACTTTTCAAGTCCCCCACTTTGCACCCTGAAATATAATTTACCCCAATTGTTTTTTTCTGAAATGATGGCTTAGCTCCCAGGCATGCAAAACTTACTTATGACATTTGTTAAAGACCCCAAATGTTCATGAGACTATTGCAATAGTACAGAAACTCCTCACCTGGGATTTTGCAGTAGAGGAGAGACTGGACTCCAAATACAATGAGGAAAAGTGGGGATTTCATAGCCAAGGAGCCAGGATGGAGATTGGCGGATTGATTATTACTAAGGTGAAGCATTAGGGATAAAGGGGGACTCTGGTTAAATTGATGTAATGAGATTCTTATTGAATCTCAAGGCCATCAGATGTCTGCTGAGACACGGGGAAGGATGAGGAATCCGATGAGACATTGAGGAGATTTTTATTAAAATGATTTAGCAAGATTTTCTTTAAAACAAAGCAATACATGAAAACCCAAAAGTCAGGACCTATTGGAAAAGAGAGTTCAGAGGATCCTGACTCGAGTTTGGTTAAAGAGAGAATCTCGTGTCAAGTTAGGGCCTTTAATGAGATGATTAAGGTAAAATGAGTACATGTGTGTGGACCCTAATCCAGTATGACTGGTGTCCCTATAGGAAGAGGAGATCCAGGTGCACATAATGCTGTAGGACCATTCTCTGAGCACACAGTGAGAGAACAGCCGTCTACAAGCCAAGAAGAGAGGTCTTAGAAGAAACCAAACCATTATATTGAACTTCTAGCCTCCAGAAAGCTGAGAAAATAAGTTTCTGCTAAGTAACCCAATCTGTGGTACTTTGTTAAGGTTATGGCAGCTCAAAAAAAAGTAATATACCCCCTTCTTTTCATATTTTACATACAATTTATACTCATTAGGAATCCAAAACCAAATAAAAGTCATTTGATCTTATGCATTACACACATTTAAAACCATTCTACTTAAAATAACAATATAAAACCAAGGACTCTAATTTCAAACATTGTCAAAGTGACTGAATGTATTTCTGTTTTTTTTTTCCCTTTACTGTAATACACCCATCTTTTAGGTTTTTATACCTCTACATCTCCAAGGACACTTTATTTCACTCCAAAAATAATGCCCAAGGCTTTCCCCTGGACTCTAAAATACCACCCTAATTGGTACTGCTGACTCCAAAATTACAATTCTAGCGCCCTGCCCTCTGACTACCACCTATCTTTACATTCACTTTTCAAGTCCCCCACTTTGCACCCTGAAATATAATACACAAGTGATTCCCACCTCCTCCAATATACATGCTTTTCCACCGTCATCAATTCCCCCTTGTAATCACTTCCTTCTTTTATCACTGAGATTCTGAAGTCCATCAATACACCAACCCACTTGCAATAAGACTCAGCTCCCTTCCTCATCTCTTCACTTATAAGCACTCCTGGAAAACTCCAGCTATGAATAAACTCAACCATTTGTCTTCTCCATGCTTACATCCAAGCAGGTTAAATGCATCACACATCCAAGCAGATCAGCTTCCCTTTGTATCATTTTTAATTTGTCTTCTTTCTTCATCGAGACCTACATTAAGAAATATATTGAATGTACATGAAAATCAGCCTGCCTATAGGAAGACCTTCATCAATTGCCAGCAGTCCCAATTTCTAAAAAGTCTACAGCATGCTTCCCCTCTCACAAAACTTCTGTATCCCAATTCTCTTGACTCCCTTCATAGAAAAGGTTCCAGAAGGAGAGGACCACATCTACCCTATCTTTGTGCATCTTCCAGTTTTCATTTTGTTCAGTGAAGTCTGGATTTAACTTCTCTTCAAACTGTAACTGATTTTGTCAAGGTTGCCAGCAACCTTATGGTTCAGTCACTAAGTCATGTTCAACTCTTTGTGACACCATGGACTGCAGTATGTCAGGCTCCTCTGCCCTCCATTATCTCCAAGTGTTTGCTTAAAATTTATGTCCATTGAGTTGAAATGCTATCTAATCACCTCATCTTCTGCCACACCCTTCTCCTTTGCCTTCAGTCCTTCCCAGCATCAGGGTCTTTTCCATTGAGTTGATCTTCACATTAGGTGACCACAGTATTAGAGCTTCAGTTTCAGCAACAGTCCTTGCAATAAGCATTCAGGGTTGATTTCCTTTAGGATTGACTGACTTGATCTCCTTGCATTCCAAGGGACTATCAAGAGTTCTCTCCCACATCACAGTCTGAAAGCATCAATTCTTCAGTGCTCAGCCTTTCATTATGGACCAATTTTCCTATCTGTACCTGACTACTGGAAAAACCATAGCTTCAACTATACAGACCTTTGTCAACAAAGTGATGTCTCTGCTTTTTAATATGCTGTTTATGTTTGTCATAGCTTTCCTTCCAAGGAACAAATTTTAATTTCATGGCTGCAGTCACCAACTGCAGTGATTTTGGAGCTTGAGAAAATAAAATCTGTCACTGCTTCCACTTTTCCCCATCTGTTTGCCGTGAAGTATCAGGACCAAATGCCATGGTCTTAGTTTTTGAACGTTGAGTTTCAAGTGAGCTCTTTCACTCTCTCCCATCAAGAAGTTCTTTAGAAAAAAGGAAAAAAAAAAAAAGAAGAAGAATCTCTTTAGTTCCTCTTTACTTTCTACCAGCAACCTCCCTGTTACTAAATCCTGCAGATACTTAACTGCCTCACTTTACTCTTATTTCTCTCAGCTTCTTTCAACACAATTGACTCAAAAGTTTTGACACTGTTAAGCCTTTCCCCAAGACACTTTCCATGACAACATTGTCTCCTGTTGTTCTTCAACTTCTCTGGCTACTTCCTAATCTTCTCACAAGTGTCCTTTCTCTGTCCAATGGCTCTGTATTAGATTTCTAGGTGGTCTTCTCTGTGTTTCCTAGGACTCCTGGAGGCCTTTGGTCTGTCTAAGTTGTCATCCATTTCCATAGCTTTGAGTGGCATCACAGGTTGATGACTCCTGAATCCATATCCCCAGATGAAACTCTCCTTTGACTGCTACCCACTATGCCACTGACCTCTCCGTGTGATTCTCAGATTTGACATGTCCACAGGTCCTCAGGCTTCTCCCTCTCCCCACACATGAACTTCTCCGAATCTTTCCCACCTTTGCAAATGGCACCACGTTCTCCTCAATTTCTCAGGTCGGAAACCTGAATGCCACACTTGCTTCTTCTTCACCCTAATCCCTTCTTTCACATTCATCCACTTCAAGTTCAATGATTTCCATCTCTTAAATATAGCTTGAAACAAGATACTTTTACCCTCTCTACTGTTGCTATCAGTCTGAAAGCATCAATTCTTCAGTGCTCAGCCTTTCATTATGGACCAATTTTCCTATCTGTACCTGACTACTGGAAAAACCATAGCTTCAACTATACAGACCTTTGTCAACAAAGTGATGTCTCTGCTTTTAATATGCTGTTTATGTTTGTCATAGCTTTCCTTCCAAGGAACAAATTTTAATTTCATGGCTGCAGTCACCAACTGCAGTGATTTTGGAGCTTGAGAAAATAAAATCTGTCACTGCTTCCACTTTTCCCCATCTGTTTGCCGTGAAGTATCAGGACCAAATGCCATGGTCTTAGTTTTTGAACGTTGAGTTTCAAGTGAGCTTTTTCACTCTCTCCCATCAAGAAGCTCTTTAGAAAAAAGGAAAAAAAAAAAAGAAGAATCTCTTTAGTTCCTCTTTACTTTCTACCAGCAACCTCCCTGTTACTAAATCCTGCAGATACTTAACTGCCTCACTTTACTCTTATTTCTCTCAGCTTCTTTCAACACAATTGACTCAAAAGTTTTGACACTGTTAAGCCTTTCCCCAAGACACTTTCCATGACAACATTGTCTCCTGTTGTTCTTCAACTTCTCTGGCTACTTCCTAATCTTCTCACAAGTGTCCTTTCTCTGTCCAATGGCTCTGTATTAGATTTCTAGGTGGTCTTCTCTGTGTTTCCTAGGACTCCTGGAGGCCTTTGGTCTGTCTAAGTTGTCATCTATTTCCATAGCTTTGAGTGGCATCACAGGTTGATGACTCCTGAATCCATATCCCCAGATGAAACTCTCCTTTGACTGCTACCCACTATGCCACTGACCTCTCCGTGTGATTCTCAGATTTGACATGTCCACAGGTCCTCAGGCTTCTCCCTCTCCCCACACATGAACTTCTCCGAATCTTTCCCACCTTTGCAAATGGCACCACGTTCTCCTCAATTTCTCAGGTCGGAAACCTGAATGCCACACTTGCTTCTTCTTCACCCTAATCCCTTCTTTCACATTCATCCACTTCAAGTTCAATGATTTCCATCTCTTAAATATAGCTTGAAACAAGATACTTTTACCCTCTCTACTGTTGCTACCTCCTAGTCCCAGTAACTTTCATTTCTTGCCAAGACAACAACTGCACTGGCCTCTTCTTATTCCTCTGGCTTGGCTCTTGGCTGCTCTAGTCATTCCCTACATGGTGGCAAGAGTAAAAATTGAATCAAAATGTTTTCCTTCTTAAAACCCCCAAGAGCTTTCCATTACACATCAAATAAAATGTACACTCATTCTGGCTTAACTAGGCCTGCATTATCTGGACCACATCTAACTCAATGGCTTTCTCATTCTATACTTATCTCATCAGCTCTTCTGGTCATGTTGACCTTTTACGTTCTCAAAGAGAACAAGCATTTTGGTATAACCAAGCTTTACAGATGCTGTATTATTTGTCTTTGACATTCTCTCCCTTTCTACACATGGCTGGTTTCTTCTTATTTTTTATTTTATCTATATATTTTTTTTTAAAAAGTAGTTCCTATTTATTTAAATAAAATTCATGTATACATTAAAATAAATATAAGCTGTATTTTTTTTTTAAGATTTATTTATTTATTTACTTTGGGCGGGGGTCGGCTTGGGGAGGGAGGGGAGTGGGCGGGCCACTTCTATTGGTTTTTCATTTCTCTATTTTCATTTGTCTTCGTTCTTTGGCTCCTGTGGGCCTCCCATCGCGGTGGCGTCTGTCGTTGCAGAGCACCGGCTCTGGGCGCATGCGCTCCAGAGCTCCGGCTCGGTGATTGGACACATCAGTCCAGCCGCTCCGCGGCACGTGGGATCTTCCCAGGCCAGGGCTCGAACCGGCGCCCCTTGCACTGCAAGGCGGTGTCCTTACCCACTGGATCACCAGGGGAAGCCCTGTATGGTTTTTTTAAAAAAAAATTTTTATTTTATATTGAGTTATAGCTAATTAGCAATATTGTGATAGTTGCAGATGAATAGCAAAGGGATTCAGTATATATGCATGTATCCATTCTCCCCTAAATGCCCCTTCCATCCAGGCTGCCACATAACTTTGATCAGAATTCCATGTGCTATATACATTAGGTCCTTGTTGGTTATCCATTTTAAGTATTGCAATGTGTACATGTCCATCTCTGTACTATTTCTTAACTATCCCTTCCCCTCTATTCTTCCCATGGCAACCAAAGGTTCATTCTCTAGTCTGTGAGTCTGTTTCTGTTTTGAAAAATAAGTTCATTTGTATCATTTCTTTTTCGATTCTGAATAAAAGGGATATCATATGATATTTCTCCTTCTGTGTCTGAATTACTTCACTTTGTAGGACAATCTAGATACAAGTATGTTGTTGCAAATGGTATTATTTCATTTCTTTTTAAAGAGTAATATTCTGTGGTATATATGAACCATATCTTCTTTATCCATCCCTCTGCTGATGAGTATTTAGGCTGCTCCCTCGTCTTGGCCATGTAAACAGTACTGGCAAGAACATTAAGGTATATGTATCCTTTCAGACCAATATGCCCAGGAATGGGATTGCAGCATCCTATGGTAAACATAGTTTTGACAAATGGATAAGTCTTTGCTGTATCTTTATTATCCACATCTCTATCAAAAAGTTTCTTCATGTCTTCTCCCAGTCAATTCACAACAACAAACCAAAGGTAAATCTGTTTTCCGATTTTTTTCACCATTGCTTTTATGTGTTTTAAAATTTCACATACACGGGATGATATAACATGAAAAATTTTGTGTCTGGCTTCTTTTGCTCAAGATAATACCTATAATATTTAACCATGTGGTATGTATTAATGACATACCTTTTCATTGTTGATCAGTATTCCATTTTACAAAAATATCATAATTTTAAAAGGCCATTCTCATACTGATAAATATTTGAATTGGTTTTGGTTTTTAGAAATAAAATTTCCATGAGCAATTCTGTGATTGGACATTTGCTTTTATTTCTTTGGATAAATAGCTAGAATTGGAACCAGTATGTCACAGAGTAGCTCTAGGCTTAATTTTATAAAAACCACCAAAACTTCTCTCAAAGTGGATGTACTATTTTATATCCCCACTAGCAATATACGAGAGTTCCAGTTGCTCCTCATCCTCAGTGATATTTTGTTGTCAATCTTCTAAATTTTTACTGTTCTGATGAGGATTCAATTTCGTTTAGTCCTTGTTGGTTCCATTTAATATGTCTTTTTGTGTACATGTCCATCCCTGTACTATTTCTTAACTATCCCTTCCCCTCTATTCTTCCCATGGCAACCAAAGGTTCATTCTCTAGTCTGTGAGTCTGTTTCTGTTTTGAAAAATAAGTTCATTTGTATCATTTCTTTTTCGATTCTGAATAAAAGGGATATCATATGATATTTCTCCTTCTGTGTCTGAATTACTTCACTTTGTAGGACAATCTAGATACAAGTATGTTGTTGCAAATGGTATTATTTCATTTCTTTTTAAAGAGTAATATTCTGTGGTATATATGAACCATATCTTCTTTATCCATCCCTCTGCTGATGAGTATTTAGGCTGCTCCCTCGTCTTGGCCATGTAAACAGTACTGGCAAGAACATTAAGGTATATGTACCCTTTCAGACCAATATGCCCAGGAATGGGATTGCAGCATCCTATGGTAAACATAGTTTTGACAAATGGATAAGTCTTTGCTGTATCTTTATTATCCACATCTCTATCAAAAAGTTTCTTCATGTCTTCTCCCAGTCAATTCACAACAACAAACCAAAGGTAAATCTGTTTTCCGATTTTTTTCACCATTGCTTTTATGTGTTTTAAAATTTCACATACACGGGATGATATAACATGAAAAATTTTGTGTCTGGCTTCTTTTGCTCAAGATAATACCTATAATATTTAACCATGTGGTATGTATTAATGACATACCTTTTCATTGTTGATCAGTATTCCATTTTACAAAAATATCATAATTTTAAAAGGCCATTCTCATACTGATAAATATTTGAATTGGTTTTGGTTTTTAGAAATAAAATTTCCATGAGCAATTCTGTGATTGGACATTTGCTTTTATTTCTTTGGATAAATAGCTAGAATTGGAACCAGTATGTCACAGAGTAGCTCTAGGCTTAATTTTATAAAAACCACCAAAACTTCTCTCAAAGTGGATGTACTATTTTATATCCCCACTAGCAATATACGAGAGTTCTAGTTGCTCCTCATCCTCAGTGATATTTTGTTGTCAATCTTCTAAATTTTTACTGTTCTGATGAGGATGCTATTGCACATATCAGATGTTAGACATTTTGTTATTTTCTTACAGGCCTCCAAGGCTCTGTCTGTTATTTTTAAACTCCTTACCTTCTATTGTTTGGGTTGAATCATTTCTTTTTTGATCTGTCCTCAAATTCCTTCTTCCCTCTATCATCTCCATTCTGTAGTTGAGTCCTTCCATTGAATCTTTTAATTTTAGTTAATGTGTTTTTCAGTTAAGTTTTCCTGCTGAGATTTTTATTTTGCCATTTGTCTCAGGAGTGTTTACATTGCTTGTTGGAGCATTCAAATAAGAGCTGCTTTGAGTCTTGTCATAATTCCAACATCTGTGCCATCTTGATGTTGGCATCTGTTGACTAAGTGACAAAAGTTGAGATCTTCCTGCTTTATTATGTGGTGAGTCATTTTGTAATTGTATTCTTGACATTTTGAATGTTATGTTACGAGACTTTGAGTCTTATATAAATCCTATGCATATGTTGATATTGTTCTTCCAGCAGGCAACCAACCAGGTGAGTGACAGAATTCAAGGTCAGCCCTTCTTTGGATTGTTGTTGCAGGGATGGGTCAATTCTCCAAAGACTCTCAGTGCAGTTTTAACCTTTCCTGCAAGTGTACCACCTGCAGAATTGTCTTGGGTTTGGATGTTGGGCTGTTAGTTTAATTCTCAAATTCTTTGATATGTTGATTAGGATAGAAATCATACACGTGCAGCTTGAGGGTGACCCCAGAAGTTCAGAGCAACCTTATGGAAATGCTATCTTTAATTCCTCCAGACACTAGTCTTTTGCTTGATGTGTGTTTTACAAAAAATTTTTTTCAGTCTTGTATTTTCATATTTTTCATCTGATCTCTCACAGAACTAAAATTTTAAAATTTGATGAGATTCAATTCATCAGGTTTTTCCTTTTGGAAATCATGCTTTTGGTGTCAAGTGTTAAGAATTCTTTGCCTGACCCCTAGTTCCTAAGGATTTCCTCATTTTTAAAAAAAATTTTAGCTATTGTAGGTCTTTGTCTCTCCACAGCAGAGTTAGATCCATTTTTCTACATATGCAAAATAATGTATAGGATTTTGATCGTCATTGCTTTGAATCTGTACATCAAGTTGAAAAGAACTGGCATCTTGACAATACTGAGTCTTCCTTTCCTTATATGTGAATATCTTTCCACTTACTTAGATCTTCTTTTCTTTTGCCATAGTTTTGTCATTTTCCTCATGTAGATCTGATACACATTTTGTTAGATTTATATTAAAATATTTCACTTTGGGGGACTTTCCTGATGGCTCAGATGGTAAAGAATCTGTCTGCAGTGCAGGAGACTCTTATTTGAGCCCTGGATCAGGAAGATCCCCTGGAGAAGGGAAGGCAAACCACTCCAGTATTCTTGCCTGAAGAATTCCATGGACAGAGGAGCCTGGAGAGCTACAGTCCATGGGGTTGCAAAGAGTCGGACAAGGCTGAGTGATTAACACTTTCACTGGTGATAAGTTATACCAGTTTTAAATTTCATATTACAATTTTTCATTCCTTGTCTTTATAGAAGCAGTTAACTTTTGTATATTAACCTTGTAACCTGAAACTTTGCTCTAATTACTTATTAGTTACAGGCATTTTTATTGTTACTAGTTCTCTGATATTATCTACAAAAAATATCATATCTGTGAACAAAGACAATTTTTTAAATCTTCACTCCCAATCTGTATACATTGTTTAGATAGGACCTCCAGTATGATATTGAAAATGAGGAGGAAGCGGAGGCATTCTTGCTTTGTTCCTGATTTAGCCAAAAAATATCTACCGTCTCACTATTAAGTATGATGTTAACTGTTGATTTTTTTGTAAATGTTCTTTATCAAGTTGAGGAGCTTCCTGTATTTATAGTTTTCTAAGAGTATTTGTCATGAATGGATTTTCAATTTTGTCAAATGTTTTCTGTGCATCTACTTTTAAAACTCTTTATCCGTTTAAATTATTTACTTTTGGAAATCATGCTTTTGGTGTCAAGTGTTAAGAATTCTTTGCCTGACCCCTAGTTCCTAAGGATTTCCTCATTTTTAAAAAAAATTTTAGCTATTGTAGGTCTTTGTCTCTCCACAGCAGAGTTAGATCCATTTTTCTACATATGCAAAATAATGTATAGGATTTTGATCGTCATTGCTTTGAATCTGTACATCAAGTTGAAAAGAACTGGCATCTTGACAATACTGAGTCTTCCTTTCCTTATATGTGAATATCTTTCCACTTACTTAGATCTTCTTTTCTTTTGCCATAGTTTTGTCATTTTCCTCATGTAGATCTGATACACATTTTGTTAGATTTATATTAAAATATTTCACTTTGGGGGACTTTCCTGATGGCTCAGATGGTAAAGAATCTGTCTGCAGTGCAGGAGACTCTTATTTGAGCCCTGGATCAGGAAGATCCCCTGGAGAAGGGAAGGCAAACCACTCCAGTATTCTTGCCTGAAGAATTCCATGGACAGAGGAGCCTGGAGAGCTACAGTCCATGGGGTTGCAAAGAGTCGGACAAGGCTGAGTGATTAACACTTTCACTGGTGATAAGTTATACCAGTTTTAAATTTCATATTACAATTTTTCATTCCTTGTCTTTATAGAAGCAGTTAACTTTTGTATATTAACCTTGTAACCTGAAACTTTGCTCTAATTACTTATTAGTTACAGGCATTTTTATTGTTACTAGTTCTCTGATATTATCTACAAAAAATATCATATCTGTGAACAAAGACAATTTTTTAAATCTTCACTCCCAATCTGTATACATTGTTTAGATAGGACCTCCAGTATGATATTGAAAATGAGGAGGAAGCGGAGGCATTCTTGCTTTGTTCCTGATTTAGCCAAAAAATATCTACTGTCTCACTATTAAGTATGATGTTAACTGTTGATTTTTTTGTAAATGTTCTTTATCAAGTTGAGGGAGCTTCCCTGTATTTATAGTTTTCTAAGAGTATTTGTCATGAATGGATTTTCAATTTTGTCAAATGTTTTCTGTGCATCTACTTTTTAAAAACTCTTTATCCGTTTAAATTATTTACTTTTGGCTGCACTGGGCCTTTCTTCCTGCATGTAGGCTTTCTCTACTTGCATTGTGTAGGCTTCTCATTGTGGTGGCTTCTGCTGTCACAGAACACAGAGTCTAAGGTGTGTGGGCTCAGTAGTTGTAGTGCATGAACTTCATTGCCCTGAAGCATGTGAGATCTTCCCAGACCAGGGACTGCACCTGTGTCCCCTACAGTGACAGGTGGATTCTTAACCACTGGGCCACTAGGGAAGCCCTTTTCTGCATCTTTTAGCCTGATGATGTGATGAACAACATCAATTAATCTTTATCTAGATAGTTTTCCATAGCATTTATTACTAGTTTTGCACACACACAAACACATACACTTTTGTGTTTATTTTTTCATTCACTGTTTTCTCCACCAAACTGTAAACTTCAGCACCTCGCTTATTACATATTCGATAAATATTAGCTGAGTGAATGAATGGCCCCCACGGATGTGTATTTGTACCTATGGAGAAGCTCTGGAGAGGATGGCAGCTTCCTGGACTCCAGGTGCAGGACAGCGACGGAAAAGAATAGAGGGGAGAGATGCCATGGTATGTGCTCCTCCCAAGTTCCAGATGCTAAATTTAAGCCTCACTGGTTAAAGGGCTGAAGCCAACAGTTGATTGAGTTGTTTTGTTGAGAGGTATCATGGACTCAAGGAACAAACAGACCTGCTTTGGGCCCAGGAGACAGTGTGTGACAGAGTTGTAAAGAAGACTGTAATCATGTTTTATAAATGTTGTTATCCAGCAGGTGGGAGCTTGGAGTTATGGTAATTCAAGCATTAAATGTGACCTCCTTTGCATCTGCAGTCTGGATCTGAGGTACATACAATGTACAAAAGAATCAGAGCTCTGATGGATGCCTTAAAATATCTCTAGATTTTTAAAAAATGCAACTTGTTTCCCTTCAGAGCAGCTCATCTTTCTGAGTCCTACAGTCCCTGGAAACCTTAATTCCATTTGGCTGGTTTCACAGTTTCAGATGTACCAGCCAGCAGTACCCAACTGTCTAGAAGATCCCTTTCCTGAATCCCATGTCCAGAAGACCTGAACTCCTACAACCTCAGAGCCCTTGCAATCCACAAGGAGCTCCCCCAAAGGCCTGTTCCTTTCCTTTCTTTGGCCAAGTTCATAAAATTTACCATCTTGACTCTTGCCTGCTTGCAACAATGGTTGCTCTTTGTTCTCAGAAAATCTTTAACCTGTAGGCTGGTAGGATTCTGATTCATGTTGCATGTTTCTACCCATAGCTGCTAGTTATGAAGACCTGTGGGTTTGTTTTTTCCCCCTCAATATCTACTGATTCACCTTCTGATTTGAAAAAGCAATCTTGGATTTCCTTTGGGGAGTTGCTCTTTCTCCACTCAAATCCATTCAAAGTTCTAAGTGTTTGGGAGGGGCTGAGCTTCACCAGCTCTCAAGGTAAGCTCCGTGCATTAAATCAATATATGTATTGTGTAGCTTAGGCACTTGGATTGGTCAAGTATAATCAAATGGCCTAACTGGACCAAAGAGTCAGACCCTGGACTTCATTGTTGAGAGAGAAGCTCTCTCTTCCTGCCAGGTTTAGGTTGCAGTAGATGAAAAATCTGGTGCAATTGTAGCTTTCTTACACCTGTAAGGAGGAACTTGTTCATGACAACATCAAGGATAGCCAGGCTGAACTGAGAGACAGAGCAAACTAAGTCCAGGTGACATTGTCACTGCTTAAAGCCATGCCTTAATCCTACCCCCATGAATTTTCAGTTTTGTGATCCACTAAATTCCCTTTCAGATTAACTTATGCTAGAGGGGATTTTATGTGATTTGCAACCCTCTAATTCCTGAACAACACACCATTCACAGTGTCTTTAAACATTTTCAGAAAAAGGTTTCCTACTTGCTTTATCCTCTGTTGTGTCCTGACACAAGTGCTGACCATGGTCCTTAACTCTGATTTTCCCATTGACTTTACATTTATAGCCCTTTGATGGGCTTGATTTTGGTGTCCTTTGAAAGCATTTTCACAAGGTTCCGTGCCTTAAAATATCTCTAGATTTTTTAAAAATGCAACTTGTTTCCCTTCAGAGCAGCTCATCTTTCTGAGTCCTACAGTCCCTGGAAACCTTAATTCCATTTGGCTGGTTTCACAGTTTCAGATGTACCAGCCAGCAGTACCCAACTGTCTAGAAGATCCCTTTCCTGAATCCCATGTCCAGAAGACCTGAACTCCTACAACCTCAGAGCCCTTGCAATCCACAAGGAGCTCCCCCAAAGGCCTGTTCCTTTCCTTTCTTTGGCCGAGTTCATAAAATTTACCATCTTGACTCTTGCCTGCTTGCAACAATGGTTACTCTTTGTTCTCAGAAAATCTTTAACCTGTAGGCTGGTAGGATTCTGATTCATGTTGCATGTTTCTACCCATAGCTGCTAGTTATGAAGACCTGTGGGTTTGTTTTTTCCCCCTCAATATCTACTGATTCACCTTCTGATTTGAAAAAGCAATCTTGGATTTCCTTTGGGGAGTTGCTCTTTCTCCACTCAAATCCATTCAAAGTTCTAAGTGTTTGGGAGGGGCTGAGCTTCACCAGCTCTCAAGGTAAGCTCGTGCATTAAATCAATATATGTATTGTGTAGCTTAGGCACTTGGATTGGTCAAGTATAATCAAATGGCCTAACTGGACCAAAGAGTCAGACCCTGGACTTCATTGTTGAGAGAGAAGCTCTCTCTTCCTGCCAGGTTTAGGTTGCAGTAGATGAAAAATCTGGTGCAATTGTAGCTTTCTTACACCTGTAAGGAGGAACTTGTTCATGACAACATCAAGGATAGCCAGGCTGAACTGAGAGACAGAGCAAACTAAGTCCAGGTGACATTGTCACTGCTTAAAGCCATGCCTTAATCCTACCCCCATGAATTTTCAGTTTTGTGATCCACTAAATTCCCTTTCAGATTAACTTATGCTAGAGGGGATTTTATGTGATTTGCAACCCTCTAATTCCTGAACAACACACCATTCACAGTGTCTTTAAACATTTTCAGAAAAAGGTTTCCTACTTGCTTTATCCTCTGTTGTGTCCTGGCACAAGTGCTGACCATGGTCCTTAACTCTGATTTTCCCATTGACTTTACATTTATAGCCCTTTGATGGGCTTGATTTTGGTGTCCTTTCATAGAAATGCCTGATACTAATTCCACAATCCCACAATCCACCCACAATGCTGTCTCCTGCGTCACTGACACTATCTTAAGCTAGACTCCAGATTTTGGTTTCTAACCTGGTACCCACTCCATTTCTTTTTTGGAACAAATTTCATTCAGGTTATTAGAACTCATTCAGAACTATGCACAAGAATAAATTAACTCCATTCAACATATATTCTGATTTCTCTGTGGTCAGAGTAGGCAAACAATTCCAAGCAACCTTTTCCAGAAGGAACCCAAGACCAAAGAAGAGAAGACCAGGGTGCATGTTCTAATAGGATGCTTGGACTTCTTCTAAGAGATGTGATGGGGACTGCCTGGGAGTCGATTTTGTCAGTTCCACTTCAACTTATAATATTAGCTGAAAATCTGTATGTTCACATATGCTGATAGAACTCAATGAATGATCATAAAGCCAGCATCTCAGGGTGTCTGTTCCTACTGCATAGACACTCAAATTCTTGAAAGTGTTTGGAAGCAGAGGCGCCACTGAGGAAATAGCACTTCATCCTTTTGGATTATCCTACAAGACAGGAAGAACTGTGATATACTTCTTGCTTTATAGATGAAAGTAACAGAGGCTGAGAATCATGGGAGCACAGAATGTGTCAGAGCCAGAAGGGTCTAAAATTAGCTAACCTTGCTTTTTCGATAGACAGATGAAGAAATCAAGGTCCAGAGATACCAAGTGACTTGCCCACAGAGTGACTTGGGTGGCAGAGTCAGGATGAAGATCTGCTTCCAGAGCAGGGCTCTCTTGGCCATATCTATCTGGGAATTTGTAATTAGCAGTAGAATTGTTTCAGGGTCCTGCCTATGACATCGGATTTCTAAGGACATATTACTTTCAGGAAAAGTTCAAATTTAGTCCTTCAGAAGGAAAGATAGTACAGTTCAGCCTCTTGGTCATGTCCAACTCTTTGTGACCCCGTGGACTACAGCACACAAGGCTTCCCTGTCCTACACCATCTCTCAGAGCTTGCTCAAACTTATGCCTATTGACTCAGTGATGCCTTCCAACCATCTCATCCTCTGTCATCCCCTTTTCCTTCTGCCTTCTGTTTTTCCCAGCATCAGGGTCTTTTCCAATGAATCATCTCGTTGCATCAGGTGGCCAAAGTATTGGAGCTTCAGCTTCAGCATCAGTCCTTCCAACGAATATTCAGAGTTGATTTCCTTTAGGATTGACTGGTTTGAACTTCTTGCAGTCCAAGGGACTCTGAAGAGTCTTCTCCAATACTGTAGTTCAAACACATCAGTTCCTCGGTGCTCAGCCTTCACCACAGTCCAACCCTCACATTCATGCATCTGTTAAATATTTTAAAGTAATGAGCTATCTTGAACTTAGTGAGTCTAAACAGCAGTCATTTATTATTACTCACAATTTGGCTAGACACCTCTTCTGGTCTGTGCTGGTCAAGCTACTTGCTGCAGAATTTTCTTCATGTATCTGCTGTCTTGTGGGGACTGACTTGTCTAGAAGGGGCTCAGCTAGCATGGCTCATCTCTATCCTGCATGGTCTCTTATTCTTTATCAAGAAAGCCTGAGCTTGTTCACAATGTGGCTGAGTGAGTTTCCAAGAAGAAGAATGGGAGTGTTTCAGGCTTCTTGAGATGTAGGCTTGGAACTGGTGCTTTTTCACTTCCACCTCTTTCTGTTGGATAAAGCAATCTCTAAGACCAGTCCAGATTCCTGGGATGAGAACAGAGACTCTACTTCTAGATGGGAAGAGTGTAAACTCACATTTCAACAGGCAAAGACAGAAGGGAAATAATTGTGGATTTTCAAACAGCCTACCCCAGGAAATATGATTGCCTTTTCTTTCCAAAAAAAGGACCTAACCCATCCTAGTTCCTGGCATAAATATAGCAGGAGTATCATGCATACATATCAAGTGAGTTTTGCCATCTCACTATTCATGAGAGTATGTGTGGATGAGCTTGTGATGTATATGTGTCTCTAGGGCTTTTTTGGCATAAATTTATAGCAGGAGTATCATGCATAGCATATCAAGTGACACAGCCCAAGCTTCCCTGTCCTACACCATCTCTCAGAGCTTGCTCAAACTTATGCCTATTGACTCAGTGATGCCATCCAACCATCTCACCCTCTGTCATCCCCTTTTCCTTCTGCATTCTATTTTCCCAGGATCAGTATATTTTCCAATGAGTTATCTCTTTGCATCATGTGGCCAAAGTATTGGAGCTTGAGCTTCAGCATCAGTCCTTCCAACGAATATTCAGAGTTGATTTCCTTTAGGATTGACTGGTTTGAACTTCTTGCAGTCCAAGGGACTCTGAAGAGTCTTCTCCAATACTGTAGTTCAAACACATCAGTTCCTCGGTGCTCAGCCTTCATCACAGTCCAACCCCCACATTCATGCATCTGTTAAATATTTTAAAGTAATGAGCTATCTTGAACTTAGTGAGTCTAAACAGCAGTCATTTATTATTACTCACAATTTGGCTAGACACCTCTTCTGGTCTGTGCTGGTCAAGCTACTTGCTGCAGAATTTTCTTCATGTATCTGCTGTCTTGTGGGGACTGACTTGTCTAGAAGGGGCTCAGCTAGCATGGCTCATCTCTATCCTGCATGGTCTCTTATTCTTTATCAAGAAAGCCTGAGCTTGTTCACAATGTGGCTGAGTGAGTTTCCAAGAAGAAGAATGGGAGTGTTTCAGGCTTCTTGAGATGTAGGCTTGGAACTGGTGCTTTTTCACTTCCACCTCTTTCTGTTGGATAAAGCAATCTCTAAGACCAGTCCAGATTCCTGGGATGAGAACAGAGACTCTACTTCTAGATGGGAAGAGTGTAAACTCACATTTCAACAGGCAAAGACAGAAGGGAAATAATTGTGGATTTTCAAACAGCCTACCCCAGGAAATATGATTGCCTTTTCTTTCCAAAAAAAGGACCTAACCCATCCTAGTTCCTGGCATAAATATAGCAGGAGTATCATGCATACATATCAAGTGAGTTTTGCCATCTCACTATTCATGAGAGTATGTGTGGATGAGCTTGTGATGTATATGTGTCTCTAGGGCTGTGTATATGCATGTACATGTGAATTTGTGTTCTTTTAGGGCTTTTGAGATGCAGCCTTCTGCAAGGACACACTGCAAAAACAGTTCATTTCAGGACCAAGGAGAGCTGCCTAAACTGAGTGTGCAGATGATAGCAGGTCCCCAGCAGAGCCCATCTCAAGTGTCAGACCATAAATCAGGCTTTGTTTCTGGTAGCAACAGCACACTGGGTGATCTAGTTTTCATTTTATGACACCAGAAAACACTCAAATTCAGGATGGATGGAAAAGGCTGAGGTAAGAATAAAAGAGGTTACCAGTGGTAAAACCTTGGCAACACACACACACACACACACACACACACACAGACACACACCTTTCCTAGAAAACCAGAAAGTCATCTCAAAAGGGACACACTAGGGAAGGAAGATCACTCTGCATGCAGCCACCTTCAAGAGGTCTTGACCCTCAGGAACAAAACCCTTTCAGCTCCCATTTCATAGGCTCTTACCTGAGGGGTCATGGCTACTATCACTGTCAACATTCCAGTAAGTTCTAACATATCCTAGCTTTATGGCCTCAGGGCAGACAATGCTTGTGTACCTGAACTCAAAGATACTGAGGTTACAGACTTTCCCACAATTAATATTTTGAGGGTCTTCACAGTTGGCTCAGTAGTAAAGTACCAATCTTCCAATGCAGGAGATGCAGGAGGTGTGGGTTCGATCCCTGTGTTAGGAAATTCCCCTGTAGTAGGAAATGGCAACCCACTCCAGTATTCTTGCCTGGAAAATTCCATGGACAGATGATCTTGGTGGGCTTCAGTTCATAGGCTTGCACAGAGTTGGACACGATTGAGTGACTGAGCGCACACAATATTTACCAAATAGTGACTGAGTATCAGGCCCTTGTCTAGGTACTGGGTATATAGAGTAAAGACAACAGTCATGGCTCCTGACCATATATAGCTCACAGTCTAGTAGGAAAGTAGACAGTAAATAAGAAGATGGTCCAATAAATAAATGCACAAAATTACAATAAGGGATATGAAAGGCAACAGTGGGGGAAATGAGGAGGGACAGGCAGTTTGGACCGGGTGTCTGGGAAAACCCTCTTTGAACAGGTGATACTGCAGCTGAGAGCTAGAAAATGAAAAGAGGTCAGCAATGTAAAGGCAGGAGGATGTGACCATTCTAAGCAGAGGAAGCAGCAGGTATGAAGATCCCAAGGCAAGAACAGGTGTGGTGCTCAAGCACCTGAAAGAAGTTCAGTGGAACTCAAGTCAAGTGAGTAGAAGAGAGATGTTCAGGATGAATGTAGAAACAGCAGAGGCCAAGTCACACACAGTCTGGTAGGCTAGGCTGCAGAGTGTGAATTTTATTGTAAGAACAACAGTATAGGAAAATAATAAAGTGTTTCCTCAGATCTTAGGAAATTCAGATATGCTCATCTTCATCTCCTGTTGGGAGCAGTCATTGTCTCTTTCCCCTTGAAACTGGGTTCCCGAATGCCCGAGAAGGGAAATAGGCAGATAGTTAGACATGAGCAGTGTATCCAAAGGAGTCAGGGAATTGGCCCTAAAAATAGAGAGGGAGGAATGTGGTGTCCAAAGGACAAAAGAACAAAGCAAACAAGGAAGGTCTTGGAATGCAGGACTGGATATACAGATCCTTATTGTCCTTCCGTCCCACTGCTGTAACCATTACTCTTCCTCCACCCAGTATACTCACCTCATCCAATCAGCATATGACCTGTAAAACTTCTAACCCACTCCTCAGACCCTGGTTATAAAATGGATCAAAGACCCCCATTCAAGATCAGCTTTCCCTTGAGCCAGCCTGATGTTCTAATAGCGTCTCCCACTCTAATAAACTTTATTCTTTTCTCAAAAAAAGAAAGAAAGAAATGTTTTAGGAAACCAAGAGGGAAACACCTCCAGTCCATCTCTTGTCCTCTAAGTAAACTGCTTTGCAGGCCAACTTCCTCATCCTCCAGACCAACCCAGACACAGATCCATAGGATCCCGTCTTCATGGACCATGCTCTACAACATTGACCTGCATGTTGCTCCCCTGTCAGGCCTGGTGGACTCTTCTTCTCTCTGAAGACTTCTCTTCTTCTTATGCTTTGATAGCCCAGGATGTGCTGTTCTGCCCCACCTTGGGTTTGGTTGGACCTGTGCATGGTGTCACCTCTTCCTGCCTGGCTCTTGGATTGTACTCCCTATGACCAAGGCTCTAGGCCCTTCAACCAGCACAGATCTGATATTACTCTCCTGGAGACGCTGCCCTTTCCTTTTCTCATTCATTTGCTCAATGGTCAAATGTCTCTGTCTCTTAGGGAAATCTTGTTTCCATCATTGTTCTAAATCAATGGCTGCCAATAGTTTACCACTGATACTACCTTTTATTCTTCCTAAAACTTTCCACCATCCTGATATGTTGAAAGACATCTCCCAAATGTGTTACACCTAATAACAATAAGCTCACCTTTAAGAACACTTTCTGTTATGCTAAGCATTGTTTTAAGCGCTTTCCGTGAAATTGTTTAGTGCCTGTGTGATACCATAACACAAGCCTGGCAGATTGTGTTTTCCAAGGTTACCGCAATATCTCCAGTTTCATATGTTCTTCTAGCTCCTTCCCACCCCCCTACTTGGAGGCAGAGTTTACTTCTCTGCCCTTGAACCTGGCAGTCCTGTGACTCACTTGTAATCAATAGACTATAGTGGAAGTGACTGAATGATTTCTGAGCCTCTTCCTTGGAAAGAGATATAGCTTTGCCTTGCTAGCTGACACTCTGTTTTGAAACTCTGAATTGCAGTGTAAGGAGTCCAGTCATGAGACTGTTAAGCTGGAGAGGCCATTGGAAGCTCTCTAAGGAGCAGCCAGCTGTGTTCATAGCCGACAGTCATGGAGCAAGCATCTTGGATGTCCAGCTTTGTTGAACCTCAAGAAAACAGCAGCCCCAGATGACATCTGACTGATCAGAGGAGAGCCTCCAGACAGATCTGCTCGACTTGGTTTCCCCACAAATTCATAAGAAATTGTTTTAAACTGATACATTTGGGGTTGTTTGTTACATCCAACAGTAACCAATTAGATATTGGTGTGGCCCTGATTTATATCTGAGGAGTCTGAAATCAAAGTAAATCCAGGGTCAAAGAGGTAACAAGGGCTAGAAGCTTAGGTCCATCACACCACTTGGCCAGTGCAGTTACCCTGTGCTGCCATTGTCCATCTACAACATTGACCTGCATGTTGCTCCCCTGTCAGGCCTGGTGGACTCTTCTTCTCTCTGAAGACTTCTCTTCTTCTTATGCTTTGATAGCCCAGGATGTGCTGTTCTGCCCCACCTTGGGTTTGGTTGGACCTGTGCATGGTGTCACCTCTTCCTGCCTGGCTCTTGGATTGTACTCCCTATGACCAAGGCTCTAGGCCCTTCAACCAGCACAGATCTGATATTACTCTCCTGGAGACGCTGCCCTTTCCTTTTCTCATTCATTTGCTCAATGGTCAAATGTCTCTGTCTCTTAGGGAAATCTTGTTTCCATCATTGTTCTAAATCAATGGCTGCCAATAGTTTACCACTGATACTACCTTTTATTCTTCCTAAAACTTTCCACCATCCTGATATGTTGAAAGACATCTCCCAAATGTGTTACACCTAATAACAATAAGCTCACCTTTAAGAACACTTTCTGTTATGCTAAGCATTGTTTTAAGCGCTTTCCGTGAAATTGTTTAGTGCCTGTGTGATACCATAACACAAGCCTGGCAGATTGTGTTTTCCAAGGTTACCGCAATATCTCCAGTTTCATATGTTCTTCTAGCTCCTTCCCACCCCCCTACTTGGAGGCAGAGTTTACTTCTCTGCCCTTGAACCTGGCAGTCCTGTGACTCACTTGTAATCAATAGACTATAGTGGAAGTGACTGAATGATTTCTGAGCCTCTTCCTTGGAAAGAGATATAGCTTTGCCTTGCTAGCTGACACTCTGTTTTGAAACTCTGAATTGCAGTGTAAGGAGTCCAGTCATGAGACTGTTAAGCTGGAGAGGCCATTGGAAGCTCTCTAAGGAGCAGCCAGCTGTGTTCATAGCCGACAGTCATGGAGCAAGCATCTTGGATGTCCAGCTTTGTTGAACCTCAAGAAAACAGCAGCCCCAGATGACATCTGACTGATCAGAGGAGAGCCTCCAGACAGATCTGCTCGACTTGGTTTCCCCACAAATTCATAAGAAATTGTTTTAAACTGATACATTTGGGGTTGTTTGTTACATCCAACAGTAACCAATTAGATATTGGTGTGGCCCTGATTTATATCTGAGGAGTCTGAAATCAAAGTAAATCCAGGGTCAAAGAGGTAACAAGGGCTAGAAGCTTAGGTCCATCACACCACTTGGCCAGTGCAGTTACCCTGTGCTGCCATTGTCCATCTATTAAGCAATTATCTGTGCAGCCTGGTTGTGAGGATGCTTTCCAAGGTTCCTAACTTGTGGACCCCATTCAGGGTAGATCTCAAGGCTTAAGAGCTCCCATTATGGTCTCATATTGAAGATTAACTTTGGGGATTGCCCTCTAGCCTCCACGGTGGACCCGTGTGCCATGGATGATCTCTGTGCCATACTCACCCTGTCCTGTAACTAGCAGGGGTGCTCTCTCCCCCTTTTGGAAGGCAGCATGAACTGCTGGCTAGGAATGTGAACTGAGCTCTGCCATTAACTGTGGTATGACCATTAGAATAAGCACTGACTCTTCTCTCTGAGCCTCAGGTTTCTCAGCCCAAAAATGGGATGATGATATTGTTAATTATTAGAGATAATAATGAACTTACTTACAAAACAAAGATAGACTCACAGACATATAAAATGAGCTTATGGTTACCAAAGGGGAAAGCATAGGGAATGGGAAATGAAAGTGAAAATCAGGTCACTCAGTTGTGTTTGACAATTTGTGGCGCCATGGATGAGCAAGAATTCTGGAGTGAGTAGCCTATCCCTTCTCCAGAGGATCTTCCTGACCCAGGAATCAAACCAGGGTCTCCTGCATTGCAGGCAGATTCTTTACCAGCTGAGCTACCAGGAGTTTGGAATAAACACATACATACTACTAGATATAAGACAGGTAAACAACAAGGGCCTATTGGATAGCAAAGGGAAACACACTCAATATCTTGTAATAGCCTATATTGGAACAGGATCTGAAAAAGCAAACATCTCAGTCCCTTTGCTGTACACTTGAAACTAACACAACATTGTAAAATAACTTATACTTCAATTAAAGAATTAAAAGAAAATGGGATGATGGTCAAATCTAACTCATAAGGGTGCCTGAAGTATTAAATGAAATAATGTACATACCTGTCACATTTCTTGGCAGTTGATATGTTTCGTTTAAGTGTTCCTTCAGGCTAGAGACAGATACATATAGAGCCTGGTGGAAAAAACAAGCCCCCCCGCCCCCAACTCCATGGAGCCTCCCTAACAGTACTTAATTCACCCAGTTGTCCTCACAAAAGCAGTGATTAAAGGTATAGCACCTTCCCCAGGTGGTAAGTAACCACACCCAGAGTGAGGGAACCCTGTCTTAGTACAGAGTCCCACCTCCTTATTTCTTCACCCGAAGACAGGGTTACCTTAACCAAATGATTGACAATTTGGGTACCTAACTCCTCTGGCTCTCAGTCTCCTCAGATAAAAGATGGAAATGACATTGATGACCTCACAGCACTGTGAGCAGTCAATGAGATGATGAATGTCTGGCACCTGAACACAGAGCTTAGAGAAGAATGATCACCCTCCCCATCTCTCTCTACTCCTCCTGGGCCCCTCTCTAAAGGACAGCCAAGTAAGACACCTCACCTCCCTCCTCTCAATGCTGCCAGAAAACCACAGGCTTATGGCAGGGACTTTGAGGGGCTAAATTCTTTCTAAAGAAACTCAAGCTAAGCTGGGGCCACCCTCCTGCCTTACCCTTTCTGAGGTACTCAGGAAGCTCCCTTCCCTTCTGAAACAGGAAGATCAGCATTTGGACGTGGATTTCTGGAAGCGCATGAGGAAGGAAGACAAGGAAGCAACTTTGGGCCATGGGGAAGAGGTACTGACTTTGAGAGTCCTTCCCTTTTTATTCATCTCTTCTTGGCAATGGCACTGAACTTCAGTTTCTTCATCTGTAAAAAGGGAAACAATAGTACACCTGTCTATCTTGCCAGCATTACAAGCTTTATTGGGAGGCTTGGGGGGGAAAAAGAAGCAAGTATGAGAGTTTCCCATTATTGCTGTTAGGCTCAGGTGTGAAGCTAGTCTACCTACATGAAACTAAGACAGCATCAGCAGGAGTCCACAGAGAGACGCTTAGTTCTGTGCACTGGCACCACTTCCATTTTCCTAGAGGAGTCGACTTGTACTGTTCTCAAATATCTTGCCCTGGGAATGCAACATCCTAGCTGACTCTGCAGAAACAATAAGGGTGCCTGAAGTATTAAATGAAATAATGTACATACCTGTCACATTTCTTGGCAGTTGATATGTTTCGTTTAAGTGTCCTTAGGCTGGAAAACAAGCCCCCGCCCCAACTCCATGGAGCCTCCCTAACAGTACTTAATTCACCCAGTTGTCCTCACAAAAGCAGTGATTAAAGGTATAGCACCTTCCCCAGGTGGTAAGTAACCACACCCAGAGTGAGGGAACCCTGTCTTAGTACAGAGTCCCACCTCCTTATTTCTTCACCCGAAGACAGGGTTACCTTAACCAAATGATTGACAATTTGGGTACCTAACTCCTCTGGCTCTCAGTCTCCTCAGATAAAAGATGGAAATGACATTGATGACCTCACAGCACTGTGAGCAGTCAATGAGATGATGAATGTCTGGCACCTGAACACAGAGCTTAGAGAAGAATGATCACCCTCCCCATCTCTCTCTACTCCTCCTGGGCCCCTCTCTAAAGGACAGCCAAGTAAGACACCTCACCTCCCTCCTCTCAATGCTGCCAGAAAACCACAGGCTTATGGCAGGGACTTTGAGGGGCTAAATTCTTTCTAAAGAAACTCAAGCTAAGCTGGGGCCACCCTCCTGCCTTACCCTTTCTGAGGTACTCAGGAAGCTCCCTTCCCTTCTGAAACAGGAAGATCAGCATTTGGACGTGGATTTCTGGAAGCGCATGAGGAAGGAAGACAAGGAAGCAACTTTGGGCCATGGGGAAGAGGTACTGACTTTGAGAGTCCTTCCCTTTTTATTCATCTCTTCTTGGCAATGGCACTGAACTTCAGTTTCTTCATCTGTAAAAAGGGAAACAATAGTACACCTGTCTATCTTGCCAGCATTACAAGCTTTATTGGGAGGCTTGGGGGGGAAAAAGAAGCAAGTATGAGAGTTTCCCATTATTGCTGTTAGGCTCAGGT
Organism: Tragulus kanchil; assembly: GCA_022376925.1. NCBI lineage: Eukaryota > Metazoa > Chordata > Mammalia > Artiodactyla > Tragulidae > Tragulus > Tragulus kanchil. Next base: position 129,412,520 of record JAIOJX010000032.1, on the reverse strand, counting down.
GTGAAGCTAGTCTACCTACATGAAACTAAGACAGCATCAGCAGGAGTCCACAGAGAGACGCTTAGTTCTGTGCACTGGCACCACTTCCATTTTCCTAGAGGGGAGTCGACTTGTTGTACTGTTCTCAAATATCTTGCCCTGGGAATGACAACATCCTAGCTGACTCTGCAGAAACAAGTTGAGACCCATCTTCTAGCTCACTGTCCATTAGCGATCACCACAGGTATAATGGGTTAAATAAGAGTAACTGATAATTACAGGGTATTTGCCATGTACCATAGGTGGTTCAAGTGCTTTACATGGATGAACTCATTTCCTTCATAAAACAACTACTGGGAGATGGTTGCTTTTATTGTCTTTCATTTGTGGATGAGGAGAGTCAATATGCAGAGAAGTTAAGTACCTTGTCCAGGATCACACAGGTACTAAGGAGTGCAGGCAGGCTTTGAATCCCAGAACTTGACTCCAGAGATGTTGCACATAACCACTGCACAACTGCTCTTCCCCACATAGCTGCTGCCATCTTGCCAAGGTTCCTGCAGCCTCTCTTAGCAGGTGTAACTCCTGTAGATGGGTCTTCACCATCTATAAGTCATCGCCCACAGAACTAGCAAAGAAGTCTGTCTGAAAGACCACCCTGATCACATCGCTCTCTGGCCAAAGCCTTTCAAAGACTCTGGATGGGGTGGAGGCTTGCCCAGCAGGCCCATGAACCCCTACAGAGTCTGGCTCCTGCCTGCCTCTCTTCAGCCTGTTTCTCACAGAACCCCATTCATCCTACACTCAGGGACACCGGGGTGCTCTCGGCTTTCTCATCGTGCAGCATTGTGGTATATTCAGTCCTTTTCCCTCCTGAAATGCCTCACCATCCCTGGAAGACTCTAACTCACCCAACCCGTATAGGAAGCCCTCCCCCTCAAGGCCCCTCGCCTCTGTTTTCTGCACATCCTGGACTTGTTCCCATTAGTGTTGTCCCTTGAAATGCAACAGTTTTTCTGTGGATCTGTCTGTCCCAACAGCCCTTGAGTTACTGAAGATAGGATCCTCATTAGCTCCTCTACACCTCCCATATAGCCAGTATAATAAGACATTAACTAGCAAGTGCTAAAAAGTACTTTTAGGTGTGAAAAACGGTTACTGTTATTTTACTGGCACAGTACAGGTAACAGTGACCTCAGGACTTCAACCCAGCACCTCGGCTTCCTACAAGAACAGAGCAGCCTCAGCAACTCTGTTTGGGTCCATCCACTCTTCCCATGCAACACTGAACCACAGAAATGTGTGGGTTTCAGCATCCAGATACACCTTCACTTCATCACTTCATCTGTCTTTCTCTTCTCACTATCCCAGCCCCCACCCCAGCCCAGGCTCTTTCCAATCCTGGAAAAATGAGTTCGCTGCTTATGTTACCAACCCTGAAGAGGCAGGTTCCACCTTTAGGACCCCTGGTTTTCTCACCTAGGTTTAGTTAAAACAGGAAACCAAATGTTCAAGAGATATGTTTCACGGACTTCCTTGGTGGTCCAGTGGTTAGGACGCCATGCTTCCACTATAAGGTGCTTGAGTTTGATCCCTGATCAGGGAACTAAGATGTCACATGCTGTTTGATGCAAGTCAAAAGAGAGAGAGATGTATTTGAAATTAATGAGACTTAGTCACCCAGTCATGTCCTACTCTTTAGTACCCCATGAATTGTAACCTGCCAGGCTCCTCTGTACATAGAACTCTCCAGGCAAAAATATTGGAGTGGGTTGCTACTTCTGCCTACAGGGACTCTTCTTGACCCAAGGATTGAATCTGGGTCTCCTGTATTGCAGGCAGATCCTTTACTCTCTGAGCCACCAGGGAAGCCCAGATCCCAGGTGGCAGTGGTAAAGAACCCTCCTGCCAGTGAGGAGATGTAAGAGACACGGGTTCAATCCCTGAGTGGGAAAGACCCCCTGGGGGAGGAGGAATTGCAACCTGCTCTAGTATTCTTGCCTGGAAATTTTCATGGGCAGAGGAGCTTGAGGGGTTGCAGTCCACGGGGTCAGACATGACTGAGCGACTGACCACAATCACCTCTAATGACAAGTCTTAGTCAAAAGACAGCTGGAATATCATAACCCTGATTAAATCAGAAGTAAGGTTTGGGAGAAGATATGCAAGGAAGTCACTCAATCTCAAACACTCCCTTATATCTATTTTAAAATATATTAACTATCTTGTATTCTTATTCCTTTATCACCATTTCCTTAATGGAAAAAAAGTAATTTTAGGTGTGAAAAACGGTTACTGTTATTTTACTGGCACAGTACAGGTAACAGTGACCTCAGGACTTCAACCCAGCACCTCGGCTTCCTACAAGAACAGAGCAGCCTCAGCAACTCTGTTTGGGTCCATCCACTCTTCCCATGCAACACTGAACCACAGAAATGTGTGGGTTTCAGCATCCAGATACACCTTCACTTCATCACTTCATCTGTCTTTCTCTTCTCACTATCCCAGCCCCACCCCAGCCCAGGCTCTTTCCAATCCGGGAAAAAATGAGTTCGCTGCTTATGTTACCAACCCTGAAGAGGCAGGTTCCACCTTTAGGACCCCTGGTTTTCTCACCTAGGTTTAGTTAAAACAGGAAACCAAATGTTCAAGAGATATGTTTCACGGACTTCCTTGGTGGTCCAGTGGTTAGGACGCCATGCTTCCACTATAAGGTGCTTGAGTTTGATCCCTGATCAGGGAACTAAGATGTCACATGCTGTTTGATGCAAGTCAAAAGAGAGAGAGATGTATTTGAAATTAATGAGACTTAGTCACCCAGTCATGTCCTACTCTTTAGTACCCCATGAATTGTAACCTGCCAGGCTCCTCTGTACATAGAACTCTCCAGGCAAAAATATTGGAGTGGGTTGCTACTTCTGCCTACAGGGACTCTTCTTGACCCAAGGATTGAATCTGGGTCTCCTGTATTGCAGGCAGATCCTTTACTCTCTGAGCCACCAGGGAAGCCCAGATCCCAGGTGGCAGTGGTAAAGAACCCTCCTGCCAGTGAGGAGATGTAAGAGACACGGGTTCAATCCCTGAGTGGGAAAGACCCCCTGGGGGAGGAGGAATTGCAACCTGCTCTAGTATTCTTGCCTGGAAATTTTCATGGGCAGAGGAACTTGATGGGTTGCAGTCCACGGGGTCAGACATGACTGAGCGACTGACCACAATCACCTCTAATGACAAGTCTTAGTCAAAAGACAGCTGGAATATCATAACCCTGATTAAATCAGAAGTAAGGTTTGGGAGAAGATATGCAAGGAAGTCACTCAATCTCAAACACTCCCTTATATCTATTTTAAAATATATTAACTATCTTGTATTCTTATTCCTTTATCACCATTTCCTTAATAAAGAGGAAACAAAAAGATGGGTTTATTGAGGAACAAGGGAAAGCAAAGAAGAAAGAGATGGCTAAAAAAAAGTAGGGTTTTGTGGACCCCATACTTCTCTTTGTATCTGCCCTTCACTCCAGGCTGCTAGGCTGTGAACTTCTCCAGGGCATCTTAGAACCATTGGAAATGTTTGTGGAATGAACGAACGCATGACTTCTTGGGCTGCCCACCTTGGGAGATATTTTGGCTCAACAGTCTTACCAAGACACTGCTAAGATCATCCCTCCTGGGTCACTGGAAAGAACATCACAGTCCTTGCAAGAATATTGTTCCTTCAGGACTTCCCAGGGCACAGGATGCTTCAGAGCCACCCAGTCAGGTGGAAGAGAAACTAGAGAAAGAGCAACAGTTTCTCCTGGCCCCAGACTGGGATTCCCACTCTCCATTTGAAAGAAACCAACATCCATTGTCTTTCCACTCCAGCCCTCAGGGTAGACACTCTAAAGCCTGTCAAGGAATCTGCCAGGGGTTTTCTTTTTCTCATTGGTGTGTAAATGACGTCTAGTTGCCTTTTCAGCCAGAGGGAAGCTTCTGCTTAATTCAGGCTCTGGAGAGATGTCTCCAGCAAGCCGCAGCCCCAGCGGAGAGGTTTATCTAATTGTACATGCAGGCCCACCTCCATGTTCTGCTTCAGGAGACTTTGCTATTTATTGCACATCCCACAACACGGCGAGCTGTCACCTCTTCTGTGAAGCCTTCCCAGCCATGTGGCTCACATCCCCCATCAGAGCCCCCCTTTCCCTACCTGCATCACCTGCACAGAACCCAACCAGGCACCCATTAGCCTTTGCCATGTAATAGCCACCCCACAACTTGTGGGCTGAAAATGTTAAGCATGGTGAGCTCACTACTGGGTGGGCGGTTATGCTGAACTCCTATATTTTTGGTCACTTGTCAGGCAGCTAGGTTCTGGGGACATGGGGCCCTGAGTCAGCCTAGCCTGAGCCTGTTCACAAAGCAGGTTCCCAGATGAGGGACTTCTTGAGCCCTAACTATCTTGTATTCTTATTCCTTTATCACCATTTCCTTAATAAAGAGGAAACAAAAAGATGGGTTTATTGAGGAACAAGGGAAAGCAAAGAAGAAAGAGATGGCTAAAAAAAAGTAGGGTTTTGTGGACCCCATACTTCTCTTTGTATCTGCCCTTCACTCCAGGCTGCTAGGCTGTGAACTTCTCCAGGGCATCTTAGAACCATTGGAAATGTTTGTGGAATGAACGAACGCATGACTTCTTGGGCTGCCCACCTTGGGAGATATTTTGGCTCAACAGTCTTACCAAGACACTGCTAAGATCATCCCTCCTGGGTCACTGGAAAGAACATCACAGTCCTTGCAAGAATATTGTTCCTTCAGGACTTCCCAGGGCACAGGATGCTTCAGAGCCACCCAGTCAGGTGGAAGAGAAACTAGAGAAAGAGCAACAGTTTCTCCTGGCCCCAGACTGGGATTCCCACTCTCCATTTGAAAGAAACCAACATCCATTGTCTTTCCACTCCAGCCCTCAGGGTAGACACTCTAAAGCCTGTCAAGGAATCTGCCAGGGTTTTCTTTTCTCCTTGGTGTGTAAATGACGTCTAGTTGCCTTTTCAGCCAGAGGGAAGCTTCTGCTTAATTCAGGCTCTGGAGAGATGTCTCCAGCAAGCCGCAGCCCCAGCGGAGAGGTTTATCTAATTGTACATGCAGGCCCACCTCCATGTTCTGCTTCAGGAGACTTTGCTATTTATTGCACATCCCACAACACGGCGAGCTGTCACCTCTTCTGTGAAGCCTTCCCAGCCATGTGGCTCACATCCCCCATCAGAGCCCCCCTTTCCCTACCTGCATCACCTGCACAGAACCCAACCAGGCACCCATTAGCCTTTGCCATGTAATAGCCACCCCACAACTTGTGGGCTGAAAATGTTAAGCATGGTGAGCTCACTACTGGGTGGGCGGTTATGCTGAACTCCTATATTTTTGGTCACTTGTCAGGCAGCTAGGTTCTGGGGACATGGGGCCCCTGAGTCAGCCTAGCCTGAGCCTGTTCACAAAGCAGGTTCCCAGATGAGGGACTTCTTGAGCCCTAAGTCTGAAACTGGTGCAATGTCCCTTCTGCCCCATTGTGTTGGTTAAAGCAAACCATGACTGCCAGTGCTGATTGCAGAGTCAGGGAGTCATGTTCCACTCTCGAAGGCAAGAGTTTTGAATGCACATCACACAGAGATGTGCATATAGGGAGGAAAACAGAATCTGCCATTAAGCGGTCTGTTATTGCTGTTTCATGATTTCAACTTGAACCTGATAAGGAAGACGTCTGAGGTTGAAATCCTGGAACATGGATGGAGTTGCAGTAACTTTCCAGAGAAAATTTAGGGTGTAACTTAGACCTTGTTTTGAGGAGTCTTTAGGTGACTGTTCAAATTCTATCTCTGCCGCATACCTACTGTGTGACCTTGGGCAAGTGACATGTATTCTTTTTGAGCTTCCATTTCCTTTTGTGCCAAATAATTGTTGTTGTTGTTTAGTCACTAAGTCATGTCAGATCCTTTTCAACCCCATGGCCTGTAACCTGCCAGGCTCTTCTGTCCATGGGATTTCCCTGGCAAGAATCCTGGAATGGGTTGCCATTTCCTTCCTTCTCTGAAAAATAAGGATATTAATCATTCCAATCTGACAGAGCTGGGGTATAAAGCCTTAGCACAGTGCATGGCATGAAGCAGATGATTAACGTAAATGGCTTTTGTTATCAGTATTTTCATTAAAAACAACCGTCATAATTTTTTCCCCTGCCACAAATGAAAGCGATGGAATCTCTGTCCCAATTTCTTATATGGCGAGTTTCTCAAGGGCGTGTACAGTATGCACAAGAATATTCACTGCAGCTTGTTTATAACAGGAAAAGATTTGAAAGCAGCATAAAAAGCCAACAACAGGGGCTTGGTTAAACGAATTTTAGAATATTGACCCAAAGGATTGTGGTGGAGTCATTAAAAATGATGTAGAGCTGAGTGTGCTGACATTGAAAGCTGGACATGAAGTATTGTCAAGTGGCAAAGAAGGTTAAAAAAATAGTACATGGAACTCCTATATTTTTGGTCACTTGTCAGGCAGCTAGGTTCTGGGGACATGGGGCCCCTGAGTCAGCCTAGCCTGAGCCTGTTCACAAAGCAGGTTCCCAGATGAGGGACTTCTTGAGCCCTAAGTCTGAAACTGGTGCAATGTCCCTTCTGCCCCATTGTGTTGGTTAAAGCAAACCATGACTGCCAGTGCTGATTGCAGAGTCAGGGAGTCATGTTCCACTCTCGAAGGCAAGAGTTTTGAATGCACATCACACAGAGATGTGCATATAGGGAGGAAAACAGAATCTGCCATTAAGCGGTCTGTTATTGCTGTTTCATGATTTCAACTTGAACCTGATAAGGAAGACGTCTGAGGTTGAAATCCTGGAACATGGATGGAGTTGCAGTAACTTTCCAGAGAAAATTTAGGGTGTAACTTAGACCTTGTTTTGAGGAGTCTTTAGGTGACTGTTCAAATTCTATCTCTGCCGCATACCTACTGTGTGACCTTGGGCAAGTGACATGTATTCTTTTTGAGCTTCCATTTCCTTTTGTGCCAAATAATTGTTGTTGTTGTTTAGTCACTAAGTCATGTCAGATCCTTTTCAACCCCATGGCCTGTAACCTGCCAGGCTCTTCTGTCCATGGATTTCCTGGCAAGAATCCTGGAATGGGTTGCCATTTCCTTCCTTCTCTGAAAAATAAGGATATTAATCATTCCAATCTGACAGAGCTGGGGTATAAAGCCTTAGCACAGTGCATGGCATGAAGCAGATGATTAACGTAAATGGCTTTTGTTATCAGTATTTTCATTAAAAACAACCGTCATAATTTTTTCCCCTGCCACAAATGAAAGCGATGGAATCTCTGTCCCAATTTCTTATATGGCGAGTTTCTCAAGGGCGTGTACAGTATGCACAAGAATATTCACTGCAGCTTGTTTATAACAGGAAAAGATTTGAAAGCAGCATAAAAAGCCAACAACAGGGGCTTGGTTAAACGAATTTTAGAATATTGACCCAAAGGATTGTGGTGGAGTCATTAAAAATGATGTAGAACTGAGTGTGCTGACATTGAAAGCTGGACATGAAGTATTGTCAAGTGGAAAAGAAGGTTACAAAATAGTACACCTAGTACAAAGCCATCAGTGTAAAATATATCTGTGTGTAAACACATGGAAGTCTTGGTGGAAAGGTAAACAGGTTAACGTGTCTATCCGCAGAGATTGGTAATATAGAGTTTTTTTTCCTTTTAACTTTAGCTTTTCTAACTGCTGTATAATGAAATGTGTTACTTAACTAAACTTATTTAAAAAATGCAACAGGAGAGCCGCTCTAGGTCACCCTGAAGGCAGCCTGCAGAACCGCTGCCATGTGCCAGGCTTTGAACTTGACACCTAGAGTTTCAGAGCCTGTTGGAGTCAGGCCCTGTGCTTGGGGTCTGGTACAATGAAGCTGGTGCCTCCGTGGGGCTCTAAAGGTACTATTCCCCAGGTACTCCTCAAGGGCTAACATAGTTCACGCCCAACCCTCACTGTTGGGCTTTTTCTGAGGGCACCTATGTCTGCTTCTTCCTCTTCTTCCTCCTTGTAATGTTCAACAGCTCCTGTGAAGTTGGTGTTGGAGGAAGGACAGGATGACTGTCCCCAGGGGCTACCCTTTTCCCATCTGAGAAGCCTGGGACTGGAAGGAGAAGGACTGGACCCAGGTGCCCAAATTTGCAGCCCAGGCCATGGCTGTGGATGAGAGCTGAGGGGCCTAGAACATAGGTCCTGGGGAGGAGCACCACCAGCCCTACAGACCTAGAGGAATGGGGAGACAGCACTTGCCATCTTATGGAAAGGGGCTGAGCTATTTAAAAATCAAGATATCCATTAGCTATCATTTCACCAAGAGAGCCCTCAGGGAAGTGAATTGTCCACTCTGAACAGCCCTCTCTCTCCCAGGCTCACTTAAATCCCCTGCTGACCTTACTTTCTGGTTCTGTGTGCTTTCCTGGGCCCTGAAGCAAGCCCCATAGGTCCCTCTCTTAACGATGGACCTAGTTTCTCCTGGAAGAGCCTTGTGGGTCAGCTTGCCATCTTAGGGGTTTGCTAAAAGCAGCATTTGTAATTCCAACCACCAGGTGACTCAGACAGTTAAGGATCTGCTGGCCATACAGGAGACCTAGATTCAATCCCTGGGTCAGGTAGATCCCCCAGAGTAGGAAATAACAACCCACTCTAGGATTCTTGCTTGGGAGATCCCATAGAGAGAGGAGCCTGCCAGGTTACAGTCTATAGGATCACAAAGAGTCAACCACAGCTGAAGGACTAACACTTTCCCTACAAAAGAAAACCAGAGGGCTTCTCTGGTGAGCCAGTGGGTAAGGACACCACCTTGCAGTGCAAGGGGTACCGGTTCAATCCCTGGCCTGGGAAGATCCCACATGCAGCAGAGCGGCTGGACTGATGTGTTCAATTACTGAGCTGGAGCTCTGGAGCGCATGCATCCAGAGCTGATGCTCTGCAACAACAGAGGCCACTGTGATGGGAGGCCCACACGGGTCAAAGAACAAAGATGGATGGAAAAAAAAAAAAAGATAAATGAAAGACCAATAGAAGTGGCCCGCCCACTCCCCTCTCTCCCCAACCAGCCCCCTCAAAAAAAAATTAAAAAAAAAAAGAAAACAGACTTTTTTTTTTTTAACCAAAAAACTATTTGTCCCATCAGGAACAAGCATGCACCAGTTAAGGTAGATAACCTTGGGACTGGGCACTGGCAGAGAAAGACTGGTGCAGCTGCTAAATTGGCAAAATGACTGGGGGTTCAAGGGGTGTGGGAATGAGGAGACTAAGATAATCAAAGGGTACAGAGTTTAGGACAAGAATATACTGACATTTAGAACGCTTAGCTAAGGCATTTACTGAAAATCTCTGGGTAGATCAAGATGTCCATTTCCCTCATTACCCACCAGGAAGCCTGGTGGATGTGGCATCCGCCCTTGGAGTGCCAAAATGCAGACGTTTGTGGGCGTGTGTGGATGTGCTGTTGAGTCACAATATTGTTAATTATAAGGAAGTTTAAGAATTGAGGCAAACTTTCTCCCACCCCCATTTGCTGACAATTAAGGCAGGCTGGCTGTGAATTACCAGCCATCATTCTTTCCGTTTCCAACTCCCGTAATTGGGTTAGAACGCCTATGTGAAACAAGCATGCCTCCAGAACTTGAGTTAAGTTAGAGCCCTTTATAAATTAGGCAATAAATTGGAGTATGTTTCCCCATCTGGTATCCAAACGTAGGAAATCTGCGATGTAGCATGAGACATCAAGATCTACAACAGAGCCCGGGGTTCTATGGTGTTTACTAAGAGCATGGGAAGCGTAAAGGAGCGGTGGAAACTCTGGGCTTCATAGTAACTGCCGAGATGTTGCTTCCCACCCTGCATTTATTACTTGCACAGCCTTGGACAAGAGTTTTAAATCTCTCTGTGTGTCTCAGTATTTTCATCAGCAAAATGGGAATCATAAGAGCACCTGCTTCATAACGTTGTCACAACGTTTAATAAGATGATCCGTGTAGAGTGCTTAGGATGCCATCTGGCAGAGAGGCAAACATTAACAAGCTCTACTACTATAATTAAAGTTCATAAAATTCCAAGAGCACAGAGGCATCCTAGAGAATTTTCAACCAATGCAAGGCAAATATGCCATCAGTGAGCTCTTTCTCAGACAAAGTGGCCACCCTGTCCATCCTAACCAGTTCGGGTCAAACCCAATCTTCCACCCAGCTTCATGGCAGCACCCTTACAGTTGGATGAGGCTAGAGGAAAATGCTACTCCATGTTGATCGCTCCCTCTCTCAGTGTAGGTCCCCCAACCTCAGACAAGCCTTTTGTGCAACCTGGTAACAATCCTGCATACTCTGGGTTCAGTTCCTTCCCCATCTCCTAGAAACCTGTTTCACGCTTCTTTCCTCCTCCTTCGCCTCCTCCTCAGTCTTAGCTATCATATCACTTCCTCGTTCCTTCAGAAAATGGAAACACTCAGATAATAACTTTCACAGGTTTCCAGCACCTCAGCTAATAGCTAGACTGATGCCCATGTCTGCCTGGGAGAGCTACCTATCCTCCTGTTGACCTGCACATGCCTCTGTCTCAGGTCACCCTCCCACCTCTCATGTGCTGGGTCTCATCCCTTCTTGCCTCTGAAAGATGTCAACCTGAAAATATCCCCTCTGCTTTCCTCATATCAATTTCCTTTTTCCTTTGTACTGTTCTCATAGGCATCCAAATGTTGATTTTTAAAAAAAATCCTCTTGATTACAACTGTCTGGCCCCAGATACTGCCCCACTTCTCCCACTCTCCCAGGACAGCATAGCTTTTCAGAAGCATTGCCTGTTCTTGATATATCCATGGTCTTTCCTTCTGTTCCCCTGAACCCCACTTGACAGGCTTCTCTTCCTACCATTCCACCAGACAGCTCTTGTCATGCTCACCAGCGGCTTCATGCTGTCTGATCCCAGGTGGTTCTCAGGCCTCACTCTTCCCAGCTTCTCAGCAGTCGTTGGCTCATCTGATCATTTCCTCCGTCCTGAAACACTTTCTTCTCCCAGGTTCTTATTCTTCTCTTGCCTCATCGGGCAGTTTGTACATTTGTAAGTTCTTGAATCACTTACTGTCAAACCACAGGACTTTGAGCATGACCTTGCTAGCATGTGAAATGAGTGCAGTCACCTGCTTCATACCTATTAATTAAAAAAGTTTTTCATAAAATTCCAAGAGCACAGAGGCATCCTAGAGAATTTTCAACCAATGCAAGGCAAATATGCCATCAGTGAGCTCTTTCTCAGACAAAGTGGCCACCCTGTCCATCCTAACCAGTTCGGGTCAAACCCAATCTTCCACCCAGCTTCATGGCAGCACCCTTACAGTTGGATGAGGCTAGAGGAAAATGCTACTCCATGTTGATCGCTCCCTCTCTCAGTGTAGGTCCCCCAACCTCAGACAAGCCTTTTGTGCAACCTGGTAACAATCCTGCATACTCTGGGTTCAGTTCCTTCCCCATCTCCTAGAAACCTGTTTCACGCTTCTTTCCTCCTCCTTCGCCTCCTCCTCAGTCTTAGCTATCATATCACTTCCTCGTTCCTTCAGAAAATGGAAACACTCAGATAATAACTTTCACAGGTTTCCAGCACCTCAGCTAATAGCTAGACTGATGCCCATGTCTGCCTGGGAGAGTTACCTATCCTCCTGTTGACCTGCACATGCCTCTGTCTCAGGTCACCCTCCCACCTCTCATGTGCTGGGTCTCATCCCTTCTTGCCTCTGAAAGATGTCAACCTGAAAATATCCCCTCTGCTTTCCTCATATCAATTTCCTTTTTCCTTTGTACTGTTCTCATAGGCATCCAAATGTTGATTTTTAAAAAAAATCCTCTTGATTACAACTGTCTGGCCCCAGATACTGCCCCACTTCTCCCACTCTCCCAGGACAGCATAGCTTTTCAGAAGCATTGCCTGTTCTTGATATATCCATGGTCTTTCCTTCTGTTCCCCTGAACCCCACTTGACAGGATTCTCTTCCTACCATTCCACCAGACAGCTCTTGTCATGCTCACCAGCAGCTTCATGCTGTCTGATCCCAGGTGGTTCTCAGGCCTCACTCTTCCCAGCTTCTCAGCAGTCGTTGGCTCATCTGATCATTTCCTCCGTCCTGAAACACTTTCTTCTCCCAGGTTCTTATTCTTCTCTTGCCTCATTGGGCAGTTTGTACATTTGTAAGTTCTTGAATCACTTACTGTCAAAGCCTACCTTGGAGGACTTTGAGCATGACCTTGCTAGCATGTGAAATGAGTGCAGTTGTGTGGTAGTCTAAACATTCTTTGGCATTGCCCTTCTTTGGGATTGGAATGAAAACTGACCTTTTTCAGTTCTGTGGCCACTACTGAGTTTTCCAAATTTGTGGGCATATCGAGTATAGCCTTTTAACAACATCATCTTTTAAGGTTTGAAATAGCTCAGCTGGAATTCCATCACCCCCACTAGCTTAGCTCATAGTGATGCTTTCTAAGGCCCACTTGACTTTGCACTCCAGGATGTCTGGCTCTAGGTCAGTGATCACACCATCATATTATCCAGGTCATTAAGATCTTTTTTGTATAGTGTTTCTATGTATTCTTGGCACCTCTTCTTAGTATCTTCTGCTTCTGTTATTAGTGCCCTTATAAAAGAGGCTTGTTCCATCATGTTAGGACACAGTGAGAAGACAGTTTTCTATGAACAGAGAGGTGGGCCCTCACTAATCACTGAATCTGTTGACGCCTTGACCTTGGACTTCCCAGCCTCTTGATAAGAAATAAATGTTTGTTGTTTATAAGCCATCAAATTTATGGGTTTTTTTTGGTCATAGCAGCCTTTCATCAGTCCTCTGGTTTCTACCATCACACTTCTACATGTATTCTCAACATAGCAGCTCAGTAGATTTTTGGTCCTTTAAAAATACACATCCGATCATATCACTACTCTGCTACAAACTCTCCCGTAACTTTCTGTTTCACCTGGAAATAACACCAAAGGCCTTGCAATGGCTTATAAGGGCCAAATATCTCCACTACTTTCAAGATTTCAGTTCCTATGACTCTTGTCAACATTAACTATTCTTTTTCTTTTCTTTCTTTAAATTGATTTACAATGTTGTGCTAATTTTTGCTACATAGCAATGTGATTCAGTTACACATATATAGACATTTTTAAAAATATTCTTTTCCATTATGTTTTATCATAGGCTATTGAATATACTTTCCTCTGTGATACAGTAGGACCTTGCTTTTTATCCTTTCTATATATACGTTTTCATGTGCAAACCCCAACCTCCATCCATCCCCCAATCCCCTCTCTGTCCACGATTCTGTTTCTGTTTCATATTATAGATTCTGTCATATAATAGATTCCAGCAACATGAACACAGCTAGAGATTATCATACTAAGTGAAGTAAGTCAGAAGGAGATAGATATGTATCATATGATACCACTTATATATGGAATCTAAACTATAATACAAATGAACCTATCTGTAGAACAGATACAGAATCATGGACTATTCTTTCCATACTGGCCTCTTTGTTGTTCTTTGAATGCACCCAGCAAGCACTCAACTCAGAACATTTGCACTTACTTGCTCTTCTCTTCCTAGAAACCTCTCTCTCTAGATGCCCATGGCTTGCTTCATTCAAGTCTTTGTGCAGACATCATCTCCCCAGAGAGGACATCACCCCTGTCCTCATCACCACTCTCCACATTACTTCTCCAACAGCAAGGCTTCTAATCTGTTTTGTTGACTTGATACAGACACAGAACTCAGCACACTTGGTCGTCTTCAGTGAATTTTTGCTTAATGGATGGATAAATGAACTTAACCTCCAAACCCTTGTCATGGGTGTGCAGAGGTTACAGCTTTGGACTGGAGGTACAATGACATCAGTGGGTCAGTGACATGTTTTGATAAGTGTTTTTGCCATCAAATTTATGGGTTTTTTTTGGTCATAGCAGCCTTTCATCAGTCCTCTGGTTTCTACCATCACACTTCTACATGTATTCTCAACATAGCAGCTCAGTAGATTTTTGGTCCTTTAAAAATACACATCCGATCATATCACTACTCTGCTACAAACTCTCCCGTAACTTTCTGTTTCACCTGGAAATAACACCAAAGGCCTTGCAATGGCTTATAAGGGCCAAATATCTCCACTACTTTCAAGATTTCAGTTCCTATGACTCTTGTCAACATTAACTATTCTTTTTCTTTTCTTTCTTTAAATTGATTTACAATGTTGTGCTAATTTTTGCTACATAGCAATGTGATTCAGTTACACATATATAGACATTTTTAAAAATATTCTTTTCCATTATGTTTTATCATAGGCTATTGAATATACTTTCCTCTGTGATACAGTAGGACCTTGCTTTTTATCCTTTCTATATATACGTTTTCATGTGCAAACCCCAACCTCCATCCATCCCCCAATCCCCTCTCTGTCCACGATTCTGTTTCTGTTTCATATTATAGATTCTGTCATATAATAGATTCCAGCAACATGAACACAGCTAGAGATTATCATACTAAGTGAAGTAAGTCAGAAGGAGATAGATATGTATCATATGATACCACTTATATATGGAATCTAAACTATAATACAAATGAACCTATCTGTAGAACAGATACAGAATCATGGACTATTCTTTCCATACTGGCCTCTTTGTTGTTCTTTGAATGCACCCAGCAAGCACTCAACTCAGAACATTTGCACTTACTTGCTCTTCTCTTCCTAGAAACCTCTCTCTCTAGATGCCCATGGCTTGCTTCATTCAAGTCTTTGTGCAGACATCATCTCCCCAGAGAGGACATCACCCCTGTCCTCATCACCACTCTCCACATTACTTCTCCAACAGCAAGGCTTCTAATCTGTTTTGTTGACTTGATACAGACACAGAACTCAGCACACTTGGTCGTCTTCAGTGAATTTTTGCTTAATGGATGGATAAATGAACTTAACCTCCAAACCCTTGTCATGGGTGTGCAGAGGTTACAGCTTTGGACTGGAGGTACAATGACATCAGTGGGAAGGACTTAGGAGATGGGTACAATTTTGTAGCTTGTACATTATTTATGAGAGCTTCTCTCACAGGGTACAGTTTGGCCTGGGGCATGGAGACAACCAAATCTTCTAAGATTCTACAATTCCAACATTTCTGTCTTGATTTGCATAACTCTTGGGTCAACACTGCTAAGACTGGAGAGGATCCATGAATGGTGTGTGTACCAAGCATTTGCCACAGGTCTCCAGACCACCATGGAATATCACTGCATGGGCATGTTATACATCCCTTAAAAGCATCTGGTGAGCAGGAGGGGATGTTTCTTTTTGTTGTTGTTCTTCCTTGAACCCTAGGGTTATAGCATAAGTCAGGCCTGTAGTAAAGGGTTACTGAAAAATTGATTGCTCCAAAATATAGGGGCCATGAAAGGCTTGGAAATATTCTCTGATGAGATTTATCATCTGACTCTATAACTAGCTAGCACTTTAACTAGTTGATTGCCCTTTGCAATTACAGTAAGCCTGCATATCTGTGTTCTTGTCCCAATAGAACACAGATGTTCTTATCCCAACAGAACACAGGTGCTCTTGTTACCCCCCAAATTTCAGTGACTGAAGAAAATAAACCTTTTTTTTTCACCCATGAAAATTCCAGTCAAGTATTTACACAGTGGCTTTCCATGAAGAAATTCTGTGACCCAGATCTGTATGTCTTGTGGTTGTACCACCTTTTAGGATCTAGGGGTCCTCTGTCAGACCCTCTGCTAGGAGGCAGGGAGAGAGAGCATCATCAGAGATGAGAGGAGTGTATAGGCCAGGTTTGCAAATGTGCCCACTCTCATTCCATTGCCCACAACTCAGATCACACCTAGCTGCAAGGGAAGCTGGGAGAGACCCTCTAGCCGTGTGGCCTGGAGAAAAAGGAAATGGTTTTGATGAATAGCCATTTAGTCACTGACACAAAAGGGAAATTGAAGGTCAGTGTTAGCCTGCTTCAGGCCACATAATGACAGATTCTGTTTCCGGGATAGCCTTGGCTAAGTTAAAATCACTATGCTTCACTTTTCTCTCTGCAAAATATCCTCTTCCTCTATCCCTTTCCTTCCAATCCTATTATACTCTCCATGAAGGTAAAGAGTTTATGATTTATTTGACCAGTACTTGGCTGCTTATCACTTTTTAAGGCTCTACTGGTTGGCTTCCCTCACAGTCCAAGGTGATATCTGAGACCTAGTATATGGAGACTTCGAGGAAATGTCCATCTGGTGACACTTCTGTTTTCAGTTATTGAGAGTGTCCTAGGCAGAAGCAGCAGAATATGCAAAGGCCTTGAGGTGGAAAAGTGCCCAGGGGGGCTGAAGAGCACCCGTGGCCTGGAGGCTCTGTGTGAGGGCTCCCATATCAGGCTGCCTGAGTCAACCCTGGAATCCACCACTCAGAGAGCTGTGTGAGCTTAGACAGGTTATATGACATCCAGAGCTGTAAACTAGAATAATAGAGGCATTGATCTCATCAGTATGTTATGAGAATTGAAGGAGATAACACATCCAGAGCACTTAGGACAGTGTCTGGTATGTTAGCTGTTTTATAGTTATTATACGACCACGGTGTATCTGTGTGTGTGTGTGTGTGTGTGTGTGTGTGTGTGTGTGTGTGTGTGCTCAGCCATATCTGGCTTTTTGTGGCCCCATGGACTCTGTCCATGGAATTTTCCAGGCAAGAATAACAGAGTAAGAAGCTATCTCCTACTCCAAGGGATCTTTCCTATCCAGGGATAGAAACCACGTCTCTTGAATCTCCAGCATTGGCAGGCAGATTCTTTACCACTAGCACCTTGGGAAGCCCACTATTTTGTCAGAACCAACAGTCATCTTTTGTCTGGGCATATATTCAGAGGACTCTTCCTTCCAGGCAGTTTCCACCTTTCTAATTCAGTGCCCAAATGACACAATGACAGCCCCCTGGGGCATATTGCATTTCTCGTACAGATGCTGCTGCTCAATTGAAACCTAAGCTCTAGCCTTGTGGCCTTACTTTTCAGATGGCATGTGTCCTGAGTGCTTGAACTTTGATCAGCATAAGATTCATCTGTCCACTCCTGCCTGATTTTCCATAATTGCATTTGCTCTGTGCAGCTTGGGTCAGAGTTACATTCCAGAATGTTTGGCCATTCTGGAAATCGTGACTTTGCCAGAAGTTTCATGTTCATCCATGCTGCAGTTGTCCCAAAATTTCAGCTCAGAGTCCGAGCCAGCAGGGTCTCAGAAGCCTGTCAGATTCCAACCCTTGTGAACGAGGAGAAGAGTGTGGCCAGGCTCTCTGATGCTCCCTGCTGGCCCTCCTCCCCAGGCACCCTCTCTGCTCCTCAGGACTTGCTGCAGATAGACAGGGGTCAGTGGGACTGGCAGAAAGTCTACTAGGTTAGGCCCTCTGGAGACAAGAAATCTCTGTACAACCAAGGAAATCTCTAGTCCCCTATCTAATGGCCTTTCATTCTAAGCAACATGCAGCAAACAGACATTCCAACAGGACAAAGGGATTCTGACAGCTTGTAGAGTTCATTGCGGTGAAGCTGTGAGCTGAACAGAGCTGGTTTGCTGCTGACATCGTCTACAGCATTCACCTACACACACAAAAAGCAGTAAGATTTAACCCTTCATGGAGCCTGACTCCTCCAAGAAGGATTTGATTAACATAGATTTTGTTGCAAGTACTCAGATCAGCATTAAAATCACTAATATAAACAAGGCTGCTTCTTTCCTTGAGGAACTCAGAGTCTAAACACACAACAGATTACATAATAGTGGACAAAATGCTGCAGTAAGAGTGAGCTTTAAGTATTATGAGAACACCAAAGAGGTAGGGGACACAATTTTTCCTGCCAGGGGAGGGTGAGTCAGACACATCTTCATGGAAAAAGGGACATAGCAGACTTGAAGAGATAGAGAATCAGGAATGTGTTGAATGAGTCTATTTTGGTTGCAGCTAACAAAAATGAACTGGTTAATTAAAATAAGAGTAGGTTATTGGACAAGCCTGATTTTTTTTTTCAAATAATCCAAGGGCGAGATGAGCAAGTAAATTTTAAGAACTGCAAGAAGGCAGGCATTAGAGAGACCCTGGCAGAGTGTAGCCAAACTCTCCTCCATCAAATCCTAGCCTCTTGGTGTCTAGTCCAAAATTCCTGATTCTTGGAACAATCTGATTAGCCCAGCTTGAATCACCAGTTGATTGCTGGTTATTTACCTGGACCTGAAAACTGAGTTCTCCTAGTTCAGAACTGAATACTGAATCCAGGAGAATTCCCAAGAAAGAGTCATAATATGTGTTTAATATCCACCCTGAGAGACAGCAATTGCAAGGAGAGGGTTTGCTTGGAGTGGGCAGTATTGGCAAACTTATTAAGGTGTGGCGGTAAAAAGAGGTATCAAGGCATGACTGTAGCAAAAGAGTGATTTTATTGTTACTTTTTTGTGCCATCTATGTGACATGACATGTACACTGACTATCTATCAATCATGATGCCCCTTTTGTATGCACAAAAGTAACCTGCTGTTTATAATCCTTTCAATTAAGGTTTGTGGGCTAACTTAAACCCAAAGGGTGTTTATTAGAAGCCTATGAGGGGTGAATGGGTTGCAAATGGAAAGTGGAAAAAAGTAACACTTGGAATTGGCAGTATCTGGGCATCTCTAGGAAATCTTGATGGTAGACACTGCCCCTACCTTTCTCTGATCACCTCTGTTGGAATGAATGAAGTTGAACAGTGCACAGTGTATGTAAGAAGGCTTCTGATGAGTTGACAAATGGAGGTTTTGTCATGCCTTAAAGGGTGAACATTAAAGAGTGAATCATATGCCTCTTTCTGTAAATGACACTTCCCAACCCTCCTCTCTTCCCTGCCTAGAACTCATCGCCCTTTTCTAACACCTTCTCATTTTTTTTTTTTTTGAGAATTATCCTCTTCTGGCGGATCTTTCCCCTCAGGGCTTTGGTACAGTTAAAAGTAAACCTGTGAATAAAACCCATTTCCTCAGACTCTATCTCCCTGAACTCTGAATTGTGAGCAAGGCCACACCAAGAACGCACTGTTCTTGGTGAGACGTTGAATCCAGATGTCAGTGTCCCATTAGAGAAGCTGACAGTGTCCCTGGGGGTATGTGATTGTGGCCAATCTTCCTCAGCCAAGGGCAAGCCTGAGGCTGAGACTCAGTATTTAGAAATCCTCTTTCCATCTTCAGTGGGAGCCTGTAGTAGGGAAAGATGGAGGCAGAAAATTACCCTTACTCAGCAAAGCAGGTGTCTATTCTTCTTGACTATAGTAAAGAATTTAATTGGAGCATTTTAGAGTTTCCAGAGCAAGGGACAAAGCAAAATTGTTTAGGAGTTCATGCTCGCTGGTCACCGTTTATAAAACCACTGTAAGAGTTACAGGGGGAACCCAAGAGTTGTTTTGTAAGTTTGTTCAGGCAGTCATCCATTCTTGCTGGACAGTGGATCTGTTCTGATGGGTCAGTGCATCTGCTCTGGTTGGCCAATGCAACATGCTGATTGGTTGGCAGTAGTATCATGCATGCTCATGTGCTAAGTTGCTTCAGTCATGTCCAACTCTTTGCAACCCTATAGATGGTAGCCCACCAGGCTTCTTTGATCATGGGATTCTCTAGGTGAGAATACTGGTGTGGGTAGCATGCTCTCCTCCAGAGCAGTAGTGTCATATCGGCTGGTAAATATTCTGGATCTCATCTGTATTTACTGTCTGAAAGGCACTCTGCCTAGTGCTTTACAGACATCATCTCATCAAATCTTTACAGATTTCATTAAAAATTTATTTGGCATGGGTCTTATTTTGTGAGTTTTATTGATTCCCACTTTATTGACGAGGAAACAGAAGTTCAGAGAGGCTGTTTCCTTGTCCCTTTGTAGAACTCTAGTGAGTAGTGGACTGAGATTTGAACCAGAGCCCACACTCTACACTATTTAGTCATCCCATCCCAGTTACCTAAGATTACTCCCTTCTGTGTAACAGTCCCTACTCTGAACTTATGGCTTTTTGAGCCCTGTCTTAAAGTAACATTATCTTGACTTTTACTTCTCAGGTTGGCAAATGTCGGGAACACAGGTGCAGGAGGACATTGACATTATTAGAGAAAATGGTCTTATCTGGAGAGATTTTCAACTTTTATTCTTTTTAAATTTATCTGTTTATTCATTTTTTATTTTTAGCTGTGCTGGGTCTCCCTTGGTGTGCACAGGCTTTCTCTAGTTGCAGTGGGAAGGCTTCTCATTGAGGTGGCTTCTCTTGTTGCAGAGCACAAGCTCAATAGTTGTGGTGTTTGGGCTTAGTTGCTCCAGAGCATGTGGGATCTTCCCAGACCAAGGATTGAAGCCACTTCTTCTCCAGTAGCCCGCAGGGATGGTCTTTCACTTGATAGCAAGGGAAAGCAAAATTACCCTTACTCAGCAAAGCAGGTTTAGGAGTTCATGCCAGAGCAAGGGACAAAGCAAAATTGTTTAGGAGTTCATGCTCGCTGGTCACCGTTTATAAAACCACTGTAAGAGTTACAGGGGGAACCCAAGAGTTGTTTTGTAAGTTTGTTCAGGCAGTCATCCATTCTTGCTGGACAGTGGATCTGTTCTGATGGGTCAGTGCATCTGCTCTGGTTGGCCAATGCAACATGCTGATTGGTTGGCAGTAGTATCATGCATGCTCATGTGCTAAGTTGCTTCAGTCATGTCCAACTCTTTGCAACCCTATAGATGGTAGCCCACCAGGCTTCTTTGATCATGGGATTCTCTAGGTGAGAATACTGGTGTGGGTAGCATGCTCTCCTCCAGAGCAGTAGTGTCATATCGGCTGGTAAATATTCTGGATCTCATCTGTATTTACTGTCTGAAAGGCACTCTGCCTAGTGCTTTACAGACATCATCTCATCAAATCTTTACAGATTTCATTAAAAATTTATTTGGCATGGGTCTTATTTTGTGAGTTTTATTGATTCCCACTTTATTGACGAGGAAACAGAAGTTCAGAGAGGCTGTTTCCTTGTCCCTTTGTAGAACTCTAGTGAGTAGTGGACTGAGATTTGAACCAGAGCCCACACTCTACACTATTTAGTCATCCCATCCCAGTTACCTAAGATTACTCCCTTCTGTGTAACAGTCCCTACTCTGAACTTATGGCTTTTTGAGCCCTGTCTTAAAGTAACATTATCTTGACTTTTACTTCTCAGGTTGGCAAATGTCGGGAACACAGGTGCAGGAGGACATTGACATTATTAGAGAAAATGGTCTTATCTGGAGAGATTTTCAACTTTTATTCTTTTTAAATTTATCTGTTTATTCATTTTTTATTTTTAGCTGTGCTGGGTCTCCCTTGGTGTGCACAGGCTTTCTCTAGTTGCAGTGGGAAGGCTTCTCATTGAGGTGGCTTCTCTTGTTGCAGAGCACAAGCTCAATAGTTGTGGTGTTTGGGCTTAGTTGCTCCAGAGCATGTGGGATCTTCCCAGACCAAGGATTGAAGCCACTTCTTCTGTACCAGTAGGCAGATTCTTTACAACTGAGCCACGAGGGAAGCCCATGAATCTTTGCCCTTAATCAGCAGGACATTTTGTCCAAACATGGTCTCTTATGGAAACTCACCACTAAAAGAACAGTGACTTTGGCTGAAGAGGGGCTCAAAACCACAGTGGGAGAAACACTTGTTGAAAAGACTGTGGAAATCCTCCTGGCTGGGAGGCCCGCTGAAGTGAGGGGAGCTGATGGCATGTGTCAACATGCTTCTTGTGCACACTGCTCGCCAAGAGCTCTGGGACAGATATTTGGTATCACAGGTCAGCCTTGTACATCCTGACCCAGGTCACAGGGACACTGGGCACCTCAGCCACCAGGAGGTGTGGCCTGGAATTAGTCTTCTTTGTGGAGAGTTGGAGACCCCCACGGGAACCTGGTCCTCTCACAGTGGTCCAATAGCTCTTTGGTACCCATGATGCTGTCCCTATCCCTCTCCTCAAGTCTTGCCTGCATTTCCTTCTTTCCTCCACAGTGACCAATGTGCCAGAGCCTTGTTCTAAATCCCAGTGTACTTGGTGAGGCCCCAAGGCACTGCTCAGGTGTTTCTCAGACCCAGTCTTCATCTTTTCCTTATACTCCTCTGAACAGACTACTTGAGTAACACTACAGGATATGAGGCTAGGTCCCCCAGAAGATATAAAATATTCATATGAAAGTGATCTGTTTTGAAGGGTTTCCAGTGGAGAAATTGGAAAGTGGGACAAGTGAAGGAAAAAAACAAGCAAAGTGTGCTCTTGAAAGGGTTTCCGGGGAGAGAAAAGAAGACATTATTAGAGAAAATGGTCTTATCTGGAGAGATTTTCAACTTTTATTCTTTTTAAATTTATCTGTTTATTCATTTTTTATTTTTAGCTGTGCTGGGTCTCCCTTGGTGTGCACAGGCTTTCTCTAGTTGCAGTGGGAAGGCTTCTCATTGAGGTGGCTTCTCTTGTTGCAGAGCACAAGCTCAATAGTTGTGGTGTTTGGGCTTAGTTGCTCCAGAGCATGTGGGATCTTCCCAGACCAAGGATTGAAGCCACTTCTTCTGTACCAGTAGGCAGATTCTTTACAACTGAGCCACAAGGGAAGCCCATGAATCTTTGCCCTTAATCAGCAGGACATTTTGTCCAAACATGGTCTCTTATGGAAACTCACCACTAAAAGAACAGTGACTTTGGCTGAAGAGGGGCTCAAAACCACAGTGGGAGAAACACTTGTTGAAAAGACTGTGGAAATCCTCCTGGCTGGGAGGCCCGCTGAAGTGGGGGGAGCTGATGGCATGTGTCAAAATGCTTCTTGTGCACACTGCTCGCCAAGAGCTCTGGGACAGATATTTGGTATCACAGGTCAGCCTTGTACATCCTGACCCAGGTCACAGGGACACTGGGCACCTCAGCCACCAGGAGGTGTGGCCTGGAATTAGTCTTCTTTGTGGAGAGTTGGAGACCCCCACGGGAACCTGGTCCTCTCACAGTGGTCCAATAGCTCTTTGGTACCCATGATGCTGTCCCTATCCCTCTCCTCAAGTCTTGCCTGCATTTCCTTCTTTCCTCCACAGTGACCAATGTGCCAGAGCCTTGTTCTAAATCCCAGTGTACTTGGTGAGGCCCCAAGGCACTGCTCAGGTGTTTCTCAGACCCAGTCTTCATCTTTTCCTTATACTCCTCTGAACAGACTACAGGATATGAGGCTAGGTCCCCCAGAAGATATAAAATATTCATATGAAAGTGATCTGTTTTGAAGGGTTTCCAGTGGAGAAATTGGAAAGTGGGACAAGTGAAGGAAAAAAACAAGCAAAGTGTGCTCTTAAGCTAAATCCCACGTAGGGTAACTTGGCCTTAATTCTATTAGGGAGCTCCAAAGACAATCTGAGTCACACTTCAGAGTTGTGCTTATCAGAGGCCTAGGAGGCCCCTGTGTGCACAGATCTGTAGCCCACGGCCGCCCTCCAGCAAAGGGACACAAGAGCTGGGAAAGGAGTGAAAGCATATGGGAAGCACAAAATGACTTAAGGATCCAGGGAGGTGAAGCAGAGCTGTGAAGACATGTGTCTCCCTGGGTTTTGGGCGTGGCTCCTCATTGGCCATCCACACATCAGGAGGAGGGTATAGCTCCTCTGCTGCCATCCACACTTTCTTGGATTTGGAGGTAGGCAGACTGTTTCTTGCCTATTCAATATCCATTCCCTCTTTCTTCTTTGCCTACTGACCCCTGATTTTATTCAGATCAGCAATGTGCCTAGCCTTTGGAGATGAGCCATGACTAATCTCTAACTGCAACATGACAATACTGTCCCTTGATTTCCTGGCAATTAGAGCTAGACTTTTGACCTTTGAGGGTTATGAAATTATATATATGTTTCTGCCCCCCATTTCCTGTGAGAGAGTTTCTAAGTCCTTGGACTTTCCTTGGTGATAAGAATGTCTTTTGTTCTAATGAAATGACTCTTGGTGGACTCCTGGGTAGCTTTGACATGGGGGGCTGATCACTAAAAAGACCAAGCCATGACTGACTCGCATCCTCTAGGGTGGAGAGAGGGGCTGGAGATTAAGCTGATGATTGATTGTGTCTGTGTGATAGAACCTTCATAAAAACTCCAAACGTATGAGGTTTGGAGAGCTTCCAGCCTGAAAAACACATTCATGTGCTGGAAAGATGATATATCCCATCTCCAAGTAGACAGAAGCTCTCGCACTCTAGATACTTCCAGACCTCACCGTACATATCCATTCATCTGTATTCACTGTTAGATAAATCAGTAAAATGAGAGCAAGTATGGGCCATTCTACCAAATTATCAAACTTAAGGAAGGGGTCATGGGAAGCCTGCTTTATAGTTGGTTAGAAGTACAGATGACAACCCAGGACTTATGATTGGCAGCTGAATTGGAGAAGAGCCTTGTGGGACTGAGCACTTAACTGTGGGATTCAGTGCTATCTTCAGGCAGATAGAGTTAGAGTTGGGTTAAATTGTTGGATACACAGCTGGTTTTGGAGAACTGCTTGATGTATGCTGGGGTGGGGAGGAGAACATTTGATGACCATAGGTGAAGTGTGGCAGTAGGAGAGATTAAAGAAGAAACACAGGAGTTCATTTTTGATATACATTGGCTAACTGGACTTGCATGGACATCTTCTGAATGGTTCTATAAAGGTTTTTACTACCTTGATCAAAATGGGAGGAAGTCAAAGTTGGAGCAATCTCTCTGTTTTCCCTCTTCCTCCTGCCTTGAGCACGGGTGCCATAGCCAGAGCTGTAGCAACCATCTTGTGACCAAGAAGTGAAACACAAAGATAAAGTCCAAGAGCGTGTCAGAGGCCAAGTGTCTCTCAGAGATGTCAATTCTGGCATCATTGTTGCAGAGCCATTTCCAGAAGCCTCCTGCCTCTAGGCTTCTTGTGGCATGAGGGAAAAATTCCAATTCCGTATTTGTTTAAGCCACTATTAGCCAATTCTCCTGTTAATTGAAGCTGAGTGCATTCCAAAGCAATACAGGACCCTGCGGGGGTCCAGTCTGACCTCTCCATGCCCCTGTAAACACTACATACAGGATGGATGGCAATCTCTCTGGGAGGCCAGACCCAGAGTACAGCCACCTGCTCAGTCCTAGTCCCATCTGGTCCTGTCTCCTTCCAACTCCCGGTGGATCATAAAAATGTAAATCTCTTGTGATCAATCATACATAAGGAACAGGCAAGTTGGACCAGCAGAATCAGAAAGTAGAGCTTGAGAATAGTCCCAAAGGAATGGGGAGAGAAAGCTTTTTATGGGGTGTTTGTTTTTAGGCCCAAAGGCAAGGAGAGAACCAGCATAGACACTTTGAAACATGACAATACATTCACTGTATAGTAGTAAATCAGTAAAATGAGAGCAAGTATGGGCCATTCTACCAAATTATCAAACTTAAGGAAGGGGTCATGGGAAGCCTGCTTTATAGTTGGTTAGAAGTACAGATGACAACCCAGGACTTATGATTGGCAGCTGAATTGGAGAAGAGCCTTGTGGGACTGAGCACTTAACTGTGGGATTCAGTGCTATCTTCA
This sequence comes from Tragulus kanchil, assembly GCA_022376925.1. Classification (NCBI taxonomy): domain Eukaryota; kingdom Metazoa; phylum Chordata; class Mammalia; order Artiodactyla; family Tragulidae; genus Tragulus; species Tragulus kanchil. The sequence continues at coordinate 129,386,894 of JAIOJX010000032.1, read as the reverse complement.
GGCAGATAGAGTTAGAGTTGGGTTAAATTGTTGGATACACAGCTGGTTTTGGAGAACTGCTTGATGTATGCTGGGGTGGGGAGGAGAACATTTGATGACCATAGGTGAAGTGTGGCAGTAGGAGAGATTAAAGAAGAAACACAGGAGTTCATTTTTGATATACATTGGCTAACTGGACTTGCATGGACATCTTCTGAATGGTTCTATAAAGGTTTTTACTACCTTGATCAAAATGGGAGGAAGTCAAAGTTGGAGCAATCTCTCTGTTTTCCCTCTTCCTCCTGCCTTGAGCACGGGTGCCATAGCCAGAGCTGTAGCAACCATCTTGTGACCAAGAAGTGAAACACAAAGATAAAGTCCAAGAGCGTGTCAGAGGCCAAGTGTCTCTCAGAGATGTCAATTCTGGCATCATTGTTGCAGAGCCATTTCCAGAAGCCTCCTGCCTCTAGGCTTCTTGTGGCATGAGGGAAAAAATTCCAATTCCGTATTTGTTTAAGCCACTATTAGCCAATTCTCCTGTTAATTGAAGCTGAGTGCATTCCAAAGCAATACAGGACCCTGCGGGGGTCCAGTCTGACCTCTCCATGCCCCTGTAAACACTACATACAGGATGGATGGCAATCTCTCTGGGAGACCAGACCCAGAGTACAGCCACCTGCTCAGTCCTAGTCCCATCTGGTCCTGTCTCCTTCCAACTCCCGGTGGATCATAAAAATGTAAATCTCTTGTGATCAATCATACATAAGGAACAGGCAAGTTGGATCAGCAGAATCAGAAAGTAGAGCTTGAGAATAGTCCCAAAGGAATGGGGAGAGAAAGCTTTTTATGGGGTGTTTGTTTTTAGGCCCAAAGGCAAGGAGAGAACCAGCATAGACACTTTGAAACATGACAATAATACTGATTTAAAATACAACTGTAAATGCCACTGGCACTTATGGAGCATCCACTAAGTGCTTGGTGCTTCATACTTGTCATCTTTGCACAGCTACTCACTGACATGATTACTGTTGTATCCATGCCTCAGGTGAGAGTAACAAGGCTCAGAGAACTGGCCATTCACCTAAGGTCAGTCAATTAGAAAGAGGCAGAGTCTGAATGCCCAGAATGCCAAACTCCAGTGCCCATGGATTTAACCTCTATGGAACAGGGCATTGGTAGGGCAGGAAAAGAGATGCCCAACCTACCTTGTCTGCAGTTCACTGCACATGCATCAGACTCTGGAGGACTCTCAGATCTCCTTCCACATGCATGAAGCAGTGACCTGTCCCAATGATAGTCTGTCTAGATGCTCCACATCAGCATTAGCCTTTTGGTTCTTCTTTCAGCCACTCCTCCACAAAACAAGGGTTTCTCCCATGTGTGCCCAAGACAGGCCTTGGCAAGTTGTTCACCTGAAGAAATTTGAGCCTTTCCATCTACCATTTTTCTTGCTCTTCTGCTGTGGGGCAATATTCATGGGATTGAGAGAATTCTGCCCCCTCACCCTGCTTCCTTGTCTGCCTAGATTGCATGTCTCTGGAGGTATCCTCATTAGGTTGTTCCAAACATCTGAGAACAAAGTTAGCTTGGAGTTAAAAAAAAAACCAGGACCATGGAGAGTTCCTTCCTGACTTGCAGCAGTTTCAGACTTCCCAGATCCCTTTAGCTCTCCCTGAGTTGCTGCAAGTACTATGGCTAATGACTTATGGCTGTGACCTTCACTGGAGGGTTGGCTGCTAGGAATCCTCCCCCAATGCCTGAGAAGACTGGAAGGTTGCATTACCTCCCCCTGGAGCATCCAATGCCTGACTGACATTAAGGAACAATCACCTGCCCCTCTGTCTCACTAAATAGTCACTCTACACTTTAATTTATACCGTACAGCATAGGTTTATCTGAGGCCATAGCCTTTCTTGACTCTCCCCTTTACTCTTCTGCTTCCTTCCTTCCTTTACAGGTTTTCCTCAAGAGCCCTCCCTCAACAGACCATACACATCCAATTTCTCAGACTCTGTTTCTAAGGGATCAGACCTAAGACAAACCCTGTGCTAAAGTCCAATCTTTGCAAATGTCATTAAACTTTGGGTACTCCTCAGGAACTATTGCCTGAGATCCATTTGAACCATATAGTCTGACAATTCCCCATCCTTGCAGCCTTGTCATTTAGGATGGTTCACCTTTCAGATCCTTTCTCACCTCCTATCTCTGTTTTCTCCTGCCCTCTCTTTCCCACACTGCTCTCTGCTCCCTCAACCCTGATCCAACCTCATATGCCTCACTCTCCCAGTTCTTCCCAATTAGATTCCCAAATAGATTTGCCTGTATGCTCAGACCTTTATCAGAAAAGTCTCTTTCTCCTTGCACTCCTCTACCTTAAGTGAGAATGAGATCTCTCCCACCCTCCCCACTCCCCAGAGGGCACTGCTGCCTCTGAGATCTTCCCAAGTCCAGGCTGCTAATTCTGCCAAGGTACAAAAGCTCAGGTCAGCATTCTCCTTGCCCCTCATGACCACTTCTCAAGACATTACGCTGCTACCCTGCTATTCAAATACATTTCTTTTTGTTTCTCATGTCATCTGGCTATATCATTAAAATGGACCAATTGCATATCATTTGACACAGCAATTTCTCTTTATACAAAAATATTAGTTCGAGGTGAAAAGATGTATGTACGAATACTTGTAATAGCATTGACTACAACAATTTTAAAAAAAGAAGAAGAAATGGGAAGCAATCTAAATACTCCTCAGTAGGAATCTGACAGAAAATTGTAGAACAGCTACCCAGAGGACCACTACACCCCTATGAGAAGGAAGTGGTAGATATATTTTTTTTGGACTCACAGAGGGAGATACACACAAGATATATAACTATGTCCAGCAGAAAAAATGTTTGCATGCAAATACAATGTGATCTCATTTGATGAAGGAAAAAGATAAAACATGTGTATGTTTGATAGATTAGGAAGAGAACTTCCCTAGTGGTCTATTGGGTAAAGAGTCCACCTTGCAGTGCAAGGGGCGCCGGTTCGATCCCTTGCCTGGGAAGAGCCCACGTGCCGCGGAGCGGCTGGACTGATGTGTCCAATCACCAAGCCGAAGCTCTGGAGCGCATGTACCCAGAGCCGGTGCTCTACAACGAGAGAGGCCACTACAATGGGAGGCCTACACAGGCCAAAAGAACAAAGATGGATGAAAATAAATAAATGAAAGACCAATAAAAGAGGCTAAAATTAAAAAAAGAAGAAGAAAGGGAAAAAAAATTAGGAAGATAATCCTAGGTTGAATTATCCTCAGTCAATAGCGCCCTTGCAGTTGCTGCTTCAGTTATGGTTATGGCTATGGAAGCTCTCAGAAGTGTCACACCATCTTCAAAACCCATAGAATGAGACCAAAAGCATCATATTCTTGATATAACATGTTGATGCTTGCTTTGTCCTCCTGGCAAGGGTTTACCAAGTCATTGTGATATTTAATGACTCTGAAAGTTCCATGCCTAAAATCCTTTTCAATACACCCTGAAGCTGTGAATACCACGGAGTTCCCATCTCATTCCTCCAGACAGGGGAAATCCAGGGACGATAACTATTCTGAGTGCCCAGAAGTTGTTGTGAATGCTAGCTTTATTGTCGTTTTACCCTGGAAGAACAATGCCCCCCCCCAACCCCTGATAATAATCATGTTAGTTCAGTATCATCACCTCCTTCCTATTTCTTGTCAGTAGGGCACTGATGGAAGTGTGTGAAACCGAGACACCCACAAGGAAGACCGTAAACATGAGAGAGGTTGGGAGAAAAGTTTGTATTGATTGCTTTCATAATGTTTGAATTTGCCACTAGAGTATGTCTCACCTTTTAGTAACAAATGAAAATTTTAATTTAAGATACTGCTTCATCCATCATGCCACCATACACTTACTCAAGAGAAATCTCTGATAAAGAGGGCCCCATCAAATTCAGGGGTAAAGAGAAAGAACTCCAGGTTCTTTCTCTAAGGAACTGTACAGTTCCTTAGTTCTAATTGTTGCAACCTTGGGTTAAGTTACTTAACCTCTCTGCAGGCTGACAGTACAGTTTGGGCCGTCTATACCTCCAGGGGGCACCCTGTGCATAGACCAAGTGAGAATGATAGATATCCTTGGGGTTGTGTTATGTGGCACAGCACAGCCCGAACCTCTGCAGTTTCAGCTTCCTCATCTATAAGATACAGATAATAACACCTCTTATACTGGGTATGTGGTGAATTAATCCCTGTGAAGTGCATAAAACTGTATCTGGCATACGGTAAATAAGCAATAAATGCTAGTTCTCATAATTATTCCCATCTCCATCATCACCATCACTAACATCATCAAGATAAGTCCAAGGAAGGGCTCTATATCCTCATGTACCAATCTGACTTCTGGAACTTGAACTCCAAGCCAACCGTTCACTCTATCCAGGGGAAGCACCTTTGTATGTTATTAGGAATGAAGACCTTGATGTGAAATGACTCTGTTAGAGAACTCTTCTCCGGAGAGGCCAATGGCCTAAAGGCAATAGTGCTTGCAGGAGATGGAACAGATTTGAAAAACTCCCTGAAATTATTACAAATGGGGAAGGAACTCTCCATGGTCTTTCTGAACTCTACAGTGACTTTGCTCTCTCCACCCACCTGCGTTCTGACTATTGGTTTTGCCACAGGCAACCTCACCAAGAAACTATCCCCTTTAAAGCTTTGCTTCATCTCTGATAATGTATCACTCTTATTTATTAGAAATATTTGCACTTTAAAGGATTCTTAGTTCAAATTAATATAGCTTTGATGGTAGAATCTGTAAACTTCTAACAGACAAAAGGAAGTATTTTTGGACTGAGGGGACTTCCTAAAAGTCCATCCTATAGGTGATTATCTCCAGTTAGGCCTGAGAAGAGTGCATTCCTTTTATTCTTGTAAAGTTTTTCCTGTGGTCCCATAAATATTTCACCTTGAGTCAAATATTCAGGAGCAGAGAGGAAGAGATGTGTGGATTTGGGTCCAGGTGTGGCAGTAAACAACAAAACCCTGTGAAAAATAATAAGAATAAATAAAATTTGTATGAAAAAAAAGAAGACTTAGGGGAAGCTTAAAAAGCTTAAGTTGCAGACAGTCCTTATATCTCAGGTCAGGAAGTGGATATGAACTTCAGATTATCTTGATCATGGTTGGAGGGGGTGGAGGTATGGGACAGGGAAAGCTGTCAGGTCCTAGCCCTGCAGCAGCTTCAACTTCCAGCCCTGTGGGGTCTGAGATTCATCTCCCTGGGGATGAGCTGGCATGTTTCCTACAACCTCCTTCCCACCTGTTCACCCACTTATTCTCTCCCTCATTTCCCCATCCTCCTCCAGTGCCTGTGAGCTCACTGGTCACACCTCTTCTATTCCACACTCCAGCTGTCAGACTTCTGGGTTACCTCCTCACTCCTCCCACATACCTTCCTGGTACTGGCAGCAAATAAATAAACACATGCTGATTGTTTCCTTGAGACTTTCCTATCATCTTCCATAACATCATTGTGCTGGAATTACCCTGTGCCTAGTATAGTAGCTGTGTCTAATCTTCATAGCAAGCCAGTGAAGTTTTTTCTTGTACCCATTTTAAGGCTACAGAGGTGGAGGCTCAAGTCTCTTCATCTATAAAATGAGGAGACTAAGACCTACTGTGCTTGGCTACTGTGAGGTCTGGAGATAATGCTAGTGATGTGCACAGTACAGAATAAATTGCTAAACACATCTCACCATTGCACTATATCCAATTCCCTTTCTAGGCTGTAAGCTCCTCAGGCTCTGGAACAATGCTTTATTTTGGGGAGGGGGGCAGGTAGGGGGCGGGTTGGGGAAGGAGTGGGGTGGGTGGGCCACTTCTATTGGTCTTTCATTTATCTATTTTCATCCATCTTTGTTCTTTGGCTCGTGTGGGCCTCCCATCGCAGTGGCCTCTGTTGTTGCAGAACACTGGCTCTGGGCGCATGCACTCCAGAGCTCCGGCTCAGTAATTGGACACATTGGTCCAGCCACTCCGTGGCACGTGGGCTCTTCCCAGGCAAGGACTTGAACCGGCACCCCTTGTACTGCAAGGCAGTGTCCTTACCCACTGGACCACCAGGGAAGCCCTGGAACAATGCTTCTTCGATTGTTTGCTTTAAACTCACACTATTTAAGGGAGATTTTGCTTCAGAGTGTATGTGTGTGGGTGTGCTCAATTGTGTCTGACCGTTTGTGACCCCACAGATGTAGTCCACCAGGGTCTTCTGTCCATGAGATTTCCCAAGCAAGAATATTATAGTGATTTGCCATTTCCTTCTGCAGGGGATCTTCCCGACCCAGGGATCGAACCCATGTCTCTTGTGTCTCCTGCATTGGAAAGCACGTTCTTTAACAGCTGAGTCACCAGGGAAGCCCTTGCTTCTGAATAGGGTCCCTTAATAAGTTGCAGGTGAGGATCAAAAATTCAAGTCTCTTTAGAGATAATTGCCTTCTTATGGTCTCCCACATCAACATGCCAACTTATTGGGGTGGAATAAGCTGTCAGATTTGGGACCCAAATAAAAAAAAACACATGCTGATTGTTTCCTTGAGACTTTCCTATCATCTTCCATAACATCATTGTGCTGGAATTACCCTGTGCCTAGTATAGTAGCTGTGTCTAATCTTCATAGCAAGCCAGTGAAGTTTTTTCTTGTACCCATTTTAAGGCTACAGAGGTGGAGGCTCAAGTCTCTTCATCTATAAAATGAGGAGACTAAGACCTACTGTGCTTGGCTACTGTGAGGTCTGGAGATAATGCTAGTGATGTGCACAGTACAGAATAAATTGCTAAACACATCTCACCATTGCACTATATCCAATTCCCTTTCTAGGCTGTAAGCTCCTCAGGCTCTGGAACAATGCTTTATTTTGGGGAGGGGGAAAGGCGGGCCACTTCTATTGGTCTTTCATTTATCTATTTTCATCCATCTTTGTTCTTTGGCTCGTGTGGGCCTCCCATCGCAGTGGCCTCTGTTGTTGCAGAACACTGGCTCTGGGCGCATGCACTCCAGAGCTCCGGCTCAGTAATTGGACACATTGGTCCAGCCACTCCGTGGCACGTGGGCTCTTCCCAGGCAAGGACTTCAACCGCCGCCCCTGGTACTGCAAGCCAGTGTCCGTACCCACTGGACCACCAGGAAGCCCTGGAACAATGCTTCTTCGATTGTTTGCTTTAAACTCACACTATTTAAGGAGATTTTGCTTCAGAGTGTATGTGTGTGGGTGTGCTCAATTGTGTCTGACCGTTTGTGACCCCACAGATGTAGTCCACCAGGGTCTTCTGTCCATGAGATTTCCCAAGCAAGAATATTATAGTGATTTGCCATTTCCTTCTGCAGGGGATCTTCCCGACCCAGGGATCGAACCCATGTCTCTTGTGTCTCCTGCATTGGAAAGCACGTTCTTTAACAGCTGAGTCACCAGGGAAGCCCTTGCTTCTGAATAGGGTCCCTTAATAAGTTGCAGGTGAGGATCAAAAATTCAAGTCTCTTTAGAGATAATTGCCTTCTTATGGTCTCCCACATCAACATGCCAACTTATTGGGGTGGAATAATCATCATAATTATTATTATTTATTGAGCATCAAGTATAGATGAAGGACTGTGTTGTGCGTTTTACAAGCATGGTGGTATTTAATTCAAGCACTGTAGGAGCCAGTCCAAGTTCAAGGTTGCAGAATAAGTAGGTTACATCTGCATATCCCTAATCCTTTCCTTATATTCAGAGGTTTATCTACCCTACCTCCTGGCCCCATTACTCTTGAGGTGCATGCCTGAAATATTCTCACTATCCTGGCTTTCTTGGCAGCTTAATTGCCCTATAACTTATTTGGAGACTGGAGAAAATTAAGACCTCCAAATGCTTCAGCTTCCCTCCCCTTCCTTTCCCAGCATCTCTAGAAGTGAGTCTGAAACACACTATCAAACTCTTGATTTTCTAATCAAGATATTGACTCCTAGAAATCTATAGTACTAATAGCGTTACTATTTATTGAGCCCTTACTAACTACCTTAGTGCATTTGGCACCATAACTATTCTGAGTTGTTACTCTTACACTTCCCATTTTACAGATGTGCAAATCAGAGGTTATATCATTTAATTAAGGTCACCCAAATGAAAAACAATGGAGTCAACAGCTGAACTTAAGTGTGCCTCACTTTATAAACTAACCTCTTTGCTACTGCATTTGCTATTCTACCTTTAGTGCATGTGTCAATATTGCTGCCCCAACAAGAGTAGAGATGCACTGAGGTCATGGATGGTTCCCATGGAGGTAGCCTAATGTGAAGGAAAAGGTCTGAGTTTCCCTTTTGGAGATCATCATGAGCTTGACTCATAGCTTTCAAGTTACTGGCTAAGAAGTATGTCTAGTGAAGACAGAGGGGTGGACGGTGAATTAAGGTTACATCAAAGAAATAAAGATGAGACATAAGAAGATGGGTTATGATGAGTTGAAAATTTGGGGTCCCAGATAAGAACATCTATAAATAAACCCTCTGTTCAGAGGCTGAACCATTGTGATAGACATTAATAGAACTTATAAATATCTGGCTCTTTTCTTCTTGCTGGGTATTTTTGAAGTTAGGTGAAATGAAAAGTGAAATGAAAGTGCTAGTCACTCAGTCATGTTTGACTCTTTGCGACCCTATGGACTGTAGTCTGCCAGGCTCCTCTGTCCATGGGATTCTCCAACCCACTGGAGTGGGTTGCCATTCCCTTCATCAGAGTATCCTCCCAATCCTGGGACTAAACCCAGATCTCCCTCACTGCAGGCATGTTCTTTACCATTTGGGCCACCAGGAAAGTTCAAGTTAGGTGGTATCATGTGCCTAATTCTAGTCAAGATTGTGAGCAGAAATAATGCATACCATCTGGGGGATCATGCAGTGAAAAGACCCCAAATGGCTCTCCATCCCTGTCCTCTGGCACAGCAAACATGTGTTAAGATGCCAGAGTGACCAGGTAGAAGCTCAGCAAATCCCTGAATCACCGCTTAGAAGGAACTTTCCAGAAGAGTCACTGAACCAGCTCCAGACTTCATACAAGTAGGATACAAATCTTTGCTGTGTTAAGACATTAATATTTGGGGGGTTATTTGTTATTGCAGCATAACCTAATCTATCCCGACTGATGCCTCAGAATACCTTACAGAATTCACCTGGTCTGGCGATTGCAGGGTTGGAGGAGAATTGTCTGGTGAAAATCAGTAGCTGGCAGTGGGCTGAGTTGGAAAGATAAGGCATATCTTTAATATATGCAAATACATCCGTGATTAGAACAGCGCCTGGTACACAGTAAGTTTAAGTAAATGTTTGCTGTAATTAACACGTTTAACTCCACCAGACCAGAGCCTGTGTCCTAAATACTTCTAGATCCCACCATGGGATCTTCAATGAAGATGTTGAATGAATGAATAGACCCCTGATCTGTGAACTCAAGGTGGAACATTTTTGCTTCTTGCTAACTGGATCTGTCTCCTGGGCCTGCTGTTTCCAGTCTTGTTCTTTGCCAAGTCTTCAAAAGAGATCATCCAATTCTGACCCTCTTTGCCCCTGGTCTGTTGACCTCACTGACTTTCCCTGAAAACTTCAAGGTAATAAGGTTACATCAAAGAAATAAAGATGAGACATAAGAAGATGGGTTATGATGAGTTGAAAATTTGGGGTCCCAGATAAGAACATCTATAAATAAACCCTCTGTTCAGAGGCTGAACCATTGTGATAGACATTAATAGAACTTATAAATATCTGGCTCTTTTCTTCTTGCTGGGTATTTTTGAAGTTAGGTGAAATGAAAAGTGAAATGAAAGTGCTAGTCACTCAGTCATGTTTGACTCTTTGCGACCCTATGGACTGTAGTCTGCCAGGCTCCTCTGTCCATGGGATTCTCCAACCCACTGGAGTGGGTTGCCATTCCCTTCATCAGAGTATCCTCCCAATCCTGGGACTAAACCCAGATCTCCCTCACTGCAGGCATGTTCTTTACCATTTGGGCCACCAGGAAAGTTCAAGTTAGGTGGTATCATGTGCCTAATTCTAGTCAAGATTGTGAGCAGAAATAATGCATACCATCTGGGGGATCATGCAGTGAAAAGACCCCAAATGGCTCTCCATCCCTGTCCTCTGGCACAGCAAACATGTGTTAAGATGCCAGAGTGACCAGGTAGAAGCTCAGCAAATCCCTGAATCACCGCTTAGAAGGGAACTTTCCAGAAGAGTCACTGAACCAGCTCCAGACTTCATACAAGTAGGATACAAATCTTTGCTGTGTTAAGACATTAATATTTGGGGGGTTATTTGTTATTGCAGCATAACCTAATCTATCCCGACTGATGCCTCAGAATACCTTACAGAATTCACCTGGTCTGGTGATTGCAGGGTTGGAGGGAGAATTGTCTGGTGAAAATCAGTAGCTGGCAGTGGGCTGAGTTGGAAAGATAAGGCATATCTTTAATATATGCAAATACATCCGTGATTAGAACAGCGCCTGGTACACAGTAAGTTTAAGTAAATGTTTGCTGTAATTAACACGTTTAACTCCACCAGACCAGAGCCTGTGTCCTAAATACTTCTAGATCCCACCATGGGATCTTCAATGAAGATGTTGAATGAATGAATAGACCCCTGATCTGTGAACTCAAGGTGGAACATTTTTGCTTCTTGCTAACTGGATCTGTCTCCTGGGCCTGCTGTTTCCAGTCTTGTTCTTTGCCAAGTCTTCAAAAGAGATCATCCAATTCTGACCCTCTTTGCCCCTGGTCTGTTGACCTCACTGACTTATGAAGAGAGATCTTCATCTGAAAATTCTTTGGCTCTTCAGGACAGGAGCAGTGAGAAATGGGCCCTTCATTTAGCTGACTGAACCAACAAAAGGAAGTCTGAGACAGAAAATGAATATAGATCTAGCTGCAGCAATTAGAGGGGAAATCGATAGAACATCATCAACAGTGTCAGACCCGTGTAAGTCAGCGTCTCTGGGGATGGGGCAGCAGAACGGGGTTCATTTCATTTTTGTTTTCCAATCTTAATCCTCAGCAAGGGAAGAGGGATAAGTGTGGTGGAGGGCAGGAGAAAAGAGGAGACAGGTAGGATGAGATAGAAGAGAAGCTCAGGGTTCCTTCTCACACCACTGCCGCTCCCCATGGGGCCATGTCTGTGATAGAAGTCTTGTCCCTCACATAGAACCAGCTTGAGGTTCAAACAAGCCTGGGTTTGAATGTTGAATCCCCATGTGCTACTATGTAAGTGTCCATAGACCAGTGTTGGATCCTCACTGAGCTACACTTTACTCATCTCTAAAATGGAGATTTCGTTGCTGCTCCACACATTTCTCATGAAGAGGGAATGAAAAACATATGCAGAGCCCTGAGAGCAAGTGCTGCTGACATGGTAGAGGCAAATTTCTCTATGCTCTTTTAGTCTCTGACTCAATCAAGCTTCTTTTCTACTTTTTCTTTTTTGGCTTCTTTTCCTTGAGTGAGGTCTTGTAGTCTTTGCTGTGTCATAAGTATCTCTGAGACTTTAATAATCAAATGTAAAGTTTTGAGTTTCCCAAAGCTCTGCGTTTAAACACCAGTTCCACCTCTTGCTGGCTGTCTGATCTTAAGTATACTATTCAATCTCTCTGTGCTTTAGTTTCTTCATGAATAAAATGAAATTAACAATAGTGCCTGTTTTATAAGATTATTACCTATGCTGATAAGGGTTAAAACAGTTAATATATGCAAAGGCATCAATGATTAGAACAGTGCCTGGTACACAATAAGTCTGAGTAAATGTTGACTGTAATTAGTAAAAGTCATAGAAATGCCTCTATTAAGATGCACACGGGCACACACATATGCATGCCATCTTGTGTAACTAATCTCCAATTCTTGTTTAGTGATTCTTGAAGGGTGGAGTCCAGATGCTAGCCTAGAATGGCTACTGTGCGTTTTCTGGCCTCACCTACAAAACTGGTCCTCCAGATTTACAGAGGCCCCACTTATGCCATCATAACAGGACACCTCCAAACTATCCCGCTGAAAATCAATTCCACAGCTTTCAGCTCTGTCCACTTAGAAGTCCAGATGAGGGCTCTACCAGGCAGTGATTTACAGTCAAGACTACTCAGACTTGAGAGAGGGTCCAGTAGTTCAAACTCCAAAGTTTAACCAGTGAACTTTGTCTGATTTGGATTCAGATTGACAGTCAAAGGGTTGGTCTCGGAAGAAGAAAAAAGGCAATCATAGGTAGTCCTAGTTATCTCAGGCTGAAAATATACGGGTGCAGACTAAAAGCACAGGCTAAAAGCAGAGGAAATCAAGGCATCCTCTACACCACTGCCGCTCCCCATGGGGCCATGTCTGTGATAGAAGTCTTGTCCTCACATAGAACCAGCTTGAGGTTCAAACAAGCCTGGGTTTGAATGTTGAATCCCCATGTGCTACTATGTAAGTGTCCATAGACCAGTGTTGGATCCTCACTGAGCTACACTTTACTCATCTCTAAAATGGAGATTTCGTTGCTGCTCACACATTTCTCATGAAGAGGGAATGAAAAACATATGCAGAGCCCTGAGAGCAAGTGCTGCTGACATGGTAGAGGCAAATTTCTCTATGCTCTTTTAGTCTCTGACTCAATCAAGCTTCTTTTCTACTTTTTCTTTTTTGGCTTCTTTTCCTTGAGTGAGGTCTTGTAGTCTTTGCTGTGTCATAAGTATCTCTGAGACTTTAATAATCAAATGTAAAGTTTTGAGTTTCCCAAAGCTCTGCGTTTAAACACCAGTTCCACCTCTTGCTGGCTGTCTGATCTTAAGTATACTATTCAATCTCTCTGTGCTTTAGTTTCTTCATGAATAAAATGAAATTAACAATAGTGCCTGTTTTATAAGATTATTACCTATGCTGATAAGGGTTAAAACAGTTAATATATGCAAAGGCATCAATGATTAGAACAGTGCCTGGTACACAATAAGTCTGAGTAAATGTTGACTGTAATTAGTAAAAGTCATAGAAATGCCTCTATTAAGATGCACACGGGCACACACATATGCATGCCATCTTGTGTAACTAATCTCCAATTCTTGTTTAGTGATTCTTGAAGGGTGGAGTCCAGATGCTAGCCTAGAATGGCTACTGTGCGTTTTCTGGCCTCACCTACAAAACTGGTCCTCCAGATTTACAGAGGCCCCACTTATGCCATCATAACAGGACACCTCCAAACTATCCCGCTGAAAATCAATTCCACAGCTTTCAGCTCTGTCCACTTAGAAGTCCAGATGAGGGCTCTACCAGGCAGTGATTTACAGTCAAGACTACTCAGACTTGAGAGAGGGTCCAGTAGTTCAAACTCCAAAGTTTAACCAGTGAACTTTGTCTGATTTGGATTCAGATTGACAGTCAAAGGGTTGGTCTCGGAAGAAGAAAAAAGGCAATCATAGGTAGTCCTAGTTATCTCAGGCTGAAAATATACGGTAGGAGCCTGCAGACTAAAAGCACAGGCTAAAAGCAGAGGAATCAAGGCCAGTCTGGAAAGAGGCATGGAGAAATCTTAGCAGATGGGAGGCAAGGCCCCAGTCAACAAAGCTGCTATAAATCAAGATCTTAGCAATGAAGGGGAAAAACCAGGGACTGGCTCAGAAGTCTCTCAGTAGGGCCGAGCACACGTCCAGGATAGGGAGACTGAGGTGTGAGATGTAGGAGACCCATCTCAGCCTACATGGCAGGCATAATTCTCTTTGGCTAGTGGACCAGGAACCTCTGATCCCAAAAGGCTCCTGCTCAACCAGTGGAACTGACCCCAAAGGGCTGACCCATCTTCTCTAAAAGCCCTAGAGACATCATTCAAGACTGCTGCTCCTCAGAACCAGAGAAAGCTGGGAAAGGATGTGGCCGTGTGAGTGGCAGATGAGCAGGAAAAATCAGGCTTAGATGATGGAGCTGCCATTTTCTTCTCCCAGGACAGGCAGGCAAGCCAGCTGTGGGGGTGGGCCATCCACAGGGACCTTGAGCCTGGACTGTCTGTATCTTGGGGTGCAGTGGAGAAGTAGACAGTGCCCCAGCATTGTCTGGGAGACCCTACCTCACAGGGAGCACCCAGGAGGTAGTTTCAGCACTTCATTAACCACAGACCCAGTGTCTTTCGTAATTGGGGAAGAGGAAAGGAATCATACCTTGGAACTTACTTGTTTAGTGATTCTTGAAGGGTGGAGTCCAGATGCTAGCCTAGAATGGCTACTGTGCGTTTTCTGGCCTCACCTACAAAACTGGTCCTCCAGATTTACAGAGGCCCCACTTATGCCATCATAACAGGACACCTCCAAACTATCCCGCTGAAAATCAATTCCACAGCTTTCAGCTCTGTCCACTTAGAAGTCCAGATGAGGGCTCTACCAGGCAGTGATTTACAGTCAAGACTACTCAGACTTGAGAGAGGGTCCAGTAGTTCAAACTCCAAAGTTTAACCAGTGAACTTTGTCTGATTTGGATTCAGATTGACAGTCAAAGGGTTGGTCTCGGAAGAAGAAAAAAGGCAATCATAGGTAGTCCTAGTTATCTCAGGCTGAAAATATACGGTAGGAGCCTGCAGACTAAAAGCACAGGCTAAAAGCAGAGGAATCAAGGCCAGTCTGGAAAGAGGCATGGAGAAATCTTAGCAGATGGGAGGCAAGGCCCCAGTCAACAAAGCTGCTATAAATCAAGATCTTAGCAATGAAGGGGAAAAACCAGGGACTGGCTCAGAAGTCTCTCAGTAGGGCCGAGCACACGTCCAGGATAGGGAGACTGAGGTGTGAGATGTAGGAGACCCATCTCAGCCTACATGGCAGGCATAATTCTCTTTGGCTAGTGGACCAGGAACCTCTGATCCCAAAAGGCTCCTGCTCAACCAGTGGAACTGACCCCAAAGGGCTGACCCATCTTCTCTAAAAGCCCTAGAGACATCATTCAAGACTGCTGCTCCTCAGAACCAGAGAAAGCTGGGAAAGGATGTGGCCGTGTGAGTGGCAGATGAGCAGGAAAAATCAGGCTTAGATGATGGAGCTGCCATTTTCTTCTCCCAGGACAGGCAGGCAAGCCAGCTGTGGGGGTGGGCCATCCACAGGGACCTTGAGCCTGGACTGTCTGTATCTTGGGGTGCAGTGGAGAAGTAGACAGTGCCCCAGCATTGTCTGGGAGACCCTACCTCACAGGGAGCACCCAGGGAGGTAGTTTCAGCACACTTCATTAACCACAGACCCAGTGTCTTTCTGTGGAGATATTGGGGTAGGAAAGGAAAAGGACTTGAACATTAGTCCTGGATTTAAATCCCAACTCTGCCACCCACTTGTTAGCTGTGTGACTTTGGACACATGACTGAACTTCTCTGGGTCTCATTTTTTTAATCTATAAAATGGAGGAGAATCATATCAGTCTAACTAACAAGGATGCAGGTTTGAGTCTAAAGGAAATCCAGTTATCTATGGAAAGGGCTCAACGGAAATTATCCGGCAGGAGAACGGATGCAGTATTTTATCCATTCAAATAACCAACGATTCAACATGCATTCATTGAAGGCCTGCTCTCAGCCAGTTAGGAGACACTCCTGAGGAAGGAGAATCAGACATACAGGACTTAACCTAGTAAAACAGTCTTGGTGTGAGTTTGTGGGGTTGAGAGAAGAAAAAGGAGAAAGATTGAAAGGGAGGGCAGAGAGGTGTGCTTCTTGAGTTCAGCGTGGTTCCTGCCTCCCAGCTTAGTCCCTACTGGTTTCATACCAGTGGCCAGTGGTCAAGATGTGTGTGATGGAGGGAGGGTGCTGATGGAGCCATTTCAGTAGCTGTGTCTTATGTGTTTGTGCGTGCTCCATCATTTCAGTTGTGTCCGTCTCTTTTCAACCGCACAGACTGTAGCCTGCCAGTCTCCTCTGCCTGTGGGATTCTCCAGGCGAGAATACTAGAGTGGATTGCCACGCCCTCCTCCAGGTAATCTTTCTGACCCATCTTCTCTAAAAGCCCTAGAGACATCATTCAAGACTGCTGCTCCTCAGAACCAGAGAAAGCTGGGAAAGGATGTGGCCGTGTGAGTGGCAGATGAGCAGGAAAAATCAGGCTTAGATGATGGAGCTGCCATTTTCTTCTCCCAGGACAGGCAGGCAAGCCAGCTGTGGGGGTGGGCCATCCACAGGGACCTTGAGCCTGGACTGTCTGTATCTTGGGGTGCAGTGGAGAAGTAGACAGTGCCCCAGCATTGTCTGGGAGACCCTACCTCACAGGGAGCACCCAGGGAGGTAGTTTCAGCACACTTCATTAACCACAGACCCAGTGTCTTTCTGTGGAGATATTGGGGTAGGAAAGGAAAAGGACTTGAACATTAGTCCTGGATTTAAATCCCAACTCTGCCACCCACTTGTTAGCTGTGTGACTTTGGACACATGACTGAACTTCTCTGGGTCTCATTTTTTTAATCTATAAAATGGAGGAGAATCATATCAGTCTAACTAACAAGGATGCAGGTTTGAGTCTAAAGGAAATCCAGTTATCTATGGAAAGGGCTCAACGGAAATTATCCGGCAGGAGAACGGATGCAGTATTTTATCCATTCAAATAACCAACGATTCAACATGCATTCATTGAAGGCCTGCTCTCAGCCAGTTAGGAGACACTCCTGAGGAAGGAGAATCAGACATACAGGACTTAACCTAGTAAAACAGTCTTGGTGTGAGTTTGTGGGGTTGAGAGAAGAAAAAGGAGAAAGATTGAAAGGGAGGGCAGAGAGGTGTGGTTCTTGAGTTCAGCGTGGTTCCTGCCTCCCAGCTTAGTCCCTACTGGTTTCATACCAGTGGCCAGTGGTCAAGATGTGTGTGATGGAGGGAGGGTGCTGATGGAGCCATTTCAGTAGCTGTGTCTTATGTGTTTGTGCGTGCTCCATCATTTCAGTTGTGTCCGTCTCTTTTCAACCGCACAGACTGTAGCCTGCCAGTCTCCTCTGCCTGTGGGATTCTCCAGGCGAGAATACTAGAGTGGATTGCCACGCCCTCCTCCAGGTAATCTTTCTGACCCAGGGATCAAACCCCATCTCATGTTTCCTGCATTGGCAGGCGGGTTCTTTACCACTAGCACCACCATGGAAGCCCACTATATTGTCTATCATAGTACAAGCAGATCTTCTCTGGGTCCCCACTTACAGTACATGGCGAGAGTAGAGAGGCGGAAAGAGAGGCATTTTCCCCAGATGTGCTGCCAGGCAGTGGCAGGAAACACAGTGCCTCGTGGCTCGATGGCAAGGACCTGGGTGCAGGTAAGCAGCAGCATAGAGGCGATGAAGATCTTGGTAGAGCCTATGAGCCCATATTAGATGGGAGCCCACAGAGACATTTGTAGGGAATGGGAGATTATCTCCCAGCATTTGGAGGCAACAGGTCTGTGATATCTGAGTAGTTGTGAGTAAAGTGATTCCATTTGTATCTAGAAGTGGGCAAAGACTGTTGTGGGGTCAGTTACACTAGACTGCAAAGCTACTGTGCAGACATGGGGTGATACAGTTAAAGGTCTTAGTGCATTGTAGTCCCTTAAAGTCAAAGTTGTAAGAGCAGTAACTGTTATTGCCGCTGGTGGGATCGCTGTTACTACACAAATTGGGGCAGTAGTGTCAGTGACCACCAGTTCTGGCTGGCTGAGCAGAGTCCATGCCAAGAAGAGAGAAAAATCCCAAATCGCAGTTTTCTAGGTTTGCATCAATTTCAAATATTTATAGCCCTGTGCTTCAGAATGAGGAGGGGTGGGGGTGGACCAACTTGTTGACAGACAGAACCTGAGGATGAAATAAGACATTGGCAATGGAGGGGGGGTTATTCTAGAATGTTTCCTTGTCTGAGCTTAGAGCAGAGAGGATGTGATTGCTGGAGCTGATGCAGCCCTTTTGCTGCACAAGGAAAATGTCTGTCCGAGAATAGAGCCAAGCTGGAAGGAAAGAAGCCCAGAGATGGAGAGAGAAACCAGGTTTTCTTTGAGGAAATTGCTTGAACCCCTGAATCAAACTATAACCGAAACCAGTCCTATCTTAATGAAATCGTGCTAACCAGGTCTGTGTGTGATGGAGGGAGGTGCTGATGGAGCCATTTCAGTAGCTGTGTCTTATGTGTTTGTGCGTGCTCCATCATTTCAGTTGTGTCCGTCTCTTTTCAACCGCACAGACTGTAGCCTGCCAGTCTCCTCTGCCTGTGGGATTCTCCAGGCGAGAATACTAGAGTGGATTGCCACGCCCTCCTCCAGGTAATCTTTCTGACCCAGGGATCAAACCCCATCTCATGTTTCCTGCATTGGCAGGCGGGTTCTTTACCACTAGCACCACCATGGAAGCCCACTATATTGTCTATCATAGTACAAGCAGATCTTCTCTGGGTCCCCACTTACAGTACATGGCGAGAGTAGAGAGGCGGAAAGAGAGGCATTTTCCCCAGATGTGCTGCCAGGCAGTGGCAGGAAACACAGTGCCTCGTGGCTCGATGGCAAGGACCTGGGTGCAGGTAAGCAGCAGCATAGAGGCGATGAAGATCTTGGTAGAGCCTATGAGCCCATATTAGATGGGAGCCCACAGAGACATTTGTAGGGAATGGGAGATTATCTCCCAGCATTTGGAGGCAACAGGTCTGTGATATCTGAGTAGTTGTGAGTAAAGTGATTCCATTTGTATCTAGAAGTGGGCAAAGACTGTTGTGGGGTCAGTTACACTAGACTGCAAAGCTACTGTGCAGACATGGGGTGATACAGTTAAAGGTCTTAGTGCATTGTAGTCCCTTAAAGTCAAAGTTGTAAGAGCAGTAACTGTTATTGCCGCTGGTGGGATCGCTGTTACTACACAAATTGGGGCAGTAGTGTCAGTGACCACCAGTTCTGGCTGGCTGAGCAGAGTCCATGCCAAGAAGCGAGAAAAATCCCAAATCGCAGTTTTCTAGGTTTGCATCAATTTCAAATATTTATAGCCCTGTGCTTCAGAATGAGGAGGGGTGGGGGTGGACCAACTTGTTGACAGACAGAACCTGAGGATGAAATAAGACATTGGCAATGGAGGGGGGGTTATTCTAGAATGTTTCCTTGTCTGAGCTTAGAGCAGAGAGGATGTGATTGCTGGAGCTGATGCAGCCCTTTTGCTGCACAAGGAAAATGTCTGTCCGAGAATAGAGCCAAGCTGGAAGGAAAGAAGCCCAGAGATGGAGAGAGAAACCAGGTTTTCTTTGAGGAAATTGCTTGAACCCCTGAATCAAACTATAACCGAAACCAGTCCTATACCCTGGGTCATAACAGGCATAAGAGACATAAATCCTCTTGTGCTCAATCCAGTCTGGATTGGGCTTGCTCTAGCCTGCACCTGAAAGCTAACTGGCAAGCAAAACCACCATCATTAGAGGACTCTTTGTCTGGAAGGGGAGGTGGACAAGCAAATGGACAGTTAGGGCACACAGTGGATACAAACGACGGCAGTGAGAGCTCCAGCAGCTGTGGCCAGGGTGGAGGATCACTAAGTCCTAAAGAAAGGGGAGGGCTGACACATGAACATCGGCAGGTGGGGTAAAGGATGAAAATGAATGGAGAGTACCTCTGTTCTTACTTGTCGATGTTCCCAGTCACTTCCAGCCTTACCCTCCTTTCGAGTTTCTACCTTTTCTACTCCCTGCTTTTGGCTAGCTAAGACTGACCTAATATACATTCATCCATCTATTCACCCTTCCACCCACCCATGCACCCAAACTTAGCTACAGTTTCACCATCTCTCCTAGCAGTAAAGCTGAGTCAGGGCAGTCTGTACTGGGGGCCCTTAGGCGTTTCATGCATCTGTACCTGGGGTCCAAGGCTAACACAAAACCACTTTGTGTAGAGCAGTCAATTGTCTCTATAGTGAGACAGAAAGTCCCTGGAGAATTAGACAAGTGTGGGACATTATTGCCGCTGGTGGGATCGCTGTTACTACACAAATTGGGGCAGTAGTGTCAGTGACCACCAGTTCTGGCTGGCTGAGCAGAGTCCATGCCAAGAAGAGAAAAACCCCAAATCGCAGTTTTCTAGGTTTGCATCAATTTCAAATATTTATAGCCCTGTGCTTCAGAATGAGGAGGGGTGGGGGTGGACCAACTTGTTGACAGACAGAACCTGAGGATGAAATAAGACATTGGCAATGGAGGGGGGGTTATTCTAGAATGTTTCCTTGTCTGAGCTTAGAGCAGAGAGGATGTGATTGCTGGAGCTGATGCAGCCCTTTTGCTGCACAAGGAAAATGTCTGTCCGAGAATAGAGCCAAGCTGGAAGGAAAGAAGCCCAGAGATGGAGAGAGAAACCAGGTTTTCTTTGAGGAAATTGCTTGAACCCCTGAATCAAACTATAACCGAAACCAGTCCTATACCCTGGGTCATAACAGGCATAAGAGACATAAATCCTCTCGTGCTCAATCCAGTCTGGATTGGGCTTGCTCTAGCCTGCACCTGAAAGCTAACTGGCAAGCAAAACCACCATCATTAGAGGACTCTTTGTCTGGAAGGGGAGGTGGACAAGCAAATGGACAGTTAGGGCACACAGTGGATACAAACGACGGCAGTGAGAGCTCCAGCAGCTGTGGCCAGGGTGGAGGATCACTAAGTCCTAAAGAAAGGGGAGGGCTGACACATGAACATCGGCAGGTGGGGTAAAGGATGAAAATGAATGGAGAGTACCTCTGTTCTTACTTGTCGATGTTCCCAGTCACTTCCAGCCTTACCCTCCTTTCGAGTTTCTACCTTTTCTACTCCCTGCTTTTGGCTAGCTAAGACTGACCTAATATACATTCATCCATCTATTCACCCTTCCACCCACCCATGCACCCAAACTTAGCTACAGTTTCACCATCTCTCCTAGCAGTAAAGCTGAGTCAGGGCAGTCTGTACTGGGGGCCCTTAGGCGTTTCATGCATCTGTACCTGGGGTCCAAGGCTAACACAAAACCACTTTGTGTAGAGCAGTCAATTGTCTCTATAGTGAGACAGAAAGTCCCTGGAGAATTAGACAAGTGTGGGACAGAAGGACAGACACGGGGAACAGAGCCTCCATGTGGCCCCAACCTCTGCTCATATCAGGGTGTCTTGGTGACAAGAGTACCACAGTTCCTGCAGGAACAAGGAACGAGGCTTTCATTTGTAAGCAGCAAACTCACCAGAGAGGAGGAGTAGAAGGCAGATTTCCTATCTTCCTCCCGCTCATTGCCAGGCCTGTTTTGGTCACAGAGGTGCTCAGGAATCATCCTTGCAATCAGTCACCTACAGTCTTATACCACCAACCGCTTCACATTGGGCACCGTCCACAGAGATCAAGTGAGCAATGCTCTGGCTGTCAATCCTCAGCTTCAAAAGTGAAACAAGGGCTTCCCTGGTGGTCCAGTGGGTAAGGACACCGCCTTGCAGTGCAAGGGGCGCTGGTTCGATCCCTGGCCTGGGAAGATCCCACATGCCGCGGAGCGGCTGGACCGATGTGTCCAATTACTGAGCCGGAGCTCTGGAGCGCATGCGCCCAGAGCCAGTGCTCTGCAGCAACAGAAGCCACCGTGATGGGAGGCCCACATGGGCCGAAGAACAAAGATGGATGAAACTGAATAAATGAAAGATCAATAGAAGTGGCCTGCCCATCCCCCTCCCTCTCCAACTCGTTGAAAAACTAAAAAAAGTGAAACAAGTTCAGGTTTAACCCACCTTGGAGTCAGGAGTCCACCCCTGGAACTCATAAAGTGATCAATTATATTATTTTAGCTAATTCTACCAAATTCAATTATTTTGTTCATGGTATTTTATGTCCCAAATGCAAAAGTAGTTCTTTACTAGTACAGAAAATCTAGACAGCTCACAGAAAAACTCAAGGGAAATAAAGACCAGTAATCTACCGCCAAGTGAAAGGTAAATATTTGGAAAATAGTGCTTCCAGGTACACACACAAACACACAGATTTATGGTGTTATCTATATTATTCTGTAGCCTGCTTGTCCCACTTACTAATATATTTCAAACATGTCAGCAAATAATCTTCTATAACTTCATTTTAATGGTTCCATAGCATCCCACAGTATGGATATTCCATAATTTAACCAACTGCTTATGGATATGCAGATTATTTCCAGGTTTCATCAACATCAATAATTCTTTATGGAATATACTGATCCACACATAAATAGTTGCACATGTATTTGCTTTGATCATTTAAATTCTTAGAAATAAAACTGCTGAGTCAAAGATCAGTATGCATGTTGTTAAGACTTTTGATAAATATTGCCAAATTGCCCTCTAAAAGATTGCACCAATTTGCACTCTCCAGCAGGGTATAAGAATGCCCAATTCCCCACTCATTGTTGATTAAGTCTTATACCACCAACCGCTTCACATTGGGCACCGTCCACAGAGATCAAGTGAGCAATGCTCTGGCTGTCAATCCTCAGCTTCAAAAGTGAAACAAGGGCTTCCCTGGTGGTCCAGTGGGTAAGGACACCGCCTTGCAGTGCAAGGGGCGCTGGTTCGATCCCTGGCCTGGGAAGATCCCACATGCCGCGGAGCGGCTGGACCGATGTGTCCAATTACTGAGCCGGAGCTCTGGAGCGCATGCGCCCAGAGCCAGTGCTCTGCAGCAACAGAAGCCACCGTGATGGGAGGCCCACATGGGCCGAAGAACAAAGATGGATGAAACTGAATAAATGAAAGATCAATAGAAGTGGCCTGCCCATCCCCCTCCCTCTCCAACTCGTTGAAAAACAAAAAAAAGTGAAACAAGTTCAGGTTTAACCCACCTTGGAGTCAGGAGTCCACCCCTGGAACTCATAAAGTGATCAATTATATTATTTTAGCTAATTCTACCAAATTCAATTATTTTGTTCATGGTATTTTATGTCCCAAATGCAAAAGTAGTTCTTTACTAGTACAGAAAATCTAGACAGCTCACAGAAAAACTCAAGGGAAATAAAGACCAGTAATCTACCGCCAAGTGAAAGGTAAATATTTGGAAAATAGTGCTTCCAGGTACACACACAAACACACAGATTTATGGTGTTATCTATATTATTCTGTAGCCTGCTTGTCCCACTTACTAATATATTTCAAACATGTCAGCAAATAATCTTCTATAACTTCATTTTAATGGTTCCATAGCATCCCACAGTATGGATATTCCATAATTTAACCAACTGCTTATGGATATGCAGATTATTTCCAGGTTTCATCAACATCAATAATTCTTTATGGAATATACTGATCCACACATAAATAGTTGCACATGTATTTGCTTTGATCATTTAAATTCTTAGAAATAAAACTGCTGAGTCAAAGATCAGTATGCATGTTGTTAAGACTTTTGATAAATATTGCCAAATTGCCCTCTAAAAAGATTGCACCAATTTGCACTCCCTCCAGCAGGGTATAAGAATGCCCAATTCCCCACTCTCATTGTTGATTTAATTTGCATATCTTTTGTTTCCAGTGAGGCTGAACACTTTCTCATATATTTATTGTCTATTTGTAATTTTTCTTTAGTGAATTGCCTACTTATGTCAATTGCCCATTTTTATGGGGATGGTTATCTTTTCCTTTTCGACTTCTGAAAGCTCTTCCTATGCATCAACTTTTGTCTATAATATATGTTTATTCTATTTCCCCCAGTGTGTCGTTTGCCTTTCAGTTGTGCTTATGGTGGGGTTTTTTTTTTTAATGCAATGAATATTTTCTTTTTAAGTGATCCAATTCATCAGTCTTTTCTTTATTGTTTTTGTTTAGAAATGCTTGAATGCTCAGTGATACTTAGTGATACCTACCTAAGGCCTAACCAACCCCAAGTTTATAGAAACATTCTTCTAGAACATTCCTCTAATTCTTTGATGGTTTGAATTCCTTTATATTTAACTCTCAAACCACCTGAATTTTACTTTGTTATGTACTGTGCAGTAATGCTTTAACTTTTCTCCCCCCAAATAGCTAACAAACACTTCCAATGCCATGGCTTCCCTTATCTGAAGCAGACCTATGCCTTTTAAAAGCACGTCTGATGGCTTTGGAGGTGACAGTGATCTCTCTGAATGGGGAACTAGTTGAAAAGAAAGGATGGAGCATGATGCTTTCATTGTTGCCTCCATTGGCCCTGCATGTCCATCATCATTTATCCAGCAATATTTACAAAGTGCCTACAGTTTGCATGCTGGTAGGCGCTGGAATAGAGTGGGAGGAAGGGAACCTTTCTGCTTAGCACTTTCCAGTATCCACATCAGATGTGTAGTGGATGCTGTGATGTGCCATGCAGAGCCTTCTGCAAGACTAAGACACCTGCTCCCCAGATATGTCACTGCTGACAGCCCCAAGTTACCTCCTTGAGACTTGCCCCCTTTCCTTCAAAGGGTGTTGCTTCGCCCAAGGTTATATGTCTGCCCAAGGGGCAGCCCACATTCCCAGTCTATGAGGAAATTCAAAGGCTCAGCCCCCTTGCCTTCATTCAGGGCAGCTCTGAAGGGCTATCCCAGTTCCTGAGCTCCCTGTGGGCTCTGGTAAGAGCTGTCAAAAGGACTACTTCTCAACTCAGCCTCTCCCTCTGCCCCACCCCGTCTCCCTCATTCATTCCCTTCCAGGTGCTCCTGAGAACACCACCCCTGCATGTCCCACTCTGGGACAATTAACTTCTTGTATGCAAATCTGTATCTCTTCAGAAAGGTGCAAGACCCTAGCTTCTGCTTGGCTGAAAACAATGGATAGATAGATGCAAGGGTCCCTCCTGGGACCACCCTAGGCTGGCATGTGTGAGGCTCAACTCAGTAGGCTTGGCACCATATATTCCTCACAAGAACTTTACATGTCAGGTATTTTGTATCTCTTGAATTGCATAATCAGCTCTGAACAGAAAGACCATTTAGCATCAGAATCACAAGTTGCAGTTTTAGCAGCAGACTTATGGTTGCCAAAGTCCTCTCCTAGAAAACTTGTACCAATTAGTCCCTAAGCCCAAAGACAAGACACCAATAAATGCCACAATTTAATTAGCTTGTTCTCACTCAATCCCACCTGATGGTGCTTCATTGCCCTGCTCTGAACAAAACTGGGCCCTTGTTCTTTGGGCTTTAAGCATAACTAGGTTCTTCGCATAAGAATATTCACCTAATTACCTTTATTTCCTGGCTGATGTTGATGCGTGCCTGTGTGAGGGTCGTGAAGCACGTGGGTGTGTGTGTTTACAGGAGGCATAAATCTTGACACCAAGGCCTGAATTTCTCTTCAGATCGATCACCATAAAGGAGACGGGAACACCACTGCCTCTCCTGAGACGTCTACAACTAATCACACATTTTGCTTTTTCGCTTTTGGCTGCAGCAAATGCAACTCAACAGCTCCAGACAATAGGAAGATTTATTAGCTCATGTTACAACCAGCCCAGAGGTAGGGCAGCTCCCAAGTTGATTAATTCAGTGGCCCATAGATGCCATCAAGGACCCAGGTTCCTTTTATATTTCCTCTCTGCCAACTAAAATATCTTGGCTTTGTCTTAAGACTGGTTCTTCCCATAGCTGTGACCATTTCCAGGCACCATGTCTAGACAGTGAGAAAAAGACAATATCTTCTTTTCTGAGAGTCTGTCTCCAAGAGCACGGTAATCCCTCTCAGAAGCTCCCCTGCAGGCATTCCTCATGTGACTGTCTAGAATTGATGTCCAGTTGCTGGTGGTGCAAATAGGGATAGCCAAGAATGGTTCAGACTCAGGACTCATCAAAAGGTTGCGTCCACTCCTCCAAAGGCTCAGGGCAAGATGAGAAAAGGAAAGAGTCAACAAAATGGGGCTCTGCTGGGACGGAGGAAGCCTGGGGTGGGACTGGAGGCTGAGGATGGGCAACCACCATGCCTGTCACATTTACCAACTCACCAAGCAAATAGGGAGCAGGGATGTTTTGCTTCAAGGCAGTACAGGGAAGAGAAACAGGGCAGGGGAGACAGGTAGGATAAGGGGATGAGCCTCACACGTCACAGGCATGTGGGCACCTCGATGTCCTGGTGCCCAGCGAGCTGCAATCCCTCTATTCCCAGAGATCTCCCATCCCTCTCACTAGCTGGGATCCAAACTCTGGTTTGTTTCATATCAAACATTGCATGCATCCCCCTCTGTCTCCATTCTTAAAGATTCTCCTGTGTTTAAGTAATGGCAGGTGAAGGGGCTGGTAGGAAATGAGATAAAGAGAGCCCTGGGCAGCAGGGTTCTCTCTGAGCTGCCCACAGATTTTCAAAGGCCTTGGGGCTATCACACGTGCGCCCCCCTCACCAGTCCTGTGGACAAATCTTTAGCGTAATTGGTAGACTTGTAAAGATTAGAGCAAATATTAGTAGGGATAAAAGACATCCAAAAGAAGAGGAAAAGGTCACTAGAATCAAACACCGAGTTACTATGTCCGTCCCTTGCCTCTAAAAGGGGACCAGCCCAGCAAATGCAACTCAACAGCTCCAGACAATAGGAAGATTTATTAGCTCATGTTACAACCAGCCCAGAGGTAGGGCAGCTCCCAAGTTGATTAATTCAGTGGCCCATAGATGCCATCAAGGACCCAGGTTCCTTTTATATTTCCTCTCTGCCAACTAAAATATCTTGGCTTTGTCTTAAGACTGGTTCTTCCCATAGCTGTGACCATTTCCAGGCACCATGTCTAGACAGTGAGAAAAAGACAATATCTTCTTTTCTGAGAGTCTGTCTCCAAGAGCACGGTAATCCCTCTCAGAAGCTCCCCTGCAGGCATTCCTCATGTGACTGTCTAGAATTGATGTCCAGTTGCTGGTGGTGCAAATAGGGATAGCCAAGAATGGTTCAGACTCAGGACTCATCAAAAGGTTGCGTCCACTCCTCCAAAGGCTCAGGGCAAGATGAGAAAAGGAAAGAGTCAACAAAATGGGGCTCTGCTGGGACGGAGGAAGCCTGGGGTGGGACTGGAGGCTGAGGATGGGCAACCACCATGCCTGTCACATTTACCAACTCACCAAGCAAATAGGGAGCAGGGATGTTTTGCTTCAAGGCAGTACAGGGAAGAGAAACAGGGCAGGGGAGACAGGTAGGATAAGGGGATGAGCCTCACACGTCACAGGCATGTGGGCACCTCGATGTCCTGGTGCCCAGCGAGCTGCAATCCCTCTATTCCCAGAGATCTCCCATCCCTCTCACTAGCTGGGATCCAAACTCTGGTTTGTTTCATATCAAACATTGCATGCATCCCCCTCTGTCTCCATTCTTAAAGATTCTCCTGTGTTTAAGTAATGGCAGGTGAAGGGGCTGGTAGGAAATGAGATAAAGAGAGCCCTGGGCAGCAGGGTTCTCTCTGAGCTGCCCACAGATTTTCAAAGGCCTTGGGGCTATCACACGTGCGCCCCCCTCACCAGTCCTGTGGACAAATCTTTAGCGTAATTGGTAGACTTGTAAAGATTAGAGCAAATATTAGTAGGGATAAAAGACATCCAAAAGAAGAGGAAAAGGTCACTAGAATCAAACACCGAGTTACTATGTCCGTCCCTTGCCTCTTGGCCCAGACAAATGATGTGCTAGTGTATTTAAAAACACTTGCAAAGGCAAGTGCCCAACCATGATCTGTTGATCCTTGAGGGTTAGAGAAAGTCTGGTTGGGACTGCAAGTCTAGAAACAGGCAAATGTCATTTATATTTTCAAAGCCTTGGAGAGACAGTTTCTTAAGCCATTGCCTGCACCCAGGAAAGTGCCCCCAGAGTGTGGAGGGGCTGGATGCTGAGTGCCCTGATGAGGACTCAGGCACTCTGATGGACAAGCACCCTTAGAACAAGTCATGTCAGACTGACCTGGTGTCTGTGTTTGTCGGGGACACTTGAGGCTGAGAGCAGGGACATGTGGCAGACACGAGGTCAGGCCCTGAGGGCCCCAGCTCTGTCCAGCTGCACCAAACAGCACGTCTCAAGTCCCTCAAGCAGGCTCACTTGTTCTGGGCAGTGACTCATTGCTGTGGAGGCATCCGTCTGGGTCACCTGTTTGTCTCCTGCTGGGATCTCCCAGCCCTATTCCCTGAGGACCCCAAACAAGGTAACAGAGTTCTGAAACCACAAGTCTCCATTCAGTTTCTCAGTTTCTCATTCCCACATCTCTCTGCTGAATGTATATGAGTGGTCTCTCTGTGGTAGGCAGGGTACCAAGAGCTAAGGATACAGCAGAGAGTAAACTGGACACAGTGCCTGCCTGCATGGCACATACAGTCCGGTGGGTCCTCAGGAGAGGGCCGTGGAATCCTGCACCCCCCTCAGCATTTAGACCACAAGAATGCTTCTCAAACTATAACATGCAAAGAAATCACCTGGGGTATCTTACTGAAACACAGATTCTGATTAAGTAGATTTGGGACAGACCTGGGTTCTGCACATTTGATAAACATCATGGGGAAAGCTGGTGCGGCTCATCCTTGGACCACGCTTTGAGTAACTAGAAACTACAAATGCCTCACGTGGCAGGACGCTCATCCTCCTTCCTAAGAAGATAAACCCAAGCTGTCTCGGCAGCAGCCTTGTCTCCGAGACTGTCTGCTGGCGAGCCCCACCCTCCTGGATGTCCAGAAGTTTTTCCTGTCTCTGACCTCAGTCCGGGGAATGACTTCATTCCAGTCAGCTTAGCGCTAGCTCCCTGGAGACCAGATCCTCCTTTACGTACACATAGACGCTCAACTCCAAGGACAGTGAAGGGAAGATGATCCAGAAATAATCAGCTCAGCCAATTCCCATCTCACTTCCCTCTCTGAAGCTGCCCACGTCACCATCACCACCACCATCCATCATCCTCATGACAGCAAACACTTACACTGCACTTACTGTAAGCCAGGCACTGTTCTTAGCATATTAACAAGGTTACAGACACATTGCGAGTCACAGACAAGCCTGTGGAGGAGGTCCTATCGTAGGTAGGTACATATAAGTACTCCCATTTCTGCTATCCCTAGGAGCCTAGGCGGGCTTCCCAGGTAACACTGGTGGCAGTGAACCAGGCTGACAACGCAGGAGGCGTGGACACACAGGTTCAATCCCTGGGTCAGAAAGAGCCCCTGGAAGAGGGCACGGCAACCCATCGCAGTACTCCTGCCTGGAGAATCCCGTGGACCGAGGGGCCTGGTGGGCTGCCATCCTCAGGGTTGCCCAGAACAGGACACAACTGAAGCAACTTAGCCCGCACCCACGCAAGAGCCTAGGCACAGAGAGGTCAAGTAACCTGCTCAAGCTCACACAGCACAAAATCCAGGCGTCCAACCTCCAGAGCTCATGCTCTGAGCCATTCTTTACATTATATCAGAAATGCTAAAGACTTTGCATTCCTCCATCAAAAGTTTCAGAGGAAGGTGCCAAAGCCACGGGAGACAGCCTCAGATCCTTCTGACAGGTCACTGCTGTGGTGCAGCTTGGGAGGAGGAGGAGGACAGCCAAAGAAAAACAGCGTTAGGGTGTATCGACTGAGTGGCTTTGAAATCTTGGTGAGATTAGATCTGCCTGTTAAATTGCCTCTAACCTGTGGGTGGATTTGGGGAGCCAAGGGGAGGCAGAGGTGTGAAGGTGGGATGGAGCTGTGTTTGCATAAAGGACAGGCTGTAAATGAGACCATTCTCCTGGCTTTCGCTGAAGAAGTTGGGAAGTGGTACAGTCTGGACTTGCAGACCATGGGCACCCAGTGACCCTGCAAGATGGGAAGTTCCCTTTCTAGCGCAGAGTAGGAACCACTCTCTGGAGACACCCTGAGGACTGAAGAAGAGCCCGGGGACGCCACCCGTAGCATCGCTTTGTTCACAACATCCTTTCCCTCCTGAACCCTTTCTCAGTTTAGGAATGATGCCCTGAAGGTGGAGAGGGGATAGGAGATTGAAAAAAAAAAAAAAAAAACCATGAAAAATGAAATGCATTCATTTAAAATGTATTAAAGAGCCTGCTTGTTTGCGTTATTATTGTCCCCAAACAATTTCATAGGCTTAAACTGACTTTTAAGCTTAGCCTCAGGTTTCCAAACCAACTTTGATCCACTGGAATAATTGACAATTACACGGAAATAAACTTCACTTTAATTGCACTGTCCCTAGTTGAAGCCTCAGGAAGATCAGGCTGATAAAAGACCCGTTCGATCATCCAGGCCTCAGAGGCTGGTGCCAGATGACAGGTGAGCACAGTGGGGTGGGCCATCTGAGCCCTGGCTTTTGCTGCTTTGCATAATTTGGAGTGAGGCCAGCACAGCCCCCTCTGGGCTACATTGATACGAGTGTCCAGCACTTGGTCATTTTGTAGGTAGGATTTTACGAACAAAAGAACCATGATTTTTTTTCCCTCTTTTCTAACTTTCCTTGTAACCTAAAGTTTGTGACTTCTTAATTCTAGAACTCCCTTCCCCTCACCCCTGCCTGCCAAATGGGTGAAATTTTTGACCTTGGAGTGAAGTGAAATTGTCTCACATCATCAGGAGGCTTGGGATCTTCTTAAACCATTCTGTGCTATGTGAACTTCAATCATTTATGTCCTTTCTCTGGTTTCAAGCATCCTAATCTATACAACTAGGGGACTGGTCTCCAAAAACATTCACCTTCAGTGAACTAGGAAGTACATCAGGTGGTGAGGGGGTGGCAGAAGATGGGATTGGAGAGGTGGAGGTGGGGTTGAATAGTACACTGGAGTACAGAGAGCACAGCCATTCTGGAGAGTGAGAGGACTGGACTTTGTCACCTGAGGAAGCATATGCCCTGTGACTCCACAATTCTGCAGAAAACCTCCACACCAGTCCACAGGGAAATACCAGGGATACTCACGGTAGCATGATGTGTGGAGATGGAGTCAGAGGTAATCCAGCTATTCTTGTAAAGCGGTGGAAGCAATGGAACCAGACACAGGCACTGCAGCATGGATAGGACTTAACAGAATGCTACATAAAGAGAGGAGAAACAGGGCAGCTCTTGAGCACAGATCTGTTTAATGAAGATTAAAACAACCCTTACTTTCCAAGGATACATACAAATTAAACAATATACTTATTAATAACATACATTTGTGTAGTTGCCATAATAAGAGGAATAGCGAGAAAGGAGATTACACACAAATAAATGAAATCAGAGGGGGTCTTGTACACATCATGACATGAGCGTCCTTCAGAACAAAGAGAGTGATAGCTCGACCCTTTGCACGGAGATGCAAAAACCCCACATTCACAACAAAACGCCTTCCTTGCTTTACCATATAGGTAATAGGAAAATTGTTTTGTCTTGGTTTTGTTCTTTTCATTTTTTTAAGCAAGAGAGTAATACAATTTTATTTGCATTTTAGAAAAACGGCTCAGATGGCTCTAAGGGGAATGGACTGGAGAGAGAAGGTCTGAGGCTGGGGAGACCAGTGAGGAGGCTGCAGCCAGGTCTAGGGGTAAATGGTACAGCTTGAACGAAGGTCATGACCAACTGGGGTCAAAGATGGGGAGGGGCAGGTGAGCCTTTAAGGAAGAGATGGGCTTGAGAGTGGGTGCATCACACATGCGTCACAGAAAGAATGTCAACTCTGGGGCAAGAAAGGGTATGAACCAGCAGACTCAGGGGCAGAAGTGCTGGAAGTGGCAGAGGCTCGGAGAACTCACTGGGGACCCCAGGGCCAGGCGGGAGCCCCTCAGAGGTTGAGCTAATGGGTGCCCTCCAACAGGGTGTCTGGAGTTGGGAAACCAGGAGGGGAAGGA
Organism: Tragulus kanchil; assembly: GCA_022376925.1. Classification (NCBI taxonomy): domain Eukaryota; kingdom Metazoa; phylum Chordata; class Mammalia; order Artiodactyla; family Tragulidae; genus Tragulus; species Tragulus kanchil. The sequence continues at coordinate 129,355,201 of JAIOJX010000032.1, read as the reverse complement.
CAGGCAGGGCGCGTGGGATGAAGGCACTGATAGACTGGAGCCGGCTCATCCTGGCTCAGGAGTTTTGCAAGCCTTTGGCAGCTTGAAATGGCCATGATGAAAGTATTTACTCCACAGACATCACCAAATGCTATGAATCAGAGTTCTTTTGCCCAGAGAGCTAGTTAGCCACCACACCACCGGGGAGGAAGAGAGAGATTGACCCAAGACTAGTCCTTCCAGAGGCCCAGCATCCTCCACTTATATTCAGAGGCCCCGGAGCCAGCCTCCGCCCAGAGAACAAGGTTTGTGGGTGGGGGTACGGAGAGGAAAGAGGTCTGGGAAGAGCTCTCAACAGCAACCAGACTCTGGTATAGACCGGATGGTCAGGACCAAGTTCTGCCTTTCACCTGGAGCTGGAATGGGAGCTGGAGGAGATGTTGAAGGGGCTCACTTGGCGTGCATCAGCAAGATAGGAGACCTTGGCTGAGTAGTTTTCATAGGTCAACTTTTCCATGAGGTGGCGGGTTGGGGAGGGGCGTGACAGCAATGAAGTGGACAGTAACTTTCATTTTGCCTTATAATGGAGACAGGTATTGATATTTACTCTATTGCATAATCTGTAGACTGATAGTCTCTGCTCTGCAGTTTCTACAGCAGGTTTCCTGTACTCAAGACAATTTTTTCTATGTTTCAGACACTTAAACATTGTTTTCTTCAGGAAACTTGGGAATAAAGGGAACATAGTTCCCTCTCTCCATCCTAAGCCTTGTTTCGTCTTATTATGGTAAAGAGAATAATGACATTTTATCAATTCTTCCCATATACCAGACTCCATGACAAATACTTTATAAGTGAGACCTCTTTAGATTTTTTCCCTGTGAGAATTATTGTTCTTGCTCTTTACTCTTTTGTGGGAAATGTAATAGAGGCTCAGAGAGGTTTACTAACCTGACCAGGGTCACAAAGCAAGGAGGAGGCAGAACTGAATTGAACTGCATCAGCTCGCTCTTAGTCTGTCTTTAATGCTCTTTTTTTCCCCCGTGGGCTGGAAGTGCAGAGGCTCGGAGAACTCACTGGGACCCAGGGAGCCCCTCAGAGGTTGAGCTAATGGGTGCCCTCCAACAGGGTGTCTGGAGTTGGGAAACCAGGAGGGAAGGACAGGCAGGCGCGTGGGATGAAGGCACTGATAGACTGGAGCCGGCTCATCCTGGCTCAGGAGTTTTGCAAGCCTTTGGCAGCTTGAAATGGCCATGATGAAAGTATTTACTCCACAGACATCACCAAATGCTATGAATCAGAGTTCTTTTGCCCAGAGAGCTAGTTAGCCACCACACCACCGGGGAGGAAGAGAGAGATTGACCCAAGACTAGTCCTTCCAGAGGCCCAGCATCCTCCACTTATATTCAGAGGCCCCGGGCCAGCCTCCGCCCAGAGAACAAGGTTTGTGGGTGGGGGTACGGAGAGGAAAGAGGTCTGGGAAGAGCTCTCAACAGCAACCAGACTCTGGTATAGACCGGATGGTCAGGACCAAGTTCTGCCTTTCACCTGGAGCTGGAATGGGAGCTGGAGGAGATGTTGAAGGGGCTCACTTGGCGTGCATCAGCAAGATAGGAGACCTTGGCTGAGTAGTTTTCATAGGTCAACTTTTCCATGAGGTGGCGGGTTGGGGAGGGGCGTGACAGCAATGAAGTGGACAGTAACTTTCATTTTGCCTTATAATGGAGACAGGTATTGATATTTACTCTATTGCATAATCTGTAGACTGATAGTCTCTGCTCTGCAGTTTCTACAGCAGGTTTCCTGTACTCAAGACAATTTTTTCTATGTTTCAGACACTTAAACATTGTTTTCTTCAGGAAACTTGGGAATAAAGGGAACATAGTTCCCTCTCTCCATCCTAAGCCTTGTTTCGTCTTATTATGGTAAAGAGAATAATGACATTTTATCAATTCTTCCCATATACCAGACTCCATGACAAATACTTTATAAGTGAGACCTCTTTAGATTTTTTCCCTGTGAGAATTATTGTTCTTGCTCTTTACTCTTTTGTGGGAAATGTAATAGAGGCTCAGAGAGGTTTACTAACCTGACCAGGGTCACAAAGCAAGGAGGAGGCAGAACTGAATTGAACCTGCATCAGCTCGCTCTTAGTCTGTCTTTAATGCTCTATTTGTCTCCTTTCCCAGATTTTCCTCACTTGGGGCTCAGGCTAGAGAGTCTGTCAGACCAGTATCCATCCTTCTGTCTCTTCTACAGTACCCTCTTCCTAGCCCTGAAATTCTCCTTCTTTCCTTATTCCTCTGATTTGAACAACAAAGTCCAGGCTGCAGTCTTCCACAGGCTTCTGACAAAAGATGATGTTACCTGAGCTGTAAAGGAAGACTCAAGTCTGATTTCACCCATAAACATTTTTTTTTAACTTCATGCCATGAGCTCTTTGTTAGTTATTTATTATTTTCATCCGTCTTTATTCTTTGGCCTGTGTGGGCCTCCCATTGCAGTGGTCTCCCTCGTTGCAGAGCACTGGCTCTGGGCGCATGCGCTCCAGAGCGCTGGGCTCATAATTGGACACACCCCTCCAACCGCTCCACCCCAAGTGGGATCCTCCCAGGCCAGGGGTCGAACCGGTGCCCCTTGCACTGCAAGGCAGACTCTGCACCCACCAGACCACCAGGGAAGCCCCACACATAAACATTTATGCACCTAATTGAGTCAAACATTTTTCGTAAAGGACCAGAGAGAAAATATTTTCAGCTTTGCGGGCCATACGGTCTTTGCTGCAATGACTCAGCTCTGCAGTTGTGTTGTGAAAGCAGCTACAGACAGCACGAAAAAGGATGTGCATGCCTCAATAAAACTTTATTGACAAAAATTAACATTAGGCCAGATTTGGTCTAGGGATCTTAGCTGCCTTTGGAAACCAGGGAAAGAGCATCTGCTAAAGGGGCTGCTGATGGAGAGGGCTTTTGCTTGGGTTGCCGCCTGGGTGGATCAATTTTGGCCCCCCTTGTCATAAGACCCCTGAAATGGCTGGGAGTCCAGCCGAGGGCTCAGGTCACTGAGGCAAAAGAGAGACATTTTGATTTGATTCTTTTGTCCATTGCCTGATTCATATTCTCTGACTCAGCCCATTTATCAAACTCTCTGTGAAAGGACTTTTCATCCATTACCCCATGTAATCCTTAGGCCGTTCTTGCAGGATTAGAGTCATAGCAGTCAACCTTGACCCTGGACTTTTAAATCAGATTTGCCCACTTCAACCAGGTGCAGATAAACTTGTATTTTGGGCTTCCAGACCCTCTTTTGTCTGTTCTCCCTGGCTCTAGCCAGCATAGATCACCTTACCAGGTTCTATACCTTTCTCACTATGCACCTGCATCCACCCCTCATTCCCTGCTTGCTCCTTGAACTCTGCCCTGGCAAACATGGCTCTTGTAGTCTGACTCCATGTCCCAAGGACATGGCCTCCTTTCATCCAGCTCACCCTCATCCCGTCCACTTACCACTGATCTTCAAGACCCTACATTCGTGCCTCCTGGACCATGTCTGGCAATTATCAGACAAGTGCACAGAAGGGCACACAGCCAGGGCAGTGGGTGGAGCCCTAGTGCAGCCACACCAGGCTTAGCACTCTGGACACCATCTCGGCTACACAGAAAGAGCAAGGGCTGGCCCCAAGGTCAGGCTGCTCATCTCCAAGGACAGTGGTGTTTGCTCCCTGCCAGGAGCTTTGGGAACCACTGGAAACAGGAGCGCAGAGGAAATGACTTTTCTGTGGCAGACAGGCCTCAAAGTTGATTTCCCAGGAGGAATCCAACAAGGCCCTTGAAACGTGGACATCAAGGAGGGAAATCAATCGTCTTTTAAGTTTTCACCTTGATGATTGATCCGCTGCTTCCAGTCCCTTTTTTCTCTCTCTCAAGTCCGTGGACGTTGGCCTCTCTCTCCCTTCTACGCTTTCTCCTTCTTATCTTTAAAGTGTGGGGTTTCCTGGTTCTGATCTGAAGCCAAAATGCATTGCTTTATGCCAACTGACCAGGTATCGGTCCTATGCTATCAAGCTTTTTATTCTATCTAAAGAAAGAAGCCCTGGGAGCCTTCTAGGAGGGAAGAGAAGAAAATGCATGCATTGAGTGCCTGCTCTGCTCTGAGGCCTCCTGTGACATCGTCGGAGTTAATGCTGCCCCTGATCCTGTTCAGGCAGATGTTACAGACCACATGTCTCAGAGAGGACGCTGGAGTCAGAGCAGAGAAATAACCTGCAAGTGTGGTTTGCAGACAACAATGCAGAACCCAAGTGGGGACTCTGCATTTCTCCTCTCTACCAGGGTTGAGTGTGAGCAGTGCCTATGGAATAGGAACCCCCACCCCGGACAAGCAAATTAAAAGAGTCATAGCAGTCAACCTTGACCCTGGACTTTTAAATCAGATTTGCCCACTTCAACCAGGTGCAGATAAACTTGTATTTTGGGCTTCCAGACCCTCTTTTGTCTGTTCTCCTGGCTCTAGCCAGCATAGATCACCTTACCAGGTTCTATACCTTTCTCACTATGCACCTGCATCCACCCCTCATTCCCTGCTTGCTCCTTGAACTCTGCCCTGGCAAACATGGCTCTTGTAGTCTGACTCCATGTCCCAAGGACATGGCCTCCTTTCATCCAGCTCACCCTCATCCCGTCCACTTACCACTGATCTTCAAGACCCTACATTCGTGCCTCCTGGACCATGTCTGGCAATTATCAGACAAGTGCACAGAAGGGCACACAGCCAGGGCAGTGGGTGGAGCCCTAGTGCAGCCACACCAGGCTTAGCACTCTGGACACCATCTCGGCTACACAGAAAGAGCAAGGGCTGGCCCCAAGGTCAGGCTGCTCATCTCCAAGGACAGTGGTGTTTGCTCCCTGCCAGGAGCTTTGGGAACCACTGGAAACAGGAGCGCAGAGGAAATGACTTTTCTGTGGCAGACAGGCCTCAAAGTTGATTTCCCAGGAGGAATCCAACAAGGCCCTTGAAACGTGGACATCAAGGAGGGAAATCAATCGTCTTTTAAGTTTTCACCTTGATGATTGATCCGCTGCTTCCAGTCCCTTTTTTCTCTCTCTCAAGTCCGTGGACGTTGGCCTCTCTCTCCCTTCTACGCTTTCTCCTTCTTATCTTTAAAGTGTGGGGTTTCCTGGTTCTGATCTGAAGCCAAAATGCATTGCTTTATGCCAACTGACCAGGTATCGGTCCTATGCTATCAAGCTTTTTATTCTATCTAAAGAAAGAAGCCCTGGGAGCCTTCTAGGAGGGAAGAGAAGAAAATGCATGCATTGAGTGCCTGCTCTGCTCTGAGGCCTCCTGTGACATCGTCGGAGTTAATGCTGCCCCTGATCCTGTTCAGGCAGATGTTACAGACCACATGTCTCAGAGAGGACGCTGGAGTCAGAGCAGAGAAATAACCTGCAAGTGTGGTTTGCAGACAACAATGCAGAACCCAAGTGGGGACTCTGCATTTCTCCTCTCTACCAGGGTTGAGTGTGAGCAGTGCCTATGGAATAGGAACCCCACTGGACAGCATTAAGACCTCTCTTGATCTTGACCACAAAGAGGCAGAAGTATCTAGGAAAACAGCTCCTGAGTACTACAGGTCCTCAAGGCGCTGATTGTTAATTCAGGGTGCACTGAGTGCCTCTTCCAATTCCAGCACTTTGCTGGCTCTGGAGGAAAGAAGTGAACAAGAGAGAAGTGAGCACTTTCTCTCTAGATGTTTCAGTCTGGTAGGGAAACTGAGATCATGACCATAAGAGATCAAGACAAAGGGTGGTAGGAGCTCTAATTCAGTAAGTACAGGGTGCTTGGGGGGAAATACCCCAAGCTTTTCATCTGAGACGTGATGCAAAAGACTGGTCAAAGAAGAGACTGAGGGTCCAAAATTACCACCTTGCTCTAGGTTGGCTAAGAATCAGCCGATAAAAGGCAATGAGGGTGCCTTGGGGCCAATGAGAATAACTCTGAAACTTCCAAATCTCCTACCCTGAACTGTGTCAGTTCCTTAGAACAGAGACTGTCTGAAGCACCTTTTGTGTGTTAACTCATTTAATGTTTGCAGTAGCAAGTACTGAAGAAGAAAGGGAGGGACTAAAAGAGTTCATTAGGCATGGGACAGAGGCTTAGTGAGAGTGGAGAGTGCAGAAAAACCCTGGCCTAGAGCTAGAGGGCTTTGTAACAGGGCAGCCAGAAAAAATTCGGGACACCAGTTTGAATTTTAGATCAATAAATTTTGTTTTTAGTGTAAGTATGTCTCAAATACTGTGCAGAGCACACTCAACACTAGCAAAGTATTTGCTGTTTATCTGAAATTTAGATTTTACTAGGAGTTCTGTATTTTTAGTTGTTAAATATGGAAGCCCTCCTTTGGAGGCCATTTGGAAGGGATTAGACTTCAAGTGCCTGCTCTGCTCTGAGGCCTCCTGTGACATCGTCGGAGTTAATGCTGCCCCTGATCCTGTTCAGGCAGATGTTACAGACCACATGTCTCAGAGAGGACGCTGGAGTCAGAGCAGAGAAATAACCTGCAAGTGTGGTTTGCAGACAACAATGCAGAACCCAAGTGGGGACTCTGCATTTCTCCTCTCTACCAGGGTTGAGTGTGAGCAGTGCCTATGGAATAGGAACCCCACTGGACAGCATTAAGACCTCTCTTGATCTTGACCACAAAGAGGCAGAAGTATCTAGGAAAACAGCTCCTGAGTACTACAGGTCCTCAAGGCGCTGATTGTTAATTCAGGGTGCACTGAGTGCCTCTTCCAATTCCAGCACTTTGCTGGCTCTGGAGGGGAAAGAAGTGAACAAGAGAGAAGTGAGCACTTTCTCTCTAGATGTTTCAGTCTGGTAGGGAAACTGAGATCATGACCATAAGAGATCAAGACAAAGGGTGGTAGGAGCTCTAATTCAGTAAGTACAGGGTGCTTGGGGGGAAATACCCCAAGCTTTTCATCTGAGACGTGATGCAAAAGACTGGTCAAAGAAGAGACTGAGGGTCCAAAATTACCACCTTGCTCTAGGTTGGCTAAGAATCAGCCGATAAAAGGCAATGAGGGTGCCTTGGGGCCAATGAGAATAACTCTGAAACTTCCAAATCTCCTACCCTGAACTGTGTCAGTTCCTTAGAACAGAGACTGTCTGAAGCCCCTTTTTGTGTGTTAACTCATTTAATGTTTGCAGTAGCAAGTACTGAAGAAAAAAGGGGAGGGACTAAAAGAGTTCATTAGGCATGGGACAGAGGCTTAGTGAGAGTGGAGAGTGCAGAAAAACCCTGGCCTAGAGCTAGAGGGCTTTGTAACAGGGCAGCCAGAAAAAATTCGGGACACCAGTTTGAATTTTAGATCAATAAATTTTGTTTTTAGTGTAAGTATGTCTCAAATACTGTGCAGAGCACACTCAACACTAGCAAAGTATTTGCTGTTTATCTGAAATTTAGATTTTACTAGGAGTTCTGTATTTTTAGTTGTTAAATATGGAAGCCCTCCTTTGGAGGCCATTTGGAAGGGATTAGACTTCAACCTCAGAGCAATGCGGGCTCGTGGAAGGTGTTTCAAAGGGGAGCAATGCAGCCAGCGCCATGCCATAGAGAACTGTGTTGACTGCATTACAGAGACAAGCTCAGGGACACACTTCCAAGTCTGTGGCAAACCCCTGTTACCCAGGTGGCACATACCAACCAGGTGTGCCTCTGCTTTTCCCAGCCCCCACCTCAAAATCCTGGTTGCCCATCAAGCAGCCATTGAGCACCTACAATGTGCCAGGTGCTGTCTGGAGAATGAAAAAGTACGTGACCAGTTCTGTGCCCTCCCCCAGCTTCCAGAACTGGTGTTTATACCTGAACAGGCCAGTAATGCCATAGTGCAGTAAGACCCTTGAGGGCCCAGGCTTTGACTAGCATGTGGCAAAGAAGCAAAAGGAAGGCTGCAGGAAGTGAGGCTTGAGCTGGGTTTTGAAGGAATTTGGGTCTCTCTGCGACTGCAGTTAAATTAGATCCTAAATAATACCATTTTGGACTGGGCCTGCTGCTGTTATCTCCTGCTCTGTGTAGTTAGTTGTATCCTTTACTTTATCTTGAAGAAACTTATTTCCTTTTCCTGTGACTTTTGGCTTCTACTCATCAATCATATCACCGTTTTCTTGACCAGCCCACCCCAGGGAGTTGGGGAGGGCATGCAACGGATGGGAAGCGTGAGCACTGGTGAGAGGCCTCAAGATGCCTTAGGGAACTCCAGGAGCTCTCTAGAGTCAGGGGCAGAGGGGGGAAGAGGGGTGCAGAGGGGAAACTGGCAGATGTAGCAGAGCCAGATCAAGAAAGGCCTTGTCCTTTTAGCTAAGAAAGAGGAGCTCACACTAAATACTTACTGACAGAGAGCCACTGCGGGCTTGTATGCATGAGGCTGATGTGGTCAGTTAAGATGATCTGAAGAACAGCTAGACTGATGGATTTGGCTCCCTTTCAGAGGGTAGTTAGAAAAGAATCTCTGAGGGTGATAGAACACAGGGGTAGTGGATCTTGGAAGGAGCTGGCCAAAGGTCAGATGGAGGAGTCACATCCAGGCAGGTGCTGGGTCCACCCCTTTTATTTTTCATGGAAAAGAGGCATCAAGAGTTAGAGCCTCCTAAAGGAGAGGTGGGGTCCCATTGTCCATCTACATAGGTCTGAGTTCATACCCAATAAACTTGGTTTTCCACCAAGCACTTGAGAGATGCTATAGGCACAAGGGGAGCAATGCAGCCAGCGACATGCCATAGAGAACTGTGTTGACTGCATTACAGAGACAAGCTCAGGGACACACTTCCAAGTCTGTGGCAAACCCCTGTTACCCAGGTGGCACATACCAACCAGGTGTGCCTCTGCTTTTCCCAGCCCCCACCTCAAAATCCTGGTTGCCCATCAAGCAGCCATTGAGCACCTACAATGTGCCAGGTGCTGTCTGGAGAATGAAAAAGTACGTGACCAGTTCTGTGCCCTCCCCCAGCTTCCAGAACTGGTGTTTATACCTGAACAGGCCAGTAATGCCATAGTGCAGTAAGACCCTTGAGGGCCCAGGCTTTGACTAGCATGTGGCAAAGAAGCAAAAGGAAGGCTGCAGGAAGTGAGGCTTGAGCTGGGTTTTGAAGGAATTTGGGTCTCTCTGCGACTGCAGTTAAATTAGATCCTAAATAATACCATTTTGGACTGGGCCTGCTGCTGTTATCTCCTGCTCTGTGTAGTTAGTTGTATCCTTTACTTTATCTTGAAGAAACTTATTTCCTTTTCCTGTGACTTTTGGCTTCTACTCATCAATCATATCACCGTTTTCTTGACCAGCCCACCCCAGGGAGTTGGGGAGGGCATGCAACGGATGGGAAGCGTGAGCACTGGTGAGAGGCCTCAAGATGCCTTAGGGAACTCCAGGAGCTCTCTAGAGTCAGGGGCAGAGGGGGGAAGAGGGGTGCAGAGGGGAAACTGGCAGATGTAGCAGAGCCAGATCAAGAAAGGCCTTGTCCTTTTAGCTAAGAAAGAGGAGCTCACACTAAATACTTACTGACAGAGAGCCACTGCGGGCTTGTATGCATGAGGCTGATGTGGTCAGTTAAGATGATCTGAAGAACAGCTAGACTGATGGATTTGGCTCCCTTTCAGAGGGTAGTTAGAAAAGAATCTCTGAGGGTGATAGAACACAGGGGTAGTGGATCTTGGAAGGAGCTGGCCAAAGGTCAGATGGAGGAGTCACATCCAGGCAGGTGCTGGGTCCACCCCTTTTATTTTTCATGGAAAAGAGGCATCAAGAGTTAGAGCCTCCTAAAGGAGAGGTGGGGTCCCATTGTCCATCTACATAGGTCTGAGTTCATACCCAATAAACTTGGTTTTTCCACCAAGCACTTGAGAGATGCTATAGGCACAAGTGGGGCTTTTGGGGTATTGGCTTTAACTGAAATTATGCCTAGTTAAAATCACCCCCCACATCTAGTAGCTTAAAATGGGGCTCCCTTTCAAGCCCACAGTTCTGTAGGTTAGTCAGGAAGAAAAGTGCTGGTTGACTGGAGAAACCCTTATCCTTGTGTCTCATTCTAGAGCCTAGAATGTTCTTAGTGCAAGTTGGACATTCCCAGAGGGGTGAGCAGAGTGTGGGATACCTCCTTACATATCTCATCCTAAGACACAAACCTCACATAATGTCCCTTCTGCCCACATTTCATTGGTCAAAGCAAGTCACGTGGCCAAACTTAACATCAACAGAGCGGGGGTCTATACCCCTCTCATTTCAGTGGAGATTACAGGGAGAAATTACCTGTGGAACAAATAGCTAAGTCTCTAAGTTCTCATAGTTACTGGGGCTTCCCTAGTGGCTCAGACACTAAAGAATCTGCCTGCAATGCAGACACTTGGGTTCCATCCCACAGTCAGGAAGATAGCCTAAAGAAGGAATGGCTACCCACTCCAGTATTTTTACCTGGAGAATCCCATGGACAGAGGAGCCTGCTGGGCCACAGTCCAGGAGTCACAAAGAGTTGGACTCGACTGAGCAGCTAACACTTTCACTTTCATAGTTACCACTAAGGAAGCCACAGTCCAGGGAGTCACACTAAATACTTACTGACAGAGAGCCACTGCGGGCTTGTATGCATGAGGCTGATGTGGTCAGTTAAGATGATCTGAAGAACAGCTAGACTGATGGATTTGGCTCCCTTTCAGAGGGTAGTTAGAAAAGAATCTCTGAGGGTGATAGAACACAGGGTAGTGGATCTTGGAAGGAGCTGGCCAAAGGTCAGATGGAGGAGTCACATCCAGGCAGGTGCTGGGTCCACCCCTTTTATTTTTCATGGAAAAGAGGCATCAAGAGTTAGAGCCTCCTAAAGGAGAGGTGGGGTCCCATTGTCCATCTACATAGGTCTGAGTTCATACCCAATAAACTTGGTTTTTCCACCAAGCACTTGAGAGATGCTATAGGCACAAGTGGGGCTTTTGGGGTATTGGCTTTAACTGAAATTATGCCTAGTTAAAATCACCCCCCACATCTAGTAGCTTAAAATGGGGCTCCCTTTCAAGCCCACAGTTCTGTAGGTTAGTCAGGAAGAAAAGTGCTGGTTGACTGGAGAAACCCTTATCCTTGTGTCTCATTCTAGAGCCTAGAATGTTCTTAGTGCAAGTTGGACATTCCCAGAGGGGTGAGCAGAGTGTGGGATACCTCCTTACATATCTCATCCTAAGACACAAACCTCACATAATGTCCCTTCTGCCCACATTTCATTGGTCAAAGCAAGTCACGTGGCCAAACTTAACATCAACAGAGCGGGGGTCTATACCCCTCTCATTTCAGTGGAGATTACAGGGAGAAATTACCTGTGGAACAAATAGCTAAGTCTCTAAGTTCTCATAGTTACTGGGGCTTCCCTAGTGGCTCAGACACTAAAGAATCTGCCTGCAATGCAGACACTTGGGTTCCATCCCACAGTCAGGAAGATAGCCTAAAGAAGGGAATGGCTACCCACTCCAGTATTTTTACCTGGAGAATCCCATGGACAGAGGAGCCTGCTGGGCCACAGTCCAGGGAGTCACAAAGAGTTGGACTCGACTGAGCAGCTAACACTTTCACTTTCATAGTTACCACTAAGGAGCACAAGTATAACCAAGGACACACTTGTCTGATGACCACAGAGAAAAGTACCACACATTGTCATGCTCTTCCCTGCACCATGAGTGTCCAGATGGAGAAGACTAACCTAACTACAAGAGGCCTAATTTTTTCTCAGTCTTTTTGAAGAGGCTACCTCAAAGGAAGGTCAGAAATGAGCCACAGATCATAAGCCACAGATCATTTTACAGGGGAAAGAGTATAGTAGAAATCACGACTCAATGACGAACAGTATTCATCCTAGTACTGAGCTTGGGACTGGTCCACTGGGGAAATTCCTTTACCCCACTCATGACAACTGAGTGATGTTTAGTAACAGATGAAACACTAGGCTCCTCCTTTCTTGTTGTTTCCCCAGACCTCTTTCCACATCATGTGCCTCCACCCAATCTTTCCTGTGGCGATTCACTTGCCTATCAGCAGAGAAAGATTGGGTGGAGGCACATGATGTGGAAAGAGGTCTGGGGAAATAACAAGAAAGGAGGAGCCTAGTGTTTCATCTGTTACTAAACATCACTCAGTTGTCATGAGTTGTCATGAGTGGGGTAAAGGAATTTCCATGGAAAGTGTGGAAAATCTCAGAGAATTGTTGCTGTATAGTTTCCAGAGGCCTCGGAAACAGAGTTTCCACAGCAGCTGGTATGTATCACCATAGGTTTGACTGCACAGAACATAGAGACCCAGTGAAACAGAGAACAAATACTGTATGCTCTCATTAATATTTGGAATCTGAAAAATAAAAACCAAAAGCCTAACTCATAGATACAGAGAACAAACTGGTGCTTACCAGAGGCAGGAGGTGGTGGGAAAAGTGGATTCAAAAGGTATAAATATTCATTTGTAAGATAAATAAATTCTGGAGATGTAATACACAACATAGTGACTTTAATGAACAGTACTCTTGTTGTATAGTTGCTAAGAGAATAGATCTTAAACTTTCCCATCACAAGAAATTATAACTAGATGTGGTGATAAATTTTAACTAAACTTATTGCTTCAAAATATGTACATGTATCAAATCATTATGTTGTACATTTGAAACTAGCACAGTGGTACATCTCAATCATATCTCACTTTACAAAAACTCAGTGCAAATAGTGTTACTACACATTGTAGTAGACAACAGCTATTTGAATTTTCTAAGAACCTATTTAATAAATGTAAAGGAAATTAGCTTGGATTTTATTTTAAAAAAACAAAAACATAAAGACTCAAATTAAAAGTAGCATAAATGGCCGGATGTGGTGGCCCTATGGGACCTTTAGGGAGGAAGTCTCCATCATCCTCAACCTGTGGCCTCCATTCTAAGGCCATCTTATGACTTAACATGGCTGCTAGAGTTCCAACCATCACATCAGCTACATCCTAGGCCAAATAAGATGGAAGGGGAAGGGAAGTACCTTCATACCTTCATCATTATAAAGAGAAGTCTCTGAAGTCTCCCACAGCATTTTTGTTTAAATCTTATTGTTCAGAACTTGCTTTCATAGTTAGATGTAGCTGCAAGAGGCTGAGATATGTAGTCTTTCAGCTGAATGACAATATGTCCAGCTATATTGGGAGACCACAGGCATTCTCTCCCACAATGAGAAAGCATAAGTCTAGATACACTTGGTACGGAATAGCATCTGCATGACCTTCAATTGGCCATCCTGGTTGCTGTTCCAATGTTGGTGTTCTCAGCTTCCTCCCAAGGAAGAACATGTTTGCTGGTGGTGGTGGCAGAAGTCATTTCCACAGTTACCTACATGGATGGGAGGAAGATGATGAACTCTGATAGCTGCCCCCAAAAAAGGAAATACCTGGGACACATATGGACCATGGCAGGAGACCTCCAGAGTGTCCTGTTGAGTCTATAAAGTCCAACCTATAGAAATACTGGGTGCGCCTAAAACTGTGAACTCTTCCTATTCCTGGTGAGATAGTCCAAGAGATAAAGGTTACATGTTTTTTCTTTGTCTTATTGATGATTTTCTTGGTCGCATGGCATCCCACGCCCTTGGTCTTCCTCTTTGCTGCATGGCTTTGCCCCATTTCCTGTATGCCTGTGTAACCAAGCTATGGAAATTGTACTCTGATCCACGGGGACTTCTTAAAGCTAAGAGCTGCTTGTGGGACCTGAAATTGTCCTCACAGTGATTTCATTCAAAGTAATAACAGTGTCTGGTGTTATAGAAATCTCGTCCTCATGATCATAAGCATTTATAACAGTCCATCACTGAGCAAGTGCTTACACTGAAGAGGAATTTCCATGGAGAAAGTCAATTTTTTCAAAAATGTTAACTTTTTTGTGAGGGAATCAAATGAGATGCCAAATTGTCTGCCATTATGTTGCCCTTCCCTCCTGAGCACTTACAACTCTGATCAGTATGACATTTTCACATGTAGCAATGAAGATGGGAAAATTTACCTCCTGATGGAGACCCCTCATTTTCCATTCATCAGCTCTGTTTAAGCAGCCATCGCCTGCTCTGGTTTTACAGTAGGTAGAGCGTAGAGACAGCAACCTCCAGACTTTGAAGGTTTGGCAAGTCTTTGGGAGAGAAATAAGAGAATTCGCCCCACAATAAAATCAAACCTCTGAGAGACAGTATGTGGAATATGTGGATGAGGAGTTGGGGGGCACCCAGTCCTTGACCAGGGCTTCCTTGGTGGCTTACTGGTAAAGAATCTGCCTTCAATGCAGGTGATGTGGGTTCAGTCTCTGTGTCAGGAAGATTCCCTGGAGAAGGGTATGGCAACTCACTTCAGTATTCTTGCCTGAAATATCCTATGGAAAGAAGAGCCTGGTAGGCTACTGTCCGTGGGGTCGCAGAAGAGTCAGGCACAGCTTAGTAACTAAATAACAACAATTCTTTTTTTTCTTTTTTAAACTTTTATTTTACTTTTAACTTTTACAGAGTTTTGTTGTTTACAGATACATATGTTCCCAGATTAGTCACATGTATATCGCCCCCATCCCAACCCTCCAGATCGTCGCACAGCACCCCTGCAGGATCCCCTTTTCTCACAGAGCAATGACTATAGCTATTTTCTTCACATATGATAGTACAGGCCTCATGCTACTTCCTTTACACCTCCCACCCTCTGTTCCTTCCCCACAATGTCCATATGTCCACTGTCCATGCCTGTTTCTCCATCACTTCACTGCATGTGCCATCATCACCATCCTACTAGATTCCATATATATAAACAACAACAATTCTTGACCAGACTCATTGCCTTTAGAAAAGACCAGCCCTGGGCTGTGCTCGTTGCCTGCTTAGCTGTGACTCTGGTCCTTCTTTATGACCCATTCCTGTTTCATGCCTCACTCTCCTGCCTCAGACCACTTTGGGAAACAGTCATCTTGGGGTCTGTGTTGAACTTAGTGGCCAGGCAGACCCAAACTTTCCCACCTCATCACCTTGAGCATGAGTGTAGGTGTCGAGCAGGGAATGCTGGGTACTGGCTATTTCACCCCTGAGGTGCTACAATCATCATCTTTAGGAATTGTAAACTCTTGAGAACCCTAAGAAAAATATGGGGTCCCCAAAAGACAACTATTGGCCTCAATACACAAAATAAAGAAACAAAATCAAAATCAATAAGTGTTTGCTTACATGTTTTGAAGTGCAGCATCAGTTCACATTCATTTAAAATAATAGTTAAACAAAATCAAAAAAAAACCTCTGAGAGACAGTATGTGGAATGTGGGGGTTCACCCAGTCCTTGACCAGGGCTTCCTTGGTGGCTTACTGGTAAAGAATCTGCCTTCAATGCAGGTGATGTGGGTTCAGTCTCTGTGTCAGGAAGATTCCCTGGAGAAGGGTATGGCAACTCACTTCAGTATTCTTGCCTGAAATATCCTATGGAAAGAAGAGCCTGGTAGGCTACTGTCCGTGGGGTCGCAGAAGAGTCAGGCACAGCTTAGTAACTAAATAACAACAATTCTTTTTTTTCTTTTTTAAACTTTTATTTTACTTTTAACTTTTACAGAGTTTTGTTGTTTACAGATACATATGTTCCCAGATTAGTCACATGTATATCGCCCCCATCCCAACCCTCCAGATCGTCGCACAGCACCCCTGCAGGATCCCCTTTTCTCACAGAGCAATGACTATAGCTATTTTCTTCACATATGATAGTACAGGCCTCATGCTACTTCCTTTACACCTCCCACCCTCTGTTCCTTCCCCACAATGTCCATATGTCCACTGTCCATGCCTGTTTCTCCATCACTTCACTGCATGTGCCATCATCACCATCCTACTAGATTCCATATATATAAACAACAACAATTCTTGACCAGACTCATTGCCTTTAGAAAAGACCAGCCCTGGGCTGTGCTCGTTGCCTGCTTAGCTGTGACTCTGGTCCTTCTTTATGACCCATTCCTGTTTCATGCCTCACTCTCCTGCCTCAGACCACTTTGGGAAACAGTCATCTTGGGGTCTGTGTTGAACTTAGTGGCCAGGCAGACCCAAACTTTCCCACCTCATCACCTTGAGCATGAGTGTAGGTGTCGAGCAGGGAATGCTGGGTACTGGCTATTTCACCCCTGAGGTGCTACAATCATCATCTTTAGGAATTGTAAACTCTTGAGAACCCTAAGAAAAATATGGGGTCCCCAAAAGACAACTATTGGCCTCAATACACAAAAATAAAGAAACAAAATCAAAATCAATAAGTGTTTGCTTACATGTTTTGAAGTGCAGCATCAGTTCACATTCATTAATTGTAAACTTTATATTTATAGAAACATCATTACTAAACTGATATAGCACTACAGAGAACAGTATAGAAGTTCCTTAAAAAACTAAATTAGTGTATGTTTCTCCTGGGCATATACCCAGAGAAAAACATGATCTGAAAGGATACATACATGCCAGTGTTTTTTCCATCACTGTTTACAATAGCAAAGGCATGGAAGCAACCTAAATATTCATAAACAGAGGAATCAATAAATAAAATGCTACTTATGCACAATGGAATATTACTCAGCCATCAAAATATTTGTAATAACACCATTTGTAGCAATATGGATGGACCTAGAGATTGTCATGCTGAATGAAGTAAGTCAGACAGAGGAAGAGAAATATGACATCCCTAATATGTGAAACCTAAAAAGAAATGATATAAATGAACTTATTTATGTAATAGAAACAGACACACTAGGCTCAGAACAAACGTTGGGATGCCAAGGTAAGAGATAGTTAAGGAGTTTCAGATTAACATGTACACTCCACTATGTTTAAAATAGGTAACTAACAAGAACCTACTCTATAGTCCAGGGAACTCTGCTCAATGATGTGTGGAAGCCTGGATGGAAGAACAGTTTGGGGGAGAATAAATGCATGTGTGTATATGTACAGCCAAGTCGCTCTGCTGTGCACCTGAAACTATCACAACATTATTAATCTGCTATATTTCACAAAAAATGCGTTTTTAAGTAAACACATTTAAAAACTTTTTACAGGTTAAACTGTCCCACTCTGTAAGGTTTCCTGACTATGGATGATGACTGCTGAGAAAATGTAGTCAACCATAAATTAAATAAGCTGGAGCCAAATTATTTCAAAAGCAAAATCACAGAAATCCTCTTAATTTTTGCAATAAAAATGCATATGATATGGAATGTAGGCGTACTTACATATGTTTCATAATGATGTAGGGTAGAAACTCCAAAAATGAGTTTCACAGGCTCAGGGCCTATGAAAATAATAAAATGCTTGTCAGTGTGTGGCCTTGGGAGAAATGATTAACTATTAAAGAACCTGTTATACACCAAGTTGTATAAATGCCATTATGGCAGTGGTTATAGAAATTATGGTAAGCATTATGGAAATTATGGTAAATTATTATAGAAATTATGGTAAATTTTGGACTACTATGTGCATGTGTGTGTGCTTGAACTCAGTCAAGTCTGACTCTTTGTGACTCCATGGACTGTAGCCCACCAGGCTCCTCTGTCCATAGAATTTTCCAACAAGAATATTGGAGTGAGTTGCCACCTCCTTCTCCAGGGGATCCTTCTGACCCAGGGATGGAACCAGTATCTCTTGCATCTCCTGCACTGACAGGTGGTAGTGCTACCCGGGAAGCCTATGGGCTACATGCCCTCCCCAGCTAACTTCCAATCCCTTATTTCTGATCTTTAGAGATAAACTACCATTATGTTTGTGGATTTTTCAGAGTTTTCTACACATAAGCTGGCATGCATTTACATATTTATTTGTGTACATATATATGTATTAAGCATTTTAACATGAAATGAATCATACTGTAAATATTGTTCTAGAGCTTGCTTTGTCCCTGTAACAATATATATCTGGGTCCTCTTCTAGTGGTACACACAAATGCATTTTGTTCTTTATTGAATGTTTGCATGAATCATTATGCAACATTCTGAAAAGATCTACAGATTTAACAGTAGTTTACCTCCAAAGATCAAAAATGAGAGTTTGGGAGTTGGTGGAGGAGGAGTTCTATTTTCATGTTTTAATTTTCATCTGAATTGCAAGGGAAACATTTTCTAAGTGCATGTATTTATTTATAATTCTGAAAAAAAACAACAAAATTGCAGAAGAGAGTGATCTTCAAGCAGACTGGAAAGGGATATATTTGCAGACCAGGTTAAACTGCCCAAAGTTGACTGGCAAAACACCATAAATTAAATAAGCTGGAGCCAAATTATTTCAAAAGCAAAATCACAGAAATCCTCTTAATTTTGCAATAAAAATGCATATGATATGGAATGTAGGCGTACTTACATATGTTTCATAATGATGTAGGGTAGAAACTCCAAAAATGAGTTTCACAGGCTCAGGGCCTATGAAAATAATAAAATGCTTGTCAGTGTGTGGCCTTGGGAGAAATGATTAACTATTAAAGAACCTGTTATACACCAAGTTGTATAAATGCCATTATGGCAGTGGTTATAGAAATTATGGTAAGCATTATGGAAATTATGGTAAATTATTATAGAAATTATGGTAAATTTTGGACTACTATGTGCATGTGTGTGTGCTTGAACTCAGTCAAGTCTGACTCTTTGTGACTCCATGGACTGTAGCCCACCAGGCTCCTCTGTCCATAGAATTTTCCAACAAGAATATTGGAGTGAGTTGCCACCTCCTTCTCCAGGGGATCCTTCTGACCCAGGGATGGAACCAGTATCTCTTGCATCTCCTGCACTGACAGGTGGTAGTGCTACCCGGGAAGCCTATGGGCTACATGCCCTCCCCAGCTAACTTCCAATCCCTTATTTCTGATCTTTAGAGATAAACTACCATTATGTTTGTGGATTTTTCAGAGTTTTCTACACATAAGCTGGCATGCATTTACATATTTATTTGTGTACATATATATGTATTAAGCATTTTAACATGAAATGAATCATACTGTAAATATTGTTCTAGAGCTTGCTTTGTCCCTGTAACAATATATATCTGGGTCCTCTTCTAGTGGTACACACAAATGCATTTTGTTCTTTATTGAATGTTTGCATGAATCATTATGCAACATTCTGAAAAGATCTACAGATTTAACAGTAGTTTACCTCCAAAGATCAAAAATGAGAGTTTGGGAGTTGGTGGAGGAGGGAGTTCTATTTTCATGTTATAATTTGCATCTGAATTGCAAGGAAAACATTTACTAAGTGCATGTATTAATTTATAATTCTGAAAAATAACAACAAAATTGCAGAAGAGAGTGATCTGCAAGCAGACTGGAAAGGGATATATTTGCAGACCAGGAATTAGCATTGTTAACCTAGCACTGTCCTTGGGACACCATGGAAATAGGGAAACCTGAGTATCCATCACTACAGAGATGGGCAGAGTCCAGGATAGTTCAACAGAGTCACCACAGCCTGCAAGAAATAGCCCTCTGGATTTGTGTCTTTCCTTCACATTTATAAAGCAGCCTTCCAATTCAGTATAATCTTATGATTCAACCCGTATGTGAGTGCTGATTGTCTGTGTCTCCCTCTTGTTGCTGCTATAACAAACTACCACAAACCTAGTGGCTTAAAACAACAGAAAGTCATTAGTTTACAGAAGTTCCGAGGAGAGAACAAGTCCTAAATGAGTCCCATTGGTCTAAAATCAAGGGGTCAGCAGGGCTATGCTTCTTTCTGGAAGTTCTAGGGGAGAATTGTCTTGCCTTTTCCAGATTCTAGAAACTACCGTTGTTCCTTAGCTTGTTGTCTCTTTACATCTTCAAAGTCAGCTTCATCTTCAAATCTCTCTCTGATTCTGGTCTGGTCTTCTGTCTTCCTCTTCCACTTTTTTTTTCTTAATTTTTTGGCCTCTCTTATTGGTCCTTTATTTATTTTTTAATTTTCATCCATCCAAATTCTTTGGCCTGTATGGGCTTCCCATTGCAGTGGCCTCCCTCGTTGCACTACACCAGCTCTGGGTGCATGGGCTCCAGAGTGCTGGCCCACAATTGGACACACCAGTCCAGCGGCTCTGTGGCATATGGGATCTTCCCGTGTCAGGGATTGAACCAGCACCCCTTGCACTGCAAGGCAGACTCTTTACCCAATGGAGCACCAGGGAAGCCCCCTCTTCCACTGTTAAGGACTCTTGTAATTACATGTGGATTACAAAATCCAGATAATCTCTCCATCTCAAAGTCAGTTGATAAGGAATTAGCAACCTTACGTGAATCTGGAATTTGATTGCTCTTTTCATGTTATAATTTGCATCTGAATTGCAAGGAAAACATTTACTAAGTGCATGTATTAATTTATAATTCTGAAAAATAACAACAAAATTGCAGAAGAGAGTGATCTGCAAGCAGACTGGAAAGGGATATATTTGCAGACCAGGAATTAGCATTGTTAACCTAGCACTGTCCTTGGGACACCATGGAAATAGGGAAACCTGAGTATCCATCACTACAGAGATGGGCAGAGTCCAGGATAGTTCAACAGAGTCACCACAGCCTGCAAGAAATAGCCCTCTGGATTTGTGTCTTTCCTTCACATTTATAAAGCAGCCTTCCAATTCAGTATAATCTTATGATTCAACCCGTATGTGAGTGCTGATTGTCTGTGTCTCCCTCTTGTTGCTGCTATAACAAACTACCACAAACCTAGTGGCTTAAAACAACAGAAAGTCATTAGTTTACAGAAGTTCCGAGGAGAGAACAAGTCCTAAATGAGTCCCATTGGTCTAAAATCAAGGGGTCAGCAGGGCTATGCTTCTTTCTGGAAGTTCTAGGGGAGAATTGTCTTGCCTTTTCCAGATTCTAGAAACTACCGTTGTTCCTTAGCTTGTTGTCTCTTTACATCTTCAAAGTCAGCTTCATCTTCAAATCTCTCTCTGATTCTGGTCTGGTCTTCTGTCTTCCTCTTCCACTTTTTTTTTCTTAATTTTTTGGCCTCTCTTATTGGTCCTTTATTTATTTTTTAATTTTCATCCATCCAAATTCTTTGGCCTGTATGGGCTTCCCATTGCAGTGGCCTCCCTCGTTGCACTACACCAGCTCTGGGTGCATGGGCTCCAGAGTGCTGGCCCACAATTGGACACACCAGTCCAGCGGCTCTGTGGCATATGGGATCTTCCCGTGTCAGGGATTGAACCAGCACCCCTTGCACTGCAAGGCAGACTCTTTACCCAATGGAGCACCAGGGAAGCCCCCTCTTCCACTGTTAAGGACTCTTGTAATTACATGTGGATTACAAAATCCAGATAATCTCTCCATCTCAAAGTCAGTTGATAAGGAATTAGCAACCTTACTTGAATCTGGAATTTGATTGCTCTTTGCCTTGGAACCTAAACTATTCATGGTTTCCAAGGATTAGGAGGTACACATTTGGGGGCAGGGGACATTTTTCTGCCTTGTTGTACAGTTCCTAAGTCATGTCTGACTCTTTGCGACCCCATGGATGCCAGGCTTATCTGTCCATTATATCCTGGAGTTTGCTCAATCCATGTCCACTGAGTCAGTAATGCCATCCAACCATCTCACTCTCTGTTGCCCTCTTCTCCTCTCGTCCTCAACCTTTCCCAGCATTGGGGTCTTTTCCAATGAGTTGACTCTTCACATCAGGTAGCCAAAGTATTAGAGCTTCAGCATCAGTTTTTTCAATAAAGATTCAGAGTTGATTTCCTTCAGGATTGACTGGTTTGGGTCTCTTCACTGTTCAAGGACTCTCAAGAGTACCTTCTAGCACCACGTTTGAAAGCATCAGTTCTTTGACACGCAGCCTTCCTATTATGGTCCAACTTTCACACTCATACAAGATTACTGGAAAAACCATAGCCTTGACTAGACAGACCTTTGTTGGCAAAGTAATGTCTCTGCTTTTTAATATGCTATCTAGGTTGGTCATAACTTTCCTTCCAAGGAGTAAGCGTCTTTTAATTTCATGGCTGCAATCACCATCTGCAGTGATTTTGGAGCCCCAAAATTATGTCTGTCATTGCTTCCACTTTTTCCCTTTCAATTTACCATGAAGTGATGGGACTGGATGCCATGATGTTAGGACTTCTTAATGTTGAGTTTCAAGCCAGCATTTTCACTCTCCTTTTTAGTTATTCTGCCTACAACACCAATTAAATGGTAAATGCAGCCTGAGGAGCTGAATGGCTCACAGTTATTAACAGACACAATCCCTGACCTCAGTAACTCTCAGTTTGGATAGGAGGAAGAAGACATGCTAGACCACCCATATGGGACCTACAAATGGGAAAAAGAGGCCAAAACCAGTTTTAATAATGTTAGCCATTCATATAAGGCAGACTCTTTACCCAATGGAGCACCAGGGAAGCCCCCTCTTCCACTGTTAAGGACTCTTGTAATTACATGTGGATTACAAAATCCAGATAATCTCTCCATCTCAAAGTCAGTTGATAAGGAATTAGCAACCTTACTTGAATCTGGAATTTGATTGCTCTTTGCCTTGGAACCTAAACTATTCATGGTTTCCAAGGATTAGGAGGTACACATTTGGGGGCAGGGGACATTTTTCTGCCTTGTTGTACAGTTCCTAAGTCATGTCTGACTCTTTGCGACCCCATGGATGCCAGGCTTATCTGTCCATTATATCCTGGAGTTTGCTCAATCCATGTCCACTGAGTCAGTAATGCCATCCAACCATCTCACTCTCTGTTGCCCTCTTCTCCTCTCGTCCTCAACCTTTCCCAGCATTGGGGTCTTTTCCAATGAGTTGACTCTTCACATCAGGTAGCCAAAGTATTAGAGCTTCAGCATCAGTTTTTTCAATAAAGATTCAGAGTTGATTTCCTTCAGGATTGACTGGTTTGGGTCTCTTCACTGTTCAAGGACTCTCAAGAGTACCTTCTAGCACCACGTTTGAAAGCATCAGTTCTTTGACACGCAGCCTTCCTATTATGGTCCAACTTTCACACTCATACATGACTACTGGAAAAACCATAGCCTTGACTAGACGGACCTTTGTTGGCAAAGTAATGTCTCTGCTTTTTAATATGCTATCTAGGTTGGTCATAACTTTCCTTCCAAGGAGTAAGCGTCTTTTAATTTCATGGCTGCAATCACCATCTGCAGTGATTTTGGAGCCCCAAAATTATGTCTGTCATTGCTTCCACTTTTTCCCTTTCAATTTACCATGAAGTGATGGGACTGGATGCCATGATGTTAGGACTTCTTAATGTTGAGTTTCAAGCCAGCATTTTCACTCTCCTTTTTAGTTATTCTGCCTACAACACCAATTAAATGGTAAATGCAGCCTGAGGAGCTGAATGGCTCACAGTTATTAACAGACACAATCCCTGACCTCAGTAACTCTCAGTTTGGATAGGAGGAAGAAGACATGCTAGACCACCCATATGGGACCTACAAATGGGAAAAAGAGGCCAAAACCAGTTTTAATAATGTTAGTTCATCATCCAGGTCAAAGGTATACAGGATCCAATTTGAAGTGTTGCAGGGTGAGAGTTGAAGCACTTTACTGGAGAAGGCAGTCAGTGCACTGTGTCCACCATGCCCAGAGTGGAAGAGAAGGGCACCCTCTTACCTTAAGCCAGGTGGAGAGAAGACTTTGAGGGGATTTCTTGGAAAGCTTAGTATGTGCCCCTTGGAAACAGAGGAAGACAATGAGCTGGTGTCTGACATCTGAGAAATACAAAGGAAGTGATCAAGGCTCGGCTGATGAGGTGAACAAGAAAGGAAGAGGCCAGGCTGCCCTGAGTCTCACTATATGTCCACCAACCAGGAAATGAAGTGGTGGTCAGGTCCCTGTGAGCCAAGAGGACCCAGGGAACAAACTGAACAAGAACCACCTTCCAAAGGAATGTCCTCAAGAAAGGTCCCTGGGTGACACTGAAGATCAACCACGTTCTAAACAATTACAGCAAGTCCAGCAAGGCCTTGTCCGCCCCGACTTTCCCTCCCTCTTTCTGCTTTGCTGACAGAGGAGCTGAAGGCAGCCTGGTGGAGCAAAGGAGGCAGAGGAGATATGCAAAGAGAGAAGAAGAGAAGACAACCTCTTGCTGTTGCCTCTCCTCCGCTGAAGCCCAACCTGAGGAATGGGAAGAAGCTTTGAGTTTTAATGATAGTACTGGACTGGGTGCTTTAAATACTAAACTGAGGTAATTGGAGTGCCTGAAAGTGACCATAGGACTCTATTGTAAAAGAGAGACCAGTTCAGATTAGAAGAGCACCACAGAGGTAGGAAAGCAATGATTAAAAGAACAGGTGTGAGAGCAACAGTTGTTTTCTGCTCCCACTGGCGTCCTGCTTGTTCAGAGGCATCACCCCCAGTGTGCCACTTCTATTGCAGTGAAAAGAAAAAAAGAGGAATGAGTTTCTTTCCCTTTCCTGAGAACAACCAACATAAAGATAAATATTCCTAGTTTTCTTACTTTAACTGCTCCTAACTCTGCTTGTCTGTCACTAAGTTTGCTTTTCTGCTCGCTAAACTCTGCAGGAGTTCCACTTTACACTTATTTTCCTTTGACTATCTGGTGTTTACCCTTACAACACCCTTTCCCTTATATTTCTTCTTTTTACATATCAGAACAAAGGCCACAGAGCCACAGAACTTCCACACTCCATTCCTGGGTTACTGAGCCACCCTATGACTGTCTTTGGAACAATATAAGAGGAAGAGATCAAGAGCCTAATACCTTTGTTCCTCGTCCGGGGCTCCTGATTGTGAGCCTTCATCTTATATAAGCCCCTAGACTCCTCATGGAGGTGGGGGGGTCAGTAAGCACAGTTCTTGAGGCATGAGCTTACTGTGTGCTCCTCTGCCCACTGAGAATTAAAACCACCTTTCTATTACTTCCAAACTTTGTCTCTGTATTGTTTATTCTGGTTTGGTGGGCAGAGAAAGCCATGATTTTGGCCAGCAATACTTTCCCACCAACCGAGCCCATGTGGAGCTCCACCTGACTGGGGCCTTGGTGTCCAGGAGATTTTTTGTCAATGACTCCCATTAGGTTTCAGGTTGACAGCCTCAAATTCCTCCAGCTGAGTGGCTGCTCCCATTCTAGTCCCGAAGGCATTCGCGCCTTTCCCTTCGGGCCTTCGTAACCTAGCCTGGGGCATGTGAGGCTGATTCTTCATCTCTGGAGGACACATCAAGCCCACTAGAGATGGCCAGAATAGAGACTAAACCAGAGGCTCAGGCTCTGAGAGAGCTTCCATTCCATGGGTCCAGGGTATTAGGCATGTGTAAGCCTCCTCTTAATTGAGCTGCCAGTTTTCTGCTTGCGAAAGTTTAGTTAAGAAGAGAAGGACTGAAATCCTAGCTGGGCCTGCCATTTCCAATCTGGTCCAGTTTCTCTTTGTAACCCTGACTACTCATTCACCTGCAGTCTCCTGAGTCCACACAGGGCAACAACCAGCCAAAAATGATGGTGATAAGGACAACAACTGTAGCAGCAAGAATAGTAATAATAGCTAGTATATCTTTAGAGCTTACTACATGCCAGATCCTCATCTAAGCCATTTGCGTATTATTAACTTTTAAAAATCTCCATTCCAATCCTTTTAAATTCCCTCTTTCATAGATAAAGGGACTGAGGCCCAGAGAAGTTAAACAACACGTCTGGGGTCACACAGCTAGTAAGCGGCAAAGTCACTTTGTTCTTCCAATCCAAAAGCACAGTCCATTTCTTTGTATCATGTTCAGTTTCCTTCATCAGTGTTTCATAGTTTTCAGAGTATAGGTCTTTCATCTCCTTGGTTAAGTTTATTCTTTTTGATGTGATTCTAAATGGGATAGTGCTGCTTTTGTTGTTGTTGTTGTTGCTTTCTCTGCCTGATAATTATAGTGTGTAGAAAAGCTACAGATTTTTGTATGTTAATTTGGTATCCTGCAACTTTACTAAATTCATTTTTTAGTTCTAATTGTTTTAGGGGGTGGATATGTTAGAAGTTTTTATATGGAGTATCTTATCTGAGGCTGTCTCTTATTTCCCTGACTTAAAACCTACCTTCTATGTTTCCTGAAGCTCTGCCCTTCTAGAAGGAGACATCCTGCCTGTGGGCCTTGGCCTTGGGCAGAGCTGTGACCCCTCTACCTGTGGTCATCATGGTGGCTGCATTCCTAAAACCGGCCAGACTTGACAGACATTGTTACACCCCTTCTACATTTTAGCCCTTGCTCTGTAGCCCACATCATCTTGAGGCAGAGCCTTTATCAAGAACTCAGAGGATTTTTTATCCAGTTAGTAAAAAGCTTAGTTTGTGGAGATTCAGATGGCAATGCAGTAGAATTTGTCACTCCGTCCAGGCCAGCATGCAGCTGGAAGCATGCAGACACATCAATATGTAAGCATGAACATCAGTACATATATATTTAGCTGGAAAATGCACAGAGACTTCAGCCTCAGAACAAAACCCTTAGCCAGAGGGAGGACTTAGCGATCTAAGGAGTATCTTTAAGCCAGAGTCTCCCTGGACCAAAGAGTGGAATTACACCAAGGTAAATAAATCAGTCCTGTTCTTCCAGGATCAGATAGCTTTGTGAACTTTAGTGACCCCAGCGAACTTGGATAGACTGTTATGGCTCAGCTGTAAATCTGAAAACAATTCTTCTATATTCAAAAGAAGACCTTTGAAATGACATTGATTATTATCCCCTCTCCCTTAAATAACATTTTATTTGATTCTAAAAGTGCTTGTTTACTGAAGAAAATTTGAAGAAAAAGGATAAGAAAAAGGAAAATTAAGATTATCACCTGGGCTTCCCTGGTGGTCCAGTGGGTAAGGACACTGCCTTGCAGTGCAAGGGGTGCTGGTTTGATCCCTGGCCTGGGAAGATCCCACGTGCCACGGAGTGGCTGGACCAATGTGTCCAATTACTGCGCTGGAGCTCTGGAGTGCATGCACCCAGAGCCGGTGCTCTGCGATAACAGAGGCCACCACGATGGGAGGCCCACACTGGCCAAAGAACAAAGATAGATGAAAACAGATAAATGAAAGACCAATAGAAGTGGCCCGCCCCCACCCCCACCCCCCAAAAAAGATTATCACCATTCTCTAACCTCTATAACAAAACCACTGTTTATAGAGTTCTTTTGTGTTGATCCCCACTCTCCCCAGCCCCCACACTGCTTCCTTTTTTCATCATCTATCCTTGTTTCCCTAGGGAGACACATATGTTCTGTGTTGTTTGTTTTCTTACACAAAGTCATGTGGCCACATAATTGGTACCCTGTTCATACACATGCTTACAAATATACTGTGAGCATTTAGTAATATCCCTTTATATTGAGAAATGGAATGTTTCCTGCCGTATCAGTAAATAAGGATGTCACAGTCATCGGGATTGCAGCCCTCCAAGGTGAAGAATGAAAGAAAAGAATGCCTGCTACAGAGCAGCGTCAGAGGAAAGGAAGCTCAGGAAGTAAGGCACAGGAAACTGGCCCATGCAGTCAAGGTGCGTATCAGAAGAATGATTCCAATCAGCCCAGACTCCTGCATCTTCTTATACATAGAAAAGTGTTACATTCCTTAACTTGGGATATCTAGTTTTCTTTCTGCTGTGCTTAGTCGCTCAGTAGTGTTGCGACCCGGTGGACTGTAGCCCTCCAGGCTCCTCTGTCCATGGGATTCTCCAGGCTGGAATACTGGAAAGGCTTGTCATACCCTCCTCCAGGGGACCTTCCGACTTACAAAAAACTTTTGACATTCAGACCACCTGTCGTTTGTTGCAAAACTTTTATATAACCTGACTCCTCCCATTGCCTCCTTGGAGCAATTCTCTCAGGGTCACTTGAGATGCTTTAAGTCCCAAGAATTCCCTCCGAATAAAGCATAACTCTCAACTTTTAGATTATGAAACATTTTTTAAGTCAACAATATTCTCTAAGGAACATGGTTTTGCAAGACTCTACTACTACATTTGTATTATTTTTGTTCCATGACGTGTAGCCATCCTCTTTTGCTGGGCATTTGAATTGTTCTGATCTTCTAGCTCATTCACCATTAAAATAGAGATAATAACAGCACAGACTTCACTCAGATAAAACGAAATAATGCATAAATATTAGATTTATTGTCATCATTTTTGACCTTTTTTTAAAATGCTGTAGAAATCATCCTTGTAAGTAAATCTTAGTGCATGTTTCCCTAGGATGAATTCCTGGGAATGGGATGTATATATATGTGTGTGTATATATATATATATATATATACTCAAGATTATGAACACTTTTCAGGATTTTGATGTATATTGCTAACTTCTCTACCCACAGGTGTATAAAAGTACCTGCTTCTTGCACCCTTTCCAGCGTCCAGTGATTGTTTATGTTTTAATCGATTTCAATTTGACAGTCATGTTGATTGAAGTTTCATATCTTTGTTTACTAATGATTTGAACATTCTCTCATATTTTGTTTGGCTACTTGTATTTCTTCACTGTAATTTATCAGTTTGTGCATTCTGCCCAGTTTTTCCAGTTAGGTGTTTTATTCCTAGTTGATGTTAGTTTCTATATAGTCAGGACATTAACCTATGTGGGTGTAAGAGAAGTACATCAGTTTCTAATTTTGCTCATTCTGCTTTAAACTTGATTTATGGACTTTCTAAGAGAAATTTTAAAATCCTCCCTTTTTATACATAGAAAAGTGGGATATCTAGTTTTCTTTCTGCTGTGCTTAGTCGCTCAGTAGTGTTGCGACCGGTGGACTGTAGCCCTCCAGGCTCCTCTGTCCATGGGATTCTCCAGGCTGGAATACTGGAAAGGCTTGTCATACCCTCCTCCAGGGGACCTTCCGACTTACAAAAAACTTTTGACATTCAGACCACCTGTCGTTTGTTGCAAAACTTTTATATAACCTGACTCCTCCCATTGCCTCCTTGGAGCAATTCTCTCAGGGTCACTTGAGATGCTTTAAGTCCCAAGAATTCCCTCCGAATAAAGCATAACTCTCAACTTTTAGATTATGAAACATTTTTTAAGTCAACAATATTCTCTAAGGAACATGGTTTTGCAAGACTCTACTACTACATTTGTATTATTTTTGTTCCATGACGTGTAGCCATCCTCTTTTGCTGGGCATTTGAATTGTTCTGATCTTCTAGCTCATTCACCATTAAAATAGAGATAATAACAGCACAGACTTCACTCAGATAAAACGAAATAATGCATAAATATTAGATTTATTGTCATCATTTTTGACCTTTTTTTAAAATGCTGTAGAAATCATCCTTGTAAGTAAATCTTAGTGCATGTTTCCCTAGGATGAATTCCTGGGAATGGGATGTATATATATGTGTGTGTATATATATATATATATATACTCAAGATTATGAACACTTTTCAGGATTTTGATGTATATTGCTAACTTCTCTACCCACAGGTGTATAAAAGTACCTGCTTCTTGCACCCTTTCCAGCGTCCAGTGATTGTTTATGTTTTAATCGATTTCAATTTGACAGTCATGTTGATTGAAGTTTCATATCTTTGTTTACTAATGATTTGAACATTCTCTCATATTTTGTTTGGCTACTTGTATTTCTTCACTGTAATTTATCAGTTTGTGCATTCTGCCCAGTTTTTCCAGTTAGGTGTTTTATTCCTAGTTGATGTTAGTTTCTATATAGTCAGGACATTAACCTATGTGGGTGTAAGAGAGAAGTACATCAGTTTCTAATTTTGCTCATTCTGCTTTAAACTTGATTTATGGACTTTCTAAGAGAAAGTTATTATTTTAATATTTATGGAGTCAATCTCTACATTTTTCCTGTTGTTTTTTATTCATTTGCCTTTTGATAAAGCAAATATTTGGCCTTGTTTTATCTTTATTTTAGTTGTTTTATTATTTCATCTTTTATTTTTAACATCTTAATTAATTTGGTCTTCATTTAAGTATGTGTATGTAGTGATATAATTATTAATTTTGTAACTTGTAGTGATAACTCACCACAAGTATTGAGTAATTTATTTTTAGCCCAGTAACATGAAATATTGCCTTATTCATGTGGGTCTATTCTGGTGATTTCTAGTATATTGTAGTGATACCTTCATTTTATAACCATACAACTCTCCCTCTATCAGTTCACCTTTAAAATATATTTTAATATCTACAATTAAGAGACTTCTTTATTCTACTGCTCAATTTTTGTTTTGATTTCTCTTATGTTTATTCTCTCAGAATAATGTAAAAATCATTTTGCTAAGTTTTAAATTTGTTATTTAAATATTCATTAGATTTTATTGTATTTATGA
Organism: Tragulus kanchil; assembly: GCA_022376925.1. Taxonomy (NCBI): domain Eukaryota; kingdom Metazoa; phylum Chordata; class Mammalia; order Artiodactyla; family Tragulidae; genus Tragulus; species Tragulus kanchil. The sequence continues at coordinate 129,324,919 of JAIOJX010000032.1, read as the reverse complement.
GCCAATTAGAAATATATTGAATCTTTAAAATATCGAAGCTTCTTGTCAAGTAACATGGTGTATTTTAGCATTAATTCACTTTGTCATGCTGTAGAGTAGGATTTTAACTTTCCTGTGATATAAACTTGATGGATTCCAATTCATCGTTTAATTAGAGTCTTTTAATTTTAACAAGGAAGCTTATCTCATTCACATCTGTTCTCACAGTGAACACTAGGCGGTTTTATTTCTGTTATTTTAAACTTTTGTTTTTATGCTTACTTGTTATCGTCTTTGTTCTGCTTTTGTTGTTGTTGCTGTCTAGAAATGAATTTTCTCTGTTCCTTTCTGATGCAGTTGAACTTTATATCCTGTTATTTTTTTTGTAAGAGGTTGTTTTTAAATGTAAAAAATGACTCTCCTTCATGTCAAAAAAAGAAACTTTGATCAATATCTCTTTGTGAAAAAGTAGAAGTTTAATAAATTTTGAATTCTTTGCCATCACCCCCATTTCTCAGTTAAAAAAAAGAACATATTAGCCTGACTATTGTCAATAAAATAAAAAATAAGTGTTGACCAGGATGTGAAGAAAGGGGAGCCTATGTGTTCTGTTGGTGGGGATATAGTATGGTAGAACCACTAGGGAGAACAGTACAGAAGTTTCCCCAAAAATTAAAATTAGGGACTTCCCTGGTGGTCCAGTGATTAAGAATCCACCTGCCAAAGTAGGAGACACTAGTTCAAAGCCTGCTCTGGGAAAATTCTGCTTGCCCCAGAGCAACTAAACCTGTGTACCACAGCTACTGAGCTGGAGCTCTAGAGCCTGTGAGGCACAACTACTGAGCCCCCATGCCCCAACTAAGGAAGCCTGCATGCCCAGAGCCTGTACTCTGCAACAAGAGAAGCCACCAAAATGAGAAACCCATGCACTGCCTCTAGAGACTAATCCCTGATCGTCACAACTACAGTAAGCTTGTGGGCAACAATGAAAATCCAGTGCAGCCAAAAATAAATAATAAATAAATAGTTAAAGAAAAAAGATTTTTTTATATTTAAATTTAGAACTACTCTATGATTCAGCAATCCTGCTTCTGAGTATTTATCCAAAGAAAATAAAAATGCTAACTTGAAAAGATATATATATACACCTTTATACAGCATTGTTTACAATAGCCAAGACATGTGTATGTGTGTGTGTGTGTGTGTGTGTGTGCTGAGTCACATCAATTGTGTCCAACTCTGTGACCCTATGGATGGTAGCCCACCAGGCTCCTCTGTCAATGAGATTCTAAAAGCAAGACTATGGGAGTGAGTTGCCATTCCGTTCTCCATGGGCTCTTTCTGACCCAGGAATTGAACCAGTGTCTCTCAGTCACCTGCATTGGCAGGTGGTTTCTTTACCACTATCGCCCCCTGGGAAGCCTAGCCAAGACATGAAAACAACCTAAATGTTCATCAATGGATGAATGGATTAAGAAAATGTGTGTATTATATATATTTAATTTAACCATAAATAAGAATGAAATATTCTCATTTGCGATAACATGGCTAGACCTCAAAGGCATTATGCTATGTGAAATAAGTCAGACAGAGAAAGACACAGGATCTTAATTATATGAGGAATCTAAAAAAGAAAAAAAAAAAAAACACAAACCCATAGATACAGAGAAATGATTGGTAGTTGTGGGTTGAATGGGAGTAGAAGGGGGAGAAGGAGGTGAAAATGTACAAGCTTCCAGGTATAAAATAAATAAGTCATGGGAGGGTGATGCACAACTTAGTAACTATAGTTAATAATATACCGTGTATTTGAAAACTGCTAAAAAACCAGATCTTTAAAGTTCTCCTCATAATAACAATTTTGTAATTATGTTTGGTTATAGATGTTAACTAGATCTACTGTGACTGTTTCACAAATATCAAAATATTACTTTTTTATTTGTTGTTGTTCAGTCACTCAGTTATGTCCAACTCTTTGTGACCCCATGGACTGCAACACACTAGACTTCTCTGTCCTTTACTATCTCCTGGAGTCTGCTCAAACTCATGTTTATCGAGTAGTTGATGCCATCCAACCATCTCATTGCCCGTTGTTCCCTTCTCCTTCTGCCTTCTATCTTTCCCAGCATCAGGGTCTTTTATTTTGTACACTTGAAACTAATATTTATTAATTTATTACTAGTACATGTCACCCATACTTAAATAAAACATATTTTTAAAAGGAAATGCAGGTAATTGGATCCAGGTTGTAGTAACTTCAGCTTCCCTGGTGGCTCAGACAATAATGTGGAAGACTAGGGTTCAATCCCTGGGTCAGGAAGATCCCCTGGAGAAGGAAATGTCAACCCACTCCAGTACTTTTGCCTGGAGAATTCCATGGACAGAAGTGCCTGAAGGGTTTACAGTCCACAGGGTCACAAAGAGTCAGACACGACTGAGCAACTAGCACTTTATATCAACTTACTTCAAGGTTGTTGTTTAATATATTTGCATATTGTAAACCTTCATTAAAGATAATCATTTGGCTTTAGCTTGGTCTTGCTTCTTTAAATTCTGAATTTAACTTATTTCTTAAGCAGTAGGGCATACCTTCAAGTAATTTTTTTCATCACCCCCATGGCCCCATGGGAAGTGTACTTCTGGGTCCTTTTTGTGTAAGAGAACATCTTTCTGCTGTTCTCAAGGAAATGATAGGCAGTCCAGAATGACAAGCAGAATTCGCCATCATGATTTTCCTGTACTATTGCTTATTCTCTTATAGTGTTTGGTTTTATGGAAAGATTCAAAGCTAACCTGATATTCTACCTTTGCAATGAACTTCTGTTTTCTCTTACATCAGGCAACCTTTTTCCTTATCCCTGTGATTCAAAATTCTCAGAAGGCTGTTTCTAGTTGTTGGTATGTTTTCCTTTCCTATTGCTCCGTCTGTTCTTTTGATTTGCGGAAATACCAGAAAATGCCTTCCTATGTTATAAAAATTAATCCAATCACATTTGCTCTAGTTTCACCTACTTCACTTCCTGTCTTGAATTTATTGTCTCTGTGATACATGACTCTTTTTATTTAAGACTTTGTTATTTTTACTTATTTCTTTTCTTTTAAAATTGAGGAGAATTTTCCAAACTTGAGCTCCACTTTGCTCTCACATTTCCTGAAGAATATAACCTGCTGTTCTTTGCTTTCATTGCAATCTTTAAATTAGGCAGTTACGTTCCATTTTCACACACTTCTTCAAGAAGAATAATGTATGTTGGGTGCTTCTTGAGTGCCTGGCGTTGTGCTAAGTGCAGATCATACGTTGGTATCCTGTTTAAGCTGTGCAACCCTCTTTTAAATTTCCTTTTTATAGGATATTGATGGGCTCTAGAACTTGCCCAAGAACCAGCAAGTGTGGAGCCAGGATTTAGCCAAGTTTCCTCACCCTGCACCCTTCCAGCCTAGTTTGTCCTAATTTGTCCTCTCTTCATATTTTCAGGGCTGACTTTCTGCTTTAGATTCATAGATGCAATGACATTTTGAATCTCATCGAGAGGAATATTAGAAGTTGTCTAAAATTATCTCATGCTCCTTCCCATAATTTTACTATTTAGGAAGACAAATTCTCCAATGTCACAGATGGACCCCTTCTTTTGAACTTTAACTTTTTTTCCTACTGTCTAGTTATTTTCTGTCCCTTCATCTTCCCAGGACCAAGATTGGTTCACTCAATACTGAAACTTGAAATTAATTCTAGCTGAGATGATCAGGATGGGCCCTTATTATTAATTGTCAGGTTCAGGCAAAAAAGAAGAGGAAAGATCCAATTTATTGCAAATGTGCCATATGATCAGAGACTCAGCAATTTGGGAGAAGGAGGGAGGGAGGGAATGAGGGGCTTTAAGACTTCTGGCCTAAGCACCAAGAGATAACCTGGATCTTTCTGGTGAGGGGCCCTGAAGCATGGGGGCAGCAGCTCTTGCTTTCCTGGCCAATCAGGCACTGATATCACTCATGAAACCCTGTGCTCCTGGCATGCTTCTCGGAGCCCTGGTTGAATCCATACATGCCTTTGCCATGCCCATAAACCACCCTCACCTCCAGGCCTTCCTTTTGAGATGAGAGGAAGTAGTTGATAAGAGTGCAGCTCTGCCAGGATATCCTTTTTAACTTAGGAAGGAACTGAAGTACATTCTTCATAGACAGGGTGTTTCATAAAAAGTATACCCCAGCTCTAAACTAAGATCACGGCTTCTGGTCCCATCACTTCATGGCAAACAGAAGAAGGAAAGTGGAAATGGTGACAGTTTGTTTTCTTGGATTCTAAAATTGCTGTGGACAGTGACTACAGCCATGACACTAAAAGAGGCTTTCTCCCTGGAGGGAGAGCTATGACAAACCAACACAGCATATCATACAACAAAGACATTGGTTGGTGGACAAAGGTCCATATAGTCAATGCTATGGCTTTTCCAGTAGTCCTGTATGGATATTAGAGTTGGACCATAAAGAAGGCTGAGTGCTGAAGAGTTGATGCCTTCGAACTGTGGTGCTTGAAAAGACTCTTGAGAGTTCCTTGAACTATAAAGAGATCAAACGAGTCAATTCTAAAGGAAACCAACTGAATATTCACCAGAAGGGCTGATGCTGAAGCTCCAGTACCTTAGTCATCTGATATGAAGAACCAACTCATTGGAAAAGACCCTGATGCTAGGAAAGATTGAGGGCAGAGGGAGAAGGAGGTAGCAGAGGATGAGATGGTTGGGGAGCATCACAAACTCGACGGACATGAGTTGAGCAAACCCACGAGGTTGCAAAGAGTCAGACATGACTTAGCAACTGAACAACAACAGCAGAAACCAACTCCTGTTATTTTGCCTCAACCCTTCCATGTGTCCCCACCACTCGTCACATAAAATCCAGAACCCTCCCCACTCTCTGCAGGGCCTTCGTGATCTGCCCTTTTTTCCTTCCTGGCCTCCTTTTCCACTATTGTAGTCTTCCCTTGGCACACCCCAATCATTCTCCCCTTTCTTCTCTTCTTCCAGCATGCCAGGCTGCTCCCATCCTATAACTCAATGAGAATCTTCTCCTAAGCCCTTTCACAGCTGGCTCCTTCTTATCATTCAGGTCTTAGCTCTGAACTTGCCTCCGCTGAAAGGCTTTCATGGCCCTCTGTGGAGAGAACCTGGGGCAGCACCTCTTGCTTTCCTGGCCAATCAGGCACTGATATCACTCATGAAACCCTGTGCTCCTGGCATGCTTCTCGGAGCCCTGGTTGAATCCATACATGCCTTTGCCATGCCCATAAACCACCCTCACCTCCAGGCCTTCCTTTTGAGATGAGAGGAAGTAGTTGATAAGAGTGCAGCTCTGCCAGGATATCCTTTTTAACTTAGGAAGGAACTGAAGTACATTCTTCATAGACAGGGTGTTTCATAAAAAGTATACCCCAGCTCTAAACTAAGATCACGGCTTCTGGTCCCATCACTTCATGGCAAACAGAAGAAGGAAAGTGGAAATGGTGACAGTTTGTTTTCTTGGATTCTAAAATTGCTGTGGACAGTGACTACAGCCATGACACTAAAAGAGGCTTTCTCCCTGGAGGGAGAGCTATGACAAACCAACACAGCATATCATACAACAAAGACATTGGTTGGTGGACAAAGGTCCATATAGTCAATGCTATGGCTTTTCCAGTAGTCCTGTATGGATATTAGAGTTGGACCATAAAGAAGGCTGAGTGCTGAAGAGTTGATGCCTTCGAACTGTGGTGCTTGAAAAGACTCTTGAGAGTTCCTTGAACTATAAAGAGATCAAACGAGTCAATTCTAAAGGAAACCAACTGAATATTCACCAGAAGGGCTGATGCTGAAGCTCCAGTACCTTAGTCATCTGATATGAAGAACCAACTCATTGGAAAAGACCCTGATGCTAGGAAAGATTGAGGGCAGAGGGAGAAGGAGGTAGCAGAGGATGAGATGGTTGGGGAGCATCACAAACTCGACGGACATGAGTTGAGCAAACCCACGAGGTTGCAAAGAGTCAGACATGACTTAGCAACTGAACAACAACAGCAGAAACCAACTCCTGTTATTTTGCCTCAACCCTTCCATGTGTCCCCACCACTCGTCACATAAAATCCAGAACCCTCCCCACTCTCTGCAGGGCCTTCGTGATCTGCCCTTTTTTCCTTCCTGGCCTCCTTTTCCACTATTGTAGTCTTCCCTTGGCACACCCCAATCATTCTCCCCTTTCTTCTCTTCTTCCAGCATGCCAGGCTGCTCCCATCCTATAACTCAATGAGAATCTTCTCCTAAGCCCTTTCACAGCTGGCTCCTTCTTATCATTCAGGTCTTAGCTCTGAACTTGCCTCCGCTGAAAGGCTTTCATGGCCCTCTGTGGAGAGAACCTGCTCTCCCCCACCCACATGTGCACATCCTCCATGGAGTCCCACAGTTCTTCTTACTCTGAAATATCTTGTTTCTATCCTTGTTTACTAGTTTCCTCTCTGTCTCCCCAGACTGAAATGTAATCTTCATGAGAAGAGGGAATGCATCTTTCCTGTTCTCTCCTTTGTGTCTCCAGTACTGAGAGCAATGCTTGGCACTTTTTAAATGCATGAACGGATTGCAACCCATTCCTTTGCAGGAAGAGCCAGTCCCCCTTCCATCTGGGCCAGCCTGCCTTTATTTCTCAAACATCCCCTTATGTTTTCATCAGCCTTGCTTACTTTACAGCACCAGTGCAAGCTCTCCTTGTGTTTATATTCCACTGGTAATTTTAACTTGACCAGGGGTGGAAGGAGGGAGGTGGGGTAGGTGGAATCTCTAAGGAGAGCTCTGACTTTCCTACAAGTTCAAACTGAATCTAAATCAAATCCTTTTCCTCTCTGTCTGACCTCTGGGGTTATGTTCAAGAAGTCAGTGAGGTCTTTGGGGAACTGGATGAGGCACAGTTCTGCCTGGAGCGACACCTAGTGGACCAAGCAACTTCTTGGAGGGGCCTTCATACCGGGGGCTTCCTACTGCTGTTCCCAGCTAGGAGGGTCCCGTCAGCTGCTGCACTTAGCAACTGAACAACAACAGCAGAAACCAACTCCTGTTATTTTGCCTCAACCCTTCCATGTGTCCCCACCACTCGTCACATAAAATCAACTCTCGTCACATGGCAAGGCATCCCATTGGATATACCTGGCATGGAAGCCATCCGTGAGAAGTTGATGTACACCTCTATTCAGTACCCCCTCCAAATGAAAGCCTGAGAGCCACCTTGACACACCATTCCCTCGAGCCATCTGAGACACCATTTTTTGAGCAAGGACTCCAGGGAGGCCTAAACACATATGCAAGGTTTACGCTCTGCTCACCATGCACAGAGTGGAGTTGGTCATGCATTGATGAAAGCTGAATTCAAAAAAAAAAAACAAACAAACAAAAAAAAGCTGAATTCCAAGCTCATGGATTAGTAAACTCTGGGCTGGAGGAAACATAACCATCTCACCCAGGCTCCTCACTTTATAAATTAGGCAGCTCCAGCCAAGAAAAAGGAAGAGATTTGCTCTCAGGCTCATATGATAAACAATTGGCAGAACTTCCACTTCATCTTTGTAGTTTCCTGATTGCAGTCAAGAACATTCTGCTTCCCTGTGCCTCAGTTTCCCCAAGGATGCAGGATTCCAAGCTAGGAAGAATGAAAAGCAGCAAGTGCCTGTGATTCCCTAACTCCAAGCTTGCCACCCAAAGAGTGCATTGCCCAGGAAGCAGGGGTCTACACCAACTCTATCCTCCTCTGCTCAGGGAGTCCAGGACCCCTTGGAAAGAGGAGGAGAAGTCTGTTGGACACTGCAGGAGCCCAGAGGGAGGGCACTGGTCAGCCTGTAAACAGGTGTAGTCTAAAGCCTGCTGTGCCTGAGTGGCCTTGCCTGGGTCTGCTGATGCGAGGGGCTGACTCACAGAGGCGGGTAGCTTTGGACTTGACTCTGGGCAGAGTGCGATTAGCTCAGTTCTGACTCATGCAATGATGTCAGGACAATTCCAGGGCACATAATCAGGCACTCCAGAGAAGAAAAATGGCCGTCATTACCAATCGGGGAGGAATATTTCTAACACCTTAAATCGATAAGGCTTAAAATTGGGGGCTGTTTCTCCTCCTTTCTCAAGGCAGAAACTGTCATGGAAAACCTCAGGTCTGTGAACACTATCCTTCTTTTAGCAGGAACACGTCCGAGGGGCTCTGAGGGAGAGTAACCCTGGAAGGAGCACCAACTTAGGAAGCTTTGAATTTTAAGTAGGGTCTGACTTATCACCCATGGTTTAACAGGGCTCATCCAAGGAGTACAAGCTGCCCATTAGTCTCCATCACAACATTTCATTTGGGGGTGTGCTAAAGAAAACTACCTGATTGGCAAAGAATAAACTCACTTAATAGGCTCTCTCCCTGCCAGACATAGATTAAAAGTGATTTTTTTTTTTTTTTTTTGCCTAAATTACATTTTATTTTCTCACCAGCTGCTAACTCTCTGAGACAGATTGGGAGATAAATTATCACAGCAGTGAATGAATCTAATTTTTCAATATAATTCACGGTAATTCTATATTTTCCACACAAGATGGAAATAGAACTGGCTCTTTGCCAAGAGCCAAACTTTCAAAAACCACAATGTCCTGGACTCCCAGAAGTCTGTGAGTTTGGAAGGTATAGACCTAGGAGCTGACAGAGAGAAATCTTGTAGACTTGGGCAAAGGAAGAGGGCAGGGAGAAGGAGGTGGGTAGAGATGAGGAGTCTATAACAGAGAGGGAGACACATGTATTTGGGTGTTTCCATCCTCCCCCCAGCTTATGCCAACCTAACCCCACGGGGCTCCTTTCATCCTCCACAGTCTTGGCTTGTCTCTTCTTTCTGGAATGTTCTTCCCCTGATTCTTCACATAGCTGTTTCTTGTTCATCATTCAAGTTATGACTCAAAAGTCACTTCCCCAGAGAGTCCATCCTTGACTATTCAATAGGAGATAAATATCCTGCCCCGTCCCTTACCTTCTGTCCCATGAGCTCATTTTGTTTCCTTCAGAGCAGTTCCCATTGTCTGAAATGGTGAATTTGTTTTCCTTTGTTTGTGTCTGTGTCTCTCCATAGACTACCACATAAAGCGGAGTGCCCCCCACCAGTCTTGTTCACTGTATCCCCAGCACAAGGTGGACACTTCATAAATATGGACTCTGAAATATGAACAGAAAGGGGGTGAATTCCTCATTGCTTAGTCCCAGGCACTCCGGGACTTAAAATATTTCTAACACCTTAAATCGATAAGGCTTAAAATTGGGGGCTGTTTCTCCTCCTTTCTCAAGGCAGAAACTGTCATGGAAAACCTCAGGTCTGTGAACACTATCCTTCTTTTAGCAGGAACACGTCCGAGGGGCTCTGAGGGAGAGTAACCCTGGAAGGAGCACCAACTTAGGAAGCTTTGAATTTTAAGTAGGGTCTGACTTATCACCCATGGTTTAACAGGGCTCATCCAAGGAGTACAAGCTGCCCATTAGTCTCCATCACAACATTTCATTTGGGGGTGTGCTAAAGAAAACTACCTGATTGGCAAAGAATAAACTCACTTAATAGGCTCTCTCCCTGCCAGACATAGATTAAAAGTGATTTTTTTTTTTTTTTTTTGCCTAAATTACATTTTATTTTCTCACCAGCTGCTAACTCTCTGAGACAGATTGGGAGATAAATTATCACAGCAGTGAATGAATCTAATTTTTCAATATAATTCACGGTAATTCTATATTTTCCACACAAGATGGAAATAGAACTGGCTCTTTGCCAAGAGCCAAACTTTCAAAAACCACAATGTCCTGGACTCCCAGAAGTCTGTGAGTTTGGAAGGTATAGACCTAGGAGCTGACAGAGAGAAATCTTGTAGACTTGGGCAAAGGAAGAGGGCAGGGAGAAGGAGGTGGGTAGAGATGAGGAGTCTATAACAGAGAGGGAGACACATGTATTTGGGTGTTTCCATCCTCCCCCCAGCTTATGCCAACCTAACCCCACGGGGCTCCTTTCATCCTCCACAGTCTTGGCTTGTCTCTTCTTTCTGGAATGTTCTTCCCCTGATTCTTCACATAGCTGTTTCTTGTTCATCATTCAAGTTATGACTAAAAAGTCACTTCCCCAGAGAGTCCATCCTTGACTATTCAATAGGAGATAAATATCCTGCCCCGTCCCTTACCTTCTGTCCCATGAGCTCATTTTGTTTCCTTCAGAGCAGTTCCCATTGTCTGAAATGGTGAATTTGTTTTCCTTTGTTTGTGTCTGTGTCTCTCCATAGACTACCACATAAAGCGGAGTGCCCCCCACCAGTCTTGTTCACTGTATCCCCAGCACAAGGTGGACACTTCATAAATATGGACTCTGAAATATGAACAGGAAAGGAAAGGTGAGAGGAGTGAAATTTATTGCAAACACCTCATCAGGTGCTTAGTCCCAACAGCACAGTGGGGGTGTCATGTAGCAATTTGTTATTGTTAGTGGGTTATTGATGGGAATTTGGGAGAGGGAATGGATAGAACAGCCTTTGCTCAGGCAACCTGGCTTGGCTGTGAGCATGACTGCACCTTGTGTCAGTGAATAATCTCTCAAGGTTCATTTTTCTTCCACAGGGCCTTCTCCTGCCAATAAAATTAAAAATGGTAACTCTGAGGAAGGTTGTTTACTAACAAGTCTTCCCCAATCAGAATCAGACTGAACACAGCTGGGGCCAGCCTGATGCTGCCTGACTTACCTTCCTATCGCCCGTGGTGACCCGAGGCATGGGCCTGAGTACCTGTCTGGGCAGCTGGACCTCAGCATTGGGTCCAAATGAGCTTAAATAATTGAAGGAAGCAGCATCTGCCGCAAGGGAGAAATGTGGCCATTACTGTTTGCTTTAGAGAGGCTGAGACCAGATCTGGCTTGGATCTGTAGGGAATATAAATGATGCAATTAATTCTCTGTAATTTACAAGTCATCATTTGCACAGAGCTCTGCAAGAAAGGGTTTGGAAACCATATATTGTATGCTGTGGGCTCTGGGGCGGCCCCATCATTCTTTCTACCTGTGGAAACCTGGTTCAGTGTTGAGGCTCAGATGCTGGGCCCACAGAACTCCCTAACGTGCACTTCTCCACCCCAGTTTGCCTAGTCTCCTCGGGCCACTTCACCTACATTTAGCCCTTACTTCAGTTTTACTTTGAATTATGGCTGTTTATGTCTGCCTCTTTCAGTGAAAACTCACTCAAGGGCAAGACCACATCTAAAGCATCTTGATATCTTCCTCTTCCTCTGGAGCACCATTGCTCTATCTCTGTCTATTGTATGTAATCAATAAATATGTACCATGTGGCATTACTCTGCTCTGCCCAGCCAAGGACCATGGATATTAGAAAAAGATTCCTTGATGAATTCAGTGAACAAGAGTGGGTGGAGAGAAAGAAGGGTTACTGTCTTCTTTTGTGGTGGAAATTAGTGGTGGAAGTTTCCTATTTTTGCTCCAGGGTGATAATGGTATCTCAGTCTTCAGTTGAAGCTCCCTGCTTTCCTCTTCCTCAGTTTATTTTGAAAGAGACTGGCCCTAGCCCTAGTCCAAAAGACGATGTGACTCAAAGCCAAGACAAGAGCCACACACTGTACAGGGCTGGCTCGGGGTTCTGCAGCCCGAATCTCAGAAGCAATGGGCTTCTGGTGTGATTTCTGGGCAGGGAGACTGTATTTGTCAGTTGCACCTGACACTGAGAAGAATAAGCTCTGCAGTGACTGCCGCCATGAAGGTACCATTAGGAGCTTGACATCAAAAACACGACCCATTAGAAAGCAAAATTAAGGATGACAGGAGACATGAAGCCCAGAAAACATCCTTTGGGCCTTGAATCCAATTAGACTTGAATATGACTTTTCTTCCCTTGGACTTTTCAATTATGTGAGATGGGTTGTTTGTCACTTGCAATAGCAACACCCCATCCTCTGTCTGTTTTAGCCTTCATGCCAGGACAGGTGAACTGTGACCAGAGTAATGACTCGGCAAGAGTCAGTCGATTCAGTCAAGGAAATGTTCAACCTCACTTATCATCAAAGAAAAGCCAATTAAAACAGTGAGATAACATTGTTTGCCTAGGAACCTGGCAAAGATTAAATGCAAAGATAATGCTCCTTGGTGAGTAGATAGATAATGTTTAATAAGAGCATTGTAGCAGATGGAAGGGCAAGTAACCACATTGAAATATGCCACGAATGCTTTTGCTTTTCACCTGCCCTCAAGGGAAACTACTTTAACAGAGCCTCAGCTACCTTGAGAAAGGAAAATACCCAACATCACCCATCCTACCCTTTTTGTCTTTCCTAAAAGTGGAGAGGGTATTGAGAAGCACTTGTAAAGGTCACAGCCCTAGGATGCAGGCCATTAAGACACTGTGTCCTAATCACAGGGTTGCAGAATACTTCCCCTTCCCCCGCACATGATCACCTCGATAGAGCTCCTGTATAGCAACAGAGGATTATAGCAGAAAAACCACAAGCTTCAAGCCCTATTTAAGAATTTTCTAGAGAAACATAAAGGCAACTGTGGAGACAAAAGCAAGGACACTAGAAAAACTGGAGCCTTAGCACTCACCACAACTACTGCAAATATTAAACACGGTATAACTTGATAAGACAAACCCTCACACTAAAAGTTTATTCACCTCAGTTCCTATTATCCAAATGTATGAGTATGACAGCAGACTACAGTCCAAAGGTTTGCAATGAGTTAGACACAACGGAGTGTCTGAGCACCATGGGTATGACCAGTTTTCAACAAAAAATTAAGACACGCCAAAAGGCAAGAAAAAGGGGTTTCCTTGGTGGCTCGCTGGTAAAAAAAAAAAAAAAAAAAAAAATCTGCCTCCCCATGCAGGAGACATGGATTTTTTTCATCCCTGATCAGAGAAGAGCCCACATATCATGGATCAACTAAGCCCATGCACCACAGGTATTGAGTCTGGGCTCTAGAGCTGGAGCATCACAAGTACTGATCTCATGGGCCACAAATACTGAAGCTCACACTCTTGGGCTATGCTCCACAAAAGAAAGCACTGGAATGAGAAGCCCATGCACGGTAACCAAAAAGCAGCCCTCACTCTCTTCTCAACTAGAGAAAAGTCTACACGGCAACAAAGACCCAGCACAGCCCAAAATAAAATTTTTTAATTATTTTTTAATAATAAATAAGCTGGTTCTCTCAGAAAACATTACATAAAAATCAAAGACAAGGGGGGAAATAAAACAGTCTGAAGAGAATAAAGCAAGCATCAAAATTAGACTCAGATATGATAGATTTTTGAATCATCGGATCAGGAATTTTAAATAACTAAGATTAATATGCTAAAAACCTCATAGGAAAAGTGTATCCCACGTAAGAACAGATGGGTAATATAAGCAGGTAAACAGAAATTCTAAGAATCAAATGGAAATGCCAAAAATCAAAAACACTGTAATAGACATTTTTAAATGCCTTCAACTGTCTCATTAATAGACAGGACAGAGCTGAGGAAAGAATTTATGAACTTTAAGAGAGGCCAGTAAAAACTCCCAAAACTGAAATGGAAAGAAAAAGAACAAAATAGATTTAACAGAATACCAAGAACTGTGGGACAATTATAATAGGTGAAATATGTGAGTAATGTGAATCTAAGAAGAAGAAGAAAGAGAGAAAAGAATAGAAGAAATGTCTGAAGTAATAACTGAGGAAATTCCAAAATTAATGACAGACACCAAAGTATAGATCCAGGAAGCTCAGCGAATACCACATAGGATAAATACCAAGTAAACTACACACACACACACACACACACACACACACACACAGAGGCATATCATATTCAAACTGGAAAAACAATCAAAAGCAAAGTGAAAATCTTAAAAGAAGTCAGCGGAAAAATGTAAACTGATAGAGAGAGATAAAAGAAAGTCAAAAAAGCTATGTTAATTTTAGGCAAGCAGACTTCAGAACAAGAAAAATTATCAGGGATATAGAGGGGGACATTACTTAATGACAAAAACGTTAGATCTCAAAGAAGACACAACCGTATTTAATGTGCATGGCCTAACAAAAGAGTATCATGAGACAAAATACATGAGGCAAAAACTGATTTAAGTGCAAGAAGAAATTGACAAAGGCACTATTATAGTTGGAGATTTCAACACACCTCTCTCAGCAATTGACAGATCTTGCAGGCAGGAAAGTCAGTTAAAAATAGTTGAACTGAACATAACCATCAATCAATTGTCTTTAATTGATATTTATAGAATATTTCATCAAACAACAGCAGAACACTTATTCTTCTCAAACTCACATGAGCATTCACCATGACAGACAACATCCTGGGTCATACCTCAACAAATTTAAAATAATAGAAATTATACAAAGTATGCTTCAAAATTGCAATGGAGTTAAACTAGAAATCAATACCGGAAAGACAGCTGGAAAATCCCAAAGTATTTGGATACTAAGCAGCATAATTTTATTTGTTTTTGGGGAGGGGGGTTGGGGAGGGAGCGAGGCGGGCGGGCCACTTCTATTGGTCTTTCCTTTATCTATTTTCATCCATCTTTGTTCTTTGGCCCGCGTGGGCCTCCCATCGCAGTGGCCTCTGTTGTCGCAGAGCACCGGCTCTGGGCACATGCGCTCCAGAGCTCCAGCTCGGTAATTGGACACGTTGGTCCAGTCGCTCCGCGGCACGTGGGATCTTCCCAGGCCAGGGCTAGAACCGGCGCCCCTTGTACTGCAAGGTGGTGTCCTTACCCACTGGACCACCAGGGAAGCCCCAGCATAATTTTAAATAACATATGGATCAAAAAAAGAGATCTCAAGATAAAAACTTTCCTCTGCATGCAAATGATTACTAATCATGAAAAATCTAGTTTGTGTTGTATTTATCTAACATACATGAATTATTGCTTTTATGATCTTAAAATTCAGGGATTTAGGAATGGTTTTCATTAAACTGAATGGTGTTCAGAAAATGATTTGAAAACTATATACACAAGTGCGATAGCTTAGATAAAATGGAATGATTTTTTCAAAGACTTCAACTGCCAAAATTCACTTATGAAGCAATAACTACTCTTTTACACCCACATTTATTAAAGAAATTGAATGATTAATTAATAACCTTCAAAAAAGAAAACATCAGACACAGATGATTTCACTGACGAATTCTACCAAACATTTAAAGAAGAAATGATGCCATTTCTCCACAATCTGCTCCAGAAAACACAAGCAGAGAATATATTATACTTCCCAATACATTCTACAAGGCCAGCATTACCATTAAACTAAAACCAGATAAACTACATAGCAGGTAAAGAAAACTAAAGAAATCAACCTTTTAAACATAGACTCAAAATCCCCATAAAAACATACAGGACATCAAATCCAACAATGAAGTGAAATGAGGACATATTTATATACTTTATTATATTAACTCACATATTTATCATTTCTGGTGCTGCAGTCATTTTCTTTTAGCCTGAAAGCTTTTCTTCAGTACATTTTATAATGCTGCTCTCATTCTCTGTTTATAAAGGAATATCTTTATTTCACCTCCATGTTGGAAGAATGATTTTGTAGATACAAAATTTTTCGCTGATGATATTTTTTTTTCTTTCAGTCCTTTGAATATGGTCTTACACTACCTTTGGTTTTCATTGTTTCAGATAATAATCTAATTGTAAATCTTACTGACTGATGTTCCCCTGGACATGATGAATCTTTTTTTTTTCCTTGCTGCTTTCAAATTTTCTCTTGTCTTTGGATTTAAACAGTTTAAATACAATGTATTATTGTGGATCTCTTTGTATTTACTTTCTGGCCTATTTTACATATTATATTACTGTGTTTAGTTTCTCAGTGGTGTCTGACTCTTTGTAATCCCATTGACTGTAGCCCATTGGGCTCCTCTACTCATGACGATTCTCCAGGCAAGAATAGTAGAGTGGGTTGCCATGCCCTCCTCCAGGGGATCTTCCCAATGAGGGATCAAGCCCAGGTTTCCCACATTCCAGGGAAGCCTAAAAATACTGTAGCAGGTAGCCTATCCCTTCTCCAGGGAATCTTCCTAACCCAAGAATCAAATCAAGGTTTCCTGCATTGCAGGTAGATTCTTTACCAGCTGAGCTACCAGTTGATTCTTTAACTCGTTACATTTATATTGATATATTCTTCTTGGGATATGTTGAGTTCCTAAATTTACACCTCCCAATCTCTCCCCTTTTCAATTGTCACATTTAGGCCATTTATATTTAATATAATTAATTATTGATTTTTCAGGGTTTAGGTCTGCTGTTTCATACATTTTTATTTTGCTTTGTGTTCACCTCTATTCTTTTTATTACTCTTTTTTCTATCTTCCATTGATTATTTGAACATTTTTTAGAATTCTATCTGGATTTACGTTGTTTTCAACTGTATAGACTTTTTAGTTGTTGCTACAGGCATTACATGACATTGCATTTACATAATATATTCTACTGGTCTCATTTTACCAGTTCAAATGACGAAAAGAAGTGTTACCTCCTTTTATATCCCTTTACCTTCTCGTATAAAACAGTGTCTTAAGCATTTCTTCTATGTAAATTTAGAACCACATCAGACAGTGTTATTATTTTTTCCTTCAGCTGTCAAATATTATTTTTGAAATTCAAGAGGAGAAGGAAAGTCTCCTGTATTTACCCACATTTTTTGCCTATGATTTTTTTTTTCCTTCTAGATGTTTCAGAGATCCTTCTTTGATTATTTTTTTCTTTTTAGAAAACCTCCTTTAGACACTTTTTAGGATATGTCTGCTCATGATAAAGTCTCATGGTTTTCCTTCATTTAAATATGTATTTCTCATTCATTTCTGAAGAATCCTTTCACTGGGTCTTCTGGGTTGATGCTCCTTTTCTTCAGCACCTGAAAAGATGCTATGCCATCTCTTTCTGGCTTCCTAGCTTCTACTAAGAAATCCAATGTCATTTGAATGTTTTCCCCTTTTATATAAAACCTTCTTTCTTTCTCAGTGCTTTCAATTTGTTCTTACTTTCTAGAACTTAAACTATGATGTCTTGTTTGTTTGGGATTTGATTGACTTCATATGTTTATGTCTTTGGTAAAATTTGGGGAGATTTCAGCCATTGTTCCTTTGAGTGTTTTTCAGTCCTGCCCTCTTTCTCTACTTCTTCCAAGACTTTAATGATAAGAATGTTATAATCCCACAGGTCCTTGAGGCTCCACTCACTTATTTTTCGTCTATTTTTTTCTCTCTTGTTCAGATTGGATAATTTCCATTGGGTTGGCTTTCATTTCACTGATTCTTTCCTCTGTTACTTCTGTTCTTTCGTTGAGTCCATTATGAGTTTTTAATTTTGGTTATTGTACTTTATGGTTCTAAAATTTCCATTTGATTCTGCTACATATTTCCTCTTTCTTTGCTAAACATTACTGTTTTTCACTTGTTTGAAGTGTGTTCATAAATTCGCTTTGAAGCATTTTTTTTATGATGGTTGCTTTACAGTTTTTGTCAGATGATTCTAACCTGTGTCAGTGTGAGCATCTATTGATTGTCTTTTTTCATTTAGTTTGAGCTTTACTTGGTTCTTGGTATGACAAGTCTCATTTTAGAAAGTGACTTACCTCCTTTTATATCCCTTTACCTTCTCGTATAAAACAGTGTCTTAAGCATTTCTTCTATGTAAATTTAGAACCACATCAGACAGTGTTATTATTTTTTCCTTCAGCTGTCAAATATTATTTTTGAAATTCAAGAGGAGAAGGAAAGTCTCCTGTATTTACCCACATTTTTTGCCTATGATTTTTTTTTTCCTTCTAGATGTTTCAGAGATCCTTCTTTGATTATTTTTTTCTTTTTAGAAAACCTCCTTTAGACACTTTTTAGGATATGTCTGCTCATGATAAAGTCTCATGGTTTTCCTTCATTTAAATATGTATTTCTCATTCATTTCTGAAGAATCCTTTCACTGGGTCTTCTGGGTTGATGCTCCTTTTCTTCAGCACCTGAAAAGATGCTATGCCATCTCTTTCTGGCTTCCTAGCTTCTACTAAGAAATCCAATGTCATTTGAATGTTTTCCCTTATATATAAAACCTTCTTTCTTTCTCAGTGCTTTCAATTTGTTCTTACTTTCTAGAACTTAAACTATGATGTCTTGTTTGTTTGGGATTTGATTGACTTCATATGTTTATGTCTTTGGTAAAATTTGGGGAGATTTCAGCCATTGTTCCTTTGAGTGTTTTTTCAGTCCTGCCCTCTTTCTCTACTTCTTCCAAGACTTTAATGATAAGAATGTTATAATCCCACAGGTCCTTGAGGCTCCACTCACTTATTTTTCGTCTATTTTTTTCTCTCTTGTTCAGATTGGATAATTTCCATTGGGTTGGCTTTCATTTCACTGATTCTTTCCTCTGTTACTTCTGTTCTTTCGTTGAGTCCATTATGAGTTTTTAATTTTGGTTATTGTACTTTATGGTTCTAAAATTTCCATTTGATTCTGCTACATATTTCCTCTTTCTTTGCTAAACATTACTGTTTTTCACTTGTTTGAAGTGTGTTCATAAATTCGCTTTGAAGCATTTTTTTTATGATGGTTGCTTTACAGTTTTTGTCAGATGATTCTAACCTGTGTCAGTGTGAGCATCTATTGATTGTCTTTTTTCATTTAGTTTGAGCTTTACTTGGTTCTTGGTATGACAAGTAATTTTCTATTGAAACCTGTACATTCTGGGTATTATGCAATGAATCTTATTTAAATTTTCTCTTTTAGCTGGTCTCTTTAGAAACCACTCTCCCAGGGGAAGGGGGATGGGGCAAACTCATTATCATCAGGCAAGGATAAAAGTTCAGATTCCCAACTCAGATTCTATTAATACCTGAGGGATGTGTTCTTCTTTGTTGCCAGGAGGGGTTGGGAGTCTTCGTTCCCCACCTGGCTAATATCCTTTTGACCAAGAAGGGGAGAAGTGCCTGTTACAGTCAGGAAAATGTGGAAGTCTAGGCTGCCCACTAGGTCTTTGCTATTGTGCCCTGGTTGGGACCATCCTTTTTTCTGTGGTGTTTGGCTGGAATATAGAGGATGCCGTCTAAAAGTCTGTCTTGTTAGAATGACCCTACCTTAGTTTTTTGTCAGAACCCACTTATGAATTGCTTGTCTTCTTCAGCTCCAATACAGGGATATATGAGCCAAAGCTTTAACAATTAGAGACAAGGAACTCATTGTGTCTTTCCTCAGGTCCTGAGCCGTCTCAGCCAGCTTCACTCCTCTTCATGTTTTAGAGTTTTCTGAGATTTGTTTTATATGTAAGGGCCAGAGTTTTACGTTGCACTTGGTGGAAAGAATAGGAAAAGTACACACACTCCATCTGCCAGGAGCAGAAGTCCTAAAGCTCTTTTTTAATACATAAAACAAATCATGTCACTTTCTAGCTTAAAATGCTCCAGTGGTTTCATATTCAACGTAAACCAAAATTCACACTTTTCCACTGGTCTGCACCTTCCTGAACTGCCTAATGCCCACTTCTCCAGACTCATCGTTTATTGTTGTTCTTGTCCATTCAGCCAAACTGACCTTTATCTTACTCGTATATCTGAGCTCATTCTGCATTAGAATCTTCACATCAGTGCCCTTGCTTTCTGGGATGGTTCCTCATATTTTCAGACCTTATTGTAAATATGACCACTAAGAAGATACCTTACTGAAAACCCAGCATCTATTATATCCCAGTTAAGCAATTTTTTCTGGGAGCTTTTATTTCTATATGTTATACTCTGATTTATGTGCTTGTCTCCCCTATTAGAATAAGCTCCATGAAAATGGATTTTGTGTGTCTTATTCATTTCTGAATCATCAGATCCTAGAACACTGCCAGGCATGCTATAAAGCCCACATGAAAAATTGTTGAAAACAATGAATGAATACATGCGTCAACATCAACCATTTATGTTCTACCAGTGCCTGAGAAAGACAAGTCAGAACCAGTTAAGAGAGTAGATGCAAAGTTGATGGTAACAAGTGCATGGCCCAATTTCCTACAAATCTAGTGGTCAGGTAAATAATGCTCTGTTGTGAAAGTGAAGTTGCTCAGTCATCTCTGACTCTTTATGACCCATGGACAAATCATGGAATTTTCCTGGCAAGAATACAGGACTGGGTAGTCTTTCCCTTCTCCAGGGGATCTTCCCAGCCCAGGGATCAAAACCAGGCTTCCTGTATTGCAGGCAGATTCTTTACTGTCTGAGCCACAAGGGGAGCCTGAGAATACTGGAGTGGGTAGTCTATCCCTTCTCCAGGGGAACTTCCTGATCCAAGAATTGGACCAGAGCCTCCTGCAGTGCAGGAGAATTCTTTACCAGCTGAACTACAAGGTAATTGCTTATAGTTAAGACAGTCAAAACAATTTTAAAGCTTGTAAGTGGAGAAAACTTTTGCAAAATTTCTTTTAGGTCAACTAATAGCAAATGTGGTCATCAATAAAAACACTATATATAGAAACCTCTCTAGTACAACAAAGTCAGACTGAGAAAATTAATTGTTCATTTTTTAGTATGATGCAATTGCATATATCTGATTATGAAATAAAGCATTCATTTTTTGAAGAAAACAGAAAGGAATGAACAAGAAAAAAACTGCAGATAATCACTGATAACATTTTTCTTTTTCCACCCCATATATAGGTATTGAGATATACTCACAGAGTGTTGTTTTGTTTTGTTTTGTTTTGTTTTGTCTAATTTAGATTTTTAATTATTATAGGGGAGAGGGGAAGGGAAGCGAGATGAGAATCTAGTACTTTCTCTATTGGGGAGAAATTTAAGGCAACTGTTATGAGAATAAACTATAGGACACAAGATAGTGTTAGCTGCTAGGCATATGGGAAAATGGGCAAAGCAAAGATTATCAAAGAATTGGGTGACCTGAGCATTTCTGAATAATTAGTGACAGAAATAATGAACTTGAATTACTTGAGCCTCTAAATTATTATAAATCCTTCTATTACTTTAAAAAATCAAATAAGTTGAACAAGTATTAAAAAGATGAGCAAATATCTTTAGACATATTTGGTTATATGAAACAGAAACTCCAGCTTAAGTACAAAATGACCTTATATGAAAATAGAGCAGGATCCTCATGGAAATTCATGCTGAGAAAATATAAGCAGACCTCATTGGAACTAGAAGGATGAAAGGCAGCTAGACTTTCCATCTTCCTCTCCTGGGGCTATGTGGTCCCTGGGCTCTGCTTCTCTTTGCACATCGATGTCTTTTTCCCCACCAGCTTCCATAGCTCAGACAGGTATCCTTCTTTCCCTTAATTTCAGTTTGCAAGTGGCTTTGCTGATGACAGTGGTGGTTCATACATACTCTGATGCTGGAACTTTACTCCCTACAGTTATCCATCACAGCCTTTTGGTCTTTTCGTTACATTTTTAGTGACTAAGAATGTAATGATTAACCTTATCTTTTAGAAGACCTGTGCTTGTATCAGCCAAACATCTTTCTGACTATGGAAAGGAGGTGGAGTCATCCAGGCAAGGCAGACTGTTGCCAAGGGTAATAGCAACAGAAATCCAAAGGAAATAAGAAAGGAGAAAACAAGCAAATGACAATATAAAGAAACCTTAACTAGTAAAACTAAGCAAAACAAATTAAGATAACAATGTTAAAATAAGAAACCTGACATACAATTGACACAAAATAATTTTTTTAAATTGCAAAGGTACAGTATGCCAAACCATCATATAATTCAAAAACTCAGTAATATAGGGGGGAATCTCTTTAAAAACATTGCATTCCAAACTTCAAGAAAAAATAGAAAGCAGTATCAGACTTACATAGGAGATTATTTATGGGACCCATAAAAATGTGGTGCTACTTACTCTTAGTACAAATGATTTCTGTGTGCTATAAATTGCTCTAAAAGAAAGAAGAGAATTTCAGAGTGCCTGTGTTGGTCTGCAAAGTCCAAGTGATAAAAAGTCTGAAATCTGATAAAGATGTGGCAACAGAGCAGGATCTAGGTCAACATCATATTTGAATACAGGTATGAAGTATTGAAATAAAAGTATCAGTATGTAAAATCAGCTCAACATTAAAAGAATGACATACCAGAAGCATATATTATTTATTCCAGCAGAATGAGGAAATGTATTCATATCAGTTCAATACTTGGACTTTGGTTATATGAAACAGAAACTCCAGCTTAAGTACAAAATGACCTTATATGAAAATAGAGCAGGATCCTCATGGAAATTCATGCTGAGAAAATATAAGCAGACCTCATTGGAACTAGAAGGATGAAAGGCAGCTAGACTTTCCATCTTCCTCTCCTGGGGCTATGTGGTCCCTGGGCTCTGCTTCTCTTTGCACATCGATGTCTTTTTCCCCACCAGCTTCCATAGCTCAGACAGGTATCCTTCTTTCCCTTAATTTCAGTTTGCAAGTGGCTTTGCTGATGACAGTGGTGGTTCATACATACTCTGATGCTGGAACTTTACTCCCTACAGTTATCCATCACAGCCTTTTGGTCTTTTCGTTACATTTTTAGTGACTAAGAATGTAATGATTAACCTTATCTTTTAGAAGACCTGTGCTTGTATCAGCCAAACATCTTTCTGACTATGGAAAGGAGGTGGAGTCATCCAGGCAAGGCAGACTGTTGCCAAGGGTAATAGCAACAGAAATCCAAAGGAAATAAGAAAGGAGAAAACAAGCAAATGACAATATAAAGAAACCTTAACTAGTAAAACTAAGCAAAACAAATTAAGATAACAATGTTAAAATAAGAAACCTGACATACAATTGACACAAAATAATTTTTTTAAATTGCAAAGGTACAGTATGCCAAACCATCATATAATTCAAAAACTCAGTAATATAGGGGGGAATCTCTTTAAAAACATTGCATTCCAAACTTCAAGAAAAAATAGAAAGCAGTATCAGACTTACATAGGAGATTATTTATGGGACCCATAAAAATGTGGTGCTACTTACTCTTAGTACAAATGATTTCTGTGTGCTATAAATTGCTCTAAAAGAAAGAAGAGAATTTCAGAGTGCCTGTGTTGGTCTGCAAAGTCCAAGTGATAAAAAGTCTGAAATCTGATAAAGATGTGGCAACAGAGCAGGATCTAGGTCAACATCATATTTGAATACAGGTATGAAGTATTGAAATAAAAGTATCAGTATGTAAAATCAGCTCAACATTAAAAGAATGACATACCAGAAGCATATATTATTTATTCCAGCAGAATGAGGAAATGTATTCATATCAGTCATACTTGGCATAATGTATGCTGCTCTAGAAGATCTTAGTAGTTATTAACATTGTCTATTTTATCCATTCATCTGTCAATGAACATTTAGGCTGGCTTCCTTACTCACCCTTAAAAAGGGATAAAATTAGATCATATGTTGAAATGTAGATGGACCTAGAGACTAAACACAGAGCAAAGGTAAGTCAGAAAGAGAAAACCAAACCTTATATATTAACACATATATGTGGATTCTAGAACAATGATCCAGTTGAATCTATTTGCAGGGAAAGAATAGATGCAGATGTAGAAAACAAATAAGTGAACATGGTGGGGGAAGGGGGCCAGATGAAGTGGGAGAATGGGCTGACATATATAACTACCACGTTTAAAATAGATAGCTGGTGGGATCCCGCAGTATAGCACACAGAGCTCAGCTTGATGCTCTGTGATGACCTATATGGGTAGGATCGGGGGGAGGATGTGGTGGGAAGGAAGTCCAGGAGGAAAAGAAAATAAGTATACACATATCTTGATTTACTTCACTGACAGCAGAAACTAGCACAATATTGTAAAGAAACTACACTCCTATCTAAAAAATGTTGCCTATTTTATTATTCATGTATACATTATATTGAAAACACAGTTGGCAATCATATTAATAGTGCATGCATGCTCAGTCACTTTAGTCATACCCAACTCTTTGTGACTCTATGCACTGTAGCCTGCCAGGCTCCTCTGTCCATGGGATTCTCCAGGCAAGAATACTGGAGTGGGCTGCCATTTCCTTCTCCAGAGCATCTTCCTGACTCAGGGATCAAATCTGCATCTCTTATATCTCCTGCACTGGCAGATGGGTTCTTTACCACCAGCACCACCTGAGAAACCCTAGTAGATATACTTCATGAGTTCTGGAGAAAATTCTTGAGAGAGTTATGCAGTGTTGATTGTGACTAAATACAGATTTCCAAGGCTACATGCTAATTCTGTCAAAAGTCTGTCCTTGTAACAGGCACAGAACCACACATAAGAAATCCTTTCAAGTTTAAAACAGGTGAAATATTTAACATTACACATTACTGAAGTGCTAAGTTGATTTTCAAATATTATGTAAATAAGCACTCAAAATGCATTAAATTCTTTTAATACTCATCTGCTGATAGTCTATCAATGTCAATGTTTAAAGATTAATGAGGGATTTTCGCATCATCACTTGGCCCTTGTTCATTCACTGGTTGGAGAGTCCAGAGGAACCTCATCTAACCTTTCCTACCAGTTGAATTTTTATTTGGGATAAAATTAGATCATATGTTGAAATGTAGATGGACCTAGAGACTAAACACAGAGCAAAGGTAAGTCAGAAAGAGAAAACCAAACCTTATATATTAACACATATATGTGGATTCTAGAACAATGATCCAGTTGAATCTATTTGCAGGGAAAGAATAGATGCAGATGTAGAAAACAAATAAGTGAACATGGTGGGGGAAGGGGGCCAGATGAAGTGGGAGAATGGGCTGACATATATAACTACCACGTTTAAAATAGATAGCTGGTGGGATCCCGCAGTATAGCACACAGAGCTCAGCTTGATGCTCTGTGATGACCTATATGGGTAGGATCGGGGGGAGGATGTGGTGGGAAGGAAGTCCAGGAGGAAAAGAAAATAAGTATACACATATCTTGATTTACTTCACTGACAGCAGAAACTAGCACAATATTGTAAAGAAACTACACTCCTATCTAAAAAATGTTGCCTATTTTATTATTCATGTATACATTATATTGAAAACACAGTTGGCAATCATATTAATAGTGCATGCATGCTCAGTCACTTTAGTCATACCCAACTCTTTGTGACTCTATGCACTGTAGCCTGCCAGGCTCCTCTGTCCATGGGATTCTCCAGGCAAGAATACTGGAGTGGGCTGCCATTTCCTTCTCCAGAGCATCTTCCTGACTCAGGGATCAAATCTGCATCTCTTATATCTCCTGCACTGGCAGATGGGTTCTTTACCACCAGCACCACCTGAGAAACCCTAGTAGATATACTTCATGAGTTCTGGAGAAAATTCTTGAGAGAGTTATGCAGTGTTGATTGTGACTAAATACAGATTTCCAAGGCTACATGCTAATTCTGTCAAAAGTCTGTCCTTGTAACAGGCACAGAACCACACATAAGAAATCCTTTCAAGTTTAAAACAGGTGAAATATTTAACATTACACATTACTGAAGTGCTAAGTTGATTTTCAAATATTATGTAAATAAGCACTCAAAATGCATTAAATTCTTTTAATACTCATCTGCTGATAGTCTATCAATGTCAATGTTTAAAGATTAATGAGGGATTTTCGCATCATCACTTGGCCCTTGTTCATTCACTGGTTGGAGAGTCCAGAGGAACCTCATCTAACCTTTCCTACCATTTAATGTGTGTGTGGAGGCTATAGGCAGAGATAGGAAATGACAAGAACAAAAGTCCAAAGAGGATAACAATTAAATGGTAAAATAAGGAAACCTAACCTAGCAGATCTTAGTAAGAACAAATGCTCAACACTTCAAAAGTTAAGCAAGAAACAATCATTTCAATGGGTGACATGAAGCATTTGATACAATCTAACAGTTATTCCTTTTGTTAAGAACTTTAAAGAAAGGGACAGAAATACACACTTTTATATTAAATCAATATTCATTGTACATAAAGCCCAAATGAACAATTAACAATAATTCTAAAAACACAATTTTAAAATAAACAACAGAACAATAATGCCAGGTATGCTTTTTATGGTAGGAGTTTAAGATAAAGCAATAAGATACAAAACTGAATTACATGAAAAGATGGGTTCTCAGATTTGGAGCAAATCGAGTGCATTTCAGAGGAATTAAAATGATAATAGTAACAAAAACAACAACTAATACATGTAGTATTTATTTAATTCTCATGACAAATCTGTGGGCTACGAGTACTGTCATCCCCATCTTATAACTAGCGCAGAGAAGGTAACTTCTCAAGGGTTAAATAGCTTGGTAGAGGTAAAGATGGGATTCCAAAGTAAGAAGTCTAAGTTCAAAAATAATACTGTCCACCAGTCCTTTAATATGCCAGACACTGAGTTAAGTACCACATACACACGTAATTTTCTCAACAACTCTGAGAAGTGAATATTCTCTCCATTATAGGCTGTGGCAGCTGCAAAAAGTTTAAATATAGCTCCAAGTTAGCAGTCGGTTGATTGTGACTAAATACAGATTTCCAAGGCTACATCCTAATTCTGTCAAAAGTCTGTCCTTGTAACAGGCACAGAACCACACATAAGAAATCCTTTCAAGTTTAAAACAGGTGAAATATTTAACATTACACATTACTGAAGTGCTAAGTTGATTTTCAAATATTATGTAAATAAGCACTCAAAATGCATTAAATTCTTTTAATACTCATCTGCTGATAGTCTATCAATGTCAATGTTTAAAGATTAATGAGGGATTTTCGCATCATCACTTGGCCCTTGTTCATTCACTGGTTGGAGAGTCCAGAGGAACCTCATCTAACCTTTCCTACCATTTAATGTGTGTGTGGAGGCTATAGGCAGAGATAGGAAATGACAAGAACAAAAGTCCAAAGAGGATAACAATTAAATGGTAAAATAAGGAAACCTAACCTAGCAGATCTTAGTAAGAACAAATGCTCAACACTTCAAAAGTTAAGCAAGAAACAATCATTTCAATGGGTGACATGAAGCATTTGATACAATCTAACAGTTATTCCTTTTGTTAAGAACTTTAAAGAAAGGGACAGAAATACACACTTTTATATTAAATCAATATTCATTGTACATAAAGCCCAAATGAACAATTAACAATAATTCTAAAAACACAATTTTAAAATAAACAACAGAACAATAATGCCAGGTATGCTTTTTATGGTAGGAGTTTAAGATAAAGCAATAAGATACAAAACTGAATTACATGAAAAGATGGGTTCTCAGATTTGGAGCAAATCGAGTGCATTTCAGAGGAATTAAAATGATAATAGTAACAAAAACAACAACTAATACATGTAGTATTTATTTAATTCTCATGACAAATCTGTGGGCTACGAGTACTGTCATCCCCATCTTATAACTAGCGCAGAGAAGGTAACTTCTCAAGGGTTAAATAGCTTGGTAGAGGTAAAGATGGGATTCCAAAGTAAGAAGTCTAAGTTCAAAAATAATACTGTCCACCAGTCCTTTAATATGCCAGACACTGAGTTAAGTACCACATACACACGTAATTTTCTCAACAACTCTGAGAAGTGAATATTCTCTCCATTATAGGCTGTGGCAGCTGCAAAGTAAAATATAGTTTACAAATTCAATAAGCTTTTGTGAATCTCTTAAAATTATAATTACAAAGATGCAACCATATAGAAATATTTTGATAATAAATTTTAAATTAAAAAGCCAGAAATCAAAGAGTACACTTGATATAATAATAAATAAGGAAAACTGTATCCATTTGAACCTAGACTAAAAGGGATTGCTTTAAAATGAAGATAGTTGTTGGGGCAAAGGGATGGGACTATGGGTAATATTTTTTTCTTTATCAAATGTTCACAGTGAACATTTAAAAGACACTGCAAAAATGATGTGTAAATGATGAAATCGAAAAACACTGTATTTGTGTTAAGTGTCTATTGAAGCAATAAGTCAGCAAAAGGAGATTTTTAATTGTGGAATTTTAAGTATAGATATTGGGGAGGGTGGAAGGAGAGATGGAAAAAATTACCTATGCAAGCAATTGCTTCCTCTGTTACTCTAGGGGTTGTCTGTCTTAGCTTAAAGCAATCTCATTAAATCACTGTGTCCAGGTCCCTAACCCAAGGCAAGACTGCACCTGAAGCAGACCAGATGGATTGGGAGCTCTCTGGCCTCCAGCATTCAGAATTCACTTCCTTCCTGGCCACCATGCTATTGGTCACTAGTGTTTATACTAAATTGTTTCATGCACACGTTAAACTTGGGTGAATTCAGTTCTATCCACAAATCACCAGAAACAAAAAGTAGGAGTGGGAGATGAAAAATTAAGCATATATCAAAGCATAGCTTTCAAAATAAAGTTCTTAAACATCAGTTCTTACCAAGAGCTCAACCAAAGACACAAACATAGTTCAATGCTAGAGGAAAACACTACTGCATTGGACTTATTGAGAATATTAAAGTATATTATGAATATTAATCATTTTTACCTTATAGCTTAACTTCAGAAATTAACCCCAACATAAGATGCAATTTCAGTCTATAGTCAAGAGTGAAGTAGAGATGGGAGGATGATCCAGTTTGCAATCCATGCAGTTAAGGGGGGAATACAGATAATAATCCATCTCTTTGGGAGAATCTAACTTACCTTTTAAGACCATTTCCTTCCTGATCAGGGATGGAATGTTTTCCTGGCCCAAAAAAACTGCCATTGTCAGGAGCATTTAATGTCCACTGAAGCTTCTTCATTCATACACAACCCTACTCCTATCCCCAAGCTCCATCAATGGACCAAAGACGTCAGTGGCCTCCATGCTTGACACTTTAGGTCAAACCCAGGCACCAGGTGTGGGCTCACATAGGAATCAAGCACTGACATGTGTGCATGCATGGGTACACTCATACCACACACACACACACACCTCACATGTGTATTTAGGAACATGTTGATTTCAACCTATCTGAATTTGCTTATAGGGACCCTCTGATAGTTGCCCCTGATAGGAGAGGAGGCAAGCCAGAAAATCAGGAGCACCAGATGAAAAAGGAATGGAACTGGAGAAGTTGTGACTTCTATCTTCTGCAGTCACAGTTGTGTTTGTCTGGGGGGATCCCATCAACATGCACTAATAAGAGCAAATGCATATCCTCTTTCAGCAAAGATAACAGATAAACAGAATACAAGTATCTCTTGGATCTGAGGGGATGAAATTCATCAGGGGCATGTGGCATTGACAGGAGTGAGGAGAAGGACTAGAGCTGAGTGCCATAAAAGGAAACACTTTGTGGCCATGTTCTCAGGAAGTTGTCATAAAAGATGCAGAGATTTTTAGATCACATGGTTCTGGGTTATAAACTCTTGCTTCATGACAAGTCGCTTAGCCTTCCTCAATGTCATCCTCAACAAAAAAGGAGACCACCATGCCTAGGTACATGGTTGAATTGATTCTTCAAATGGAACCTAGAACCATGATACGTAGTTATTGATTTTGTGTCAAAATGGAACCTAGTTCAATGCTAGAGGAAAACACTACTGCATTGGACTTATTGAGAATATTAAAGTATATTATGAATATTAATCATTTTTACCTTATAGCTTAACTTCAGAAATTAACCCCAACATAAGATGCAATTTCAGTCTATAGTCAAGAGTGAAGTAGAGATGGGAGGATGATCCAGTTTGCAATCCATGCAGTTAAGGGGGGAATACAGATAATAATCCATCTCTTTGGGAGAATCTAACTTACCTTTTAAGACCATTTCCTTCCTGATCAGGGATGGAATGTTTTCCTGGCCCAAAAAAACTGCCATTGTCAGGAGCATTTAATGTCCACTGAAGCTTCTTCATTCATACACAACCCTACTCCTATCCCCAAGCTCCATCAATGGACCAAAGACGTCAGTGGCCTCCATGCTTGACACTTTAGGTCAAACCCAGGCACCAGGTGTGGGCTCACATAGGAATCAAGCACTGACATGTGTGCATGCATGGGTACACTCATACCACACACACACACACACCTCACATGTGTATTTAGGAACATGTTGATTTCAACCTATCTGAATTTGCTTATAGGGACCCTCTGATAGTTGCCCCTGATAGGAGAGGAGGCAAGCCAGAAAATCAGGAGCACCAGATGAAAAAGGAATGGAACTGGAGAAGTTGTGACTTCTATCTTCTGCAGTCACAGTTGTGTTTGTCTGGGGGGATCCCATCAACATGCACTAATAAGAGCAAATGCATATCCTCTTTCAGCAAAGATAACAGATAAACAGAATACAAGTATCTCTTGGATCTGAGGGGATGAAATTCATCAGGGGCATGTGGCATTGACAGGAGTGAGGAGAAGGACTAGAGCTGAGTGCCATAAAAGGAAACACTTTGTGGCCATGTTCTCAGGAAGTTGTCATAAAAGATGCAGAGATTTTTAGATCACATGGTTCTGGGTTATAAACTCTTGCTTCATGACAAGTCGCTTAGCCTTCCTCAATGTCATCCTCAACAAAAAAGGAGACCACCATGCCTAGGTACATGGTTGAATTGATTCTTCAAATGGAACCTAGAACCATGATACGTAGTTATTGTTATTACTTCCTTCAGTTGTGGGGAAGCTTAAATGAGTTATCATGTGAAAGCACCTTGGGCAGTGCCTGACACATCATAAATGTGATTTTCTGTGATTAGAGAGCCTAAGGAATCTCTTAGACTTTCTCACATTAGAACCCTATTAGGAAGTTCCCCCTTTTGTTAGAATCTAAAGATAAAACTGAGGGGTCAGCAGGAAATGGACTGAAAATGGAGAGAAGAGTAAAGGGAAGACATTTGTTAAATGTCTAAACGTATGGACTCTAAGGAGCTTCACTGGTATCTTAGACTGTAAAGAATCTGTCTGGAATGCAGGAGACTTGGGTTCGATCCCCAGGTTGGGAAGTTCCCCTGGAGAAGGAAATGGCAACCCACTCCAACATTCTTATCTGTGAAATCCCCACAGACAGAGGAGCCTGGCAGTCCACTGGGTCGCAAAGCATCAGATACAGCAGGGAAGGAAGGGTGGGATGAATTGGGAGATTGAAATTGACATATATACACTTGTTTGTTTAGTTGAATTATGTCTAAGTTTTTTGCAGCCTCATGGACTGTAGCCTGCCAGGATCCTCTGTCTATGGAATTTCCCAGACGAGAATACTGTGAATAGCACAGAGAACTCTACTTAATGCTCTGTGGTGACTTAAATAGGAATGAAATACAAAATGAGGGGATACATTTTATACACACACACACATATATATAGCTGATTTATTTCACTGTATAGCAGAAACTAATATAACATTTTAAAGCAACTATGCCCCAATTAAAAGTTAAACTTAAAAAATGTCTACTGTAAGTCAGGCACTGCTGCAGGTGTGTAGGGTCACAGGAAACCAGCTTTGCCCTCTCAATTTTGTTCTAAGTTGGTCTTACTTATTAGTGTCCTATTGCTGCTGTAACAGATTACCACAACTTGATGACTTAAAACAACATAGTTATTATCTTACAGTTCTGGGTTATAAACTCTTGCTTCATGACAAGTCGCTTAGCCTTCCTCAATGTCATCCTCAACAAAAAAGGAGACCACCATGCCTAGGTACATGGTTGAATTGATTCTTCAAATGGAACCTAGAACCATGATACGTAGTTATTGTTATTACTTCCTTCAGTTGTGGGGAAGCTTAAATGAGTTATCATGTGAAAGCACCTTGGGCAGTGCCTGACACATCATAAATGTGATTTTCTGTGATTAGAGAGCCTAAGGAATCTCTTAGACTTTCTCACATTAGAACCCTATTAGGAAGTTCCCCTTTTGTTAGAATCTAAAGATAAAACTGAGGGGTCAGCAGGAAATGGACTGAAAATGGAGAGAAGAGTAAAGGGAAGACATTTGTTAAATGTCTAAACGTATGGACTCTAAGGAGCTTCACTGGTATCTTAGACTGTAAAGAATCTGTCTGGAATGCAGGAGACTTGGGTTCGATCCCCAGGTTGGGAAGTTCCCCTGGAGAAGGAAATGGCAACCCACTCCAACATTCTTATCTGTGAAATCCCCACAGACAGAGGAGCCTGGCAGTCCACTGGGTCGCAAAGCATCAGATACAGCAGGGAAGGAAGGGTGGGATGAATTGGGAGATTGAAATTGACATATATACACTTGTTTGTTTAGTTGAATTATGTCTAAGTTTTTTGCAGCCTCATGGACTGTAGCCTGCCAGGATCCTCTGTCTATGGAATTTCCCAGACGAGAATACTGTGAATAGCACAGAGAACTCTACTTAATGCTCTGTGGTGACTTAAATAGGAATGAAATACAAAAATGAGGGGATACATGTGTATACACACACACACATATATATAGCTGATTTATTTCACTGTATAGCAGAAACTAATATAACATTTTAAAGCAACTATGCCCCAATTAAAAGTTAAACTTAAAAAATGTCTACTGTAAGTCAGGCACTGCTGCAGGTGTGTAGGGTCACAGGAAACCAGCTTTGCCCTCTCAATTTTGTTCTAAGTTGGTCTTACTTATTAGTGTCCTATTGCTGCTGTAACAGATTACCACAACTTGATGACTTAAAACAACATAGTTATTATCTTACAGTTCTGGTGACCAGAAGTCTAAAACAGCAGGGCTTTGTTCTGAAAGCTCTAGGAAAGGTTTCTTTGCCTCTTCATTCTACAGGTCTCCTGCATTCCGTGGCTAGTGGCCCCTCCCTCCTATCACTCCAACCACCTTCTTTAACTCTGAGCCTCCTGCCTCTCTCTTATAAGGACCCCTGTGACTACATTAGGCCCATCCAGATAATTAGGATAATGTCTGTATCTCAGAATCATTCATCACACCTGTCAAGTACCTTTTATCATGTAAGGTAACATATTCACAGGTTCCATGGGTTAGGATGTGAATGTTTTGGAGGGACTGTTAATCCTTTTAACACACTTATTCATGTAGTAAACTCCATGAATCTCAGGAGTAATCAACATGGATGAAGGCCAAGAATAGTATTTGTGTCCTCCAACACATTTATACAATGTATTCAGCATAAGTAAAATTCAAGTGAACTTTGAGGCCAACAGCTCATAGAGTTGAGGGTGTACACATCCTACAACTCAATTCCACACTCCGAGGGGAACCCACTAGAAGTTCTGTGCTCTAGGACACTGACTCATGAGTCTTCAGAGAAGCATCCTCTCTACTTGTGAAAAATCGCAGTGTGTTTCTCCATGAAAGTGGATTTATAAATCCCTGCAATAGAATGCCATATGGAGCTGGAAGACCCAAAGCTACTTAAAAGAGCCTGGAGGAGTCTGAGACACCTAACAAAGAAAACAAGTCATAAGACAATATCTACAATATCATTTATCCTAGTGCATATAAAATTCAAAAAAATTACATATCATTTAGGAATACCTATTTGGATACACTATAAATAAACAATGCACAAAAAACTAAACAGCAAGCTGAGGGTAGCAATTTCTCTTGGGGAAGAGGGGAAGATTCTGTTGGGCAAAGGGACCTATGTATTAAGTGGAACGTGAGTATGTGAAGGCGCACGTTAAATCACTCATTTTGTAGGTCAGGAGCATTTTATAATCAAGATTGTAAATGATGATCTTGAAATTTCTAAGAAAAATCATAAACATGTTCATCCAAGTATCTTTAACCCTTGAGAAAATGGGATTCTTGGCAGAGGTGCAGAAATGGGCAGGACACTCTTTCTAAGAAGTTTTAACAAAGAGACAGAGTAAGTCTGTCAATAATATGGAAGTGGAAATCTGCCCGGCTGCTGAGGGGCACAGAGGAGGACACGGGGGGCGGGGGGGGGGGGGGGGAGAAGTAGAGGCACTGTCTTGAAAATGATCAGTTAAGATCCTTTCCATTTCAAATCCCAAGAAAACCAACTCAAACTTATACAAAAAAAATAAGGAAACACATAGACTTATGTAATTGAAAAGTTCAGATACACTTGGGTTTTTCAACTGATTATCAACAAGCACTCCTGACATCTGGAGACAAATGATTCTTTGTTGTGGGGGTGCTGTTCTGTGCTGGACAGGACGATTAGCAGCATCCTTGGCCTCTACCCCAAATGCTCGTAGTAAACTCCAAACCGTGATGACCAAAAATGCCTCCAGACACCACCAAATGTTCCCTGTGAGGGTAGGGATAGCCACCCTCACCCCTTCCCTGAGAATGACTGCTCTAGGGAAAGCTGACCTATGGCTCAAATGACCTCTCCAGGACCCCAGTCCTTCATGATCAAGGAACATGCCTTCTCGAGTCAGCTGCAGTCCCGGGATTCATGTTATGGTTCCCAGCAACTCTGTCCTATCACTTTATGGCAGCAAAATGGCTGTCACAGTTCCAGCCTTTTCAGCCTCATACCTCACTGTCTAGGTGGAGAAAGGTGGTTTGTTTGGCCATCCCCACAGAATAGAGACCACATCTCCCAGAGTGGGATCACCAGGGTGTGTCTCCTCTCCCCTCCATGCTCTGATTGGCTATGTGTCTGTAGCTGAGCCAGTCCCTGTGGCAAAAAGAACAGAACAGACTGATCTGCTTAAGCCCAGGGGACCTACTGTAGAGCTGGAATGCAGTTAAGATGCCAAGATACATGTCTAAGGAGGGAGGTAGAGTTGTTTAGTCACTAAGTCGTGTCCATCTCTGTGACTCTAGGGACTGCAGCATACCAGGTTTCCCTGTCCTTCACTATTTCCTGGAGTTTGCTCAAACTCATGTCCACTGAGTCAGTGATGCCATCCGACCGTCTCATCTTCTGTCGCCTCTGTTCTCCTCCTGCCCTGTCTTTCCCAGCACCACGATCTTTTCCAGTGAGTCAGCTTTTCAT
Organism: Tragulus kanchil; assembly: GCA_022376925.1. NCBI lineage: Eukaryota > Metazoa > Chordata > Mammalia > Artiodactyla > Tragulidae > Tragulus > Tragulus kanchil. The sequence continues at coordinate 129,290,035 of JAIOJX010000032.1, read as the reverse complement.
ATCAGGTGGCCAAAGTATTGGAGCTTCGGCTTCAGCATCAGTCCTTCCAATGAATATCCGGAGGTAGGTTGGCTTCCCCCAAATATCCATGCCCCATTCCTCAGACAGAGTGTGCTGGCCTGGAACGGTCCAAATTCTGCCAAGGGACCATCTAGACCCAGACAAAGGGACCCCAGTGAGTTGATGCAATGTGGCAGTGACACACAAAACCAGAGGCTGGGGGTGCTACATGATGCTTGACAGCTTCCTTTGCCCCTAAATACCATTCCCTCCCCCCAATTCTACTTCCTCCTTGAACCAAAGGGATTGGAAACCTCAGACGTTCCCAGTTCAGGTGGAAGAGGAGGAGAAATTCTGGGTCAGAAACTGGACCAAGATCTCGCCCCTTCTCCAGAGGCAGAGGGTCTCTTTCCCAGGCCAAGCTGGGATGTGGAGGGAAAGCTGGCCACGAAATCAGTTCAGAGAATTTTTATTATCTAGGACTAGGCCATTTTAATTACTGAATTGAGACTACATTTGTGATATAAAGTGACCAGAGATCTTTTTATTACCAAAAAGCCAGGAGAAAATTATGAGGCCTGCCTGAGATAGAGATTTCATCCTCAGGCAAGGGAGAAATGGTCCTCACTGAATAAATTTTAAAAGGCGAATGGGAGCAAAAATAAAACTATACTTCAGTCACATCCATGGGTCGTGCTCACTCAGTGCACACTTTCCATGTCCTTTAGAGGAACCCAGGGAAGGGGATCGAGAAGGACTGTGAATGCACATGAGGATCTGGGAGGCAGTTTCCTCCTCCGGCCCCAGCCAGAGAATGTGACCTGACCCAAGGATCTGCTGAGCCCACCAGAGAACCACTGGGTTTGGGGGCAGCCCCCGGTGGTGACCACAAGGCTGGAGAGGGGCAGATAAATGTCATTGCAGAGAACACTGGTCCCAACAGAAACACTTTAAAGGCCATCCAGGAACCTCCATGGAACTGTAATCTCCCTTCTCCCCTCAGGGCTTCATCTAGACAATGAAGATAACACTGCTGTTATTTGCCATCTGCCCTGAGAGTCTTACTTCTGTCACAAAGCACTGCAACCCGGAGAAACATAGGTTACATCAAGTACTGCTAGGCTAGGGGATTGAGGGCTCCTGGGCTAGAACTCTGAGTTTCCATGTTCTGAGCAAAATGGCACAGCAGGCACGCAATTATTCTCTCTTCTCCCTGGACACAGATGCTCAAGGACCAGGCCACGCTGCTCACAATTGCTCTCCACTGACTTCCTGTTTATTGTATTGGTTTGGCCCTTGATGAGGGCAAAAAGCCAATGGAATTGCAGAAACCAGCCCAGTCTTAAAGCTGAAGCAACACGGGGCTCACAAAATCTTCTCTCGTTTGGACAAGGGTATGCTCATTGTATTCTGTCTTCCTGCAAATTACAGTGATTCCTTGGTTTTTTTTAAAAAAAAAAAAAAAAAAAACACTAGATATTTCATTTTTGCTACAGCAGCTCCCTATCTCCTGAAACACTGGGCAAGAGGCAGGTGGGAGATTGAGGGCAGACACTGACCTCATGGCAGAGGGCAGAGGTGCAGCCTTAGGCCTTCAGGGGCTTTGAGTGAAGTTTAACTTTTGACCTCACAAAAAGCTTGAACCCAGATGATACATGAGGCCTTTCTGTTTCTGGTGGATTTACACAATTTGGACCCAAATCTTCAAACTTCGCAGCTCAGATAGACTCAGGGCCCTTTCTGTGATTTCTACAGCGCTCCCGACTCTGCTCCTTCCTAGGTTCCTCTGATTTTGCTCTTCTGGCCAGGTGAGCCATTCTGACCTGTCCGCATATCAACCGATACACATATCTCGAGAAACCGGGTCACAGTTGTGACTGCATCATTCAAGGTCTTGTCTGAGAGCCTGGGGAATTTCTTCAGGAATCCCATTATGTACAACGTTCCGTGTCCCTCAGTCAGAGGTTCTCAAAATGTGGTCCAGGGACTCATGGGGGTTCTGAGACCTTTTCAGGGCATAACCATACTAGGATATCATTTACCTTTTCCCTCGCATTCTGTCCAAAATGGACAGTGAAGTTCTCTAGTGTTTACATAAGTGATATTTACTTTACCCTTTTCCTCATGCTTATCTAGACGGCATCTGGCCCTCCCTAGAGTCTTACTTCTGTCACAAAGCACTGCAACCCGGAGAAACATAGGTTACATCAAGTACTGCTAGGCTAGGATTGAGGGCTCCTGGGCTAGAACTCTGAGTTTCCATGTTCTGAGCAAAATGGCACAGCAGGCACGCAATTATTCTCTCTTCTCCCTGGACACAGATGCTCAAGGACCAGGCCACGCTGCTCACAATTGCTCTCCACTGACTTCCTGTTTATTGTATTGGTTTGGCCCTTGATGAGGGCAAAAAGCCAATGGAATTGCAGAAACCAGCCCAGTCTTAAAGCTGAAGCAACACGGGGCTCACAAAATCTTCTCTCGTTTGGACAAGGGTATGCTCATTGTATTCTGTCTTCCTGCAAATTACAGTGATTCCTTGGTTTTTTTTAAAAAAAAAAAAAAAAAAAAACACTAGATATTTCATTTTTGCTACAGCAGCTCCCTATCTCCTGAAACACTGGGCAAGAGGCAGGTGGGAGATTGAGGGCAGACACTGACCTCATGGCAGAGGGCAGAGGTGCAGCCTTAGGCCTTCAGGGGCTTTGAGTGAAGTTTAACTTTTGACCTCACAAAAAGCTTGAACCCAGATGATACATGAGGCCTTTCTGTTTCTGGTGGATTTACACAATTTGGACCCAAATCTTCAAACTTCGCAGCTCAGATAGACTCAGGGCCCTTTCTGTGATTTCTACAGCGCTCCCGACTCTGCTCCTTCCTAGGTTCCTCTGATTTTGCTCTTCTGGCCAGGTGAGCCATTCTGACCTGTCCGCATATCAACCGATACACATATCTCGAGAAACCGGGTCACAGTTGTGACTGCATCATTCAAGGTCTTGTCTGAGAGCCTGGGGAATTTCTTCAGGAATCCCATTATGTACAACGTTCCGTGTCCCTCAGTCAGAGGTTCTCAAAATGTGGTCCAGGGACTCATGGGGGTTCTGAGACCTTTTCAGGGCATAACCATACTAGGATATCATTTACCTTTTCCCTGGCATTCTGTCCAAAATGGACAGTGAAGTTCTCTAGTGTTTACATAATGTCTGATGATGTCACTCTTCTGAGGGCTGAGGGAAAGTGTACTTGTGTCTTCTGGTGCCTTAGAAATGTTCTCACTTTGAATTTCTAACATAGTCCATATCAATAAATCTAACACACGGCAACAAAAGTTCTTTGGCATCCACAATAATTTTGAAGAAATCAAAATGCTTTGGTTTATCTCCTCAAACCCTGCTTTCTTTCAAAGCTGCTGTTCCTGCCAAAAGACCTTCATCCTTCCATGCAGCCCCCCAGGGAGGTGGGGTCCAGAGAGCTCTGCTCCAATGACCTCCAAGCCAAGAGCAGCAGGAGTCTGAGCTGCTTTCCACAGCCCCCTGGAAGTCTGGTGAGTTTCTCTACCTCAGTGCAAAGCTCTTCAACCTGGCAACTTGACACAATCCATGATATTATTAAGAAGGGAGGGCGGTCTCATGGAATCATCACATTCTTGCAATCACACCTAAGGCCTTTTTCACGGCAGTATGTTGAGTGGGGGTGGGGGAAGAGTTTGCTACTGCACATTTTACTGAAGGCAAAACTGAGACTACAGAGGCAGATGGTGGAGAAATGATTAGAACCCACTCACCTGTGAAGAGCCATCATGGAGCTTCAGCCTGTTCTGAAATATTCTCTCCACCCTGATGTGCTGCTTCCCGGTCCTCTCTTTCCTCTCTTTCCTTTCCTCCTGCCCCTCTGCCTCCTCCCTACTGTTCTCCTTCACTCGTTTACTTCCTCCAACCTATTACAGGTGGTGCTGTTTGTATTTTTGTCATTCTTTCCTTGGAAAGAACAGTGAATTTCAATAAATGCAAATGGTAGAGAAATCTGGACAGTAATACTTGGACTTCTGTCGGGGCGGTCTGGAAGAAACATTTCATCACTCTCCCGGCTCCAGGCAAAGCCAGAGTCCTAATATGACTCTTCAGTGCCTTCAGCCCCTACAGCCCCTCCAGCTTATAGTGGAAACTCAACCACTGCTCTCTGTTCAGTCAGCAGCTGTGCGGGCTCATCCAGCCCCCTCTAATCCTATTTTCACACTCATCCAAAGAAGCGGTTTTCCAACAAAGGCTACAGATCTACTCACTTTTCCATTATTTCCTTTGAGTTAGGATCTGAGGAAAGGAAGTTGTATAAGATGCAATCTCTGCCCTAGAGAAGTTCACACATCCAGGTAGAGACGGAAACACAGATAAAGACCGTTCAGTAGAATAAAGGAGCAAAAGAAACCTGGACCGGTTATTACAGGGCATGTGGACTTGGCTGTAGGAGTCGCTGGGGTTCTGTGGTTCTTGTGGGGGCTGATGGGATGTGGAGTGGGGCTAGGATGGCAGCAGAGGATAAGGAGGTCACCAAACTAGCTGAGAGGCTCTGAAGCCCAGACTGCAAACTTTGAATTACCACGAACTCGAAACAGTAATAGCTGCATATTAGGGATCTGAAGGGTCTTACCGCTAGGTGGCGCTAGCGGTAAAGAACCCACCTGCCATTGCAGGAGTCAGAAGAGACACAGGTTCCATCCCTGGGTGGGAAGACCTCCTGGAGGAGGGCATAGCAACACACTCCAGTATTCTTGCCTGGAAAATCCCAGAGGAGGGGACAGAGGAACCTGGCAGACTACAGTCCCTAGGGTCACAAAGAGTCAGACACCACTGAAGTGACTTTGTTTGCATGCAGGGATCTGGATGTGTGTCTCCTTGTGTGGGGGGCAGTGGGCAAAAACAGAAAGAGAAAATAGAAATAGAAACAGGAATTTCTAGGCTGTTTTCATGGGCTTAATACAGGGTAGTGGTAAAGGACACCGGCTGTGGAGATAGATGAACTTGATTGTGACTTCCAAATTTGTATGCCTGGGCAAGTCCTTTAAACTCAATTTTACCATGGGGCTGTTTGTATTTTGTCATTCTTTCCTTGGAAAGAACAGTGAATTTCAATAAATGCAAATGGTAGAGAAATCTGGACAGTAATACTTGGACTTCTGTCGGGGCGGTCTGGAAGAAACATTTCATCACTCTCCCGGCTCCAGGCAAAGCCAGAGTCCTAATATGACTCTTCAGTGCCTTCAGCCCCTACAGCCCCTCCAGCTTATAGTGGAAACTCAACCACTGCTCTCTGTTCAGTCAGCAGCTGTGCGGGCTCATCCAGCCCCCTCTAATCCTATTTTCACACTCATCCAAAGAAGCGGTTTTCCAACAAAGGCTACAGATCTACTCACTTTTCCATTATTTCCTTTGAGTTAGGATCTGAGGAAAGGAAGTTGTATAAGATGCAATCTCTGCCCTAGAGAAGTTCACACATCCAGGTAGAGACGGAAACACAGATAAAGACCGTTCAGTAGAATAAAGGAGCAAAAGAAACCTGGACCGGTTATTACAGGGCATGTGGACTTGGCTGTAGGAGTCGCTGGGGTTCTGTGGTTCTTGTGGGGGCTGATGGGATGTGGAGTGGGGCTAGGATGGCAGCAGAGGATAAGGAGGTCACCAAACTAGCTGAGAGGCTCTGAAGCCCAGACTGCAAACTTTGAATTACCACGAACTCGAAACAGTAATAGCTGCATATTAGGGATCTGAAGGGTCTTACCGCTAGGTGGCGCTAGCGGTAAAGAACCCACCTGCCATTGCAGGAGTCAGAAGAGACACAGGTTCCATCCCTGGGTGGGGAAGACCTCCTGGAGGAGGGCATAGCAACACACTCCAGTATTCTTGCCTGGAAAATCCCAGAGGAGGGGACAGAGGAACCTGGCAGACTACAGTCCCTAGGGTCACAAAGAGTCAGACACCACTGAAGTGACTTTGTTTGCATGCAGGGATCTGGATGTGTGTCTCCTTGTGTGGGGGGCAGTGGGCAAAAACAGAAAGAGAAAATAGAAATAGAAACAGGAATTTCTAGGCTGTTTTCATGGGCTTAATACAGGGTAGTGGTAAAGGACACCGGCTGTGGAGATAGATGAACTTGATTGTGACTTCCAAATTTGTATGCCTGGGCAAGTCCTTTAAACTCAATTTTACCATCTACATAAAGGGAATGATACTAGTACCTATTCATAGACTTATAAGGATTACATAAATTAATATATGCCCAAAATTTTTTAAAGGGTCTGAAATATAAAAGACTGTAGGTAAATATCAGGGCTTCCCTGGTGGTCCAGTGGGTAGGGAGTCCACCTCACAGTGCAAGGGGCACCAGTTCGATCCTTGGCCTGGGAAGATTCCACGTGCCATGGAGCGGCTGGATGGGTGTGTCTGATTACATGCCAGCGCTTTGGAGCGCATGTGCCCTGAGCCGGTACTCTGCAGGGAGAGAGGCCACTGCAATGGGAGGCGTACACAGGCCAAAGAATGAAGATGGATGAAAATAAATAAATAAACAAACAATAAAAGAGGCCAATTTTTTTTAAAAGGCCATAGGCAAATAACATGTCCATTGCTATTATAAATGTACTGAAACTTAACTTAAATAATCTCAAGCATTCAACACATTGTCTACAACACAGAAGACCACCTATGGCGGGGGAAGAGATGCAGCTTGATATTGCCCTAGGTACCTGGGGCTCAGCACCTTAGGGACAACATACATGAGGCATGGTGGGAACAAGTTCCCAAACCTCCTCACCAAAGGGTAGGATGCTCCAGACTGGCAGGAATGTTATAGGAGATGAGTGTGACAGCTGGCGGTGACGGGCAGGTGGCGGTGGCTCAGGAAGGCAGCCAATGCCCATGTTTGAACATCCCTCTTCAGTGGTCATCCTCAGATGAAACACGTAACAGGCCTGGGGAGATCAGAGAAGCCCTCACCAGGAGGTGACATTTCATTTAGATGTGAGAAGATAAGTAGGCATTTTCCGACACTATGTACAAAACAAGTCACATCAGTTTCTCCCACATCTCGTAAGGTAGTTCTACCTCTTTCTAGAATGTTGTGTTGTGCCTTTCAAAGTTGAGATTTGTTATCATGTTCTTGGACTTCGGCATCTGGTTTTTTAAAAAAAATGTAAAAAATTCATTTATGGGCTTAATACAGGGTAGTGGTAAAGGACACCGGCTGTGGAGATAGATGAACTTGATTGTGACTTCCAAATTTGTATGCCTGGGCAAGTCCTTTAAACTCAATTTTACCATCTACATAAAGGGAATGATACTAGTACCTATTCATAGACTTATAAGGATTACATAAATTAATATATGCCCAAAATTTTTTAAAGGGTCTGAAATATAAAAGACTGTAGGTAAATATCAGGGCTTCCCTGGTGGTCCAGTGGGTAGGGAGTCCACCTCACAGTGCAAGGGGCACCAGTTCGATCCTTGGCCTGGGAAGATTCCACGTGCCATGGAGCGGCTGGATGGGTGTGTCTGATTACATGCCAGCGCTTTGGAGCGCATGTGCCCTGAGCCGGTACTCTGCAGGGAGAGAGGCCACTGCAATGGGAGGCGTACACAGGCCAAAGAATGAAGATGGATGAAAATAAATAAATAAACAAACAATAAAAGAGGCCAATTTTTTTTAAAAGGCCATAGGCAAATAACATGTCCATTGCTATTATAAATGTACTGAAACTTAACTTAAATAATCTCAAGCATTCAACACATTGTCTACAACACAGAAGACCACCTATGGCGGGGGAAGAGATGCAGCTTGATATTGCCCTAGGTACCTGGGGCTCAGCACCTTAGGGACAACATACATGAGGCATGGTGGGAACAAGTTCCCAAACCTCCTCACCAAAGGGTAGGATGCTCCAGACTGGCAGGAATGTTATAGGAGATGAGTGTGACAGCTGGCGGTGACGGGCAGGTGGCGGTGGCTCAGGAAGGCAGCCAATGCCCATGTTTGAACATCCCTCTTCAGTGGTCATCCTCAGATGAAACACGTAACAGGCCTGGGGAGATCAGAGAAGCCCTCACCAGGAGGTGACATTTCATTTAGATGTGAGAAGATAAGTAGGCATTTTCCGACACTATGTACAAAACAAGTCACATCAGTTTCTCCCACATCTCGTAAGGTAGTTCTACCTCTTTCTAGAATGTTGTGTTGTGCCTTTCAAAGTTGAGATTTGTTATCATGTTCTTGGACTTCGGCATCTTTTGGGGAACTTTTTAGTTTATACTGAAGTACAGCTGATTAACAATGCTGTGATAGTTTCAGGTGGACAGTGAAAGAACTCAGCCATACATATTCATGTGTCCATTCTCCTGAAACTCCCCTCCCTTCCAGGCTGCCACATAACATTGAGCAGAGTTCCTTGCGTTATGCAATAGGCCCTTATGGGTTATCCATTTTAACTATAGCAATGTATATATATTGACTCTGAACTCCCTAACTGTCCCTTCCTCCCACCCTTTCCCCTTGGGAAGAACCATAAGGTTGTTCTCTAAGTCTGTGAGTCTGTTCTGTGAATAAGTTCATTTGTATCATTTCTTTTTAGTAGGATCTGTCATCTTAACATAACCACAGATGACTGGTGCAAGTGAGGCTCACCCGTTTTGTCAGTGAAGACGTTTAGAACTGGAGGTTGGTGCTTATAAACTGTTTCATAATTTGTATGAGAAAAAAAAATGCCGATACATCTGTACAGAGCATTACAGCTTACAGGTCATAGCCAGATCATTTAATTCTCAAAAACACCCTCTGAAGTAAGTATCAGGATCCCCATGTTACACCGGAGGCAACGTGGAGCTCAATTCTTTGGGGCTTCTGCCTGCAGGCTATGTAAATCCTTCTATTGAAACTTCTGGGGAGATTTGTAACAGCCATCTGTGCTTCCTCAGCCAGGCCCCTCCTTTCCTCAGGTGGCAATGGATAAAAAGCCCGTTCTGGAGCTTGGTATGCATTTTGGTCACAAACAAGGCAAAGCCAAAGGCTTGTGCAAGCTTCTTAGCAAGTCTTCTGAAATATCAGAGTCTCTGGCATAAGCAAATAGACAATGTCCTTTGGGATGGCCAGGCTGATGTGTCAATTTGACTAGACTACAGTCCCCAGTTATTCCAGCAAACACCCAAGGTGTTGCTGGGAAGTTAGTTTGTAGATGTGGTTCAAGTCCATAATCAGTTGACTAGAAGTAGAGAGTAATCTCAAATACCCATTGGAAGGACTGATGCTGAGGCTGAAGCTCCAATACTTGGACCACCTGATGTGAAGAGATAACTCATTGAAGAAGACCCCGATGCTGGGAAAGACTGAGAGCAGGAGGAGAAGGGAGCAACAGAGGATGAGATGGTTGAATGGCATCGTCGACTCATCATCAATCAGTTTGAGCAAACTCTGGGAGATAGTATGAAATCGCAAATAGTCAGACATCACTTAGTGACTGAACAACAACAACAAAAGAAAGTACCCCAGGTAACTGAGATGGGCCTTTCTCAATCCATTGAAAGACCTTAAAAGCAGTCAAGGTTTCCCTGAGGAGGAAGAAGATCTACCTGTGGGCAACAGCTTTACCACACGCCTAAGAGTTCAGTCAGTCCTTCCCTATGCTCAGTTCTGCCAGTTTCTGACTCGCATTCTTCACACCCTGCCAGGAGGTCCATTCTAGCACTGCAAGTGTCCCTACCCACTGGACCACCAGGAAAGCCCTGCGAGGTCCATTCTAAAACACAAACCTGATGTTTCCTGTGTTCAGTCCTGAGGGTCAGGGTCAGGGTCACCAGGGCCCATGTAGAAAAGACCAAATCCTGTGACTTGAAGGCCTCAGGAAGCTTGTTAAGCTTCATGTTGGTGATTTAAAATGCTGTTCGCTCATCTCCCTCTCTCTGAACTCTAGGACAGGGACACAAACAGCCAAACAGAGAACCAATTGTCAGCTTTATTGGGGGCTTTCTAATAGCAATGCCATTGAAGAAGATGGCTTGGACTTGAGGTCACAATGAAACATCCATCTCCCTAACCAGTGAATTGAAAATAGCCAGGTCCCCATCCTAGGACCCACCTGACTTCTTCACGTGGTTCCAGAATGGAAGATGGCATTCCTTGAGGGATAGACGTGCTGTGCTAGGCTGACAGCATGTTGGAGGAGAAGGGGCCCTGGTTCTTCATACTTATCTTTGGGGCAGGCTGTGTCTGTGAGACACAGAGAGAGAGAGAGATCAGCATGCTGTGTGGGGCAGAAGCCCTGCTCCCTAGTCAGCATGGCCAGCAGATGTCAAACTCACAAACAGAAAGGATACAATTCCCCAAGGCAGTATGGTGATGCAGAGCAAAGGGAAACAAAGAGTGAGTGCTTTCTCCAACACTCACCCATCTTGGGGTGAAGTTCTCTCTTATGTGTGGGAGCAGAATTTAGGCAGGCTGATTAGGGCTCCCCCAATAAGGGCTGCCATCTGTGAACACAACTTTGTCACAGTATAAAGCCTTAAGGACTCCATGTGGACAAAGGTATTGAGCCCTTCCAACTTTGCAGTGTCTTTCACAGCTCCCACCCACCCAGCCTCCTCCCTTTAGGTTGACAGGAATTATCTAGAGTTGGGAGATGGCATCTGGAAAACAGCTGTATGCAGTTTTCACAGACACTTGTTCTCAGAAGTTTTGTTGTCAAGTCACATTGCCTCGTGGTGACTAGTGATGTACAGGGGCCAAACAGGGGCCCTGAGAACGACCTCCAATCCATCTGGGAACCCCCAAGCTGTTGGTACCAATGATATCACTCATATATGTGGTCTCCAAAGCCCAACAAGATCATGATTTCATTCACTCTAAGAATCCCAGCTCAGACAGTCTAAATGAACCCCAGTCACAACAGCAGGTTTTTAAAATCTTTAAAATAAAACCAAGCCCTGGGTATTATAGAGTTATAAAAAACATTATCCAGAGAAACAAAGACAATGAGGGCTGAGGCCAGCTGACGGCAGGCCTCTGCCTGGGAAGCTGAGTGCCCAATACAGCTCTCCCCAAACCCTCCCGAGGATTTCTGTTTTGAGCATCCCCAGCACTGCGCAGCTGAAAGACGCCTGTTGCCGCCACAGTGCTGGAGGATAAGCTCATTCCCAAGCAAGCCTCGCAAGAAGCTTTCTAGGGAGACCACCTTGCCCTCGACTTCCTCCTCTGCTCACCACCCTGGGCTCCAGTTCGGTGCTTCCTAGAGCATGCCTGACAACTGTAGGTCTCCATGAAGCCAGTGAGCCTGGAATTTTCTCTGTTCTGTGCCTCACTGCTTACTTTTTCTTCAGGTCCCATCTTAAGATTTTCCTCCTCTGTAAAGTATTTCCAACATTCTGTGGCAGTCATGGATACTGTTCATCAGATACTTTACTTTTCCACACACAAGGCTACATGATAGGATCGCATTTCAGGGGCTCTTGTGTTTGAGGTCAAGTGGTTAGTTCCGGCCAGTGGGTCACAATCAGGAATGACACATGTTCGTTCTGGCCTGAGCATCTGCCTGCTGTGCAAGGCCGTCCTGCATCTTCCATCCCTATGGCAAGGCAACCAGCGTCATGTTAGACATCAACTGCTGTGTTAACCTGGATCCCAGAATAAGAATAGTAATTACAGCCCTGCCTAAAACCTACAAAGGTATTGAGCCCTTCCAACTTTGCAGTGTCTTTCACAGCTCCCACCCACCCAGCCTCCTCCCTTTAGGTTGACAGGAATTATCTAGAGTTGGGAGATGGCATCTGGAAAACAGCTGTATGCAGTTTTCACAGACACTTGTTCTCAGAAGTTTTGTTGTCAAGTCACATTGCCTCGTGGTGACTAGTGATGTACAGGGGCCAAACAGGGGCCCTGAGAACGACCTCCAATCCATCTGGGAACCCCCAAGCTGTTGGTACCAATGATATCACTCATATATGTGGTCTCCAAAGCCCAACAAGATCATGATTTCATTCACTCTAAGAATCCCAGCTCAGACAGTCTAAATGAACCCCAGTCACAACAGCAGGTTTTTAAAATCTTTAAAATAAAACCAAGCCCTGGGTATTATAGAGTTATAAAAAACATTATCCAGAGAAACAAAGACAATGAGGGCTGAGGCCAGCTGACGGCAGGCCTCTGCCTGGGAAGCTGAGTGCCCAATACAGCTCTCCCCAAACCCTCCCGAGGATTTCTGTTTTGAGCATCCCCAGCACTGCGCAGCTGAAAGACGCCTGTTGCCGCCACAGTGCTGGAGGATAAGCTCATTCCCAAGCAAGCCTCGCAAGAAGCTTTCTAGGGAGACCACCTTGCCCTCGACTTCCTCCTCTGCTCACCACCCTGGGCTCCAGTTCGGTGCTTCCTAGAGCATGCCTGACAACTGTAGGTCTCCATGAAGCCAGTGAGCCTGGAATTTTCTCTGTTCTGTGCCTCACTGCTTACTTTTTCTTCAGGTCCCATCTTAAGATTTTCCTCCTCTGTAAAGTATTTCCAACATTCTGTGGCAGTCATGGATACTGTTCATCAGATACTTTACTTTTCCACACACAAGGCTACATGATAGGATCGCATTTCAGGGGCTCTTGTGTTTGAGGTCAAGTGGTTAGTTCCGGCCAGTGGGTCACAATCAGGAATGACACATGTTCGTTCTGGCCTGAGCATCTGCCTGCTGTGCAAGGCCGTCCTGCATCTTCCATCCCTATGGCAAGGCAACCAGCGTCATGTTAGACATCAACTGCTGTGTTAACCTGGATCCCAGAATAAGAATAGTAATTACAGCCCTGCTAACCTACAATGGAGAAGGAAACCTTCATTTTAAACTACTATGATATATGGGTTGTTGATTCAATCGAAAAATGGTCAGACAACCTAAATAGACATTTATCTGAAGAAGACATACAGATGGCTAATAGACACATGAAAAGATGCTCATCATCACGAATTATTAGAGAAATGCAAGTCAAAACTACAGTGACATTCTACCTCAAACTGGTTAGCTTGGCCATTTGTCTACAAATAACAAATGCTAGAGAGGGTGTGGAGAAAGAGAACACCTTGTTGGTGGGAATGTAAAGTGTTGCAGTCACTGTGGGAAACAGTATGGAGGTTCCTTTTAAAAAATAAAATAAAAATAGAGTTGCTATATGATTCATCAATCCCACTCCTGGGTATATATCCAGACAAATTTGAAAAGATCCACACATCCCTATGTTCATAGCATCACTATTCACAATAACCAAGACATGGGAACAGCCTAAATATCCATCAACAGATCAATGGACAAAGAAGTTATGGTACATACACATGATGGAGCATTACTCAGCCATCAAAAATAGTGAAATAATGCCATTTGCACCAACATGGATGAACCTAGAGATTATCCTACTAAGCAAAGTCAGAAAGAGAAAGACAAATACCATATGATAGCACTTATATGTGGAATCTTAAATAATACACAAGTTAACTTACATATGAGGCACAAACAAACTCACTGACATAGAGAACAGACTTGCAGTTGGCAAGCAGGAGGTAGATGGGGGCAGGGAGGAAGTATGAGGAGCTAGCAGATGTAAACTATTATTGCATATATATATACCAAAGTCCTAATATATAGCACAGAGAACTAAGTTCAATATCCTGTGATAAATCATAATTGAAAAGTATATGGAAAAGACTATATAGATGCATAACTGAATCACTTTGCAGTACAGCTGAAATTAACACATTATAAATCAACTATAGGGCTTCCCTAGTGGTCCAGTGGGTAAGGACACCGCCTTGCAGTGCAAGGGGCGCCAGTTCGATCCCTGGCCTGGGAAGATCCCATGTGCCGTGGAGCGGCTGGACGATACATCCAGTTACCAAGCCTGAACTCTGGAGCGCATGTGCCCAAAGCGACAACAGAGGCCACCATGGTGGGAGGCCCACAGGAGCCAAAGAACAAAGATGGATGAAAATAGATAAATGAAAGACCAATAGAAGTGGCCCACCTGCCTCCTCCCTCCCCACCCACCCCACCCCTGCCTCACACCGCCCCCCAAAAAAATAAATAAATCTTTAAAAAAAATAATAAATCAACTATACTTCAATAATTAAAATATATATGTATATATAGGAACTGCTCGTTGCTACAGCATAACCTAGCTAGTGCAAGCAGACACGTAATTCCTGACCAAGCTGGCTGCTCTCACCTTCTCTAGATTCCAAAAGCACTCAGTCTTTTCTCCCATCACGGTGTATTTTGTCGACATGCTTTCATGTGTCCCTTCAACATCAACTAGACCAGGACTAGTTCAGAAACCATACCTCATGCTCTTTCACATCACATTATTCAGCCCAGGGCCTGCCATGTAGCCAGCATCAATACACAATCATTGTGTTGTTATTGGCTCATTTTTTTCTCCTCTTCCCTGTTGTGCAGGTGAGAAAATGACCTTGACAGTTTCCCGTTACTCTCGCTGGCTTTCTTCTGCTGCTCAGGTTACCAGAATTGATTTCACTTCTCTTGTTGCCAGTTCAATGGGGGGTCAGGGAGTCAAACTTGTTCTGGTTCATACATCCTCATCACCCATAAAAGTCCAAAGGATCTGGCTTCTGAGCAGTTGTTGCAAGTGAGGGATAGGGCCCCTGGGACCACCAATAACTCTGCAGCAGCATTAGCAGGCAACAGGGGCAGCTCAGACTTCTTCCATCCTCTTAGGACGTAGGGGGAAGGGAGGCAGGAAGAGAAAGTTCTCTCCTGGATTTCCAGATCTCTGCATGCTTGCTTTTGTAGGACCTACCTATCCCAGGCTTACTGAAGCACTGTGATTAAAAGAAAATACACACACATGAAGGCTTCACCCCAGGGTCCTGGGCCAGTGGGCATGAGGTCTGGAAGGAAGCCAGGGATGCTCCATGACTGCGAATCATGTACTGTCCCATTTTTTAAACCTTGATAGGCAAAGTACCAGGTACTTACAGGGATATGAAACTAGAGCCTTTCCTGCTGCTCTTCCCTCTGCTGTGACCATCCTTCTGCACGGCCTGGTGCCTGGTTCCTATGCCAGTTCTCTGTTGGATAGAGGCCTGGAGCTGCCCCCCAGTTTGATCAGCTGGATTCTGTTCATGTTCTCCTTCACACCATTCCCTCCTCCTCCTTTGAGACAAGCATCCTTTTGATATCCTGCATGTTGGCCCATGGAGTTTTCCTGGTGGCTCAGCAGTAAAGAATCCATCTGCAACGTAGGAGACATAAAGCGACACGGTTCAATCCCTGGGTTGGAAAGATCCCCCTGGAGGAGGGCATAGCGACCCACTCCAGCGTTCTTGCCTGGAGAATCCCACAGACAGAGGAGTCTGGCAGGCTGCAGTCCTTGGGATCACAAAGCATCAGACACGACTGAAGCAACTGAGCGCACGTGCACATTGGCCCATATAGACTCCTTGTCTGACAATATAATTGACCCTGAGAACTGCCACACCCAGAAGCCCTACTGCTGTGCCCACCAAACCCTAGCTAAGCAGACAACCCCACTGCAAGAAGCGCTAGCCAGGAGGAATAGAGTCTGCAGATTTCCTTGGATGTGGTATTTGGGCAAGGTTCCCCCAAACACTTCTCTTGTTGCCAGTTCAATGGGGGTCAGGAGTCAAACTTGTTCTGGTTCATACATCCTCATCACCCATAAAAGTCCAAAGGATCTGGCTTCTGAGCAGTTGTTGCAAGTGAGGGATAGGGCCCCTGGGACCACCAATAACTCTGCAGCAGCATTAGCAGGCAACAGGGGCAGCTCAGACTTCTTCCATCCTCTTAGGACGTAGGGGGAAGGGAGGCAGGAAGAGAAAGTTCTCTCCTGGATTTCCAGATCTCTGCATGCTTGCTTTTGTAGGACCTACCTATCCCAGGCTTACTGAAGCACTGTGATTAAAAGAAAATACACACACATGAAGGCTTCACCCCAGGGTCCTGGGCCAGTGGGCATGAGGTCTGGAAGGAAGCCAGGGATGCTCCATGACTGCGAATCATGTACTGTCCCATTTTTTAAACCTTGATAGGCAAAGTACCAGGTACTTACAGGGATATGAAACTAGAGCCTTTCCTGCTGCTCTTCCCTCTGCTGTGACCATCCTTCTGCACGGCCTGGTGCCTGGTTCCTATGCCAGTTCTCTGTTGGATAGAGGCCTGGAGCTGCCCCCCAGTTTGATCAGCTGGATTCTGTTCATGTTCTCCTTCACACCATTCCCTCCTCCTCCTTTGAGACAAGCATCCTTTTGATATCCTGCATGTTGGCCCATGGAGTTTTCCTGGTGGCTCAGCAGTAAAGAATCCATCTGCAACGTAGGAGACATAAAGCGACACGGTTCAATCCCTGGGTTGGAAAGATCCCCCTGGAGGAGGGCATAGCGACCCACTCCAGCGTTCTTGCCTGGAGAATCCCACAGACAGAGGAGTCTGGCAGGCTGCAGTCCTTGGGATCACAAAGCATCAGACACGACTGAAGCAACTGAGCGCACGTGCACATTGGCCCATATAGACTCCTTGTCTGACAATATAATTGACCCTGAGAACTGCCACACCCAGAAGCCCTACTGCTGTGCCCACCAAACCCTAGCTAAGCAGACAACCCCACTGCAAGAAGCGCTAGCCAGGAGGAATAGAGTCTGCAGATTTCCTTGGATGTGGTATTTGGGCAAGTTGCCAGGGACAGCACTTCTTCCTTGGCCAAATGCAAGTCTAGGCTATCTTAAGAAGGAGAAATAAATATTGTACGACATCCCTTATATATGAAATCTAAAAATAAATGATACAAATGAACTTATGAAACAGATATAGACTTACAGACTTAGAAAATGAATTTATGTCTGGGGGGAAGGAACAGTGAGGGAGATTGGGAAGGTCATGTGCACATGGCTATATTCAAAATGGATCAGTGACAAGAACCTACTGTACAGTACATGGAACTCTACTCAATGTTACATGTCAGCCTGAATGGGAGGGTTATTTGGGGGAGAATGGATACGTGTCCATGTGTGGCTGTGTCCCTTTGCTGTTCAGCTGAAACTACCACAGCATTGTTAATCAGCTACTCCCCAATACAAAATAAAACATTTTAAAGTTTGAAAAAAACAAAGTAAAAAATATATTAATCATTTTTTTAAAAAAAAAATCTATTCAGACAAACTAAAATAAAGGGAGTACAACTGGGTCTCAGGGAAATGGAAGATTCTGATAGAAGAGTGAATTAATGACCCCAAATCTTCACCAACTCTTCACCACTCCTTTATCTCCAGGCCTTTTGCAAGCTGACTTGATTTGACCTATGAAATCACAAGTCTCCTGTGCTCACAGCTGTGCACTGGGCTCATCTTGTGCCTCCCCATTGCCATGAGAAAATGCACCTGGGATGCCCAATGTCCCCGGAGGAAACTGAGAGCCAAGTGGAAGTGAGCCACCACCCAGCTGAGACCAGTCGGTCCCCGCTGATCGAAAGATGTGCAGCTGAAATGAACACTCGTCACCTGATACTGAAATTTTGTAGCAGTTTGAGACAACAGTCAACCAACATAGCTGCCAAGCAATGATTCTCACCATTTCTGTTTCTACTTTCAGATTCTTCACGTTCTCTCATCTCTACTCTCCACTGCTCTTCTGCTTCATCTATTCTGTTTTTCTGCCACACCCAGACTTAAAAAGACAGACAACCCCACTGCAAGAAGCGCTAGCCAGGAGGAATAGAGTCTGCAGATTTCCTTGGATGTGGTATTTGGGCAAGTTGCCAGGGACAGCACTTCTTCCTTGGCCAAATGCAAGTCTAGGCTATCTTAAGAAGGAGAAATAAATATTGTACGACATCCCTTATATATGAAATCTAAAAATAAATGATACAAATGAACTTATGAAACAGATATAGACTTACAGACTTAGAAAATGAATTTATGTCTGGGGGGAAGGAACAGTGAGGGAGATTGGGAAGGTCATGTGCACATGGCTATATTCAAAATGGATCAGTGACAAGAACCTACTGTACAGTACATGGAACTCTACTCAATGTTACATGTCAGCCTGAATGGGAGGGTTATTTGGGGGAGAATGGATACGTGTCCATGTGTGGCTGTGTCCCTTTGCTGTTCAGCTGAAACTACCACAGCATTGTTAATCAGCTACTCCCCAATACAAAATAAAACATTTTAAAGTTTGAAAAAAACAAAGTAAAAAATATATTAATCATTTTTTTAAAAAAAAAAAATCTATTCAGACAAACTAAAATAAAGGGAGTACAACTGGGTCTCAGGGAAATGGAAGATTCTGATAGAAGAGTGAATTAATGACCCCAAATCTTCACCAACTCTTCACCACTCCTTTATCTCCAGGCCTTTTGCAAGCTGACTTGATTTGACCTATGAAATCACAAGTCTCCTGTGCTCACAGCTGTGCACTGGGCTCATCTTGTGCCTCCCCATTGCCATGAGAAAATGCACCTGGGATGCCCAATGTCCCCGGAGGAAACTGAGAGCCAAGTGGAAGTGAGCCACCACCCAGCTGAGACCAGTCGGTCCCCGCTGATCGAAAGATGTGCAGCTGAAATGAACACTCGTCACCTGATACTGAAATTTTGTAGCAGTTTGAGACAACAGTCAACCAACATAGCTGCCAAGCAATGATTCTCACCATTTCTGTTTCTACTTTCAGATTCTTCACGTTCTCTCATCTCTACTCTCCACTGCTCTTCTGCTTCATCTATTCTGTTTTTGAAGATCAGCTTTTTCACTTTCTCTTCTTCTTATGCATGATTCCCTCATCATCAGTTCTCAAGAATCTGCTATCAACATCAGACCATCCTTTTCAAATTCTGAGACCCAAAGGACTTATTCCACCTCTTTAATCCATAGTGGAGTTTGATGGTCAATCAGGAAGAAAGACAACCTCAGAAACACAGAGGAATGGTACATGTTTGCCAGGGTGTAGGGTGGGGAATGAGGTAACATTGTTTCTTCCTGTGAGTCCTCCCCAACCCTGCGGAGATTTAAGGAAATGTCTTGCTATAGCAGTGAAAACTCCAAAACAAGTTCTCAGCAGATTACTGTTCTACTCATGCAAATAATCATCTGCCATGCTGGGATTTCTACCCTGGTAGACTGGTGCGGGTTTGGGAAGGGAAAGTAGCTGAAATCAAGAGAACTAGGGAACCTGTAGGTCTGGCCCTGAGGAACATCCTGTAAACAAGGCAGGAGCTACATTTGGAGTCAACTTAAGAAGGGCAGAGAGGAAGACAGATATGACAGGCACATGGTCCAGACACAAGAACAGTACACTAAATTGTGGGTTCTACTCAGTGCCAATGGGTGAGTCTGTTTAATCAAGGCTAGATAAGACAGACAGAGAAAAGGAGTAATTCACAAATGCCACAGGCACGGGAGGGGCAAGGCCAGATCGTGGCTACGTCTTAAGGCCGTAGCCAAGGAGGAGTTGCCATTCTGAAGTAGGAGACTGGCTCAACCCCATGGTGTTGTAATTCCCTCTCTTGGATGGCAACCAATCTCAAGAGAGTTCCACCATTAGAAAGATGGAAGAGACCAAGTGTTGGAGAAAAGAGAGAGATGGGAACCCTGGCTAGTTGGTAGAGGCATTTTGGAACATGCAAAGGAAATATTTCATGAAACTCTGTTAAAATGTGTAACTTAACAATCCACAATCCTATACCAGGTAGAGAACCTGAAATATTCCTGAACAGATTCACAAGGCACATGTACCAGAATGATCACCTTGGTAATCTTTCTGGTTAACTGAAGCCTGGTGGAATGGATAAGAAAAAGGCAGTGAAAAAAAAAAAAGAAAAAAAGAAAGAAAGAAAAAGGCAGTGGATGCATCTGAAGCAATGAACTAGCTATGTAAAGACCAGCAAGAATAGATCTTAAAAACAGAGTGCAGAGTGGGGGAAAAAAAAAAAAGTAAGGAACAGAACAAGATTTATAGCACAATACCATTAGTGTAAATTAAAAACACATACACACCACAAAACAATATCTGACTTTAATAAGGATCCATGAGTATGTGAGGCCATATATCAAATATACTGAAGTGAATACCGAGAGGAAGAATGGAGTAGAAGTGAAGACAGAGGATACAAAATACAGTGGGGAAAAGCCCATAAAACAATGGATAGCCTTGAGCAGACAGGTAATGAGCATAATATGAAGACTGGTTAACATAATTTCTGTTTCTGAGATCTGGTTTTTTTTGTTGTTTTGTTTTTCTTTGTTGTTGTTGTTGTTGTCATTGTTTTTACAATTTCAAGTGAGCCTCCTGTGGGGCTAATCTGGAAGTAGGACCATCTTACCTCTGATTGTTGGATTCATAGAAGGACAAGATGCCATAAAGATCCCTGGGGAGAAAATCACACTCAGGTATGGGAAGGCAGAGAATGGAGGGGTCCTTGGCACAGGCTTTTAAATCAGACCTGCGTCTCAATCTGATTTTGCCACACATTAACGGTACAACCTTGGGCAAGCTGTGTGACTACGAACAGGTCACTTGACTCTCCAAACCATCTCATCTGTGAAATGGAGATAATGATATCTACATGGTGGAGGTGAAACAAAATGGGACTTAGGAAGTACTTAACACAAGTCTTGTTCTCTTGGCTGTTTCACCCAAGGTCTCCAAATCCCACAACCTCTCAGAATCGAAAGTATAACTTCATTTCCATGTCTCTTGGCCAGCTGCTTTCAGTTGAGAGGGGTGCTGGACCAGCAGGTGCCGGGGTCACTAGTGGAATGGGAGAGAATGCCCATGACCAGGTTGGGAGGCTTGGTGGAAGCATCCCAGGAGTTAGGCAGACCTGGAGCCTGAGGTTCAGAAGCAGACAGATCAAGTCAACTGGGGGAAGAGGGCACAGAGATCATCTACCCAGAGTGTTGGCAAGGAGAGGCTTGGGGTTGGGGGATGAGAATTGTCATGCAGTCAAGAGATCTGAGGAAAAGCAGGTGGGATGGAGACCCAGAGCACTTTCTTCTTAACCCTTGATCCAGTCCCAGCTCCAGTCTTAAAGGCCTTGCACTGGGTCATCTCCCTTTTAAACTTGTTTCCTTCAAATAATGTCACAATTTGTGTGTTTGTGTTCTTTTTTTTTTTTCCCCCAATATTGCTGGAAACCTGACTACAGTTTTCTTTGAAGGAAGACAGAACCTTTGCCCTCTATGCATTTCACTCCACACTGTGTAAATGCTCTGTGAGTTTTACATCAAAGCCTGAAACACCTTTGTACATTTCTTATGCAGGGGACTCTTTCCATCTTGGCATAAGCTCCCCTGGGAGGCATGGCCTATCCTCTCTGGGAATCTCATGGGTCAGAGGCCTGCCTGAAATCCTTGTTTGTCCCTCTCCTTCATCCCCATATATCTTCTATCATATAGTTGTGTTGATTCCAATTCATGAACATCTCCCTGTTCCACCTGCTTCTCTCCCTAAGCTAGCATCTTTACCTTGTGTGTTAGTCACTCAGTCATGTCTGACTCTTTGCAACCCCATGGACTGTAGCCTGCCAGGTTTCTTTTGTGTTTTTTAAGTGAATTTTCTAAGTTTTTTAATTTTTTTAATTTTTGGTCACTTTTATTGGTCTTTCGTTTATTTTCATCCATCTTTGTTCTCTGGCCTGTGTGGGCCTCCCACTGCAGTGGCCTGTCCTGTTGCAGAGCATCAGCTCTAGGCACATGTGCCCCAGAGTGCTGGCTCATAATTGGACATACCAGTCCAGCCGCTCCATGGCATGTGGAATCTTCCTGGGCCAGGGAATGAACTGGCATCCCTTGCAGTGAAAGGCAGACTCTTTACCCACTGGACCACCAGGGAAGACCCCTGCCAGGCTTCTTTGTCCATGGAATTCTCCAGGCAAGAATATGGGAGTGGGCTGCCATTCTCTTCTCTGGGGGATCTTCCTGGCCCAGGAATCGAACCTGGGTCTCCTGCCTTACAGACAGATTCTTTACCATCTGAGCCACAAGGGGATCCTTACCTTGGACCATGACAAAAGCTTTGTCACTCTCCTCCTGGTCACCAGGCTGCTGCTGTCCCATCAGTTCTCCATGTGGGAAGAACAACGTTTCTGTAATGTAAAATGCAGTCAAGAGATCTGAGGAAAGCAGGTGGGATGGAGACCCAGAGCACTTTCTTCTTAACCCTTGATCCAGTCCCAGCTCCAGTCTTAAAGGCCTTGCACTGGGTCATCTCCCTTTTAAACTTGTTTCCTTCAAATAATGTCACAATTTGTGTGTTTGTGTTCTTTTTTTTTTTTCCCCCAATATTGCTGGAAACCTGACTACAGTTTTCTTTGAAGGAAGACAGAACCTTTGCCCTCTATGCATTTCACTCCACACTGTGTAAATGCTCTGTGAGTTTTACATCAAAGCCTGAAACACCTTTGTACATTTCTTATGCAGGGGACTCTTTCCATCTTGGCATAAGCTCCCCTGGGAGGCATGGCCTATCCTCTCTGGGAATCTCATGGGTCAGAGGCCTGCCTGAAATCCTTGTTTGTCCCTCTCCTTCATCCCCATATATCTTCTATCATATAGTTGTGTTGATTCCAATTCATGAACATCTCCCTGTTCCACCTGCTTCTCTCCCTAAGCTAGCATCTTTACCTTGTGTGTTAGTCACTCAGTCATGTCTGACTCTTTGCAACCCCATGGACTGTAGCCTGCCAGGTTTCTTTTGTGTTTTTTAAGTGAATTTTCTAAGTTTTTTAATTTTTTTAATTTTTGGTCACTTTTATTGGTCTTTCGTTTATTTTCATCCATCTTTGTTCTCTGGCCTGTGTGGGCCTCCCACTGCAGTGGCCTGTCCTGTTGCAGAGCATCAGCTCTAGGCACATGTGCCCCAGAGTGCTGGCTCATAATTGGACATACCAGTCCAGCCGCTCCATGGCATGTGGAATCTTCCTGGGCCAGGGAATGAACTGGCATCCCTTGCAGTGAAAGGCAGACTCTTTACCCACTGGACCACCAGGGAAGACCCCTGCCAGGCTTCTTTGTCCATGGAATTCTCCAGGCAAGAATATGGGAGTGGGCTGCCATTCTCTTCTCTGGGGGATCTTCCTGGCCCAGGAATCGAACCTGGGTCTCCTGCCTTACAGACAGATTCTTTACCATCTGAGCCACAAGGGGATCCTTACCTTGGACCATGACAAAAGCTTTGTCACTCTCCTCCTGGTCACCAGGCTGCTGCTGTCCCATCAGTTCTCCATGTGGGAAGAACAATGTTTCTGTAATGTAAATATGGCCATGTCAGTCTCTTCCATTAAAGTTTTCAGTGTCTTCCCATTACCCTGAGAACAGAATCCAAAGCCCTTAACAGATAACTCAGGGCCCTGTACCACTGAGCCCCGTCTA
This sequence comes from Tragulus kanchil, assembly GCA_022376925.1. Taxonomy (NCBI): domain Eukaryota; kingdom Metazoa; phylum Chordata; class Mammalia; order Artiodactyla; family Tragulidae; genus Tragulus; species Tragulus kanchil. The sequence goes on along the minus strand of JAIOJX010000032.1, from coordinate 129,266,635 downwards.
TTCCATCCCATGTCACTCCTACTTCCAAGCAATGTGCAAGCAGATTGCACATCCTTTACTGCCTCAGCTGCTTCTAGCTCTCTCCTTTGCCCAGGTCTCACACATATTGGTCCCTCCTCCTTCTTTCTCTGGCTAAGTCCTACTTGCTTTCAAAAATTCATTTCACTTCTCCAGGAAGCATGCTCTGGTGATCCAAGTTAAGGGCACTGTTGAACTGAATTGTGTCACCCCCAAAATTATGTCCTAAAATTCCCAGTATCTATGAATGAAATCTTTCTTCTTCTATAATTTATTTTTGGCTGCACTGGATCATCATTGTTATGTACAGCCTTTCTCTAGTTGTGGCCAATGGGCGTTACTCTAGCTGTGGTGTACACACTTCTCGTTGCAGTGGCTTCTCTTATTGCAGAGCACAGGATCTAACGTCCTGGCTTGGTAGTTGTGGCCCACAAGCTTAGTGGCTCTGTGGCATGTGGGATCTTCCTGGACCAGGGATCGAACCTGTGTCCCCTGCATTGGTAGGAGGATTCTTAACCACTAGACCATGAGGGAAGCCCTTAATGTGGTCTTATTTGGAAACACAGTCTTTGTAGATGTTATCAAGTTAAAAAGAAGTCATGATCTCTAATACAAAACTAGATGTCATCAGAAGGGGGAAATCTGGGTGCAGATCCACAAGGAGGACACCATGTGGCCACGGGCACAGAGATACAGCTGAGAGTCAAGGAGCACCAGGGATCACCAGCAACCACCGAAAACAAGACACAAGGGAGGATCCTCCTGAAGAGCTTGGCAGGGAGCATGGCCCAACCATCACCTTGATGTTGGACATTTGTCTTCCAAAAGTACAAGAGAATAAATTTCTGTTATTTTAACCCACCACATTGTGGTAATGTGTCAATTGTGGAAATGAATGCAAGTCCAGCTAGGCACTCCCAGAGTGCTTTCTCATAAGAGCATATACCTTTTTTTTTTTTTGTTTTTATCAGTTTACTTGTCTGCTAATGTAAATATGGCCATGTCAGTCTCTTCCATTAAAGTTTTCAGTGTCTTCCCATTACCCTGAGAACAGAATCCAAAGCCCTTAACAGATAACTCAGGGCCCTGTACCACTGAGCCCCGTCTATTCCATCCCATGTCACTCCTACTTCCAAGCAATGTGCAAGCAGATTGCACATCCTTTACTGCCTCAGCTGCTTCTAGCTCTCTCCTTTGCCCAGGTCTCACACATATTGGTCCCTCCTCCTTCTTTCTCTGGCTAAGTCCTACTTGCTTTCAAAAATTCATTTCACTTCTCCAGGAAGCATGCTCTGGTGATCCAAGTTAAGGGCACTGTTGAACTGAATTGTGTCACCCCCAAAATTATGTCCTAAAATTCCCAGTATCTATGAATGAAATCTTTCTTCTTCTATAATTTATTTTTGGCTGCACTGGATCATCATTGTTATGTACAGCCTTTCTCTAGTTGTGGCCAATGGGCGTTACTCTAGCTGTGGTGTACACACTTCTCGTTGCAGTGGCTTCTCTTATTGCAGAGCACAGGATCTAACGTCCTGGCTTGGTAGTTGTGGCCCACAAGCTTAGTGGCTCTGTGGCATGTGGGATCTTCCTGGACCAGGGATCGAACCTGTGTCCCCTGCATTGGTAGGAGGATTCTTAACCACTAGACCATGAGGGAAGCCCTTAATGTGGTCTTATTTGGAAACACAGTCTTTGTAGATGTTATCAAGTTAAAAAGAAGTCATGATCTCTAATACAAAACTAGATGTCATCAGAAGGGGGAAATCTGGGTGCAGATCCACAAGGAGGACACCATGTGGCCACGGGCACAGAGATACAGCTGAGAGTCAAGGAGCACCAGGGATCACCAGCAACCACCGAAAACAAGACACAAGGGAGGATCCTCCTGAAGAGCTTGGCAGGGAGCATGGCCCAACCATCACCTTGATGTTGGACATTTGTCTTCCAAAAGTACAAGAGAATAAATTTCTGTTATTTTAACCCACCACATTGTGGTAATGTGTCAATTGTGGAAATGAATGCAAGTCCAGCTAGGCACTCCCAGAGTGCTTTCTCATAAGAGCATATACCTTTTATGTTTTTATCAGTTTACTTGTCTGCTGCAAATCTGTAGTAAGCCTCATGAGGGCAGGGACTTTATTTAACTTCTTGAGGTCCCTGAGAAACTGGAAGTGTTAATTGCTAAGTCATGTCTGACTGAGCCTTCCAGACTACTCTGTGCATTTAAATCTTTAGTCAAGAATACTGGAGCAGGTAGCTATTCCTTTCCTCAGGTGATCGCCCTGACCTAAGGATTGAACCCAGTCTCCTGCATTGCAAGCAGATTCTTTACTGTCTGAGCCACCAGGATATAGCCCCAGTAGATAGTTAAAATGTATGTGCTGCATTTGTTGAGTGAATAAAGGATGAATGAGCCAGTAGAGGGGAGAGAAGGTTGGGGTGAAAAAACAGGGAGGGGTTGGGAGGCAGCATGCAGGTCAGGAAGGCCTTATGGTTCTTGGGGAATTCTGGATCCTTACGGGGCTACAGAAGGTGAGCATCTCAGAGCAGCCACTCACTGGACACATGGTGTGGTCCTGGATGCAGGAGAAAAGGTCCCTTTCATGGGCTTATTGGGGTGTCTCCCTCTGGGACTTCTGAATGTTTAGGCCAAGGGAGATGGAGCAGGGCTGTTTCAACCTTAACACTCCCTGAGGCCCTGCACCCTAGCATGGCTGCTTTCTCAAGAAAGCTCCCCAGCACCCAGACCAGAGCGAACCCTGCTCTAAGTGGAAAAAGTCAGTCTGCTCAGCTCCTTGCTGCATCTCTCCTCCATGGCTGCTGCCCTCCCCACAGAAGGCCACTCCAGCTCCCCATCTGACCCAACTATGGCTCCTCTCAGCCTCTGCTTGACCTTCTTTCCTCCCAGGCTCAACAAACCCACACTGAGAGTTCATTTGGCACATCTTGCCCCGCTCCCCACCCCCCACCCCCTATCCCAGGCACTGCTCTCCTTGCCTTCATGTCCTCATTTCCCAGCATGCCCTTCTCTCCATCCCAATGGTGTAGGGACTCCTGAGTGGAAGTGCCAGAAATGATTTGGCCAATAGAAAATGATGCTCCTGAGGCTTGGTGCACCTTCCTAATGGGCACATGAGACTCTCTAGGTCAGAGTAGGGGTAGGTTGGGTAGGGGATGTGGAGTGCCTGAGAGATTGAGAGGAGTTTTACAGAGCTGCTCTGGGGTTAGGGAAACCTTCTGAGTCAAGAGAGTGAAGATGCCTGAGATCCTCCTGACCACATGCTCAGGGACACAGGGAAAGCTCAAGTTCAGCCTTGTCTTTAAGGATTCTGGTCCAAGATGAATGGGATAAAGAGGGATGGTGGGTGACCTCCAAAGTTCTGAGCAATGCTTTTGGGCTCAGTGTAGGGTAAGAGGCCATCTCCACTTTGCTAAGCACGTCCTCCCTGTTTGTCCACTGTCTGCCACGCCTGTAGGGAGGTCTCCTGGGAGCTCAGTGCACGTGCTGCAGCTCAGCATCTGACTCCAAAGACACAACACGCTTTCAAATCAATGTCTTATGAGACCTTGTGAGTTAGAGAGATGAAAGGCTTGCATCGGGCTGCTGATTGTCATATTGAGTTAAATTTGATCACACTAGTAAAAAGATTTGTATTTTTGTTCCGGAAAATGGACACCTCCAGAATTAGCAAACAAAAGGATGACTGGAAATAAACTCAACCAACGCAGTCTGCCGAGTTCTAAGCAGGAAGGAGTCTGGGATGACTCCTTTGTGTCATGAGGGTATGACATGAGGTAAGTGTTAGCACAGGCTGGGATGGGAGGGGTTGCTGACACTGACTAAACCCACAGGGTCACACTGGAATAATCAGCAGGCAGGGCTGCTGCCTTCTTGTCTGGCCCCTCCTGCCTGCCATCTTATCTTTGACTCAGATAAACCTGCAGGCTTTGCCCAGTCCGGCCCTGAGCAGAGCCCATCCAGACCCAAATCAGCTTGGTAAAAACCACACAAGCAAATGGATTCTGAGTTAGTCACTCCACCATCAGTCCAGGATCCTCAGTGCCTGTGATGGATTTTGAAACCCAGCACTCCACAACCTGCTTGGAATGAATTGATTACCACTGTGCTGGGGCTTGACAGGAACCCAGAGAAATACCCTGATAACACATGCTCCTCCATCATCTGAAACAGAAGATTACTGTGTGCTGGGCCCTCTACTACAACCTACAACAGAGGCTAGTTGTGCAAGTTGGTACATGGGCGGAGCTGAGGGTCAGGAGAAGGTGTGGCTAGATGCGCAGGTAGGCAAGTGCTGCGTAGCAGGCCCAGAAACACAAATGAGTCAGGCCTCTCTAACTAGTGGTGATGCTGAAAACTCAGCCTCTGTGCACTGGTGCTGAATTGAATCTCAGAGACAGAGTTTTGCATGAAGTAGGAAAGAATCAACTCTGTGTGCACGCTAAGTCATTTCAGTGGTGTCCAACTCTTTGTGACTCTATGGAGTGTAGCCCACAAGGCTCTTCTGTCCATGGGATTCTCCAGGCAAGAATACTGGAGAGGGTTGCCATGCCTTCCTCCCGGGAATCTTCCCGACTCAGGGATTAAATCCAAGTCTCCTGCATTGTAAGCAGATTCTTTACCATCTGAGTCACTAGTTTTATTGCTTTACCAGGTAAAGGGAGACACAGCAGGTTCCTCCCTGAAAGACTGTGTGTCACAACCTGGGAGGATTTGGTAAGGATTTTTATAATAATGATTCAAAGATGGGGTTGCTTACGACGAGATTAGGGTATGTGCAGGGTCTGCACCCCTTTGATTTGGTCTCAGATGATCTCTTGATGAGCTTCCCTGGTTCCTTTCATCTGGCCTCAGGTGGTCTTCTCTGGAATGAAGAATACTAACATCTTCCATTTGTTGGGGGTTTAGTTCTATAAATAGCTCAAAGATACTGTTATGTGTATCCCGAAGTCAGAAGTGGGACCCTGCCTCAAAGTTGCACTATTGTTTCTTGGTTGCTCCTCTCCTGTCTCTGTACCCCTCACTTCCCTGATTGTCAACTGTTCTAATCTGCCCTTTGGAACTCAAGGAATGTCATGGGGCCTGGAATCTGTTCCCCACAAACAAGAAACAAAAAACAAGAGGAGGCATCCATGCCCAGGAGACTCACAGGGTCCTGCTCAGTTTCTGTGGAATTCACCTAGCAACCAGGATGGGCTGAATTGATTACCACTGTGCTGGGGCTTGACAGGAACCCAGAGAAATACCCTGATAACACATGCTCCTCCATCATCTGAAACAGAAGATTACTGTGTGCTGGGCCTCTACTACAACCTACAACAGAGGCTAGTTGTGCAAGTTGGTACATGGGCGGAGCTGAGGGTCAGGAGAAGGTGTGGCTAGATGCGCAGGTAGGCAAGTGCTGCGTAGCAGGCCCAGAAACACAAATGAGTCAGGCCTCTCTAACTAGTGGTGATGCTGAAAACTCAGCCTCTGTGCACTGGTGCTGAATTGAATCTCAGAGACAGAGTTTTGCATGAAGTAGGAAAGAATCAACTCTGTGTGCACGCTAAGTCATTTCAGTGGTGTCCAACTCTTTGTGACTCTATGGAGTGTAGCCCACAAGGCTCTTCTGTCCATGGGATTCTCCAGGCAAGAATACTGGAGAGGGTTGCCATGCCTTCCTCCCGGGAATCTTCCCGACTCAGGGATTAAATCCAAGTCTCCTGCATTGTAAGCAGATTCTTTACCATCTGAGTCACTAGTTTTATTGCTTTACCAGGTAAAGGGAGACACAGCAGGTTCCTCCCTGAAAGACTGTGTGTCACAACCTGGGAGGATTTGGTAAGGATTTTTATAATAATGATTCAAAGATGGGGTTGCTTACGACGAGATTAGGGTATGTGCAGGGTCTGCACCCCTTTGATTTGGTCTCAGATGATCTCTTGATGAGCTTCCCTGGTTCCTTTCATCTGGCCTCAGGTGGTCTTCTCTGGAATGAAGAATACTAACATCTTCCATTTGTTGGGGGGTTTAGTTCTATAAATAGCTCAAAGATACTGTTATGTGTATCCCGAAGTCAGAAGTGGGACCCTGCCTCAAAGTTGCACTATTGTTTCTTGGTTGCTCCTCTCCTGTCTCTGTACCCCTCACTTCCCTGATTGTCAACTGTTCTAATCTGCCCTTTGGAACTCAAGGAATGTCATGGGGCCTGGAATCTGTTCCCCACAAACAAGAAACAAAAAACAAGAGGAGGCATCCATGCCCAGGAGACTCACAGGGTCCTGCTCAGTTTCTGTGGAATTCACCTAGCAACCAGGATGGGCTGGTGTGGGTTCATGGTCTGCTGGGAACAGGTCATCAGAGTCTGCTGTTAGTCAGAAAAGTGAGGAGCAGGGACCGACAAGGAGGGATGACCAATGGTTCCCAGTCGAGACTTCAGTGGTTCCAGCCATTCCTCTCTCCCAGCTGGTTGTTGACACTCCTTTGCTGTTATAATGGCAACTCCTTCCCCTCTGGAGGGATTGATTAGGTTTTTTATCCAGTAATCTGTTCCTGTGTTCTCTCCAGTGCTGTTTATTGTGTAGCACAAAAATGTGAATCTATTTACTAATCTGTTCAATTTTCACTCCATGCTGCAATCATTATGGGATGGGGGAGAAGGCTGGAATCCTAAGGGGAGCGCAGTGAGATCCCAGCTGAGTCAACATCAAAAGTAACTTTAACACAATAGGTTTGGATCTTTTTTTTAAGCAACTGAAATAGAGAAGGTGGAATTTTTCAAGGGAAGCTGCCACTTGCATTTTACTCATTTCAATAGCTGCATTGTGGGACTTTTGCCTGAATAATCTGGGTAATTGCTCCAGGCTGGGCGAGGAGAGGGGCCTCCTGCTGGGTTCTCCAGGGGACGGGATCTGGTCTTGTCACGACTGCAATCAAGGCACAGACAATGTCTTAGAGCAGCTACCCCCTTCCACATTTCTTGCTTAAGACTTCCTGCAAACTACTTGCCATGTGGGAGTTAGAGTTCATCCAGACACACTGCTGGATGCCAGCCAGCATGAGATTCAGGCATTTGGGTTCATGAGTTGAGACTGGAAGGTGAGAGGTATGCTGAGGGTGAAGCCACCCAGGAAAGGAAGCCAGTGGCTGACAGCCAGGCCCAGAGAGAGAGTTCTGAGCTTCCTTACATCACCAGGTTTGTACCAGGCTCATGACTCCCAGGACCTCAGCGTAGGCTGTGCATATTGACGAGTCAGATCTTAACCTCCCTGCCATCCCCTTGGCCAGGGCCCCAGGAGAAGCCTGACATCCATGCTGCATCCTGATTTCCATCAGAAGGAATTTAGGAGCCGTGGCTCAGGAACTTAGGGGCATTCACTCAAACCTAGGCCCCCACCACGCCCACTCTGACCCACATCCAGATCAGTGACAAGACCTTTGTCCTGCCCGCTATCTGGGTAGACAGGAGCTGGGAATGAACTCTCATTTAGGTGCCGTGCCCTACTCTGATGCCCTCACCCAGTCTTTCCTATTTCAACTCCTTCCCTCTGTCGACTTGAAAAATAGCCATAGCCTAAAAGTTGAGAGTTGTGTTTTATTTGGTGGGAATTTTTAGGATTTCAAACCTAGGATATAGCATCTCAAGTAACCTGAGGAGGTGGAGGGAGGAGTCAGGTTATATAAAGTTTGCAACAAAGGGCAGGTAGTTTGAACATCAAAAATATTTTGTGGGGCTTCCCTGGTGGTCCAGTGGGTAAGGACACCGCCTTGCAGTACAGGGGGTGCTGGTTCGATCCCTGGCCTGGGAAGATACCATGTGCAGCAGAGAGGCTGGACCGATGTGTCCAACTACCAAGCTGGAGCTCTGGAGCGCATGCTCCCAGAGCTGGTGCTCTGGGAAAAGAGAGGCTACTGCAATGGGAGGCCCACAAAGGCCAAAGAGCAAAGATAAATAAATGAAAGACCAATAGAAGTGCACCCTCCAAAAAAATTATGAATAAAGAAAACCAGATAACCCAAGTTAAAGAATTTAACACATTTCTATGTATGGGAAGATGCAAGAGTCTGGGCTCACTGAAATCATTCGTTTCATAAACATCTCAGCCATCTGGGCTAGTATCCTACGTGTTTCACATCCTGAGTCCCTCAGTGCTCACCTCAGGGAGTGGCTGCAGCCTGATGGCAGCCAGATCATTCGGATATTCTTCTCCTTCCTTAGTTCCCTTAGGGCTTAGGAATTCACATTCAGAGGGCCAGAATCACTAATAAGTGTGAAACCCTTGCTTATTGACACAGCAAGAAATACTCCATTTCTCACCTCTGCTCCTGACACCTACCTCCAGCACACTTGCCTGCTGACTCATCTGGACACCTGTCTCTAGCCTTGACCTTTTCTTCCAGGGACACTGTTGTGGCACTTCTCTCCAGATCCAAAGCTCTGCATAAGAAGTAATTCTCCTCACCTCAGAGTGCATGGCTGAGCCTGATTTCTCTCTACTTCCCCTCTGGGAAAGAGCACAGCCTTCTTTCCAAAGACAGTATCCCTTGGCTCACTCCTTAATGAGCCAGTGGTACTCCCACCTATTTTTTGTATGAAAACAATGAAGTCCACTGTTTTGCCTGAGAGTCCCACATCATGACCACCATCCCCAATGACATCAAAGAAAATTGCTGGGGGAGTCGGTTGCTCCTGCTCCTTGATCCAAATAGGAGCAGCACTGGAGGTCCTGAGGTCCCTGTTCGACAAGGGCATCAAGCTGTCATTGTAAGCCTGGTGGAAGCAGCAGAGCTGAGAAGGTGCTTGGTTCCCCAAGGAAGGGTGGGAGGCCACATGACATTCCAGTGCCGCTGAGGTTGGCACTGAGATATACACAGGCCAAAGTGTGAGCTCTGAGACGTCCATTCACAGAACTTTCGAATGTGGAAACACTCCTTATTTCAGACACAGATCACATCCGCATCAGCTAAAACCAGCTTGCTAAATTGGGTTCCCTGCACTATCCTGACGTGTGCCCTGGCATATGAAATCAATCGCTTAAAGGCAAATCAATGAGCCAAATGAGGTCTCCAGGCTCAGGAATTAGGCTCCCTGCCTCTGCCTCAAAATTTCAGATGGCAATTCAACTAACATTTATTGAGCAACTATATTTGCCAGGCAATGAGCTCAGTGCTTCCACATATGCTATTTTATGGACAGTTGTAAAAACTCTGCCAGGGCGTAATCGTACGGCCTGAGTAAAGATGAGGAGGGTAAGTGGTGGCCTCAAGGTCACCCGGCTGTCCACGGCAGATCTGTGGCTGGAGCCAGGAGCTTTTCCATCGGTCTGTTGCTTCCCAAGATTGGTTTAAAGGATGGAGTATATGCTTCTTATTAAGCCCCATGGCTTCTCCTAAAGCAACAGCTTTGGAGTAAAAGGTATCTATCTAATGCAGTTCAGCTCCTTAGGCCAATCTGTCCATACTCACCAGGGGACTAAGTGTCCAGACTGTGCCCCTGGTGGTGACCACGGGGAGGGACCGGGCTCCTCTGAAAGACAGAGCTTTGGAGACAGACCAGGACATTAAAGCTTCTGGTGACTCCATCTCTCTTGGTGTCAGGTTTCCCACATTGAGAATGAAGGTCTCATTCCCATCACACTGGGATTATTGAAGGATACAACTGTAAGAAGAGTATTTTAACAGCAAAAATTAGAGGACATCCGATCAGAGTAAACAAGGTCCTTTGGAAGGACAAATAGCTGGCAAACTTATACATTAACATATTCCACCACCCACCGCCCACCCCACTCCTAACAAATTGGGCTTCAATGCTTTTGAGCACAGAAAAATGACGAGGTACAATTTTTTTTTATGATGTCACATGGCTTTTTTTTTTCCTTGATAGAAAATTTCTCAGTTTGTGGCTCTATATTCAAAATACAGGGACAAGAATAATGACTGAAAACATTCAAAGGGTATTAACTACAGACTACATGCTCAGCAATTTTCAAGTTTTATCCCCTTACCTGTGAAGTGAAAACATGAGCCCCAGTTTGAAGATGGGGAAACTGAGGCTCCTGCCTTCTCCCTGATGGAGGCTGCTGTGGTGTGCAGTCTCATGAGGACTGCAGGAAGGGAGCCTCCCAGTTTACACTCAGGGAAGTATCTCTTGGAGGCCAGATCAACCAACCCAGGACAGCCAGGAGTGTTTCAGGAAAGTGTATCTTACCTGCTGCTGCAAGGTGAGACTTCATTGCAGCCCCACAAGGATCTAGAGGGTACCTAGGATCCACGACTCTAAATCACTGTCCATCAACAAAGCAAGAAACCCAACAGTACTCTTCGAGACCTTTAGGACAGGGCACGCCAAGGCTCAAGGCCCTCACAATGTTGGCATACCACTCCAGGGTATCCTAAGGTAAAAGTTTATATTTATTAAGAAAAAGCTGATCTAATATCTAGAAAAGGTATAACAAAGGGTTTATTGATTTTTAAAAAGTTACATTAAAAAAATATGTATCAGTTTCCCAAGCAACCTCCAGCCAGATTCCAGGCTCTTGGGATAGCTCACAGCAATTCTGGTTAAAAACAAAAAGAAGAGGAAGAAAAATCTTGAAAGAAGGGGCTTTTCATATAGACATACAAGGAAGTAAATAAAATTGTTTGAAAGTACTGAGAGACATTCATTTTCTTTCTTTTAAACATTTATTTTATTTATTTATTTTTGGGGAGTGGGGTGGGAAGGGAGGGGGATGGGCGGGCCACTTCTATTGATCTTTCATTTCTCTATTTTCATCTGTCTTTGTTCTTTGGCCTGTGTGGGCCTCCCATTGCAGTGGCCTCTGTTGTTGCAGAGCACCGGCTCTGGGCGCATGTGCTCCAGAGCTCCGGCTCGGTAATTGGACACATCAGTCCAGTCGCTCCGTGGCACGTGGGATCTTCCCAGGCCAGGGATCGAACTGGCACCCCTTGCACTGCAAGGTGGTGTCCTTACCCACTGGACCACCAGGGAAGCCCTTATTTTCTTAAGTGTTATAAAAATGCCAAAAAGTGCATTCTTATTCCCAGGTTCTAGGGCTTAGGACATTCCCTTCTCAGAAAACTGACATCTTATACAGAGGAAAACACAAATAAACAAAAAAAAAAAATGATAAACATTGATTATGAACTAAATGATGATGAAATGACAAAAATGACCACATTGACGCTGTGTGTGCTCACCCCCTTGCCTCCCGGTGCAGTCTCATGAGGACTGCAGGAAGGGAGCCTCCCAGTTTACACTCAGGAAGTATCTCTTGGAGGCCAGATCAACCAACCCAGGACAGCCAGGAGTGTTTCAGGAAAGTGTATCTTACCTGCTGCTGCAAGGTGAGACTTCATTGCAGCCCCACAAGGATCTAGAGGGTACCTAGGATCCACGACTCTAAATCACTGTCCATCAACAAAGCAAGAAACCCAACAGTACTCTTCGAGACCTTTAGGACAGGGCACGCCAAGGCTCAAGGCCCTCACAATGTTGGCATACCACTCCAGGGTATCCTAAGGTAAAAGTTTATATTTATTAAGAAAAAGCTGATCTAATATCTAGAAAAGGTATAACAAAGGGTTTATTGATTTTTAAAAAGTTACATTAAAAAAAATATGTATCAGTTTCCCAAGCAACCTCCAGCCAGATTCCAGGCTCTTGGGATAGCTCACAGCAATTCTGGTTAAAAACAAAAAGAAGAGGAAGAAAAATCTTGAAAGAAGGGGCTTTTCATATAGACATACAAGGAAGTAAATAAAATTGTTTGAAAGTACTGAGAGACATTCATTTTCTTTCTTTTAAACATTTATTTTATTTATTTATTTTTGGGGAGTGGGGTGGGAAGGGAGGGGGATGGGCGGGCCACTTCTATTGATCTTTCATTTCTCTATTTTCATCTGTCTTTGTTCTTTGGCCTGTGTGGGCCTCCCATCGCGGTGGCCTCTATTGTCACAGAGCTCCGGCTCTGGGCGCATGTGCCCCAGAGCTCCGGCTCAGTAATTGGACACATCAGTCCAGTCGCTCCGTGGCACGTGGGATCTTCCCAGGCCAGGGATCGAACTGGCACCCCTTGCACTGCAAGGTGGTGTCCTTACCCACTGGACCACCAGGGAAGCCCTTATTTTCTTAAGTGTTATAAAAATGCCAAAAAGTGCATTCTTATTCCCAGGTTCTAGGGCTTAGGACATTCCCTTCTCAGAAAACTGACATCTTATACAGAGGAAAACACAAATAAACAAAAAAAAAAAATGATAAACATTGATTATGAACTAAATGATGATGAAATGACAAAAATGACCACATTGACGCTGTGTGTGCTCACTCGTGCCTGGTTCTTTTGCCTCCCCATGGGCTGAGCCTGCCAGGCTCATCTGTCCGTGGAATTTTCTAGGCAAGAATACTGGAGCCATTTCTTCCTTCAGGGGATCTTCCTGACCCAGGGATTGAACTAGCATCTCCTGTGTTTCTTGCTCTGTCAGGTGGGTTCTTTACCACTGAGCCACCTGGCCCTGTTGTCTGGGTCTAATTTTCTTACCATCTCAGCCACTGGGGGCACGGCAGGTGTGACCTTTTCATAGAGAATCTTCTGGAAGAACCAGTGCCCTCACTGGGACTCAAGATTGTGTCCTTTGATTGAGAGGGTCAATCAGTCAAAATGCCTGGGTTCTGGGTACCAGTTGAAGTCCCAGCAGGTGACAGGAGCCACACTCCACCTGAGCAAGTGAGCAGAGTCTATAAAAGGATGGGCAGAATGTAAGGACACCATAAAGGAATGGGGCTTTGATTTATACAAGACTTCAAGCTCTATGGTGTGTTATTATGCCCATGTTTAACATGAGAAAACTGAGGCTGGGTGTAACTGAGCAAATTTGATTTCTACCACAACTCCTGCTTTATGATTCCAGAACTCCCATTAAAATCAGAAAAGGGAGACTGACCCCAGTTCCCGTGGGCCCTGTCATTCTGAGCTCCCAATCTACTGAGAAATGGAGTATTTCCTGTCATATCAATAAACAAGGAGGTCGCAGTCATTAGTGATTTCAGTCCTCCAGTGTGAGCTGGTGAATCGTGAGGGCACCAGGAAGGAAAGAAAACCTGCCATCCAGTAGCCATCAGACTGCAGCCACTCCCTGTGGTGAGCCCCAAGGAAGCTCAGGATGTGAAGCTACTGGCCCCCAGATAGCTGAGGTGCTTATGAGAGGAACGACTTCAGTGACCTAAACTCCGCCATCTTTCCACACGTAGAAAGAGCTAAATTCCTCTACTTGGGGAATCTGGTTTTCTTTAATTAACAATAATCTTTTGATGTTCAGACCCCCTGCCCTTTATTGCCCCCCCTTTTTAAAGTACTTTCGATAAACATTGATTATGAACTAAATGATGATGAAATGACAAAAATGACCACATTGACGCTGTGTGTGCTCACTCGTGCCTGGTTCTTTTGCCTCCCCATGGGCTGAGCCTGCCAGGCTCATCTGTCCGTGGAATTTTCTAGGCAAGAATACTGGAGCCATTTCTTCCTTCAGGGGATCTTCCTGACCCAGGGATTGAACTAGCATCTCCTGTGTTTCTTGCTCTGTCAGGTGGGTTCTTTACCACTGAGCCACCTGGCCCTGTTGTCTGGGTCTAATTTTCTTACCATCTCAGCCACTGGGGGCACGGCAGGTGTGACCTTTTCATAGAGAATCTTCTGGAAGAACCAGTGCCCTCACTGGGACTCAAGATTGTGTCCTTTGATTGAGAGGGTCAATCAGTCAAAATGCCTGGGTTCTGGGTACCAGTTGAAGTCCCAGCAGGTGACAGGAGCCACACTCCACCTGAGCAAGTGAGCAGAGTCTATAAAAGGATGGGCAGAATGTAAGGACACCATAAAGGAATGGGGCTTTGATTTATACAAGACTTCAAGCTCTATGGTGTGTTATTATGCCCATGTTTAACATGAGAAAACTGAGGCTGGGTGTAACTGAGCAAATTTGATTTCTACCACAACTCCTGCTTTATGATTCCAGAACTCCCATTAAAATCAGAAAAGGGAGACTGACCCCAGTTCCCGTGGGCCCTGTCATTCTGAGCTCCCAATCTACTGAGAAATGGAGTATTTCCTGTCATATCAATAAACAAGGAGGTCGCAGTCATTAGTGATTTCAGTCCTCCAGTGTGAGCTGGTGAATCGTGAGGGCACCAGGAAGGAAAGAAAACCTGCCATCCAGTAGCCATCAGACTGCAGCCACTCCCTGTGGTGAGCCCCAAGGAAGCTCAGGATGTGAAGCTACTGGCCCCCAGATAGCTGAGGTGCTTATGAGAGGAACGACTTCAGTGACCTAAACTCCGCCATCTTTCCACACGTAGAAAGAGCTAAATTCCTCTACTTGGGGAATCTGGTTTTCTTTAATTAACAATAATCTTTTGATGTTCAGACCCCCTGCCCTTTGTTGCAAAACGTCTATATCACCTGACTCCTCCCCTCACCTCCTCAGAGCAGTTCTCTCAGGGCTACTTGAGACGCTGCCTCCCAGGCTTAAGTCCGAAAAATTTCCGTGGAATATAACATAACTCTCAACTTTTAGGTTGTGAGTATATTTTAAGTCGACACTAAGTACAGAAGAGGGCAGTACACTGTTCTCAAATTGCTGAAGGGCAGAGCACAATTCTTTCACCCTCGTCTTTCCACATCTTTCATGGACCGCCTCCATCAGATATGAACTGGAGTTTCTAAGAGACAAGGGTAAAGGGGGACACTTTTACATCTGTCTTTTGAGGAGAAAAGCAGCATCTCTCTCTGACAGCACAATGTTCCATGGTTCCTTTCAACCCAGGAATGGAGCTGACAGGTCCCCAGGAGCTGTGCCTCCTCCATCCCTCCGCATCCCCAAGAATTTCTCTGGAGAGAAGCAGGCCAACCCCAATTGGTGTGACCTTAGAAGTCCTGATGGCCAGGGTGAATAAGAGCAGATGAATGGGTTTGCATCCCCCAGAACCAGACCTTGAGATAAGGATTTAAGAGCAAGTAGTTTACATGGGAGCTGATTATAGACAAAAGAGCAAAGACTCACATGGGAATGGGAAAGAAGCCAGTGCATTTTCCCTGGTGGGCCATCGGGCCTCCATCCTGCAGGGAGCCTCTGGGAGATCGTGTAGAACAAGCCTCTGAGTTGTCACACCTGAGGGCAAAGAACTGAGGATGTATCTGCCAATCCTTTCCAGTGGCTGGTTGAGGGCTGCTCCCAGGGGTGCTAACTCCAGGGCAGTCCTGCCTTCTGGCTAAGCATCCTCCAGTTAGAGAACACCTTCAGGTGGAAGGAGCCAGGGCTTACATTAGAAAAATATAACCTTTATCATGGAAGAGAAGGGTGACTGGCAGAGGGTGGGGTGAGGCTGTGTCTGCTGCCCCAGGGCGTTCCATTCCAGCCTCTTTAGTTCCAGGAAAGTGAAGAGAGAGAGAGACACTATGAAGACCAAGGTAGAAATATCCAGCCCTTCAGGCAGGAAGTGCACCATCTCTGCACCTGTTTCGCATTTGTCAACTGAGAGTAAGAGCATTTCCCCATCCTATGAGGCTGGGGTGGGATTACATGAGTTAGTGTATGTGAAGCACTTAGAGCAGTGTCTGGCTCATAGTAAATACTCAATAAATTCAGCTCTGTCTGGCCCAGGGTTGAGAATATATCCAAACATATCCCTCCCCATCTGTGACATAGAGAGTAGAATCACTCCTAACACCTTGTCCCTGGGGCACAGAACTCCTACCTTGCTGAACTAGACAGACTCCAAGCCTTTGCAAACACTTCACCTGCTGAACACATCCTGGTCACTTCTCCCTTAGCACCACTCCTGTGAGAAGTCTTCAGGGCCAGCTTCTGCCTTGCTGTCCTGCCCAGTATTTACAGCCTACCCCTGAGGCCAGAGCCTTGCCCTGCACTCCTGCCTCCAGCCCTGAGTTCTGCCAGCCCCTCTGCTGGGGGTGGACGTTGAATCCTGCTCCAAGGAGACAGTGCCATTTACCTTCAGTATCACACAATAGTGGCTGTCTCACTTGTTCATGTCACCTTACGCTGGTCCCTCTTGCAGGGGACCCAAAAGGAATAGGTGAACCATAGATTAACTGAATTTAGTGCAAGAACAATTAACATGGATTCATAAGTTTTTACACTTGAGGCCCAAACCTAGAGCACACAAGCAGGATGGGAGTGAGATCAATGGTCTATGGCTTGGTAAAGATAGGTCTGGATGGCGTGGAGAGCCCAGGGTGATGACCCAGTCCTGAGCCAAACGCATGTCGTCCAGTCCTGCCCACCTCATAAAGCCCAGAGAGAAAGGGGCAGTCTGTCAGGCAGAGAGATTTCAGACCTCTCTAGATACCAGCACTGAGCCTTGGGAAGCTGTCCCCTTTGCAGGGGTAAGACTTCAAGGAGTCAAGGTCCTGAGGCACTGAGAACTGTGCTAGGATATACCTTCCTGGGGCACCCACCCTAAGGGGTGGATGGGGGGGCCCAGTAGGAACCTCTGAGCACCAGCCTTGTCCTCTGATCCCATGACCGAAGCCCCTTGGCTTTGTTTTATGTTGCTCTGGGTCCTGCCAACCATTCTGTGGCACCAGACATGTCCTCCTGTGAGTGAGTCACACCTGACAAGCTCCAGCTCTTTTCCTGGCATATAAGCCACCCAAGTTATCACTGCCCTAAGCCTGCCTGAGTTGGGCTTCCCTGGGGTTGGTCCTGTCCTTAGGACTTTGTGGTCACCTGTAGAGGCTCTCCCAGGAGCATGGTGGCAGGGAGGCAGGGGCGCCATGCGTGGGACACTGTCACAGAGTGCTGCTTCCATCTTAGCGGTCCTCGTCCTAATCACATTTTAGAATACATGTCTGCTGGTACCATTCGTCTTTGCAAATACATTTGCATTCACTGGAACATGATAATGGACTGAAATTAGCTGCGAGGTTGACTGTTGGGGAAATGTAAAGGGTGATGGATTCTCTTAGGGGCATGTGGCCAACCCACACCGGCTGCATTTAGCATCTTTATTGAGGATCTGGTTGAAGGAACATGAACACTGTGGTTCATCATCATTTTTTTTAACTTCAAAAAAATTTTCACAAATAATACATGTTTATTATAGAAAAGCAGATAGGCCAAGGGAAAATTAAGAAAAATTACTCTTCATCCCATTCTGAAATAACCACTCATTTTAACATTTTTGTGCAAAATTTTCATGTCTAGATGCACAGGCATAAATAAATGTCTAGCCCACATTCTGGACCCAAGGACTGTTTCTTTTTTTTTAACATAAATTGTTAAAGCTTTGGTGCAGGGACTTTTGTCCTAAAAGTGATAGAGACAAGAACAGACCTTAGGAATAGACTTTATTTTGGGAAAACCCTTTGAAGAGGCTTTTTGTTACCAACTGCTAAGCAAATATCTCCTTCCTGAAGTTTTGGGGGATAATGAGCAATTGTTCTAGGTGCCTTTGTCCACCTGGAGGCCTTCAAATAGCACCTTCTACCCCAATTCACTGAAGGAGAAGAGAACATGGATGCTGTCGGTCACAGCCAGGAACAGGATGATCCAGGAAAGCAAGTGGGGCACCCACCCTAAGGGGTGGATGGGGGGGCCCAGTAGGAACCTCTGAGCACCAGCCTTGTCCTCTGATCCCATGACCGAAGCCCCTTGGCTTTGTTTTATGTTGCTCTGGGTCCTGCCAACCATTCTGTGGCACCAGACATGTCCTCCTGTGAGTGAGTCACACCTGACAAGCTCCAGCTCTTTTCCTGGCATATAAGCCACCCAAGTTATCACTGCCCTAAGCCTGCCTGAGTTGGGCTTCCCTGGGGTTGGTCCTGTCCTTAGGACTTTGTGGTCACCTGTAGAGGCTCTCCCAGGAGCATGGTGGCAGGGAGGCAGGGGCGCCATGCGTGGGACACTGTCACAGAGTGCTGCTTCCATCTTAGCGGTCCTCGTCCTAATCACATTTTAGAATACATGTCTGCTGGTACCATTCGTCTTTGCAAATACATTTGCATTCACTGGAACATGATAATGGACTGAAATTAGCTGCGAGGTTGACTGTTGGGGAAATGTAAAGGGTGATGGATTCTCTTAGGGGCATGTGGCCAACCCACACCGGCTGCATTTAGCATCTTTATTGAGGATCTGGTTGAAGGAACATGAACACTGTGGTTCATCATCATTTTTTTTAACTTCAAAAAAATTTTCACAAATAATACATGTTTATTATAGAAAAAGCAGATAGGCCAAGGGAAAATTAAGAAAAATTACTCTTCATCCCATTCTGAAATAACCACTCATTTTAACATTTTTGTGCAAAATTTTCATGTCTAGATGCACAGGCATAAATAAATGTCTAGCCCACATTCTGGACCCAAGGACTGTTTCTTTTTTTTTAACATAAATTGTTAAAGCTTTGGTGCAGGGACTTTTGTCCTAAAAGTGATAGAGACAAGAACAGACCTTAGGAATAGACTTTATTTTGGGAAAACCCTTTGAAGAGGCTTTTTGTTACCAACTGCTAAGCAAATATCTCCTTCCTGAAGTTTTGGGGGATAATGAGCAATTGTTCTAGGTGCCTTTGTCCACCTGGAGGCCTTCAAATAGCACCTTCTACCCCAATTCACTGAAGGAGAAGAGAACATGGATGCTGTCGGTCACAGCCAGGAACAGGATGATCCAGGAAAGCAAGCAAGGCCAGGGCAGGTGAGTCTGAGGGAGGGAAAAGAAATATCTGCCTCTCACCAAGTTCTGTGGCATCTGGACCAGACCTCCAAGGCCCAGACATCTCTGAAGATTTCTGGTGAAGGGGTTGACCTCCAGCTCAGTGGGGGTGGTAGCAAGGAGATGGGAGGCCCCAGGGGAGCCCCTTCAGTGGGGCTGGGGTTGGAGACTCCAAAGGAAGTCCTTTTGGGTGGGATTTGTCAGTTTTGTTCTAGGTGGTACTTTCCTTCAGTTGCCCTCAAATCTAGTGACCAGGCAGTACTAGTACCCAAGTAGCCAAGTAAAAATACAATTCAAGATTCAATGCTTGAATTAGGATGGTGAAGAGGAGAGTCTGGTAGCTGTCTTAAAGTCAGCTCCAGCTGGCAGAAGGACTCCCTTTCTGGAACATCACGGGCCACAGAGCCTGTATCCTCACATTTGCTCAGGAGTGGAAGCAGGACAATCAGAGCAGACAGTGCCCTGGAGGACTCTCAGAAATGGCCAGGCTACCCTCTGAGGGAGGCTTTGTTCCTACACTCACACAGTACCAGGATCCAGAGCCTTTGTAATTTATGGTATTCATTGAAATATGTTCTCACAGGCTGGTGACATCTGAGACATCCTGGTTACAAATAGACATTTGACAAAAGTAGAAATGTGCTCCATCTGCCGTTTTGAAGTCTGCTTCCCCATCACCACCTCAATAATATACTGTATGTCTCTGTCTATATCAGTAGAGATGGACATTGTCACTTAAATAGATGAAACATATTCCTCTTTACACAGTATAACCATAATTTATTTATACACTCCCTTTTGGGGGAGCAACTTGAAAGCACGGTGGTTTTGTGATAAGTGAGATGGGAATGTGGAGAAGAATGTGTGATGGTCTTGAAGTGCAGTAATTTGAGGGGCTCCTGGGTCAGCACCTCTTTGGTCTCATAACCATGCCTCAGTCCTCGGGTCCCCATGCACAGCCATGCCCAGTCCTCACTCTGATTCTGACCCACTGGGCTATGGCTAGGTAGCATGCCAGTCTCTGCCTGGTTTCTTCTTACAGGGGAAGGATCAACATACAAGCCAGCTGCACCTGACAGCCCCGATTGCTTGCCAAACCCTCCAGGCAGTTACACCTTCAATTTTAAGGACATCATCTCTTCTGATTATGTAATAATCCACATTTCCTTTAAGGCAAGCTTCAGACCTTCTCCTGTCCTCCTGGTTCTCTCTTTCTTCCTCTGTCTCTTTCTGTTCCTACTCCACCCCATCTTCACATCTCACCTACCTCCAATAACACACATTCTCCCTTGTTTTAGTTTAATGAGAAAAAGGTGGTGAGTCATGGTGTCTCTGTCAATAACATGCAGGTTAATTATTTCAGTTGAAGATGGTGAATTGGTGGCTCAGATGGTAAAGAATATGCGTGCAATGCAAGAGTCTCTGGTTCAATCCATGGAGGAGGGAATGGCTACCCACTGCAGTGTTCTTGCCTGGAGAATTCCATGGAGAGAGGAGCCTGGTGGACTAGAGTCCATGGAGTTGGGAAGAGTTGAACATGAGCAAGTAACACTATGGTAAATTGACCACCAAGTGTATCTCCTCTACTTCCCCTAACTCCACTAAAATAAGATTAAGGAACTTTTTTCCAAAGACAAAGAAAACAAAGAAAAAACAGTAACAAACAAGCATTTTCAACAGTTTTCAGAACATGCAAAGCAGAAGGAGAGACATGGTAACCGGCTGGTGACATCTGAGACATCCTGGTTACAAATAGACATTTGACAAAAGTAGAAATGTGCTCCATCTGCCGTTTTGAAGTCTGCTTCCCCATCACCACCTCAATAATATACTGTATGTCTCTGTCTATATCAGTAGAGATGGACATTGTCACTTAAATAGATGAAACATATTCCTCTTTACACAGTATAACCATAATTTATTTATACACTCCCTTTTGGGGGAGCAACTTGAAAGCACGGTGGTTTTGTGATAAGTGAGATGGGAATGTGGAGAAGAATGTGTGATGGTCTTGAAGTGCAGTAATTTGAGGGGCTCCTGGGTCAGCACCTCTTTGGTCTCATAACCATGCCTCAGTCCTCGGGTCCCCATGCACAGCCATGCCCAGTCCTCACTCTGATTCTGACCCACTGGGCTATGGCTAGGTAGCATGCCAGTCTCTGCCTGGTTTCTTCTTACAGGGGAAGGATCAACATACAAGCCAGCTGCACCTGACAGCCCCGATTGCTTGCCAAACCCTCCAGGCAGTTACACCTTCAATTTTAAGGACATCATCTCTTCTGATTATGTAATAATCCACATTTCCTTTAAGGCAAGCTTCAGACCTTCTCCTGTCCTCCTGGTTCTCTCTTTCTTCCTCTGTCTCTTTCTGTTCCTACTCCACCCCATCTTCACATCTCACCTACCTCCAATAACACACATTCTCCCTTGTTTTAGTTTAATGAGAAAAAGGTGGTGAGTCATGGTGTCTCTGTCAATAACATGCAGGTTAATTATTTCAGTTGAAGATGGTGAATTGGTGGCTCAGATGGTAAAGAATATGCGTGCAATGCAAGAGTCTCTGGTTCAATCCATGGAGGAGGGAATGGCTACCCACTGCAGTGTTCTTGCCTGGAGAATTCCATGGAGAGAGGAGCCTGGTGGACTAGAGTCCATGGAGTTGGGAAGAGTTGAACATGAGCAAGTAACACTATGGTAAATTGACCACCAAGTGTATCTCCTCTACTTCCCCTAACTCCACTAAAATAAGATTAAGGAACTTTTTTCCAAAGACAAAGAAAACAGAGAGAAAAACAGTAACAAACAAGCATTTTCAACAGTTTTCAGAACATGCAAAGCAGAAGGAGAGACATGGTAACCATTTTATCAAGGAAGAGAAAGTTACACCTTCCAGTGTGGATGCTGATGAGATCTGGGAGAAGAAAGATTTTTCTAAACTCCGGAGCCCCTTGAGAGTTCAGGACCTGGAGGCACTAGATTTTGTGGCATGCAGGACTACAGCTCAGGGCTGCAGAGATTCAAGTTGATAAACTGGGTGACCAAACTCTCTAGTGGATTGTGTAGACTGCCCATCTCCATCCTTCCTAGTAGAACACTGCCTTGTTAGAATGTGAACCTGTCTTTTTCATAGCATGTGCTTAGGGAAGATCTGGTGGTCCACAGATCAAGCAGATGAAATTTGATCAGTTTAAGCCAGTCAGTATATGACAGTTCATAGGCTAGGAAGTCATGGCCCAAGTTGATCCAATCAAGTAGAAGAAAAGTACAGGAGGGATTTTCTCTTTCCTCAGTTGAATATGGATCTGGAATTGTACGTAACAGGTGCTTCTCAAATTTTCATGTGCATGTGCACCTCTTGGGGGAGTCTTATTAAAATTCAGATTCTGATCGGTAGGTCTGAGATAGGGCTTGGGATTCTGCATTTATGACAAGTTTTTGGGTGATATGAATGCTGCTGGCCAACGGATCACCCTTAGAACAGTGAAGGTGTATTTGGACAATTTTATGGTTGTGAAGTGAACCAATTTATTTGAATCAGATGATGTAAAAAGCAAAGCAAAGGGTCTGAAAAACCCTGAAAATGGCAGCATGAAGCCACCTATTCGTTTTAGTTTAATGAGAAAAAGGTGGTGAGTCATGGTGTCTCTGTCAATAACATGCAGGTTAATTATTTCAGTTGAAGATGGTGAATTGGTGGCTCAGATGGTAAAGAATATGCGTGCAATGCAAGAGTCTCTGGTTCAATCCATGGAGGAGGGAATGGCTACCCACTGCAGTGTTCTTGCCTGGAGAATTCCATGGAGAGAGGAGCCTGGTGGACTAGAGTCCATGGAGTTGGGAAGAGTTGAACATGAGCAAGTAACACTATGGTAAATTGACCACCAAGTGTATCTCCTCTACTTCCCCTAACTCCACTAAAATAAGATTAAGGAACTTTTTTCCAAAGACAAAGAAAACAGAGAGAAAAACAGTAACAAACAAGCATTTTCAACAGTTTTCAGAACATGCAAAGCAGAAGGAGAGACATGGTAACCATTTTATCAAGGAAGAGAAAGTTACACCTTCCAGTGTGGATGCTGATGAGATCTGGGAGAAGAAAGATTTTTCTAAACTCCGGAGCCCCTTGAGAGTTCAGGACCTGGAGGCACTAGATTTTGTGGCATGCAGGACTACAGCTCAGGGCTGCAGAGATTCAAGTTGATAAACTGGGTGACCAAACTCTCTAGTGGATTGTGTAGACTGCCCATCTCCATCCTTCCTAGTAGAACACTGCCTTGTTAGAATGTGAACCTGTCTTTTACATAGCATGTGCTTAGGGAAGATCTGGTGGTCCACAGATCAAGCAGATGAAATTTGATCAGTTTAAGCCAGTCAGTATATGACAGTTCATAGGCTAGGAAGTCATGGCCCAAGTTGATCCAATCAAGTAGAAGAAAAGTACAGGAGGGATTTTCTCTTTCCTCAGTTGAATATGGATCTGGAATTGTACGTAACAGGTGCTTCTCAAATTTTCATGTGCATGTGCACCTCTTGGGGGAGTCTTATTAAAATTCAGATTCTGATCGGTAGGTCTGAGATAGGGCTTGGGATTCTGCATTTATGACAAGTTTTTGGGTGATATGAATGCTGCTGGCCAACGGATCACCCTTAGAACAGTGAAGGTGTATTTGGACAATTTTATGGTTGTGAAGTGAACCAATTTATTTGAATCAGATGATGTAAAAAGCAAAGCAAAGGGTCTGAAAAACCCTGAATCTTAGATGGCAGCATGAAGCCACCTATTCATACCACACTGGGAGCACTTCCTACCTTTGAACTTCCAGTTATATGTGTCAGTATTGTTGCTTCAACCATTAAAATTCAAGGTTCTGTCCATTACAGTTATACCCTGGAGTGCACAAGGATTCTCTTCTGTAGAAGGAAAATGGTAGAGGATCAGAATTCAGGGCCATGAAGTATAGGAGAAGGTGGGTTCAACTGTTTGCGACCCCATGGATTGTGTCCCTCCAGGCTCCCCTGTCCATAGACTTCTCCAGGCAAGAATACTGGAGTGGGTCATCATTCCCTTCTCCAGGATGGAGCTAAGTACAAGACAGAAAATAGGAATTAACAGTCTGTATATGAATGAAGCATGACAAAATTTTTAAGGTGTTAGAATATATAAAATTCACTTAATGTAAAATTGCTTTACATTTTACTATGCATAAATTATACCTCCATAGAAAATAGCTTTTTAAGCTGAGCATGGAACAGTGATAACCCTGGCTCCTTCCCATGCCCTATGTTCAACATTTTAGAAGCCAGGACTATGCCACTCAGGCAAGAGATTGAAAAGTTCTTTTCTGGGTAAAGAGAAGATGTCATATCTCTTTGTGAAACTCTCCAAATTAAACAGTCTGTATGGTATCTGATCACCCTAAAGTGAAATCTATCTTATCAGCCCCCCATATAGGAATTTCAATCTATTAGTGGCTATTTCATAAATAAGCAACAAAGAGTCATTAGACACTTGAGAAAAAATTCAACATGATATAAAAAGAATAAAATAAACAAAACAAAATACCAGTATCAAAACAGGAAAAACAAAAACTAAAGAAAATAAAGGATAACACAGGACTAAGGAGAAAATCTAAAAATAACATTAGATGAGTCCACTCAGAGTTGTAAGAGATAATACTTCCATTAATGAAGACTGTTTCATCAAAAAGTAAGAAAACAAGAAAAGACTATTAGAAAATAAGACTAAGAGAAAATGAAATAACAAATACTTTTGAATGCTGGCCAACGGATCACCCTTAGAACAGTGAAGGTGTATTTGGACAATTTTATGGTTGTGAAGTGAACCAATTTATTTGAATCAGATGATGTAAAAAGCAAAGCAAAGGGTCTGAAAAACCCTGAATCTTAGATGGCAGCATGAAGCCACCTATTCATACCACACTGGGAGCACTTCCTACCTTTGAACTTCCAGTTATATGTGTCAGTATTGTTGCTTCAACCATTAAAATTCAAGGTTCTGTCCATTACAGTTATACCCTGGAGTGCACAAGGATTCTCTTCTGTAGAAGGAAAATGGTAGAGGATCAGAATTCAGGGCCATGAAGTATAGGAGAAGGTGGGTTCAACTGTTTGCGACCCCATGGATTGTGTCCCTCCAGGCTCCCCTGTCCATAGACTTCTCCAGGCAAGAATACTGGAGTGGGTCCTCGTTCCCCTTCTACAGGATGGAGCTAAGTACAAGACAGAAAATAGGAATTAACAGTCTGTATATGAATGAAGCATGACAAAATTTTTAAGGTGTTAGAATATATAAAATTCACTTAATGTAAAATTGCTTTACATTTTACTATGCATAAATTATACCTCCATAGAAAATAGCTTTTTAAGCTGAGCATGGAACAGTGATAACCCTGGCTCCTTCCCATGCCCTATGTTCAACATTTTAGAAGCCAGGACTATGCCACTCAGGCAAGAGATTGAAAAGTTCTTTTCTGGGTAAAGAGAAGATGTCATATCTCTTTGTGAAACTCTCCAAATTAAACAGTCTGTATGGTATCTGATCACCCTAAAGTGAAATCTATCTTATCAGCCCCCCATATAGGAATTTCAATCTATTAGTGGCTATTTCATAAATAAGCAACAAAGAGTCATTAGACACTTGAGAAAAAATTCAACATGATATAAAAAGAATAAAATAAACAAAACAAAATACCAGTATCAAAACAGGAAAAACAAAAACTAAAGAAAATAAAGGATAACACAGGACTAAGGAGAAAATCTAAAAATAACATTAGATGAGTCCACTCAGAGTTGTAAGAGATAATACTTCCATTAATGAAGACTGTTTCATCAAAAAGTAAGAAAACAAGAAAAGACTATTAGAAAATAAGACTAAGAGAGAAAAAATGAAATAACATAATAAAGTATTTGGGGGAGAAAGAGAATGAAATCTACTAGAAAGAAGACAAAAAGACAGAGATAGAAAATATGGAAGAAAGTCCCACAATCTTAGATAACCCATTGAGAAATTCGAAGTCTGATGAGTAGGAAAATAAAAAACAACAGGGCAAAAAAAGAGAGGAAGAAACTGTCAGAGAATTGATTTAAGAATATTTTCTGGAATAAGACTTGATCTTTTACTTCAGAGATTGTTGTTTTTCAGGGCACTAGGGATAAAGAATAGATCTTAAAAGATTCCGAAAGGAAAAATAATACAATGTGCAAAAGAAAAATAATCAGAATGGCATTTAACTTCCTAGGAACAGAACTGAAAGCTAGCCGACAGCGAAGCAATGAGTGCTGTGACATTTTGAAATAAAACCTTATTTTCAGTCTTGAAATTTATATGCGGTCAAAATAGACATTGTATAGGGACAAAGTGAAAATATTTTCAAGCATAAGGGCTCAGAAAAAAATGACTTTTTTGTATTCTTATTTCAAAAGCTACTAGAAGGTGTGCTCCAGCAGAATTAGGGAGTAATCCAAGAGAGAAGATGACAAATTATCAGGAAGAAATGGATCCACCTTAAGACAGGGGCAAAGGAATCCCTGCAGAGAGCTGTTCAAAAAGTCTACAGGTTAACCTCAGTAATCAGAAGTGAGAGGAAAGAATTCTTTACACTGGAGGCCTCCTGGAGCAAAAAAAAAAAAAAGGAGAAAATGACAAAATATACAGGATATGATGGAATTTTCATGAAACTAATGTTAGGACGATGATTGATCTAATTGATTCAAGAGAAACCTTAAAGACATGTATGCAGAAAAATATGCAAGTGAAATAATTAGGCATATATTAACTCTAAGACAAAGCAAAAAGGGAAATACAATTACAGCATATTTTTACTTCAGTATAATTACATATTGAAGCACAAATGAGAATAGGACTAAATGGGATGATGGGGTAGGGTGGAGCAAGATAGGAGGGCTGTTGTGAGAAAGCTACCTTCTCCCATTTCACAACCAAGAAACAGAATATAGGCATATATATAGAGAGAGAGGAGTAAAGTCCCAAAGTGAAGAAAAGTCTAAAATAGTTTACAATTATCTCCTTTAGGGAGATTGTGGAGTGGGTCAAGGACACTCTTATTCTTTTTTATTATTTGATTTGTTTTAACCATATACATATATTGCTAACTCTTTTAGAAATAAAATAAGTATTTTTAAATGAATGAACAGAAACATTACCTGTGGGCTATGCACACGGAGATAGGGGTTCTGTTTCAGCTCCTCTACTAATCAGCTAAGTGGTCGTTAGCAAGGCACTGACTCTTTCTAGAGTTAAGTTCAAGGCACTAGGGATAAAGAATAGATCTTAAAAGATTCCGAAAGGAAAAATAATACAATGTGCAAAAGAAAAATAATCAGAATGGCATTTAACTTCCTAGGAACAGAACTGAAAGCTAGCCGACAGCGAAGCAATGAGTGCTGTGACATTTTGAAATAAAACCTTATTTTCAGTCTTGAAATTTATATGCGGTCAAAATAGACATTGTATAGGGACAAAGTGAAAATATTTTCAAGCATAAGGGCTCAGAAAAAAATGACTTTTTTGTATTCTTATTTCAAAAGCTACTAGAAGGTGTGCTCCAGCAGAATTAGGGAGTAATCCAAGAGAGAAGATGACAAATTATCAGGAAGAAATGGATCCACCTTAAGACAGGGGCAAAGGAATCCCTGCAGAGAGCTGTTCAAAAAGTCTACAGGTTAACCTCAGTAATCAGAAGTGAGAGGAAAGAATTCTTTACACTGGAGGCCTCCTGGAGCAAAAAAAAAAAAAAGGAGAAAATGACAAAATATACAGGATATGATGGAATTTTCATGAAACTAATGTTAGGACGATGATTGATCTAATTGATTCAAGAGAAACCTTAAAGACATGTATGCAGAAAAATATGCAAGTGAAATAATTAGGCATATATTAACTCTAAGACAAAGCAAAAAGGGAAATACAATTACAGCATATTTTTACTTCAGTATAATTACATATTGAAGCACAAATGAGAATAGGACTAAATGGGATGATGGGGTAGGGTGGAGCAAGATAGGAGGGCTGTTGTGAGAAAGCTACCTTCTCCCATTTCACAACCAAGAAACAGAATATAGGCATATATATAGAGAGAGAGGAGTAAAGTCCCAAAGTGAAGAAAAGTCTAAAATAGTTTACAATTATCTCCTTTAGGGAGATTGTGGAGTGGGTCAAGGACACTCTTATTCTTTTTTATTATTTGATTTGTTTTAACCATATACATATATTGCTAACTCTTTTAGAAATAAAATAAGTATTTTTAAATGAATGAACAGAAACATTACCTGTGGGCTATGCACACGGAGATAGGGGTTCTGTTTCAGCTCCTCTACTAATCAGCTAAGTGGTCGTTAGCAAGGCACTGACTCTTTCTAGAGTTAAGTTCAAGGCAGAAGCTCTCTAAGCTTTCTTCTGTCTCAATTGCCTACAGGCCCACGGGAGTCCTGGCTCAACTCCACCCTTGACCCCATCAGTGGGACACTTTGAACAAATGATCTCTCTTTCTCCTCTCCAGCCTCTGCTTCTGCAAAATGGAGGTAACAATACCACCATCAAAGAGGGCATCAAGGGATCACATGTGAAGTATCCCCACCTTTGGTCCTTTAAGGGCTCAGTGGGTATCAATGGCTCGAACCACTTGGGCTGGAGGGACATCAGATCAAAACAGGCATGACAGGGTCAGAGTTCAGAAAGCTGAGATACCAGGACAGCCGGAAGTCAAGCATCTGCTGGTTAAGATACCTGTAACTGCTCCTCCTCCTTCTCCTCTAGGAACCTCTCTTGTGACAGGGACCACACTCAAGAGCCCTCCACTAATTGTCCACAGCAGGAAAGGAGGCTGACGCAAGGTGTTCCCTCAGGCTGGACATACTTAAGCCCATTGTAGCTGTGCTATGGACCCCAGCACTGCCTAAGCTCGAAGGAAATTTTCAGCCACCCCTTCATTTTCATAATCAGCATTTGCTTAACAAGAGCCCAAGGATTTTTCTGAAACTTGAGTGTGTGATTTCCAAGCCCTCGGGGGCCTCTGGAATCCCATTCTGCTCAGGAAAGAGCACTGTTCTCAAGCTGTCAGTCAGGGAAAGATGACAAGGCTTTAATGAAGTCAAGTCATCATTTTTTCATGGCACAGGGCTGCAGGCTGGTGCCTGGGCTGGGAGGAGTATGGGGATGGTTTTCCATCTCGCTCTTCTCTCTGATATAAGAGAGAGAGTAAAGTCCCAAAGTGAAGAAAAGTCTAAAATAGTTTACAATTATCTCCTTTAGGGAGATTGTGGAGTGGGTCAAGGACACTCTTATTCTTTTTTATTATTTGATTTGTTTTAACCATATACATATATTGCTAACTCTTTTAGAAATAAAATAAGTATTTTTAAATGAATGAACAGAAACATTACCTGTGGGCTATGCACACGGAGATAGGGGTTCTGTTTCAGCTCCTCTACTAATCAGCTAAGTGGTCGTTAGCAAGGCACTGACTCTTTCTAGAGTTAAGTTCAAGGCAGAAGCTCTCTAAGCTTTCTTCTGTCTCAATTGCCTACAGGCCCACGGGAGTCCTGGCTCAACTCCACCCTTGACCCCATCAGTGGGACACTTTGAACAAATGATCTCTCTTTCTCCTCTCCAGCCTCTGCTTCTGCAAAATGGAGGTAACAATACCACCATCAAAGAGGGCATCAAGGGATCACATGTGAAGTATCCCCACCTTTGGTCCTTTAAGGGCTCAGTGGGTATCAATGGCTCGAACCACTTGGGCTGGAGGGACATCAGATCAAAACAGGCATGACAGGGTCAGAGTTCAGAAAGCTGAGATACCAGGACAGCCGGAAGTCAAGCATCTGCTGGTTAAGATACCTGTAACTGCTCCTCCTCCTTCTCCTCTAGGAACCTCTCTTGTGACAGGGACCACACTCAAGAGCCCTCCACTAATTGTCCACAGCAGGAAAGGAGGCTGACGCAAGGTGTTCCCTCAGGCTGGACATACTTAAGCCCATTGTAGCTGTGCTATGGACCCCAGCACTGCCTAAGCTCGAAGGAAATTTTCAGCCACCCCTTCATTTTCATAATCAGCATTTGCTTAACAAGAGCCCAAGGATTTTTCTGAAACTTGAGTGTGTGATTTCCAAGCCCTCGGGGGCCTCTGGAATCCCATTCTGCTCAGGAAAGAGCACTGTTCTCAAGCTGTCAGTCAGGGAAAGATGACAAGGCTTTAATGAAGTCAAGTCATCATTTTTTCATGGCACAGGGCTGCAGGCTGGTGCCTGGGCTGGGGAGGGAGTATGGGGATGGTTTTCCATCTCGCTCTTCTCTCTGACTCCCCCACCCCACTACATCCTGTCCCCAGTCCTCTGGAGCTGCTTCACACAAACAAGCCCAATGCTGCAGGGCTCCCTGAGGCCACTGGCTGGACCACTCAAGAGGGTACCAAGGTCTGATACCATTAATCACTCAGACGCACGCTTGCAGATTCTTGGCTCAGCTGGGAGCTCCCTCTCCTCCCTGCCCCCAAGAGAATGAATCTGTCGATTTTTTCCCTGTGATTCAACCCGCTGCTAATATTAACATGGCTTAAATCATCAAGACTCCCAGAAGTCAGATTTTTGCTGGTTTTCCTACAAATGACCCACCAAATTTAGCCAGAAATGCTTTCTATTTAAATAAAGACTATGCATCCACTTGGAAAAAATATATTTCAAGGTCTAGTTAATATCTGATCGCCTGAACTCCTCCCACAGTATGTATAATTCAGAAGCCCCAGTGAAAGGAAATCCTCATCTGCTGATAGGAATTCACATCCCTGAAAGGAAAAAAAAAAAAAGGCTCCTTTCACTCAGAGGATCACTTTGGATACATTTGTGAACATCTTTGGAAAATCTGCCACTTGTGTGTCAGGAGATGGGGGTGGGAAGAGAAGAATATGCATAGCATTGGGCTATGACTCCAATCTTTATCAGAAAGACCAATGATGTCCTAGTTGGTGGTCTAGGCCAGTTGTTCTAAAACTTCAGCATGAATCAGAATCACCCAGAGGGCTTGTTAAAAGTTGCTGGGCAACTGCTAGGCCAGAGTTGTTCCCTCAGGCTGGACATACTTAAGCCCATTGTAGCTGTGCTATGGACCCCAGCACTGCCTAAGCTCGAAGGAAATTTTCAGCCACCCCTTCATTTTCATAATCAGCATTTGCTTAACAAGAGCCCAAGGATTTTTCTGAAACTTGAGTGTGTGATTTCCAAGCCCTCGGGGGCCTCTGGAATCCCATTCTGCTCAGGAAAGAGCACTGTTCTCAAGCTGTCAGTCAGGGAAAGATGACAAGGCTTTAATGAAGTCAAGTCATCATTTTTTCATGGCACAGGGCTGCAGGCTGGTGCCTGGGCTGGGGAGGGAGTATGGGGATGGTTTTCCATCTCGCTCTTCTCTCTGACTCCCCCACCCACTACATCCTGTCCCCAGTCCTCTGGAGCTGCTTCACACAAACAAGCCCAATGCTGCAGGGCTCCCTGAGGCCACTGGCTGGACCACTCAAGAGGGTACCAAGGTCTGATACCATTAATCACTCAGACGCACGCTTGCAGATTCTTGGCTCAGCTGGGAGCTCCCTCTCCTCCCTGCCCCCAAGAGAATGAATCTGTCGATTTTTTCCCTGTGATTCAACCCGCTGCTAATATTAACATGGCTTAAATCATCAAGACTCCCAGAAGTCAGATTTTTGCTGGTTTTCCTACAAATGACCCACCAAATTTAGCCAGAAATGCTTTCTATTTAAATAAAGACTATGCATCCACTTGGAAAAAATATATTTCAAGGTCTAGTTAATATCTGATCGCCTGAACTCCTCCCACAGTATGTATAATTCAGAAGCCCCAGTGAAAGGAAATCCTCATCTGCTGATAGGAATTCACATCCCTGAAAGGAAAAAAAAAAAAAGGCTCCTTTCACTCAGAGGATCACTTTGGATACATTTGTGAACATCTTTGGAAAATCTGCCACTTGTGTGTCAGGAGATGGGGGTGGGAAGAGAAGAATATGCATAGCATTGGGCTATGACTCCAATCTTTATCAGAAAGACCAATGATGTCCTAGTTGGTGGTCTAGGCCAGTTGTTCTAAAACTTCAGCATGAATCAGAATCACCCAGAGGGCTTGTTAAAAAGTTGCTGGGCAACTGCTCCAGAGTGTCCAATTCAGTGAGTGTGGGTGGGGCCTGAGAATCTACATTCATTAACAAATTTCCAAGTGATGCTGAGGCTGCCGGTCTGGGGACCACACTGAGGAGCAGAGTTCTGGACCTTCCTGAATGGTCACAAATGAGGAGTTCCCACTGAGGGGACTTTGTGGCTAGCCTGTTCCCTCCTCATGCTCCGCCTGCCTGCCTGTTTGCAGCAGGCTCTTCTGAGTTGGTCTTGAGCACAGCTGGGGGAACCTCAGCTCTAGCCCCTTCCTTGCAGGCTGAGTTTGCTGCTGAATGCGCCCAGGCACTCAGGGAGTCTGGTGGCCTGAGAAAAGAGCCGTGCTTCTGCCTGTCCAAAGAATTACAGACTCCCCAGCCCCTGCAGAGGGAGTTCAGTCTAAACACCTGGTTTTATCCTTGATTTGCTGGCTCAGTGCTAGTGTCCTTGCCACTGGAGCCCTGTTCCCAGCCCCACAGACTGGACGGAGGCTCTGACACCTCACCCAACAAGCCCTCGCCCATTCCTCCCCTTACCAAGTGCTTGGACCTGGCATCTGGCCTCCTAAATCCCTCAGGCAGGGCCCAGGCCATGCCCGTCTGGATGAGGAGGGCTGTGCCTGTCTGACTGGAAGGGCTGTAGTCACATGCATGCCCACCTCGTTTCATGATGGACTCTCCCAGGGAATAGCACCTTTAATACTGGCTCGATCACAACTGAGCTGCCACTGAGATTTTGCATTTGGCACCACTTTAAGGTATAGCAAACTCCAGAGCTGCACCTCTACATACAGCCTCGCTCTGCCTGCATGCCGCTCCAACCACCTCTGCTTCCCCATGGCTGAACCCCTTCCTGGAGCCCCCCAACTCCAAACTCTTTGGTACATTTGTGAACATCTTTGGAAAATCTGCCACTTGTGTGTCAGGAGATGGGGGTGGGAAGAGAAGAATATGCATAGCATTGGGCTATGACTCCAATCTTTATCAGAAAGACCAATGATGTCCTAGTTGGTGGTCTAGGCCAGTTGTTCTAAAACTTCAGCATGAATCAGAATCACCCAGAGGGCTTGTTAAAAAGTTGCTGGGCAACTGCTCCAGAGTGTCCAATTCAGTGAGTGTGGGTGGGGCCTGAGAATCTACATTCATTAACAAATTTCCAAGTGATGCTGAGGCTGCCGGTCTGGGGACCACACTGAGGAGCAGAGTTCTGGACCTTCCTGAATGGTCACAAATGAGGAGTTCCCACTGAGGGGACTTTGTGGCTAGCCTGTTCCCTCCTCATGCTCCGCCTGCCTGCCTGTTTGCAGCAGGCTCTTCTGAGTTGGTCTTGAGCACAGCTGGGGGAACCTCAGCTCTAGCCCCTTCCTTGCAGGCTGAGTTTGCTGCTGAATGCGCCCAGGCACTCAGGGAGTCTGGTGGCCTGAGAAAAGAGCCGTGCTTCTGCCTGTCCAAAGAATTACAGACTCCCCAGCCCCTGCAGAGGGAGTTCAGTCTAAACACCTGGTTTTATCCTTGATTTGCTGGCTCAGTGCTAGTGTCCTTGCCACTGGAGCCCTGTTCCCAGCCCCACAGACTGGACGGAGGCTCTGACACCTCACCCAACAAGCCCTCGCCCATTCCTCCCCTTACCAAGTGCTTGGACCTGGCATCTGGCCTCCTAAATCCCTCAGGCAGGGCCCAGGCCATGCCCGTCTGGATGAGGAGGGCTGTGCCTGTCTGACTGGAAGGGCTGTAGTCACATGCATGCCCACCTCGTTTCATGATGGACTCTCCCAGGGAATAGCACCTTTAATACTGGCTCGATCACAACTGAGCTGCCACTGAGATTTTTGCATTTGGCACCACTTTAAGGTATAGCAAACTCCAGAGCTGCACCTCTACATACAGCCTCGCTCTGCCTGCATGCCGCTCCAACCACCTCTGCTTCCCCATGGCTGAATTCCTACCATGTGTACCCTGGAGCCTAACTCACTCAACCCTTGCAATATCTCAGTGACATCACCCATAACTGCTCCTCCTCCTTCCCTTCTGGGAACTTCTCCTGTGACAGTGGCCACTCCCCAGGACCCTCTGTTAAGTAGCTTCAGACACGACTCCATGATTTCTTACCTCAGCCTTGAAGAGGCTACCTGATTCCTTCCTACCTTTGCCATGGCTGATGTTGAGTTGTAGCTGCAGATCATAGAGATTGGTGGTGACGAACATGAACTTAGGAGACAGACTGGAGTTTGATTTCCTGCTGCTTCTAACGTCATGCCCTTCACAAGTCCATCATCAATCTGAGCCATGGTTTCCTCATCTGTAAATAGAGATTGGAAGAGCACCTACTTCACGGGATGGATAAAGATTAAATGAGCTAAGGTATATAAGGTGCTGAGTGTGTTTTCTGTTGCTGCTATAACTAATTACCCCCCAATTAGTGCCTTACAACAGAAATTTATTCGTACAATCACAGAGGCTAGAAGCCTGAAGCAAGTCTTTCAGGGCTGAAGTCAAGGGGTCATCAAAGTTGGTTCTTCCTGGAGGCTATGAAGGAGACTTCATCCCTTTCCTCTTGTAGCTTCCGGTGACTGTTAGCACCCTTGACTTGTGGCCACATCACCCCAATCTCTGCTTCTGTTGTCACATTTCCTTCTCTTCTGTGCCAAATGTCTCTCTACCTTCCTAAAGTTGTGGTTTCACTTAGGGCTCACCCAGACAAACCAGGATAATCTCCAATCCTTTCCAGGCAGGGCCAAAAAGCCCTCGCCCATTCCTCCCTTACCAAGTGCTTGGACCTGGCATCTGGCCTCCTAAATCCCTCAGGCAGGGCCCAGGCCATCCCTCTGGATGAGGAGGGCTGTGCCTGTCTGACTGGAAGGGCTGTAGTCACATGCATGCCCACCTCGTTTCATGATGGACTCTCCCAGGGAATAGCACCTTTAATACTGGCTCGATCACAACTGAGCTGCCACTGAGATTTTTGCATTTGGCACCACTTTAAGGTATAGCAAACTCCAGAGCTGCACCTCTACATACAGCCTCGCTCTGCCTGCATGCCGCTCCAACCACCTCTGCTTCCCCATGGCTGAATTCCTACCATGTGTACCCTGGAGCCTAACTCACTCAACCCTTGCAATATCTCAGTGACATCACCCATAACTGCTCCTCCTCCTTCCCTTCTGGGAACTTCTCCTGTGACAGTGGCCACTCCCCAGGACCCTCTGTTAAGTAGCTTCAGACACGACTCCATGATTTCTTACCTCAGCCTTGAAGAGGCTACCTGATTCCTTCCTACCTTTGCCATGGCTGATGTTGAGTTGTAGCTGCAGATCATAGAGATTGGTGGTGACGAACATGAACTTAGGAGACAGACTGGAGTTTGATTTCCTGCTGCTTCTAACGTCATGCCCTTCACAAGTCCATCATCAATCTGAGCCATGGTTTCCTCATCTGTAAATAGAGATTGGAAGAGCACCTACTTCACGGGATGGATAAAGATTAAATGAGCTAAGGTATATAAGGTGCTGAGTGTGTTTTCTGTTGCTGCTATAACTAATTACCCCCCAATTAGTGCCTTACAACAGAAATTTATTCGTACAATCACAGAGGCTAGAAGCCTGAAGCAAGTCTTTCAGGGCTGAAGTCAAGGGGTCATCAAAGTTGGTTCTTCCTGGAGGCTATGAAGGAGACTTCATCCCTTTCCTCTTGTAGCTTCCGGTGACTGTTAGCACCCTTGACTTGTGGCCACATCACCCCAATCTCTGCTTCTGTTGTCACATTTCCTTCTCTTCTGTGCCAAATGTCTCTCTACCTTCCTAAAGTTGTGGTTTCACTTAGGGCTCACCCAGACAAACCAGGATAATCTCCCATTTCAAAATCCTTAATTTAGTCACATCCGCAAAGTCACTTTTTCCACATAAGGTGACATTTACCAGTTCCAGGGACTAGGACCTGGATATTTTGGAACTGTGAGTCAGCCTGGTACAGGTGCTGAACACAGAGTCTGGCGCACAGAAGCTCCATCAATTACTGCTACTATTCTTATTACTGTTATTATTCACAACAATCGGCTTCCCTGGTGTCAGTGGTAAAGAATCTGCTTGCAATGCAGGAGATGCATGTTCGATCCCTTGGTCAAGAAGACCTTCTGGAGAAGGAAATGGCAACCCAGTCCAGTATTCTTGCCTGGAGAATCCCATGGACAGAGAAACCTGGTGGACTACAGTCCATGGGGTTGTAAAAGAGTCAGACACAACTTAACTACTAAACAACAATGACTTTCATGACAAGGTTTGCCTTCCTCTAATTTTGCCCAAACATTAATCCTATGACTGCCATTTAATTAGCATAGGCTTGGGTTTCTATAGATCCTAAAAGTACAATTATGTGAGGTTTTAATTAACATTCAGAAATTTCAGCCATTTATATATCTATACAATCCTTCCTTCCCCATGTGTACCCCCTAGCTGGAGGTAGGGATTCTCAGTGGGGTGCAATAGAAGTCCCTCCAGGTGAACTTTTAACTAGCAACCTATCAGAGCAAGATGATGTTCTAATGAGTCCTGAGCTCACCAGATGCATCTCTGAGCACAACTCCCTCTGGCTGATAAAGATTAAATGAGCTAAGGTATATAAGGTGCTGAGTGTGTTTTCTGTTGCTGCTATAACTAATTACCCCCCAATTAGTGCCTTACAACAGAAATTTATTCGTACAATCACAGAGGCTAGAAGCCTGAAGCAAGTCTTTCAGGGCTGAAGTCAAGGGGTCATCAAAGTTGGTTCTTCCTGGAGGCTATGAAGGAGACTTCATCCCTTTCCTCTTGTAGCTTCCGGTGACTGTTAGCACCCTTGACTTGTGGCCACATCACCCCAATCTCTGCTTCTGTTGTCACATTTCCTTCTCTTCTGTGCCAAATGTCTCTCTACCTTCCTAAAGTTGTGGTTTCACTTAGGGCTCACCCAGACAAACCAGGATAATCTCCCATTTCAAAATCCTTAATTTAGTCACATCCGCAAAGTCACTTTTTCCACATAAGGTGACATTTACCAGTTCCAGGGACTAGGACCTGGATATTTTGGAACTGTGAGTCAGCCTGGTACAGGTGCTGAACACAGAGTCTGGCGCACAGAAGCTCCATCAATTACTGCTACTATTCTTATTACTGTTATTATTCACAACAATCGGCTTCCCTGGTGTCAGTGGTAAAGAATCTGCTTGCAATGCAGGAGATGCATGTTCGATCCCTTGGTCAAGAAGACCTTCTGGAGAAGGAAATGGCAACCCAGTCCAGTATTCTTGCCTGGAGAATCCCATGGACAGAGAAACCTGGTGGACTACAGTCCATGGGGTTGTAAAAGAGTCAGACACAACTTAACTACTAAACAACAATGACTTTCATGACAAGGTTTGCCTTCCTCTAATTTTGCCCAAACATTAATCCTATGACTGCCATTTAATTAGCATAGGCTTGGGTTTCTATAGATCCTAAAAGTACAATTATGTGAGGTTTTAATTAACATTCAGAAATTTCAGCCATTTATATATCTATACAATCCTTCCTTCCCCATGTGTACCCCCTAGCTGGAGGTAGGGATTCTCAGTGGGGTGCAATAGAAGTCCCTCCAGGTGAACTTTTAACTAGCAACCTATCAGAGCAAGATGATGTTCTAATGAGTCCCCTGAGCTCACCAGATGCATCTCTGAGCACAACTCCCTCTGGCTGTGACATCTGAGATGCCTTTCAAGGATATGACTGAGCTCTGCTCTCCTCTCAGCTGGCAAAAGCTGAGCAAGACCTTCAGGGCTCTTACCTGAGGGGACAGCTATGAATAAAAACCCACTGTCCTCACATATGTCCATTTCTGTCCACAGAGCAGGTCCACAGGCTGCATCTTATTGGATCGAACTTTGCCCAAGGCACAGTCTAGTTTCTATTTGGACACTGGACACTAACAGGAGTGAGTTTCAAGTGCCATGACCAATGCAAAGCGTGTGCAAATTCACCGCATGGGTGCATCAGGCCCATGTGAGAAGCAGCCAGTTCTGAACAAGATTCAGTTTATGGAAACAGAAACAGGAACCAGAGGACCAGCAAGGCTGAAGAGAGGAAATTACTGGAGAGAGAGAGACACTACAAGGTGCACCGGTCATGGCCAAGAGCTAGTGGTCAGCCCATGGAGAAAGAGCCAAGACAGAGAATGTGGTGGGACACAGGAGGAGGGCCTTGGTCCTCTGACTAATTCTGGGCCTTTCCTGAAGGGTCAGTTCTTGCTCTTAAGAGTTTAAAGGTCATGAATGTATCACACTGAGCATTCAGTTTCAGAGTTCCAATACTCTTCTCATTGGGAAGCCTTACCTGAGTGGTTCCCTGAGATTGGAGAATGACCAGTGGCAGTTGTGCCAACATAAACATCCTCTCCTGTTAATCCTCCCAAAGGCACATTTTTAGGGGCTTCCTCCTGAACTACTAGCCTCTTGTATTCCACAGGATCTTGTCCTAATCAACCCAGGCTTCTGTAACAGACACCGCAGACTGAGTGAATTAAATGATAATTATCTATTTCTCACAATTTTGAAGGTTGAGAGTCCAAGGTCAGGGTTCCAGGATGGTGGGGTTTTGGTGAGGGCCCTCTTCCTGTTTGCAGACTACTGACTTCTTGCTATGGGAAGGATCATCTCTCTTGAGTCATCTACTTATACATGCTCTCATATTCCATTCAAGAGGGTCGCATCCTCATGACCTAATTATCTCCCAAAGGCCCTGCCTCCAGATACCATCACATTGGGAATTAGGCCTTAACGTATGAATGGGGTTGGGGGCACCCAAACATTAGTCCATGCCAGTATCTCCTTGGTGTCAAGCCCCTTTTACCCATCAGATGTTGTCAACACTCATATGGGGCCTCCAGAAGACTCACCAGCTCTCAGTGTCTGAGACTCAGGATCACATGAGTTCCAGTTCAGGTCCACAGCATTATCTTGGCTGAGCCTGAAGGGAACTTCAAGTTATGATAGTTGTCAGGGCCATTTCAACTGGGCTTCCCTTTGTCTTGTCCCTTAGCCCTGTTCAACTTCCTAGGGTGGAGTCTCTATGTCTCATTCATGCTGTTGAATTCTTACCACCTCCATTCCCCCTTAGCCTACCTCCCCAACCCCACATTTTCAACAGATTCTCATGCCCATCTTTAACACAACAGCAAGGCCATTAAATAGGAGCCTCCCTCCCCCACCTGTGCTCCCATCTTCACACTCTGCTCTCTTTCTGAAAATAATGGGCAGTGGGTGAAGCACAGGTCAATGTTGGGCTCTGGGTTCTATCCAGCAAAGTCAAGAGCAGTTTCTGCCTCTTACTAGCTATGTGATCTTAAGCGATTCAAGTCATATGCAAAGTGGAGCAGCAGTAATATCCTCCACCTTATAGGGTTACTGAGGAGCACACGAGGAGTTAGTGTATATAGAACAGTGTCTAGCACCACGTATGTACTGAAGAATGTGAGCCATGATTATCATTTTTAGGTAAGAAGCACAACACATAAACAAGTGCAAAGCTGTGTCGGGAACACAAACTCTGAAGTGCTGGCTGTGTCATTTTTTAGCTCTGGGGCCTTGAGGAGAGTCACTTAACCTCCTTGACATTTGATTTTTTCACTTGGAAAATGAGGACATGACAGTGCCTGTCTGATGCATGAAAGGGCACAGGCTGTGTGAAGTTCCCAGCGTGGTGTCTGGGGGCCCAGAGAGTTCTCCATAAATAGGGCTTCTTATTAGCAGGGTGGTCTGCCTTCCCTTCTCCGCTGCAGAGCTGGCCTTGAGCACGTGCCCCCTGTGCCCCATCCCCCATCATGAGAAGCTCATCCCTCAATCACTCCCAACCCTACCCACGTTTCTTCCCTCTGCCCTGGATGCTGACCCTCAGTCTCCAGACACGCTCAATTTCCCCAAAGAAAATCTTCCTTCAATCTGGTTTTCTGTTTTTGCCATTCTTGATATTTATTAACAAACTGTTATCATGGGGTGATTTGAACAAGCCAGATGTGGTTTTTACTATAAAATACAATCTGTTTTTTAAAAACACCACCTTCCTCTCCCCCTCCTCCCACTAAGGAACTTCTAGAAAGGGTGGTATACCTTTGAACACAGGGCTTTCCAGGTGGCACTGGTGGTAAAGGACCTGCCTGCCAATGCAGGAAACATAAGAGATGTGAGTTTGATCCCTGAGTTGGAATTCTTACCACCTCCATTCCCCCTTAGCCTACCTCCCCAACCCCACATTTTCAACAGATTCTCATGCCCATCTTTAACACAACAGCAAGGCCATTAAATAGGAGCCTCCCTCCCCCACCTGTGCTCCCATCTTCACACTCTGCTCTCTTTCTGAAAATAATGGGCAGTGGGTGAAGCACAGGTCAATGTTGGGCTCTGGGTTCTATCCAGCAAAGTCAAGAGCAGTTTCTGCCTCTTACTAGCTATGTGATCTTAAGCGATTCAAGTCATATGCAAAGTGGAGCAGCAGTAATATCCTCCACCTTATAGGGTTACTGAGGAGCACACGAGGAGTTAGTGTATATAGAACAGTGTCTAGCACCACGTATGTACTGAAGAATGTGAGCCATGATTATCATTTTTAGGTAAGAAGCACAACACATAAACAAGTGCAAAGCTGTGTCGGGAACACAAACTCTGAAGTGCTGGCTGTGTCATTTTTTAGCTCTGGGGCCTTGAGGAGAGTCACTTAACCTCCTTGACATTTGATTTTTTCACTTGGAAAATGAGGACATGACAGTGCCTGTCTGATGCATGAAAGGGCACAGGCTGTGTGAAGTTCCCAGCGTGGTGTCTGGGGGCCCAGAGAGTTCTCCATAAATAGGGCTTCTTATTAGCAGGGTGGTCTGCCTTCCCTTCTCCGCTGCAGAGCTGGCCTTGAGCACGTGCCCCCTGTGCCCCATCCCCCATCATGAGAAGCTCATCCCTCAATCACTCCCAACCCTACCCACGTTTCTTCCCTCTGCCCTGGATGCTGACCCTCAGTCTCCAGACACGCTCAATTTCCCCAAAGAAAATCTTCCTTCAATCTGGTTTTCTGTTTTTGCCATTCTTGATATTTATTAACAAACTGTTATCATGGGGTGATTTGAACAAGCCAGATGTGGTTTTTACTATAAAATACAATCTGTTTTTTAAAAACACCACCTTCCTCTCCCCCTCCTCCCACTAAGGAACTTCTAGAAAGGGTGGTATACCTTTGAACACAGGGCTTTCCAGGTGGCACTGGTGGTAAAGGACCTGCCTGCCAATGCAGGAAACATAAGAGATGTGAGTTTGATCCCTGAGTTGGGGAAATCTCCTTGAGGAGGGCATGGCAAGCCACTCCAGTGTTCTTGCCTGATAGAATTCCATGAACAGAAGAGTCTGGTGGGCTAAAGTCCATGGGTTCACAGAGTCAGACATAACTGAAGTGACTTAGGCACACACACTTCTTAACCGCAGGCATCTTTGGCTGACAGTGGGGTGACTGCAGGCTTTCACCGTTTGCTACCAGATGTCATATCTCTCAGGGGGATCTTAAGATAAGGAAACTTTGTGAGCTCTCTGGAAACATATTCTGCTCATTTGGGTGGTCTAACGCCCCATATCTTCCCCGTAAGCGAAGGTAGCAATTTACCATTGGTAGTTAAGGCAGCTTTGCTGGGTGACTGTAATCAGCCCTAAGGCTGAGTCAACTTTCCAAGGCTCTTTTGGGAGCCCTCCTGGAAGTGAATGATCTGATTAGTGGGATCTAGGGTGAGGGTGTTGTGGGAGGTGAAATGGAAGTGAGCTGGCTCAAGGAGACAGAAAAAATGGCCAAACTGCAGATGGACCAGACTTAAACCAGAAATAAAATGGAGGGGCAAACACTAGTCAGTTTTTCCCCAACTTCTGAGAAGAAAAACACAAAGAAGCCTCTAAGATGTGAAGCTTCAACAGAGATGATGAGGAGCAGATAAAGAAAGCCCCTTTAAGGTTTGGAGCTGGGAGGGTGAGAGCAAGGAGGGAGAAGCACCTGTTTGTATCCATTGGAAGAAAACCTTGACAAAGAGAGGAGCCGCATACCAGGCTAGTTGAGACCCCCACACCAGAGGGGTGCTGACCTGGAAGGCTCCACCTATATACTCTCGCTGGATTCCCTGGTAGCTCAGCTAATGAAAAATCCACCTGCAATGCAGGAGACCCCAGTTCGACTTCTGGGTTGAAAAGATCCCCTGTAGAAGGGTTAGGTTACCCACTCCAGTATTCTCAGGCTTCCCTTTGTGGCTCAGATAGTAAAGAATCTGCCTTGCAATGTGGGAAACCTGGGTTTGATCCCTGGGTTGGGAAGATCCCCTGGAAAAGGGAACAGCTACCCACTCCAGTATTCTTGCCTGGAGAATTCCAAGACCTGTCCATGGGTCACAAAGAGTCAGACTTCACTTTCACTTTCACAGTGGCACCCACATCTTTGTGTGATTATCTCCTCTGGTCCCTGCCAGCAAGATACCATGTTGCTTGAGGTACCATGACATGTGGAGGGCATGAACCCTGGAGGCCTGGGAACACTGTTTCGTGTGTCCAAAGCTGAGAGATGCTTCCCT
This sequence comes from Tragulus kanchil, assembly GCA_022376925.1. Classification (NCBI taxonomy): domain Eukaryota; kingdom Metazoa; phylum Chordata; class Mammalia; order Artiodactyla; family Tragulidae; genus Tragulus; species Tragulus kanchil. Next base: position 129,224,105 of record JAIOJX010000032.1, on the reverse strand, counting down.
ATCCAGCCTAACCTCCTGTCACAGACCCAGGGAACACGCTACCTTTAAAACTGCCTGAAGGACAGGACATAGCTGAGACCTCCATGCAACAGCCCCACGTGAGCCCTCTGGGTGGGCTGCTGCCCCTGCCTCCAACTCACCCAACTTACAGACATCCACACTCACCCCTTTGAACAGTCTGAGCCTGCTTTCCTTTATACTGGGAACTCCAGCTGTTGCTCATTCATCTTCGACTGTTTGGTAGGACTTGACACATAGTAGATTCTTTAAAACAATATCTTGAATGAGTGAACTGAATTAACAGTTCTTCGGCCACAATCCATGTATACAATATAGCAACAAACACTAACAGAGTGCTTACTATACATTAGATCTTCCTTGTAGCATTTTACGTATATTGACTCATCTATTCTCATGAAAGCCCTAAGAGCAGCCATTAGTATTATTCCTATTTTATAAATGTGGAAACCAGTCCCCAGAGAAGGGCATTACCTGCCCCTAGAAAGGTAGGATTTGAACCCTAGCACCTGACACCAGACATTGAGCTGTTAACTAACACATTAACTGCTCCTTAAAACATTAAAAGCAAGTTTTCTCGCTGGGATTGCCAAAGGTACCTGTGAGCAGATTAGTTGAATACATTAGATGCTGGCAGATCATATTCTTGTCTGAAATGGCTAATGGTGCAGGGAGGTCTGGTTCAAAGCTGCTGTGAGGAGGAGAGGAAATGGATGGAGAGGATGATTTTTGGCTCCAGGATGCTAGAGGGCCAGGGGAGTGAGCAGCAAGCCTGGCCCAGACTGAGCAGAAGGAAGGAGATCAGACTCTCCCAGGCCCAGAGGGAGACTCAGGAAGGAGACTAAAGATGAAAAGGGCCCTGAGCTATGTGGGCTCCATGCCTAGGTGGGCTCACTGACCTAGTGAGTCAGTGACAAAAGGGGAGATGATGGACCGTGGTGGGAGAGGGGCTGGTATCTCGAGTGCCTGACTTGGTAGGCAGAGGGTGATGGTTAGTCTCAATGCTGGGACCTGTGGGAGTATGGAAGACTTGGGCTGGAGGTGTTGCCTGGTGGATCCAAAGTGCTGTATAGAGAGCAGGGGCTCTGTGGTTCCATAGGGCTCAGCCAGCAGCTGGAATTATGGAGGGAGAGAGTCTAGTCCCTGAAAGAGGGAGCTGGGAAGAGCCAGACAGAGGGAGGATACTGAAGAGATAGGCAAGGCTCTTCCATGCAGGGGACTGGCAGACAGTTGGAAAACTGAGGCAGGCATGCAGTCATACAGAAGGGGCTTGGCTGGAGGAAGCGTGTGCAACAGATAAGGAAGGAGAAGAAGTTCAAGGTCCATGGGGACTCCAGACCAGCCACTCTGTCCCCCTCCAGACAATCGCACTGGGAGCAGCAGAGCTCGCCATGGCTACCACTGCTGGTGTGGCTGGGCTCCTCACATGCAGCCTGGCTGAGTCGGGAGGCTGAACCTGCATGTTTTTGCAGCTGAGAAGGTCTGAGGCCAGCACAGTCAGGGAGGAGGACAGGGAGTATCTCATTCATTCACTCACCCACACTCTCACCCATCCGTCCATCCATCCAACCACCCAACAGTTACTGAATTCTAAATATCAGGCGCTCTTCTGGCTGCTACGGAAATTAAGATTTTTAAGATCCATTCAGTGCCGTCATGGAACCCCTGAGCAACAGACTCCTGATGTGGAATTAAATTGACAATGTGCCGTAAGCTAGAGGGCATGTCTCGATGAGTGATGGGGAGAGGCAGACAGTGGCTGTGATGATAGTGTGTGCAACCAATAGGAGACAGCAAGCCATCTGCATGGGTATTCAATACGAGCTGTGTACAGATCAGGCTGATGGCTGCTTTCTAAAATAAGTCACAAGTCAAGCCCCCTTACCTACTCCACCTGTGAATGAGTTCGGTGATGTTGCTGAATAAGCCATCTTTCTTTCACAGGGAGTACCAGATAAGCATCGCCCAGACCTAGCCAGACTGCCATGACCCAGGTTGCAGCTGACCAAAGGAAATGTACACACCCCTTAGTTCGGAGAGAAGTGAGCGCTCTGAGCAGGGCAGATTTGTGTTGGGCGTGAGGGTGATAAATGCTCATCCCAAAGCCCCTATCCATTGCACCCAGCTTCTTCCCAGGGTCTCCTGCCCATTGACCTCAATTGGAAACATCAAAAGAGAGTTGAAGCCCCTACTGCCTGCTCCCCTACCGGAAGCCCCTCCCCAAACCCCTATTGCCAGCGAAAATTCATTTTAGGACGATACACACTGTGCCACAAGCGTGGTATTTCAAGTGCATTTTTAAGTTTACTATTGTCTCTCTCTCTCCCTCTTGAACTTAAGCTCCTTGAGAGTAGCCTCTGGCTCTATCTTGTTCATGCTATGTCATTAGAACCTAGAATCAGAAGCTCTAATAACATAAAAGATGTTTACTCTATTTTTGTTAAATATATCTGTTATGTATGTATATATATATATATGTATATATATAAATATATATGTAATGTATATATTTATGTGTATATTTATGTAAATATATATATATATTTACATAAATGAATAAAATAATAATTTAAGACCTTGACTGGCTTGAGTTCCAGTCCCAGTTCAACTATTTAGTAACTCTATGTTATGTTTCCCTGGATCAGTCAAGCAACCTCAGTTTCCCTGCCTGTAAAATGGGGGAAGAAATAGTGCTTCCATACAGAGTTGTTGGGAAGATTTGGTAAGACAGGCAGAGAAGCCTGGCATGCTGCAGTCCTTTAGATCACAAAGCATTGGACATGACTGTACGACTGAGCTGAACTAAACAGTGTCTGGCTTGTAACAAGGGGTGAGTAAGAGGCGCTTGATCATGAGCATCACTTTGGTTGAAGTAACTAAGTGTTTTCCTCCTGGGCCTAGAATCCTCAGGTGACAGGAGAAAAAAAATCATCAGGCTGGCTCAAGAAGGGGAGGAGAAGCAGCCTACAGAACGGCCCTGGACCCGCAGATTCAGCATCACCTGGGAGTTAGTCAGGAGTGCACAGTTCCAGGCCTATCCCAAACCTACAGAACCAGAAAGTTTGGAGTTAGGGTCCAGAAATCTGTATTTTAACAAGCCTTCAAGGTGATTCTGATGCACACAAATTTGAGAATTCTGGACCTAGAGCGAGGGGCAGATGGATAAGGTGAGACTCCTGGTTGGAAGGCCAATAGCTCGCTCTGATGCATAGAGAAAGGCTGAGAAGGAATGTGGGCATCTCTAGGCCCAGTGCCAGCGAGATTCCCAATTTTTCAGCCACCAGCCTGGTCTTACCCTCTCTGTGGCTGGAGGAGCAGTCTGGCCTCCATCCATTGCAAGAAAAGTGCCATTGGCTGCGGGAAGAGCAGTGTTTGTTGAAACTCTGTCACTGGCGCTGCTCTCTGCTTAGCATTCCGTGCACCTGCACTGCTGAAGGCCAGTGAGGCAGGGGAACAGTGAGAGGCAAAACAGAAGCAAGAGGTAGAATACCATGGGGCCAAGTTCTCCTGTGCATTCGTGTGTTGGGGACCCCAAGGCAATGGGGCTCAGGGAGACCTTAACGTGAAGGTGGTGAGAAATCCTTTTGGTCCAGCAAAGGAGTTACAAGGTTTGGAATAGCAGCAGCCATAGGCAATTGCAACCACCTGCTTAATAAACAGCCCTTAGCTGCTTCCAAAATGTCTATGGGAGGGAAATTTGGAGCGGTACATGGGAGCAAATGATGTCGGAGAAGGGTTTCTTGGCAGAAAGACGAGGACATAGGAACCATTAAGGCTTCCAATGGAGGCAAAAGAATGTGTGAGACACTGTTGGGAGGTGGGGCAGCAGCCTACAAATCACTGGAGAGCTCTAATAATTACCAATGTGGTGACCCTGCCCTTGTGGATTCTGATGCAGTTTGTCTAACGTAGGATCCAAGCAGAAGTGTTTATAAATATTTCCATATGACTAGATACAGCCTACAGGGTGAGAAGAGGCGCTTGATCATGAGCATCACTTTGGTTGAAGTAACTAAGTGTTTTCCTCCTGGGCCTAGAATCCTCAGGTGACAGGAGAAAAAAAATCATCAGGCTGGCTCAAGAAGGGAGGAGAAGCAGCCTACAGAACGGCCCTGGACCGCAGATTCAGCATCACCTGGGAGTTAGTCAGGAGTGCACAGTTCCAGGCCTATCCCAAACCTACAGAACCAGAAAGTTTGGAGTTAGGGTCCAGAAATCTGTATTTTAACAAGCCTTCAAGGTGATTCTGATGCACACAAATTTGAGAATTCTGGACCTAGAGCGAGGGGCAGATGGATAAGGTGAGACTCCTGGTTGGAAGGCCAATAGCTCGCTCTGATGCATAGAGAAAGGCTGAGAAGGAATGTGGGCATCTCTAGGCCCAGTGCCAGCGAGATTCCCAATTTTTCAGCCACCAGCCTGGTCTTACCCTCTCTGTGGCTGGAGGAGCAGTCTGGCCTCCATCCATTGCAAGAAAAGTGCCATTGGCTGCGGGAAGAGCAGTGTTTGTTGAAACTCTGTCACTGGCGCTGCTCTCTGCTTAGCATTCCGTGCACCTGCACTGCTGAAGGCCAGTGAGGCAGGGGAACAGTGAGAGGCAAAACAGAAGCAAGAGGTAGAATACCATGGGGCCAAGTTCTCCTGTGCATTCGTGTGTTGGGGACCCCAAGGCAATGGGGCTCAGGGAGACCTTAACGTGAAGGTGGTGAGAAATCCTTTTGGTCCAGCAAAGGAGTTACAAGGTTTGGAATAGCAGCAGCCATAGGCAATTGCAACCACCTGCTTAATAAACAGCCCTTAGCTGCTTCCAAAATGTCTATGGGAGGGAAATTTGGAGCGGTACATGGGAGCAAATGATGTCGGAGAAGGGTTTCTTGGCAGAAAGACGAGGACATAGGAACCATTAAGGCTTCCAATGGAGGCAAAAGAATGTGTGAGACACTGTTGGGAGGTGGGGCAGCAGCCTACAAATCACTGGAGAGCTCTAATAATTACCAATGTGGTGACCCTGCCCTTGTGGATTCTGATGCAGTTTGTCTAACGTAGGATCCAAGCAGAAGTGTTTATAAATATTTCCATATGATTTTAATGCCCAGCCAAGGTTAAGAAATGCATTTCTAGAGCCTTCCCTGGTGGTCCAGTGGTTAAGAATGCTGGTAAGTCAGCTGGTAATGCTGGTAAGTCAGCTGGTCAAGAATCCACCTGCAATGCAGGAAACCCCAGTTTGACCCTTGGGTCAGGAAGATCTCCTAGAGATGGGATAGGCTGCCCACTCTATTATTCTTGCCTGGAGAATTCCATGGCTCATCCATGGGTCACAAAGAGTCTGAAACAACTGAGCGACTTTGACTTGTAATGCAGGGGATATGGGTTTAATCCCTGGTGGGAGAACTAAGATTCCACATGCTACAGAGCAACTAAGCTTGTGCACCACAACTACTGAGCCCATGTGCTGCAACTACTGAAGCCCATGTGCTCTGGAGCCTTCACACCACAACAGAAGATCCTGCATGACCCAGTGAAGGTCTTCTGCATACTGCAACTAAGACCCAATGCGGACAAATGAATATTTTTTAAAAGAGAAGCACTCTTCTAAACAACCCCTCATTACTTGGGAGAGTAAATGTATCATCATTTATGTCCTAATATTCGTATCTTTGAACATCTCTCTCTCTCTCTCTCTCTCTCTCTCTCTCTCTCTCTCTCTTCACTTTCTATCAGTGGGAATGTCTGGTATTGGGACTAGAGAAAGCTGACTTTGAAACCAACTGAGAAGAGCCAGAGAGAGAAGATGAAGATCAGGATGTTAACTCTATACAATAAAGTCAAGTGGAGATGGTTTTAGATCGCTAGTGCTAAAGAACTCACCTGCCAACATAGGTAGACATAAGAGACAAGATTTTTTTGAAACATTTATTTTTTATTTATTTATCTTTCTTGGGGGGTGAGGTGGGGAGGGAGGGGGACGGGCAGGCCACTTCTAGTGGTCTTTCATAGAAAGACGAGGACATAGGAACCATTAAGGCTTCCAATGGAGGCAAAAGAATGTGTGAGACACTGTTGGGAGGTGGGCAGCAGCCTACAAATCACTGGAGAGCTCTAATAATTACCAATGTGGTGACCCTGCCCTTGTGGATTCTGATGCAGTTTGTCTAACGTAGGATCCAAGCAGAAGTGTTTATAAATATTTCCATATGATTTTAATGCCCAGCCAAGGTTAAGAAATGCATTTCTAGAGCCTTCCCTGGTGGTCCAGTGGTTAAGAATGCTGGTAAGTCAGCTGGTAATGCTGGTAAGTCAGCTGGTCAAGAATCCACCTGCAATGCAGGAAACCCCAGTTTGACCCTTGGGTCAGGAAGATCTCCTAGAGATGGGATAGGCTGCCCACTCTATTATTCTTGCCTGGAGAATTCCATGGCTCATCCATGGGTCACAAAGAGTCTGAAACAACTGAGCGACTTTGACTTGTAATGCAGGGGATATGGGTTTAATCCCTGGTGGGAGAACTAAGATTCCACATGCTACAGAGCAACTAAGCTTGTGCACCACAACTACTGAGCCCATGTGCTGCAACTACTGAAGCCCATGTGCTCTGGAGCCTTCACACCACAACAGAAGATCCTGCATGACCCAGTGAAGGTCTTCTGCATACTGCAACTAAGACCCAATGCGGACAAATGAATATTTTTTAAAAGAGAAGCACTCTTCTAAACAACCCCTCATTACTTGGGAGAGTAAATGTATCATCATTTATGTCCTAATATTCGTATCTTTGAACATCTCTCTCTCTCTCTCTCTCTCTCTCTCTCTCTCTCTCTCTCTTCACTTTCTATCAGTGGGAATGTCTGGTATTGGGACTAGAGAAAGCTGACTTTGAAACCAACTGAGAAGAGCCAGGAGAGAGAAGATGAAGATCAGGATGTTAACTCTATACAATAAAGTCAAGTGGAGATGGTTTTAGATCGCTAGTGCTAAAGAACTCACCTGCCAACATAGGTAGACATAAGAGACAAGATTTTTTTGAAACATTTATTTTTTATTTATTTATCTTTCTTGGGGGGTGAGGTGGGGAGGGAGGGGGACGGGCAGGCCACTTCTAGTGGTCTTTCATTTCTCTATTTTCATCTGTCTTTGTTCTTTGGCTCCTGTGGGTCTCCCATCGCGGTGGCCTCTGTCGTCACAGAGCGACGGCTCAGTAATTGGACACATCAGTCCAACCGCTCCACGACACTTGGGATCTTCCCAGGCTAGGGATCAAACCAGCGCCCCTTGCACTGCAAGGCAGTGTCCTAACCCACTGGACCACCAGGGGAAGCCCAAGAGACAAGATTTTGATCCCTGGGTCAGGAAGATCCCCTGGAGGAGGACACAGCAACCCACTCCAGTTTTCTTGCTTAGAGAATCCCATGGACAGAGGAGCCTGGCAGTTTATAGTCCATAGGACTGCACAGAGTTAAACATGATTGAAGCAACATAGTATGCACTGTTGCATTAGACAGATGTCCAACTGTCAATGGTCGTAAAAGACAGCTTTCTAGAGGGGCAAAGTCAACTCTAGGAGGCTACCCAATCCCAGAGAACTGGTGAAAATGTTTCCCTTCTGCAGGTGTGCAGGGCAGAAGACAGAGAAGCTCTAGAAGGGGCTACATTGAGCATGTTCAACTCTTCTCTCAAGCTCACTAATCAGACAAACCACTTCTTCTCTGGGGAGAAATAGGGAATGGGCAAAAGCAAGAAGAGCTCCTTTCAAACTCTTCCCTCCTGGAAGGTGCAATAGGAATGTCTTCTCATTCATGGAAACATGAATCTTGGGATATTAATGTTCCTCCATAACATCTGAGCACTTATCTGGGAATTATTTTCTTTCTGAAGATCTGTGAAGTGTGTCTGTGACTGTGGCTATGTCTGTGGGAGTGTATTTGTATGAAGACAGTCTGTGTGCCTCCATGTATCTGTCAGATCTTTGTGTGACAAAGTCTGAATCTGTGCCTTCCTGTCACTCATCCCCTCAAACCTCAGCTGCTCCACCTGCCTCACTATGGGCTCCCCATATTTGCTTCTCATGTTTGTATCCCAAGCAATCTCATGGATGCTTCCAGCAGTCACTGTGCTCCAAGAACAAGCTGTCCCGAGTGGTGATGACCATTTTCTAATTGGCTAAGATTAATCATCATTCCTGTCAGGAACATGACAAGATGGCAATGAAATTGCTCTTTGCCCAGATGGACTTGTCTGGATGATGCTTTTCTCAGACACCTGGTTCACAAGCTCTGAAAGGGAGTGAGAGAAGGCAAGGAGAAACTAGAGTTCCATCTCACAATCCACAGAGTCTTACAAACCCTTGGAATAGAGACAGCCGTGTGTTGGTTCTCCCATGTGCCTGACTCCTGGCTAAGTTTGGGTGCAGGAATTAGTCCTTATACCCATGTAGAGTCCCCTGAAGGGCTGGCCCTGGCTCTCCCAGTCAAGGGCTAGACCCTCTGCATCTTTAGGGGGTTATTCTTCTCTCAAGGTTCCCATGGAAACCTGACTTCTCTTCTTTGATATCTCCTTCTAGGAACCCCCAGGAGCTACGTCTTCCAAATCATGATACTTTCAGAGCATTGACTCTGGAGTCAGAACATGGTGGGGTCCAAGTCATGATTGAAGCAACATAGTATGCACTGTTGCATTAGACAGATGTCCAACTGTCAATGGTCGTAAAAGACAGCTTTCTAGAGGGGCAAAGTCAACTCTAGGAGGCTACCCAATCCCAGAGAACTGGTGAAAATGTTTCCCTTCTGCAGGTGTGCAGGGCAGAAGACAGAGAAGCTCTAGAAGGGGCTACATTGAGCATGTTCAACTCTTCTCTCAAGCTCACTAATCAGACAAACCACTTCTTCTCTGGGGAGAAATAGGGAATGGGCAAAAGCAAGAAGAGCTCCTTTCAAACTCTTCCCTCCTGGAAGGTGCAATAGGAATGTCTTCTCATTCATGGAAACATGAATCTTGGGATATTAATGTTCCTCCATAACATCTGAGCACTTATCTGGGAATTATTTTCTTTCTGAAGATCTGTGAAGTGTGTCTGTGACTGTGGCTATGTCTGTGGGAGTGTATTTGTATGAAGACAGTCTGTGTGCCTCCATGTATCTGTCAGATCTTTGTGTGACAAAGTCTGAATCTGTGCCTTCCTGTCACTCATCCCCTCAAACCTCAGCTGCTCCACCTGCCTCACTATGGGCTCCCCATATTTGCTTCTCATGTTTGTATCCCAAGCAATCTCATGGATGCTTCCAGCAGTCACTGTGCTCCAAGAACAAGCTGTCCCGAGTGGTGATGACCATTTTCTAATTGGCTAAGATTAATCATCATTCCTGTCAGGAACATGACAAGATGGCAATGAAATTGCTCTTTGCCCAGATGGACTTGTCTGGATGATGCTTTTCTCAGACACCTGGTTCACAAGCTCTGAAAGGGAGTGAGAGAAGGCAAGGAGAAACTAGAGTTCCATCTCACAATCCACAGAGTCTTACAAACCCTTGGAATAGAGACAGCCGTGTGTTGGTTCTCCCATGTGCCTGACTCCTGGCTAAGTTTGGGTGCAGGAATTAGTCCTTATACCCATGTAGAGTCCCCTGAATGTCTGGCCCTGGCTCTCTCCATCAAGGGCTAGACTCTCTGCATTTTTAGGGGGTTATTCCTCTCTCCAAGGTTCCCATGGAAACCTGACTTCTCTTCTTTAATAGCTCCTGCCAGGAACCCCCAGGAGCTACGTCTTCCAAATCATGATACTTTCAGAGCATTGACTCTGGAGTCAGAACAATGGTGGAGACCCTACTTTACTACATAGTAATTGTGCATTTCTGGGCCATTCACCACTCTCTGAGTCCCATTCTTCTCATCTTTGAAATGGAGATATCAATAATAAAGGTAGTTAATATCCACTGAGGGCTCACTATGCAGTAGATACTGTTCTAAGAATTGTATATGTATTATATTAGCTATCTATTGCTGTCTAACCAATTACCCTAGAACTTAGTGGCTAAAAAAAACACAACATTTATTATCTCATAGTCTCTGCAGTTCAGGAATAGAAGCACGAATTAGCTGGTCTTCACTTTAAAGTATCACAGAGGCCACAATTAAAAGTGTCAGGCAATGCTGAGGTAGTCAGATAGGTTTGCAGAGATGTCATCTCAAATTGGAGGAGAATCTGCTTCCAAACTCACTCAGGTGGCTGTTAGCAGAATTCTGTTTCTCAAGGGCTGTTGGACTGAGAACCTCGTTCTTGGCTGGTTATTCCTTCCCAAGTGAGCTTCTCCATTGAGCAGCTCAGACATGTAATTGGTTTTCATCAGGATGATAGATGATAGTAGACAGGTTACCATGAGTGGTGTTGGATTCTTGATCTCCAGCGGAGAAGAATTCACATTGGGATCAGAAAGACTTGGCTTGGTCACTCAGAGCTTTGTGAAGTAAAAGTTTATTACAGGAAAAAGGGATAGAGAAAGTTTCCAGCACAGGCACTGGGAGCAGGAGATAGAAGAGAAACCCTCTTAACCAGTTCAGGAAAGACAATTTGTATTTTCCAGTTGGTTATTAAAGCTATAGATCAAAAGAATATCTTAAGGCTATAAAGGTCCTTCAGGCCTACACCCACAACATTAACATGAGATTAGCTAGGGGATAGTCTCTGGACTAGGTGAAACATTTTAATGTAAAGGCCTTGCTAGATCCACAACATTAACATAAGACAATAAACTGTTCCAGGTTGATCTTTATCATAACATTTCACACTAGAAAAATGTTAGTCTTTCTTCTTCTTCCTCCTTTTCCTTTCCCTCCTCTTTTAGGACCTGCTGGCCTCCTTATCAAATCTGCCTATTCACCCCTTTCAAGAACAAGCAAGACAGTGAGAGAAGGCAAGCAAGATAAGTCTGAAGTCAGTCGTAGTCTCTTGGTGACACCCTATCAATTCAAAGTGACACCCTATCAATTTTGCCATATTCTCTAATTAGAAGCAAGTCACTAGTCCAGCCCACATCTAAGAGGCGGCTCACCACACATGCACTGTCGCCCTATCCGCACAGCAACAACATGTGGAGGTATCCTTAATATCCTCCATTATCACCATTCTACAAATGAGGAAACTAGGACATAAGAGTTGCCCAACACCATACAACTGGCATATGAAGACGCTTGGAAGCTGCCTTCAGAGTCTGTGCTTTTAGCTACTAAACCTGAGGTTGTTGTGAAGATCAAATGTGCTTCTGTAACTAATGACACCATGGTCTTTATAAATGAAAGCTCCTTTCTCCAGTGTCTCCCTCTAACTCTGCCTCACTCAGTGTCTTGTCCTGGAGGAATGAGTGTAAGTTTCCAGGCAACTGCAGCTTTTCATAGGCTGGGGTAGTTAACTGTAGCCGCATCTTCTCTCATTTCTGATGGATCACTATGTTTTATTTCCAACTTCTGACTAGCTGCAGGATAGACCGGCATACAAGATGAGAGAGGGAAGTGTAAGAGAGCCACTGGTTTTGCACAATGAATTCAATAGGATTGGCTTGGTCACTTCAGAGCTTTGTGAAGTAAAAGTTTATTACAGGAAAAAGGGATAGAGAAAGTTTCCAGCACAGGCACTGGGAGCAGGAGATAGAAGAGAAACCCTCTTAACCAGTTCAGGAAAGACAATTTGTATTTTCCAGTTGGTTATTAAAGCTATAGATCAAAAGAATATCTTAAGGCTATAAAGGTCCTTCAGGCCTACACCCACAACATTAACATGAGATTAGCTAGGGGATAGTCTCTGGACTAGGTGAAACATTTTAATGTAAAGGCCTTGCTAGATCCACAACATTAACATAAGACAATAAACTGTTCCAGGTTGATCTTTATCATAACATTTCACACTAGAAAAATGTTAGTCTTTCTTCTTCTTCCTCCTTTTCCTTTCCCTCCTCTTTTAGGACCTGCTGGCCTCCTTATCAAATCTGCCTATTCACCCCTTTCAAGAACAAGCAAGACAGTGAGAGAAGGCAAGCAAGATAAGTCTGAAGTCAGTCGTAGTCTCTTGGTGACACCCTATCAATTCAAAGTGACACCCTATCAATTTTGCCATATTCTCTAATTAGAAGCAAGTCACTAGTCCAGCCCACATCTAAGAGGCGGCTCACCACACATGCACTGTCGCCCTATCCGCACAGCAACAACATGTGGAGGTATCCTTAATATCCTCCATTATCACCATTCTACAAATGAGGAAACTAGGACATAAGAGTTGCCCAACACCATACAACTGGCATATGAAGACGCTTGGAAGCTGCCTTCAGAGTCTGTGCTTTTAGCTACTAAACCTGAGGCTGTTGTGAAGATCAAATGTGCTTCTGTAACTAATGACACCATGGTCTTTATAAATGAAAGCTCCTTTCTCCAGTGTCTCCCTCTAACTCTGCCTCACTCAGTGTCTTGTCCTGGAGGAATGAGTGTAAGTTTCCAGGCAACTGCAGCTTTTCATAGGCTGGGGTAGTTAACTGTAGCCGCATCTTCTCTCATTTCTGATGGATCACTATGTTTTATTTCCAACTTCTGACTAGCTGCAGGATAGACCGGCATACAAGATGAGAGAGGGAAGTGTAAGAGAGAGCCACTGGTTTTGCACAATGAATTCAAGTCTCCTGATGGCACAAGCTCCATCTCAGAGGGACTCATCCAAACACAGGTGACTTGTCCTGTTGGAAATGGATGAAGACTGAGGCTAGTGTTTGGGATGAAGACAGGGTGTTGCCTGTGTAGACTTGGCAGCTCGAGAGCTGTTCCAGGCATGTAGAAATAGCCTGATGGTCATTCTGTAGCAACTGGAATAGAGAGGCCTGTGCCTCCTAACTCAGGGATGGCTCCTTCTTAGTCACATCAGTTCCACATTCTGGCTCTTTAGAGTGACTCTTCCATTCTCCCCTCCTCCTGCTGGTCCAGGCCACAGAAGTGCTTCCCTCTCAACGGAGATGGGGAAGAGGAGAGATGACACCACCTTTCACCCTTCACTCCCTCTTTCATGTGGGTGGAGGAGAGATCAGCATGATTTTTCAGATGTCAAGACACCTATACCCACTGATCCATATTTCTCTAATATGGAAACATACCTCTCAGGTGTAGTCTCTCTCCTGGCCACAATTCCCCACGCATCTAGCTTAATGTTGGCTATGAAGACCCAGAGTTGCCCTCAGGTGGGCTCCAGAGTCCAAATATAGAGGAAGGTATCAAGTAAGCCAGTTTCAGGGTCAAGCTGTCCTCAAATTCAGCTCTGCCAGTTATAAAATCAATCTTTCCACCCCACCAAACTTCCATGTATGATTCTAGGCTGGTCCAAAACTTTCAAGAGAGATAAGTGTGATTGGTTATAACCCTTACAAACTCCAACACTAAGAGGCAATAAAAGACTTGCTAACTCACCTATTCTGCACACAGCAGAGCCAGAATGTATACCTTTCTATCAAGCTGTCCAGGTACTTTTAATCTTACTATATCCTTCGTTCAGTACTCTTCTGAGAAACATAGGGCACCCATGAAACTTCAGTTCTTCAAAACTCAGCTCCAAAACCTGACAGACACAGAGACACAGTTCCTAAGAGTATGAAGGTACCTAACACAGTGCCTAAATCAGGGACATGACTACAAACCCTCACATGTTGTTCCTCAAACACTGGCTCCCTTCCCCTTGGCCTTCATGGGAGAAATGCACTTTCCCCACCCCCCAGATCATGGAATTGATCATGAAACTTGTTTTGCTCAATGGAACATGGGTGGATATAGCTGTGTGTTATTTAAAGCTTAAGCCTTAAGAGAAGTCCTATTGTGAAGAACTTGCCCAAGGTAGCTTTCTGGCACCAGAAGAATGAGAGACATGAAACAGATCTGAAGCAGATCTAACAGCAAAGCTAAGACTGTATTAGCCAAACCCCAGCTGACCTGAAGATGTGAGATGCTGCAGGTTATAATGTTTATTGTTATTTGCCATTGAGGGTTTTTTCTGGAATGGAAGAGAGCTTTTATACAGTATGATTATGACAAGAGCTAACTGATTCCCCAGGATGATCATAGAAAAGTTAGTGATGCCTAAGTGGTCATGGGAGACTTCAGAGGGATGAGACTGCACTGAGTCCCAAACGGTGGGATGGTCTTAGAGGTTAGGAGTTTTGAAAGTGGCCTTCTGTCAGTCACACGTGTGGTTATGTCAGTGGGAGCATGTTATAGCACATGCACAGACACGAATGTGCTAAGAGAGCACTGCACACATATCTCCAGGACAGCGTGGCATGCAGTCCAAGAGAAATTCCCTTTTTGCAAGTCTCGAGTGTTGAATTCTGTTTAAGCCTAGGCTTTTTTTCTATTTTCTTCCCCAAAGAATTAATCTTTTGTATTATTATTATGTTTGGTTTTCTTGAGTGAAACATGAATGTGAATATTATCTGTGGCTTGAGACATAATTGTGGGATGAAAAATCCAAACACTGGAGGAAAGCATTGCTATCAGCACTGCCTTGCTGGAAGGGGACACGGTGCCCATGTGCCGCCCAGTGCACAGTGCTTCCTCAGGCATCCTCTCCTCTAGCGAGCTTATCACTTTGACCATTTGAATGAGGCTATTTGCCCAATTTAGGAAATCATTACAAATTGGCTAAGTGGGTTTTTTCTGTCACTGAGCTTGACTGGCATAGTCGTTCAAGCACAGAAAAAGAAGAAGCACAGAGGGCGAATTCCAGGCCAGGTTTCTACTGCAGGTTCCTCAACATGTCCAGGGGAACATGTTGTATGAAATGTTTAGAAATGTTATTTTTCAAAAAAATGCTCACTAGTCAAATAAACATGGGAAACATTGGACTGAAGAAAGTCAAACACTCATTTCTGTTGCAGAACTTAGCTCTGAGTACTTAACTGGCTAATGAATGAATCTTCAAGAGGGAAAAGTGCCTATGGCATCTCACCCCAACCCTCATACTTTTTGCAGAGATATGAGAAGTCTAGCATTTCCCAGAATATAATTTTTTGAACTTATCACTAACACCCCTTGACTCCATTGTGGACGTGTTTTCATTGTTGGGAAGTTCTCATGATGCATTAATACCACCAGTTCACTGTTCCTCCCATTTACTAGAGATCTGTGAAAACAAATAAATAAGCCAAAAACAAACAAACAGGCAAAAGACTCTTCCTTCTATCCACACCAACTCTCAAGCATTCAAATGCAGGAAATCTCTCAAGTCAGATTGCCTCGATTTTAATTTCTAGTCTACAGTTTAAGTGTTATCATTAGCAGAGTAAATAAGGAGAATGACTGGCAGGGGGGTGAGGGGAGATGTGCTCCTTTCACTCCATCACATATTGTGGTATTTGGTCTCCAGAAAATTAGTTAATTTCTCTGAGCTGGAGTTTCTTCCTCTGTAAAGTGGGGATGAGAGAGGTGCATGTTATGGGCCTGGCTCAGAGGAGGGCACACAGAGACCCTCATGAAGCAGTAACTAATGTTGCTATTACTCCGGAAGCCTGTCTTCCCATCCCAGTGTCACCCACACGGTTTCCAAGAAACCTCCCCTCTTCTCAGATCCTTGCTAAATTCAATTCACATCCACATTTACTGGCACCTACTATGTGCCAGACCCTGTCTGGGGTTCTAGAAACACAGTGCTGAATGAGATAGCTTAATTATGCATATGACTGATCTGGGAACATACATGTCTGTGAACAAGGGAATAGGAGTGCTTACAATGGCTTGGGGCGAAGGTCTGGAGGGGTGGGATGGGGGGAACTGGAGGGGTGGAGACCATGGATATGCATATGACTGATCTGGGAGCATACATGTCTGTGAACAACAAAACTCTGTAAAACTTTTAAAAAAAAAAAAAAGCTCTCCGAGTCAGTTAGAAGACATAGCAAGGAAACCACAGCTCAAAGGTCTTGGGCAAATCCAGTTCAGGCTTGCCCTTGTCTCAGGTCTGGAGTAACAGAGGGGTCTAAGTTTGCAAGGACAATTCAAGAGCATAGATACCTGCACACTGAGACACTTTCACTGGCCTTCTGCAGCCATACTTTTTGCAGAGATATGAGAAGTCTAGCATTTCCCAGAATATAATTTTTTGAACTTATCACTAACACCCCTTGACTCCATTGTGGACGTGTTTTCATTGTTGGGAAGTTCTCATGATGCATTAATACCACCAGTTCACTGTTCCTCCCATTTACTAGAGATCTGTGAAAACAAATAAATAAGCCAAAAACAAACAAACAGGCAAAAGACTCTTCCTTCTATCCACACCAACTCTCAAGCATTCAAATGCAGGAAATCTCTCAAGTCAGATTGCCTCGATTTTAATTTCTAGTCTACAGTTTAAGTGTTATCATTAGCAGAGTAAATAAGGAGAATGACTGGCAGGGGGGTGAGGGGAGATGTGCTCCTTTCACTCCATCACATATTGTGGTATTTGGTCTCCAGAAAATTAGTTAATTTCTCTGAGCTGGAGTTTCTTCCTCTGTAAAGTGGGGATGAGAGAGGTGCATGTTATGGGCCTGGCTCAGAGGAGGGCACACAGAGACCCTCATGAAGCAGTAACTAATGTTGCTATTACTCCGGAAGCCTGTCTTCCCATCCCAGTGTCACCCACACGGTTTCCAAGAAACCTCCCCTCTTCTCAGATCCTTGCTAAATTCAATTCACATCCACATTTACTGGCACCTACTATGTGCCAGACCCTGTCTGGGGTTCTAGAAACACAGTGCTGAATGAGATAGCTTAATTATGCATATGACTGATCTGGGAACATACATGTCTGTGAACAAGGGAATAGGAGTGCTTACAATGGCTTGGGGCGAAGGTCTGGAGGGGTGGGATGGGGGGAACTGGAGGGGTGGAGACCATGGATATGCATATGACTGATCTGGGAGCATACATGTCTGTGAACAACAAAACTCTGTAAAACTTTTAAAAAAAAAAAAAAGCTCTCCGAGTCAGTTAGAAGACATAGCAAGGAAACCACAGCTCAAAGGTCTTGGGCAAATCCAGTTCAGGCTTGCCCTTGTCTCAGGTCTGGAGTAACAGAGGGGTCTAAGTTTGCAAGGACAATTCAAGAGCATAGATACCTGCACACTGAGACACTTTCACTGGCCTTCTGCAGCCATGTTTTGTCTGGAAAGAATGTGTCTCAGGCATCCACCAGAATTTCTAGCACACTGTGAGCTGTGTCCCTTGAGGCCAAGCTGCGCGAGAGGGCACAAGATAGGAATCTGTATTTCCAGTCACTTCAAGAAGGGGATGTGGAAATAGATGCCAAGGACTCAATATGGAGATGCTCTCCTTTCCCTCCTCCAGTCGCTGATCCTGGGTAATACTGAAAGTACGATATCTTGTTCAAGAATAAGAGGACACTTTCAAGCTGGGTCAAAACATTGCCCCTCGCTTTCTCCTTAAATATAAATGAGCAACATTTGTTTTTCCTGGATCATACTTGCTTGGCTCTAAAGGTCTGCCTCCTTATAGAAAAAACACATTTTTAAAAGTGCTGTTCTTCCCTTGACCTGCCCCCGAAGACAGAAGCCAACGTGATCTTGCACATTCAGCAGGTTATTTTTCAGACGACACTAAGAGCCTGCTCCCAATTGCTCATCTTCCCTAGGGAATTCAAGTCATACAGTAGAAGCCGAGTTCAATGTCTGATATCTGAAAGAGCTTTGCCAATGTCAAGGGTGGGGAAGACATTAAGGTGCTCCCAGCAGAGATCACACGTTTATTTAATAAATGTTTATTGAGCATCTACTCTGTGCCTGACATTGTTCCAGGGACACAATAACAGCAGCAGAAGAAGAAGCTAACTCTTGTTACCACGTGCCTGGTACTCATGAATCCTTCCATACTCACAATAGCCCTTGAGTGGAGACTGTTCTTTCTTGATTTTGATGTATACAAAAAAACCAAAGGCTTAGAGAAGTAAAACCACTCACCCAGGACTTCCCAGGCAGAACAGTGGATAAGAATCTGTCTGCTAAAGCAAAGGACATGGGTTTGATCCCTAGTCCAGGAAAATTCCACATGCTATGGAGCAACTAAGCCCACACACAATAACTACTGAAATCTGTATGTTCTAAGGCCCTCAACAAAAAGTAGCTTCTACTCTCTGCAACTAGAGAAAGCCCTTAAGCACCAGTGAACACCCAGCACAGCCACAAATAAATAAAATTATAAAAAGAAATCACTCACTCAAATTTGCCCGTCTCATAAGGTGGCAGAGCCAAAATGGGGCCCTGTAGTTTGACTTCAAAGGTGGTGTACTTAACCACTGCCCTCTATCATTTCTCAGTGTGACTAAGACAGATTTTTGCCCCTAAATTGACCACAGGCTCATAGAAGGGACAGTCAAGTAAACAAGCTAACAGAGGGGATAAATGCTGCTTGGAAGGTGTTTTGGGAGGGTACCAGTTCATTGTCATTGTTCAGTCTCTAAGACATCTCTGACCCTTCGTGATCCAATGGACTGCAGCACGCCAAGTCTTCCTTGTCCTTCCCTATCTCCTGGAGTTTGTTCAGATTCATACCCATTGAGTTGGCGATGCTATCTAACCATCTCATCCTCTGCCACCCCCTTCTCCTTTTGCCTTCATGGACCCTCTTTATGGATCACAGCCTCACCATGGCAAAAGGACTTGGACAACCCCATGAAGCTATGAGCCATGCTGTGCAGGACCACCCAAGACAGACAGGTCATAGTGGAGAGTTCTGACAAAATGTGGTCCACTGGAGGAAGGAATGGCAAACCACCCCAGTACTCCTGCCACAAGAACCCCATGGACCATCTCTTAGTGCATGCTGGAAACTACCATGTCTGATCCTCCCTTCCTCTGAGTTTGTCCAGTTCAGTGCTGAGCAAGAATTAATGTCTGCTCTGTCACCTGGGGATCTTACCAAAATGTAGGTTCTGACTTCATAAGTCTGGGGTGGAGCCTGAGAATCTGTATTTCTAAAAGCTCCCCATTTCTAACAGCCACTTATATAAGGTTTTAGATAAGGGTGGCAAATCTTTTTATTTTTTTTGCTATTGTAATGAGGACCTCTGGCCTCTCCCTTCCTGATGCCAAGCCCAGATAATAGCATCTGAGACAATGATTTATGGCTGCTGTTGTACCTGCCATCTATCCCACTGCACCAGGCATGATGAGAGATGACTAACTTGGCTAAACTCAGAGTTTACTAGGCACCAGCCACTAAGTGCTTGACAGACATTTAACCACATAAGGATCCTAGGTGGGAGCTATGCTTTTCAACTCCATTTTACAGATGAGGGAACTGAAGTCTTAGAGAGCAATGAATTTGTGGTTCCAAAGTCACACCACTGATAAGTGGAGGGGTTTAGGGGGAACTCTGCCAGTCTTTGAAGCATGGATACACTAGGTCTTTCTGGCAACTTGCCTCCTCAGCCTCATTTTATATACCATTTTTCTATGAAAGAGTCTCAGGATCAGAGAGGTTAAATTATTTGGGCAAGGTCACTTAGCTAGTGAGGAGGAGAGCCAGGATTCAGACCAAGTGGGTCTAACCCCAAGTTCATCCTTTTAAGTGCTCTATAGCATAATAGAAATCTGAATTTCTGCTCATACCCAAGTTCTCCACTTTAACAAATTACAGATCCATCTATATCCACAAAATAAAGTTCTCAGACCTATGGAGGATTTAGGACACAATATGGATCCCGAGTGCCCAAAGCAGGGTATGTCCCTTTGACCTCTTGCTTGTCCATTTCAAACACATAAACAAGATTTTGTTATCTCTGATCAGAATGTGTCTGTTTGCCTTCATCCATCTTAGGAAAGAGAACAGGAGTCATTCTAGAAACATCACCCAGTGCAGAAAATTGGCGGAACTGAGTCCCCCCCACCAAGGCCATGATGGCCTGAGGCTCGAGGACCTAGAAAGTGGGTGGGTGCTATGTCTGTCCCTCCAACCCCACCCCACTCCCCAGGCTCCTGGCCAGCTTCCTGACATAGCAGTTTAGCAGGCCTTGGCTCTCTTTAGCCCCCTGAGATGAAAAGATGCTCCTTATCCGCTGCCCCTTCTCCTCTGTTAGCTCAGCCCACTCACTGTCTGAGAGCCATTCCCTCCAAACTTACTCCTGTCAGTACTGATTGCTAATAAAAGTGGTACAATTGTTGACTTGGATTAAAAAAAAAAAAGGCACTAGATCTGATCAGTCAGTACGTCAGGCCACATTTTAAGAATGTCATCTGGAAAGCAGGGGAATAGGCATGATGAGAGATAAACGAACTTGGCTAAACTCAGAGTTTACTAGGCACCAGCCACTAAGTGCTTGACAGACATTTAACCACATAAGGATCCTAGGTGGGAGCTATGCTTTTCAACTCCATTTTACAGATGAGGGAACTGAAGTCTTAGAGAGCAATGAATTTGTGGTTCCAAAGTCACACCACTGATAAGTGGAGGGGTTTAGGGGGAACTCTGCCAGTCTTTGAAGCATGGATACACTAGGTCTTTCTGGCAACTTGCCTCCTCAGCCTCATTTTATATACCATTTTTCTATGAAAGAGTCTCAGGATCAGAGAGGTTAAATTATTTGGGCAAGGTCACTTAGCTAGTGAGGAGGAGAGCCAGGATTCAGACCAAGTGGGTCTAACCCCAAGTTCATCCTTTTAAGTGCTCTATAGCATAATAGAAATCTGAATTTCTGCTCATACCCAAGTTCTCCACTTTAACAAATTACAGATCCATCTATATCCACAAAATAAAGTTCTCAGACCTATGGAGGATTTAGGACACAATATGGATCCCGAGTGCCCAAAGCAGGGTATGTCCCTTTGACCTCTTGCTTGTCCATTTCAAACACATAAACAAGATTTTGTTATCTCTGATCAGAATGTGTCTGTTTGCCTTCATCCATCTTAGGAAAGAGAACAGGAGTCATTCTAGAAACATCACCCAGTGCAGAAAATTGGCGGAACTGAGTCCCCCCCACCAAGGCCATGATGGCCTGAGGCTCGAGGACCTAGAAAGTGGGTGGGTGCTATGTCTGTCCCTCCAACCCCACCCCACTCCCCAGGCTCCTGGCCAGCTTCCTGACATAGCAGTTTAGCAGGCCTTGGCTCTCTTTAGCCCCCTGAGATGAAAAGATGCTCCTTATCCGCTGCCCCTTCTCCTCTGTTAGCTCAGCCCACTCACTGTCTGAGAGCCATTCCCTCCAAACTTACTCCTGTCAGTACTGATTGCTAATAAAAGTGGTACAATTGTTGACTTGGATTAAAAAAAAAAAAGGCACTAGATCTGATCAGTCAGTACGTCAGGCCACATTTTAAGAATGTCATCTGGAAAGCAGGGGAATAGGAAAAGTTGCTGTCAGCTCAGATCCACTCCCAACTGCCCATCCCAGCTCCCCAAACCATTATCTATCACTTCTTTTCTAAGGCCTTCCTCCTGGGCTTCCATGGTAGTCCGGTGGGTAAGGAGTCTGCCTTGCAGAGCAGAGGGCGTTGGTTTGATTTCTGGCCCGGGAAGATCCCACATGCGGCAGAGTAGCTGGACCAGGGTGTCCAATCATGAGCCAGTGCTCTGGAGCGCATGTGCCCAGAGTTGGTGGTCTGCAACAAGAGAGGCCACTGCAGTGGGAGGCTTGCACAGGCCAAAGAATAAATGTGGATGAAAATAAATAAATAAATAAATAAATAACCAATAAAAGAGGCTAATTTTTTTAAAAAAAATGCCTACCTCCTTCCAGGGCCAACCTCTTTGTGCTGGCCTCGATGCCTGGACCCCACGCCCACCTCATCATCCCAGGCAGGTTATACCTGTCACCATCACTTGGCACCACAAGGAAGTATGTGTGTTGATCCTCAGTGAGATCCTATAGGGTCTAGGGTAGAGTGAGGTTGGGGAGTCTGGAACCACAGGTGTTGGGATGCAGAGATGGGGAAGCAGAAAAAGCATAGCATTTCAGAGCACAGCCATGTCCAGCCATGGTTCAGTGTGTCCAGGAGCATTGGGCAGATGTCTGGTGACACGAAGGCAGGCACTACCATCAAGGGGCTCATTTCCTGTGCAATCATACGCCACAGTTCAGAATCAAGGCCTCAGGCCAGGTCCCACCCTTGTCCTCTCAGAGCCTGGAGAATGGGGAAAACCCTTGGAAACTTATTTCAGTGAAAGTCGTTCAGTCGTGTCTGACTCTTTGGGACCCATGGACGAGCCATGGAATTCTCTAGGCAAGAATACTGGAGAGCATAGCCTTTCCCTTGTCTAGGGGATCTTCCCAACCAAGGGATAGAACCCAGGTCTCCCATGTTTTAGGTGGATTTTTTTACCATCAGAGTCATCGGGGAAGCCCATTTCAATGTGGCACCAAAGGGAAGCCTAATTAGACACCATAGTGATCAAGGGCCATGTTAACTATGGCAGAGAACTTAGGGTCTCCAGAGGAAGAGATCTGTGACTCTGGAACACTACAGGATGAACACTATGAGTCAAACTAGAAAGTGGCTTAAGATCATTATCCCCCAACTGCAATCCCTCACCCCAGAAGTGAGAAGGAGCTAAGGCTTCTTAAATATTCTTACTTCAGCTCAAATATGCCTGGGCCCTTTGGGAGAAATGAGGATTGCACCTTCAGGTGAGAAGACTAGTGGACACAGCTGTCACGAGGGCCAGAGGCAGAGGCAGAGATACAGAGGGAGGAGAAAGACCTCCCAGCCTTCTAAATCGATCTTTCCTATCTGGTTTACAAGACTTGTATTATTTCCTCATGAGTTCATTGCCTTCCATTTGAGTAAAATGGCACCACCAATGTTTTATAGATCATCCCTTCAGAGATTTTATAATGTACCTGGTGATATATAGTATTCACTACTTTTACAAATATAAAGTTTTCTCTGATTAGACCAGTGTGGACCATATATCCATTTCTGAATGACTGTGTCTTGAAGAATGTGATGAGCAAATGTAAATGACATCATGGTGTTAGTTTCAGCCAACCAGAGCCCACACTTCATGTGCCAAGGACTATGTGCTTTATACAGACACTCTTATAGTATTATTAGCTTTAAAATGAACTGTAGAGATGATTTGGCACCACAAGGAAGTATGTGTGTTGATCCTCAGTGAGATCCTATAGGGTCTAGGGTAGAGTGAGGTTGGGGAGTCTGGAACCACAGGTGTTGGGATGCAGAGATGGGGAAGCAGAAAAAGCATAGCATTTCAGAGCACAGCCATGTCCAGCCATGGTTCAGTGTGTCCAGGAGCATTGGGCAGATGTCTGGTGACACGAAGGCAGGCACTACCATCAAGGGGCTCATTTCCTGTGCAATCATACGCCACAGTTCAGAATCAAGGCCTCAGGCCAGGTCCCACCCTTGTCCTCTCAGAGCCTGGAGAATGGGGAAAACCCTTGGAAACTTATTTCAGTGAAAGTCGTTCAGTCGTGTCTGACTCTTTGGGACCCATGGACGAGCCATGGAATTCTCTAGGCAAGAATACTGGAGAGCATAGCCTTTCCCTTGTCTAGGGGATCTTCCCAACCAAGGGATAGAACCCAGGTCTCCCATGTTTTAGGTGGATTTTTTTACCATCAGAGTCATCGGGGAAGCCCATTTCAATGTGGCACCAAAGGGAAGCCTAATTAGACACCATAGTGATCAAGGGCCATGTTAACTATGGCAGAGAACTTAGGGTCTCCAGAGGAAGAGATCTGTGACTCTGGAACACTACAGGATGAACACTATGAGTCAAACTAGAAAGTGGCTTAAGATCATTATCCCCCAACTGCAATCCCTCACCCCAGAAGTGAGAAGGAGCTAAGGCTTCTTAAATATTCTTACTTCAGCTCAAATATGCCTGGGCCCTTTGGGAGAAATGAGGATTGCACCTTCAGGTGAGAAGACTAGTGGACACAGCTGTCACGAGGGCCAGAGGCAGAGGCAGAGATACAGAGGGAGGAGAAAGACCTCCCAGCCTTCTAAATCGATCTTTCCTATCTGGTTTACAAGACTTGTATTATTTCCTCATGAGTTCATTGCCTTCCATTTGAGTAAAATGGCACCACCAATGTTTTATAGATCATCCCTTCAGAGATTTTATAATGTACCTGGTGATATATAGTATTCACTACTTTTACAAATATAAAGTTTTCTCTGATTAGACCAGTGTGGACCATATATCCATTTCTGAATGACTGTGTCTTGAAGAATGTGATGAGCAAATGTAAATGACATCATGGTGTTAGTTTCAGCCAACCAGAGCCCACACTTCATGTGCCAAGGACTATGTGCTTTATACAGACACTCTTATAGTATTATTAGCTTTAAAATGAACTGTAGAGATGATTTGGCCCAGAGATTCTCACAAACTCAGTTCTCCACTTTAGGAAGAGATATAAGAACCTCTGGGGCCAGTGTGTGATTTGTACATCTAACAAAAAGAGGCAGTGTGTTTTTAAAGACTTGAACACTGCCTAATGATTATGTTGTTGTTGTTTAGTTGTTAAGTCATGTCTGACTCTTTGCGACCCCATGCACTGCAGCATGCCAGAATTCC
Organism: Tragulus kanchil; assembly: GCA_022376925.1. NCBI lineage: Eukaryota > Metazoa > Chordata > Mammalia > Artiodactyla > Tragulidae > Tragulus > Tragulus kanchil. The sequence goes on along the minus strand of JAIOJX010000032.1, from coordinate 129,199,535 downwards.
CTGTCTTTCACTATCTCCTGGAATTTGCTCAAACTCATGTATATTATATCAGTGATGCTATCCAACCATCTTATCTTCTGTTGTCCCTTTTTCCTCAGCCCTCAGTCTTTCTCAGCATCAGGATCTTTTCCAGTGAGTCTTTGCATCAAGTGGCCAAAGCAATGGAGCTTCAGCTTCAGCATCAGTCCTTCTAATGAATAGTCAGGGGTGATTTCCTTTAGGATTGACTGGTTTGATCTCCTTGCAGTCCAAGGGACTCTCAAGAGAAGGCACTTAGTTTTCTTTCTTCTATGGGCTTCTCTGTGGCTCAAATGGTAAAAAGTCTTCCTGCAATCCAGGAGACCTGGGTTCTATCCCTGGTTGGAAAGATCCGGCCATTCACTCCAGTATTCTTGCCTGGAGAATTTCATGGACAGAAGAGCCCAGCAGGCTACAGTCCATGGAGTTGCAAAGAGTCAGGCATGATTACTGACTAACACTTTCACTTTCAGCCTTCTTTATGGTCCAAGAAATAATCTCCCAAAGATTTGACCCATCAGTTTGGCATGATGTCAAAGCATTTGAGCCTCTGAGAACAAACTTGAGGTTGAAGAATTCTATTTGTTACTTACTGGCATCTGACTGCTATGAACTTAATGTTTGAATTCCACACCCTACTCCCCAAATTTTATGTTGAAGCCTAATATCCTGTGTGATGGTATTTGGAAGTGGGATCTTGGAGAAGTGATTAGGCCATGAGGGTGTAGCCCTCATGAATGGGAGAGAGACCCAAGAGAGATGATCCCTCTCCACCATGTGAGAATAAATGAGAAGACAGGCAGCCTGAACACCAGGAAGAGAGTCTTTGTCAGACACTGAATCTACTGGCTCCTTCATCTTGGACTTCTAACCTCTAGAAGTGAGAGAAAGAAAGTGAAAATTACTCAGTCGTGTCCATTTCTTTGTGACACCATGAACTGTAGCCTGCCAGGCTCCTCTGTCCATGCAATTCTCCAGGCAAGAATGCTAGAGTGGGTAACTGTTATCTTCTCCAGGGGATCTTCCCAATCTAGGATCAAACCCAGGTCACCTGCACTGCAGGCAGATTCTTTACCAGCTGAGCTATCAGGGAAGCCCAAAACTGAGAGAAATAAAAGCATATCGTTTAAGCTACCCAGTCTGTGGTTATAGCAGCATGAACTGACTTAGATACTGATACTCAGCTATTTAATTTGCCACAATCTCAAGATTCTCATGTTAAAGTGGAGATGATGACAGATTCTTTCTCTGAAGGTTTCTGTGCTATTAAATGAGCAATGCTGTATTATTAATGTCACCTCAAACAAAGGAAGCTCTTGTTAAACTTCAGCTTCAGCATCAGTCCAAGAAGGGATTTCCTTTAGGATTGACTGGTTTGATCTCCTTGCAGTCCAAGGGACTCTCAAGAGAAGGCACTTAGTTTTCTTTCTTCTATGGGCTTCTCTGTGGCTCAAATGGTAAAAAGTCTTCCTGCAATCCAGGAGACCTGGGTTCTATCCCTGGTTGGAAAGATCCGGCCATTCACTCCAGTATTCTTGCCTGGAGAATTTCATGGACAGAAGAGCCCAGCAGGCTACAGTCCATGGAGTTGCAAAGAGTCAGGCATGATTACTGACTAACACTTTCACTTTCAGCCTTCTTTATGGTCCAAGAAATAATCTCCCAAAGATTTGACCCATCAGTTTGGCATGATGTCAAAGCATTTGAGCCTCTGAGAACAAACTTGAGGTTGAAGAATTCTATTTGTTACTTACTGGCATCTGACTGCTATGAACTTAATGTTTGAATTCCACACCCTACTCCCCAAATTTTATGTTGAAGCCTAATATCCTGTGTGATGGTATTTGGAAGTGGGATCTTGGAGAAGTGATTAGGCCATGAGGGTGTAGCCCTCATGAATGGGAGAGAGACCCAAGAGAGATGATCCCTCTCCACCATGTGAGAATAAATGAGAAGACAGGCAGCCTGAACACCAGGAAGAGAGTCTTTGTCAGACACTGAATCTACTGGCTCCTTCATCTTGGACTTCTAACCTCTAGAAGTGAGAGAAAGAAAGTGAAAATTACTCAGTCGTGTCCATTTCTTTGTGACACCATGAACTGTAGCCTGCCAGGCTCCTCTGTCCATGCAATTCTCCAGGCAAGAATGCTAGAGTGGGTAACTGTTATCTTCTCCAGGGGATCTTCCCAATCTAGGATCAAACCCAGGTCACCTGCACTGCAGGCAGATTCTTTACCAGCTGAGCTATCAGGGAAGCCCAAAACTGAGAGAAATAAAAGCATATCGTTTAAGCTACCCAGTCTGTGGTTATAGCAGCATGAACTGACTTAGATACTGATACTCAGCTATTTAATTTGCCACAATCTCAAGATTCTCATGTTAAAGTGGAGATGATGACAGATTCTTTCTCTGAAGGTTTCTGTGCTATTAAATGAGCAATGCTGTATTATTAATGTCACCTCAAACAAAGGAAGCACTCAACAATGGGTAGACCTCTGACTATTATTAAATATGTGAGTATTGAGGATTAATATCACATGTGCCACTGGGAAGAAAGAATAGAGAGCCATTGACACAGCCCAATGCCCTCATTTTATAAATGAGAAAACTCCAGCTCAAACTGGAGAATGAGGTACCTAAGCCCCCACAATGAATGGGTGGTTGAGCCAGGAAAAGAGTGTATTCTAGTTCAAGGCGTGCTTTTGAAGCTTAGTCCAAGGCTCACAGCTCCCATCAGGTTGTGCCTGATCGCCTCCACTCCTATTCTTCCCACCATGAGCCCAGCACTATATCTGGCATGTAACAGAGGTCAACTACCCTTCCAGAGTATCTGTACATTAGAGATACAGATACAAAGACTCTTCCAGGAAATGCATTTCCAAGAATTCAGCATCAACATCTGACCACCTCTTGTCCACTATGTTCAGCCAGGCTCCGTTCTCAACTATCATTAATTACTTTGGGCAGGAATAAAACTGCTGAAACAAAGCAGACAAGAATGGTCCTTGCTGTGTTGGTTAAACGATTTCAATTGGATGATCCTGTTACAAAGAGGTGGGACTCTCAAATGATCATTTCTCCATAGGTATCTTTCTAGTTGGGCTTTCAGACACATGGCAAATGAGCCTTAAAAGGCCTCCTCAATTGCCCTCATCTCTCAGCCACATGTACACATGCACACACACACACATACAGACAAACACACACACATACACACACACACACACACGTACCCTACAGCTTTCCTGCATGTTTCTGTATCCTTCTAAGATGATATTCACTGCCTGGGAAGACAGGCAACCCTTTCAAGCCCAGTATACCACCATCAGTCCTGCATGGTGCTTAGTCATATGAGTCTCTGCCAAACTGACTATAATAGGCACCTTCATAAACCACTTCAGATTCTCCTGGTCTCGCTTGCCTCTGATTCCAGCCTCTGCTCCTTCAATCAGCTGCTGCAGGTTTTGGCCAGCTTTACGCAGATGCACAAGGACAGAACCTTGATCAGGCTGCACTATGCACCTCTCATCTGTCTCCCTTGAGCTTCTCTAGGACACCTTGGTCTGGGATATAGTGGGGAATAGGCTCAGCTCCATTCACATCCACAACCTTGAGGTGCAGGGAAGCTAATACTCCTTGAGGCAAACTTCGAAACAATGGGTATCAGAAATCATAGATAAATGCCTCCCACCCACCCCTCAGGACACTGGCCACATTTCATAGGCCTTTATGGATGGTCTTGTGGTAGAAACATCCAGTTGCTCATGGCAGTAGGCAAGACAATGATTCCTCTCCTATCCTGTTCACTCCTATAGACAGCACTGTCTTTCAGTTCTGCTCCCTGGAACCACATTCCCCACAAAGCACTTATATATAAGTCTTTGTCTCGGGTTCTGCCTTCAAAGCTTCCAGGCTAAGGTGATTGTCTCGCACATGGCCTGGAATGCAGACCCTCAGGATGGGATATTAGGACTGGATCATTCATCAGTCACATGGCAATAAGGACCCTAATGCTGACGCTAAGTGGAATACCCATATGGAATATCACTGAGCCATGAAAAGGAACAAAATAGTGCCATTTGTAGAGATGTGGATAGACCTAGAGACTGTCCTACAGAGTGAAGTAAGTCAGAAAGAGAAAAATAAATGCTGTATATTAATGCATATGCAGAATCTAAAAGAATGGTACAAATGAAACTAATTTCAAAGCAGAAATAAGGACAGACATAGAGAACAAACTTACAGATGGATACCAGTGAGAGGGTGGGATGAACTGGGAAATTGGGATTGAGGTAATTACACTACTATGTATACAACAGGTAACTAATGAGAACCTACTATCCAGCACAGGGAACTCTACCTAGTGCTCTGTGATAGCCTAAATGGGAAGGAAATCTGAAAAATAAGGGATATATGTGTACACATAACTAATTCACTTTACTGTACAGTGGAAACTAACACAACATTGTAAAGCAAATATACTCCAATGAGATTTTAAAAAGAAAAACAATAGAATAAACACATAGCAGTAAGAAAGAAGGAAATAATACAAATACTGGAAAATTAACAAGAAAGAAAGAAATCAGTTGAGGTGATTAATGATAAAACCTTCATTTCTTTGAAGAGGTAAAGCACAAATATATGATAAAGCTGATCAACCAAATAAGAGACTATAAATTAAATTTTAACCATTCCAAAGAGAATTGACTATAGAAATAATAGAGATTTTTAAAATAGAAAAAACTATCAATTATAAAACAATAACAAAAAGTCTAAATGAGAAAAAATGTTTTCAGGAAAAAAACTGGTCTCAGAAGAAGTAGAATGCTTGTATAATGCACTAACCATGAAAGAAATTTCTAATTATTCACTAGGAATCCAGTCTAAGTAAACGTTATGGTGAGGTTCTTAATTTTAGTTAAGTAAATACACTCTAGGGGCTTCCCAGGTAGCTTATCTGGTAAAGAATCTGCCTGCAATGCAAGAGATCCTGGTTCAATTCCTGGGTTGGGAAGATCCCTGGAGAAGAGATAGGCTACCACTCCAGTATTCTTGGGCTTCCTTGATGGTTCAGCTGGTAAAGAATCACTTGCGATGACAGAGACCAGGGTTCAGTCCCTGGGTTGGGACGATCCCCAGGAGGAGGGCATGGCAGTCCACTTCAGTATTCTTGTCTGGAGAATCCCAGGGGCAGGGGAGCCTGGTGGGTTATAGTCCATGGAATCTCAGAGAGTCAGATACGACTGAGTGACTAAGCACACAAATACATTCTAGCTAGTAAGAAATCACGAAATTGTTGGAAAGACTGAAGTAACAGACTATAGCTGAGCTTTTGAAAATGGTCTCTAAAGCTCAGCAAAGCCAAGTAACCAAAAAAACTATGGCCACTATTATGATCAGAAATCATCTGCCAGCACTGTTGGCTTTAATCTAACACCATCACTGCCAAAATCATAAAAACAAATGTACAAAATTACAGTTGTAACATAAAATAAGGACTAAGGATGCAATGCACAACATGATAAACATTATAAATGCCATTGTGTGTTATATGTGAAAATTGTTAACTGAATAGATCCTAAAACTTCTCATCCCAAGGAAAAGAATTCTTCTAGTTATTTAATTTTGTATTTATATGAGATGATGGATGTACATTAAACTTATGTGGCAATCATTTTATGATGTATTTAAGCTGAATCATTATGCTAGAAAACCACAGTGCTGTATGCCAATTATACCCCAATAAAACTGAAAGAAAGGAAAGAAGAAAGGTACGAAGAAAGAGAAAAAGAAAGGAAGAAAGAAAGAAAAGGAAAGAAAATACTGATATATATAAACCGATATATATCAAGTTCTACTCCGGAAAAAACAAACTGGGTCACCGGCTTCTCTGGGACAGAGGATAATGAAGGAGGCATTTTTCTATTCCCTGGCCTTGTTTCTTTGATTTTAGGATAGAAACAAGGCAATCCTGGAGTTGGGAGATCTGACTCATTAGAAAAGACTCTGATTCTGGGAAAGATTGAAAACAAGAGAAGAAGGGGATGACAGAGGATAAGATGGTTGAATGGCATCACCAATTCAATGAACATGAGTTTGAGCAAGCTCCTAGGTTATGGTGAAGGACCGGAAAGCCTGGCGGGCTACAGTCTATGGTGTCACAAAAAGAGTCGGACATGACCAAAGTGACTTAGCACACAAAGAGGAGAGGTACCCACGCCAGATTAGGGAAGTCAGGGAAGGTTTCCTGGGCTGGTTAATAGGAACTGAGATTCAATTAATAGAATATGTTTGACTTCGGCCAGCAAAACTGGCCCATCTTTCCCCATGCTGCCAAATGCAGCTCTCTAAAATATAAACATGTTCATATCACCCTCCTACATTAATCTCCTTAAGATGTCCCATTCCTATATGAGTCTCCAAATTTCTTGATCAACTCCCCATCAGTAAAAAGTGATTGAGAATGCAGCTGCACCCTGAATGCATTTATTCATTTATTTACAAGTTAGGTACCTGTAGTATGCTAATATATTGTGGAAATTTTGAACAAGAAGAAAATTTTCAAGGATAAAATATATAAGGTTGAAAATTATAAAATATATTTTACATATAAAAATCTTGGGCCACAAACTAGAACATTTAGAGCAATGTACTTGCTCATTGTAAATGCTTTGTTGCTTTTTAAAATCTTAGTTTAACACTTTTTAAATGATATAATCATTCAAGTTGAAAGTATGTTCATTCTGTACATGGTTTTAGTGGCTTGACAAACTGAAAGACAAGCATCCCATAGACATGGCAATCAAAACAGAAGAAGTACAGTATCAGCTGCACCTTCTACCTATCAATCAGCTTCATTTTCCAATCTCGCCTATCAATTATACAGAGGGTATCTTAGCATGTGGCTGGCAAATTTCCATAATTCACATAGAAATCAGTTGTTTCTGCAAACATATTAGAAGGTGTGGCATTTTTACATTTTGAGCAAATGTGTTCATAATCCTCTAGAATTCTTTATTTGAAAGATTTTTTTTAACACTTTAGAAAATTCTAAGTTTTTTGGGAGGGTGGGAGGGTTGGGGAGGGGGGAGGGCAGGTGGCAGGTGGGCCACTTCCATTGGTCTTTTCATTTATCTATTTTTTCATCCATGTTTGTTCTTTGGCCCATGTGGGCCTTCCATCACGGTGGCGTTTGTTGTCGCAGAGCGCTAGCTCTGGGCGCATGCGCTCCAGAGCTTCGGCTCAGTAATTGGACACATGGGTCCAGCCGCTCCGCGGCACGTGGGATCCTCCTAGGCCAGGGATCGAACCGGCGCCCCTTGCACTGCAAGGCGGTGTCCTTATCCACTGGACCACCAGGGGAAGCCCAGCCCCCTAAGTTTTTATAAAATGTAGATATGACAGTTTTTTGTAAGTGACACACTGACAATATTTTAGGCAATAAGATCACATAATGGTGGAAACACTTCAAGCATCCACTTTTAAATGTTCTTTCTTTTGTGGAAACCTTTTTCAAAAAGCCAGTTCTTTTCTCACTCATTGTTAAAAATGTCGCCTTTGTCTTGAAAGGGCAGATTACAGATGTTTACTTTTTGAACATATCTAATAGCAACAGCTACCTGTGATCACGGAAAAGGTCAGCAAATTGGGAAAACTTGAGGGGTTTCTTTGTAAAAGAAAATTATATCTCTTGTTAAATTCAGTGAGCTAGCAGGAAAGCCTCCCGGTGGCACAAGATTACTCTCCTTCTCCTTACAAAATACCAAAATATTTTAAGATATTCTACTCTGCCAGCCCATGTCAACTGCTTGTATGGCTCATCAAGCTGAATGTGATGAGAGGATTGCCTTCGCAGCCTTCAGTATGGGGGCACTCCCACTCCTTCCCCAGGAGCCCTCACGTACCCCAGGAGCCAAACAACTAGATAAGGGAGAAAAATGATGTCACTCCATTTATTAAACACTAGCCAAGCTTAGTTTCTTTGTCATTTTCAAAATGAGAAATAAAGCAAAACATAGTGAGGTTCTGCCATTTTCTTCCCCCTCTCCAGGGAACTTCTGGTGCTTCAGAGACAACTAGCCTACAGGGATAGGGTCCTAACTATTAGTGACTTTCCTTGCTTCCCTCTCCTTCTCTCCTATTGAATTTTCCATCCATAATAATAGTAACTGACATTTAATGAACGCTTGCTGTGGGCTGGGCACTGATCCATATCCTTGACGTGGATTAATTCACTCCATCTCCTAGGGACAGGGATAAATCCTATCACCACTGAGGCATAAAGGATGGAGCAACTAACCCCAGGTTTCAAAATTAGTAAGTAACTGAGACAGACTCCAAACCCAGGCAGTTAGGGTTAAGGTGGAGAATCTGCATAGCACTGAGCTGAGGTAGCTCCTATAATACAGAAGTGTGCAGAACTCGATACATCTACCATGATCTATAATGACTCCAGGACTTCGCACATACTCTTCCTTTTTCCTGGATCAGTCTTGAAAGTTTAATGCGAGGGGCAGAATCTCCAGCAGCCTTCTCTGATCCTGCAGAGAAGAGTAGTTACTCCCTCTCTTTACTTGTGCTGGTTCCTTTACAACTCTGGCCCTTCCTCTGGGAACTGTTCCAGTATAAAGGGGACAAAACCCTGAGGAAAACTAGACCAATCAGATTCCTTTTCCTGGAATTTGACATGCTAATGGAATGACATGGGGACTGGAGGAGGGAGGACTCATTGGAAGAGAATCCAGATACGGCAGTTCTCAACAAGTTCTTTGTTTATTTACTTTTTTGATGTGGAATATTGTTAACGTCTTTTTTGAATGTGTTACAATACAGACTTCTGTTTTATGTTTTGACTTTGGGCCCACAAGGCATGTGGGATCTTAGTTCCTGACCAGGGATTGATCCTGCACTCCCTACATTGGAAGACGAAGTCTAAATCCCTGAACCACCAGGGAAGTCGCTAAGGAGGAGTTCTTAAACTCCTTTGTTGAGTTCCCCAGAGTCATTCTGTCCTATAAGCTTAATGATCAAGATCCTCCTTGACTTCCAGAAGATACCGCAGTGTCTTTCACTGACTCTATCTAGGAACTGTTTTCATTGCCTTCAATGAATAAAGCCATCTTAATGAATCCACTGAGCTCCTGGAGTGCTGTCCCACACCTCCGTCAGTGCATTCATTATTAGCCTACACTGTGGTCTTTGTTTACAAGCAAGTCTGACTGTCCTGGGCAGCCTTGAGTGTATGGGCAGCTTCCGCGTCTCCGGACTTCAGGTGTCCAGCACTGCATGTGACACAGAGCAGTAGCAGCAAACGCTTCCCAGTGAATATACAGATCAGTATGTTTCCCCAGGATAAGGCAAACACCTTTATGTGCCTCCCCTGGTTGTGATCCACACTCTCTCTGCCAGTATGTACAGCCAGCGTCTTGAAAATACTATCTCTGGAAAGAAAATCCAGGTTGGAATCATTAAAGGCATTAAAAAATGACCTTTGCCTGCTAAAAGCATAATCCATTAACAATGTACCTTGTACTAGAGAGATAATGGGAGTCTCCCACCAGGGGATTCAAGAGTGACAGAAATTTAAGGTTGATACTCCTTCTCCAAAATTGCTTTATTCCCTGAGGTGCAAACAGTAGGGTACACACTGGGAGGAGGAGGAGCTCCAGAATGAGGGAAGGACTTAAGTTAGCAAGAAAACCCCATTTAGCCAGTCCACTCGCCATCTTCACGAGGACAGGCCTGCAGGGCTTGGGCTCGCCCCATTTTGCTCTGACCAGGAGTCAGGAATTGTCTGCCTCTGCCCACGGACAGTGCAGCCAGTTACTGGCAGCAGCAAAGGCTATGGGTGGGAGTGGGCATGGAGTGACCCTAGAATTTGAGATTGTATCCATTCGAATGAGACATGGCTGGTCCTCATACCTCAGACATAGCTAAGTTCCCAGTACTCCCAAGGACTAAAAGAGACTGTGTCATTCTGATTCATGGAGTCACTGAGTCCCCAAGTTGGAAAGACCTTAAAGGTCATCTTATGCTTGAGCACCTTTCACGACAGGAGATTTACTGCCTCCTTGAGGCAGCCCACTCCATCTTGGTGAGCCCTGACAGTCTGAACACTCTTCCTTACACTGAGCCCAAAGCAAACACTTCTTTCCATCAGGGTCCCCACTCTCATCAGAGCACCTCAAGGGTAGCGCTGGGGAGGGCAGTTTGCCCCAGGTGCAGACTGTAGAGGGAACATTGCTTATAATAAGAAACAACAAAACAGAACAAACCAGTAAAAACAACAAAATCCATGGTAAACAGGAAAAATAATAAAACTGACTCAAAGTTGGTCTGCATTTTATTATCACCATTCACCAGCAATTCTAAACAACCTAAATGGTAAAAATATGCCTCCTTGACAAAGTCTTTACTGGTTAGGTTCTAAACAATTGTTATGTTACAACTGAGTTTTAATAATAATGATATATACATAATAAGCCTCCATTCAGCACATTTTTATTGCATATACTTTAATAAACATTGTGTTCTACATGGGCACTAATTTGAAGAAATCTCAATTATATGAATGTCCCCCTGTGCACACAAATTTGGCCACATGCGCTCATTTCAAGAGTAAAGGCTTGAGCTTCCCTGGGGGTCCAATGGGTAAATAGTCCTCCTTGCAGTGCAAGGGTCACCGGTTCAATCCCTGGTGCAGGAAGATCTCACATGCGGTGGAGCAGCTGGACCCACATGTCCAATTAGGAACGCTTGCATCCAGAGCCGGCGCTCTGCAACCAGAGAGGCCACTGTAATGGGAGGCCTACATAGGCCAAAGAATAAAGATGGATGAAAATAAATAAATAAAAAATCAATAACAGAGGCCAAAAATTAAAAAAAAAGAGTAAAGGCTTAGGATTTGAACTCCCAGCTTTCTCCAAGCACATTTCCCATCTCCAAGCCTGGAGGTACCACATATCCCTGTGTTTACATGGTACTTTTTTTTTTTGAAAGATTTATTTATTTATTTTGGTGGAGGTGGGGAGGGAGGGGAGCAGGCGGGCTACTTCTATTGGTCTTTCATTTTGTCTATTTTCATCCATCTTTGTTCTTTGGCCCGTGTGGGCCTCCCATCGCGGTGGCCTCTGTTGTCGCAGAGCACTGGCTCTGGGTGCATGCTCTCCAGAGCCCCGGCTCGGTAATTGGACACATTGGTCCAGCCGCTCCGTGGCACGTGGGATCTTCCCAGGCCAGGGATCAAACCGGCGCCCCTTGCACTGCAAGGCGGTGTCCTTACCCACTGGACCACCAGGGAAGCCCCTACATGGTACATTTTTAGAAATAAGCACAGAAATGATAAAGATAAAAACATAGCATTACTTCTGACATTTTATAAGACCACTTGAAGTTTCATTTGCATTTAAAAGTTAAAACAGTGCAAGAGAGTGAAAATTGCAAGGTGGAATCATTTTTGTTTGGCAAGTATAATTTTCATATCATCTGTACTGTATTGGAGTAATATCTTTAAAATTGAAGTGCATCTCTTTCTTTTAATTGTTAATTGTCTTTGAACTAAAGAGTCAATCAGGAAAACAAAACTGTAATGTTATTATTTGTGACTGCAACATACTGTAGATATTTGTTTTCTCTTTCTCAAAAGCTATGCCAACATCATAAAAATATTCGTCTATTACTTTTCTCCTTTTTTGTTCCATAATATTTGTTGTACATATTTATTACAAGTATGGTTATATATATGAAGTTTATATCGAGCTGAGGCAGAAGATTAGGTATATGTGACAGTAAAGCCCATAATCATGAAAGTTCAGCATGGAGGGAAGTATCTTCTTCATTTCAGAAGCTGTATTGTTACTTCTCAATACACTAGTTTAATAGGTAACTTCAGCAGACAGAAAGGTCCCAGAAGGATGCTGACCTGACACACGGGATCTGGCCGTTGATGCCTAGAATCCATCAGATCTGCAAGGGAGGAGTGAGCTAATGTTGAAATGAAAGAGGGGGTTTCCCCTGTGCTATCCCACTGAAGGGATCAAAATGCCAAACCCCAAGGAGAAGGCCATGCACAAGCCTTGAACTGCAGACAAGTTTAGCATCTAAGAGTGCAGATGCAGGGAAGCAGAACCTGGGACAAGACACAGGTATCCAGCAGACAAGAAGCAGATCCCTGCCTCTTCAGCAAGTCTGTATGAGTTAAGGGAGGCCTGGGAAAAGGTTGGGCAGCACTGAAAGAACAGACCAGCCATTCTGGACTTGGAACAGAACAATAGTTCAGCTTCCACCTTGAGGTCAGAGGACAGACTAAGGACTCTGGACACTCATGCCAACCTCCTCCACCCAGCCCTTTTGGCAAGGCTCAGGGAGATGCAATCAGAGGCCACCACAAGCCCTTAGGCTCGTAACTCCCTTATAACCTCATTTCTACACCAAACAACTGAAAGTGTCTTCTCAAGGCTGCTTGCTTGAGGACAGAGAGCTTCAGGCAGCCTGCTAAGTGGATCCTTCTCCCATTTTCCTTGATGTAAGATAGGTAGAGCCTGGAGCTGGTGGATCCATTCCAAGCAGCTGGGAAGACTCAGGTCTGAATCAGCTTGTTCTCTCATCCTGGCCTTGGGTAAAGTTTTGGGTCCTTCATCCCATTGATTCTTTTAATTGTTAATTGTCTTTGAACTAAAGAGTCAATCAGGAAAACAAAACTGTAATGTTATTATTTGTGACTGCAACATACTGTAGATATTTGTTTTCTCTTTCTCAAAAGCTATGCCAACATCATAAAAATATTCGTCTATTACTTTTCTCCTTTTTTGTTCCATAATATTTGTTGTACATATTTATTACAAGTATGGTTATATATATGAAGTTTATATCGAGCTGAGGCAGAAGATTAGGTATATGTGACAGTAAAGCCCATAATCATGAAAGTTCAGCATGGAGGGAAGTATCTTCTTCATTTCAGAAGCTGTATTGTTACTTCTCAATACACTAGTTTAATAGGTAACTTCAGCAGACAGAAAGGTCCCAGAAGGATGCTGACCTGACACACGGGATCTGGCCGTTGATGCCTAGAATCCATCAGATCTGCAAGGGAGGAGTGAGCTAATGTTGAAATGAAAGAGGGGTTCCTCTGTGCTATCCCACTGAAGGGATCAAAATGCCAAACCCCAAGGAGAAGGCCATGCACAAGCCTTGAACTGCAGACAAGTTTAGCATCTAAGAGTGCAGATGCAGGGAAGCAGAACCTGGGACAAGACACAGGTATCCAGCAGACAAGAAGCAGATCCCTGCCTCTTCAGCAAGTCTGTATGAGTTAAGGGAGGCCTGGGAAAAGGTTGGGCAGCACTGAAAGAACAGACCAGCCATTCTGGACTTGGAACAGAACAATAGTTCAGCTTCCACCTTGAGGTCAGAGGACAGACTAAGGACTCTGGACACTCATGCCAACCTCCTCCACCCAGCCCTTTTGGCAAGGCTCAGGGAGATGCAATCAGAGGCCACCACAAGCCCTTAGGCTCGTAACTCCCTTATAACCTCATTTCTACACCAAACAACTGAAAGTGTCTTCTCAAGGCTGCTTGCTTGAGGACAGAGAGCTTCAGGCAGCCTGCTAAGTGGATCCTTCTCCCATTTTCCTTGATGTAAGATAGGTAGAGCCTGGAGCTGGTGGATCCATTCCAAGCAGCTGGGAAGACTCAGGTCTGAATCAGCTTGTTCTCTCATCCTGGCCTTGGGGTGAACCCAATCCTACCTTCGTCTTTGGACTCTAAGTGTCTTCATCTTAATGACAAACATTTGACCTCAGTACAAGACCTGATGGGAATTCTCATTCAAAGCCACTTCGTTCAGTCTAGCCAATAGATCCAGGCTGCTAAGGCATTTAAGGTTCCAATTAAGTGATGTTCATGCAGTTAGTGGGACACTGAGAGTCACGTGGACTCTCCAGCTTCAGACAATACCAAAATTTGGGCAGATGATGTCTTTTCAGGACAGGCCAGCATGCCTGCCTCCCATGGCCAGGAACAGAGAACTAGTTCTACCCTCCAGGGAAAAAGAGAACCAGATAGAGTAATATAGGGCTCTTGAACCCAGACCAGAAATCAGAGGCTTACAGGAGCCCCAGCCTTTCAACGGGCTTTACGGCACTAGCCAAGTCTCCAGATGGAAGCCTGGGATGAAGTGGGGACAGTTCATGGATAGGCAGTAACTTGGTGATTCATAAATAATTAGGCTCCCTACCTTCAAGGCCTAGGACCATGAGACTAGATTAGACTCACAAGTAGAAACTAGGTTTTAACATGCAGACCTGGCCAGGGTCTTAGGGATCTGAGTTTGGGAGCACTCCTGGGGATTCTGATGGAGCAAGGAGAGGAAGACATTACTAGGTGCATGAACACTCCCAAGCACCACCCTGATCAGGGCATGGGCATCCTCTCTACGGAGTCTGACAAACTTGATTTCCCAGCCCTGAAGTTGCTTCTTGCTGGCTACATCCCTGCCATTTCTTTTGATTAAATGTGGAGAAATGAGAGCACAATGATAAACACTAATTAACTGTAGCCCCAGCAGGGGAGAGAAGTTTCTCTTTCCCATCTCTCTTCCTCCCTCCCTTCCTCCTTCTCTTCTCTCTCTCTCTCTCTCTCTGAAGGAGCACTGCTCTTTGTCCTAACCTATGGAACGGTGGGTTAATTGGCTTATAGAGCTGCTGAATATGGAACAGAGCCCTAATGGAGATTTAATCAAAGGAGACAGTTGTGTCGGGTGAGGTGTAAAAGCCATTGAAGATGAATGGAGACGGATACAGTTTTTTCCCCAGAGTTATTCAGAGCAATTTTAATAAAGTGCAAGTTTAACTATGGAATAGATTGTGTGACTAAGTGTCATTTTGCTGTAGGGCACAGCAGGGCAGGTGAGAGAAGGACTTAGAAAGTCACTTAAAGAAGGTGGAGCATCCCTCTGCCTCAGACAATGAGCGTTGGCTTCGTTCAGTCTAGCCAATAGATCCAGGCTGCTAAGGCATTTAAGGTTCCAATTAAGTGATGTTCATGCAGTTAGTGGGACACTGAGAGTCACGTGGACTCTCCAGCTTCAGACAATACCAAAATTTGGGCAGATGATGTCTTTTCAGGACAGGCCAGCATGCCTGCCTCCCATGGCCAGGAACAGAGAACTAGTTCTACCCTCCAGGGGAAAAAAGAGAACCAGATAGAGTAATATAGGGCTCTTGAACCCAGACCAGAAATCAGAGGCTTACAGGAGCCCCAGCCTTTCAACGGGCTTTACGGCACTAGCCAAGTCTCCAGATGGAAGCCTGGGATGAAGTGGGGACAGTTCATGGATAGGCAGTAACTTGGTGATTCATAAATAATTAGGCTCCCTACCTTCAAGGCCTAGGACCATGAGACTAGATTAGACTCACAAGTAGAAACTAGGTTTTAACATGCAGACCTGGCCAGGGTCTTAGGGATCTGAGTTTGGGAGCACTCCTGGGGATTCTGATGGAGCAAGGAGAGGAAGACATTACTAGGTGCATGAACACTCCCAAGCACCACCCTGATCAGGGCATGGGCATCCTCTCTCGGAGTCTGACAAACTTGATTTCCCAGCCCTGAAGTTGCTTCTTGCTGGCTACATCCCTGCCATTTCTTTTGATTAAATGTGGAGAAATGAGAGCACAATGATAAACACTAATTAACTGTAGCCCCAGCAGGAGAAGTTTCTCTTTCCCATCTCTCTTCCTCCCTCCCTTCCTCCTTCTCTTCTCTCTCTCTCTCTCTCTCTGAAGGAGCACTGCTCTTTGTCCTAACCTATGGAACGGTGGGTTAATTGGCTTATAGAGCTGCTGAATATGGAACAGAGCCCTAATGGAGATTTAATCAAAGGAGACAGTTGTGTCGGGTGAGGTGTAAAAGCCATTGAAGATGAATGGAGACGGATACAGTTTTTTCCCCAGAGTTATTCAGAGCAATTTTAATAAAGTGCAAGTTTAACTATGGAATAGATTGTGTGACTAAGTGTCATTTTGCTGTAGGGCACAGCAGGGCAGGTGAGAGAAGGACTTAGAAAGTCACTTAAAGAAGGTGGAGCATCCCTCTGCCTCAGACAATGAGCGTTGGACCAAAGTTCAGTGTTCCCATCCTAGCCTACCTGTTCTCCAATGGCCCATCTGTGAAATTCATTTCAATGTTGTTTTCTGCATCCACTGTGGCTACTGGCCTGTGACTTGGTGTTTAGAGCAGAAGGTCTAGGTCATGGCTGTGTTTTGAGACCCATGGAGCCCAGCCATTTATTGGGCACCTCCACTTGAGTCTCTGCATCCCTCAGTTTCCAGCTTAGCTGTCACTGTTTCAGAAGGTTTTCCTGGGCCCCTTAGATGTTCCTTCTTACATTTTTCTAATGACTTAATAACTTATATAGCATGCAATTCCATAATTTTCTCTCTCTCTCTCTCTTTTTTTTTTTTTTTTTTTTGGTATTTCTGTTGACCATCTCTACCAGACTGAGAGCTTCTTGAATAAGTGTATGCTGCTGCTGCTTAGTCATTTCAGTCATGTCTGACTCTGTGTGATCACATGGACTGCAGCCCACCAGGCTCTTCTGTCCATGGAATTCTCCAGGCAAGAATACTGAAGTGACATGGAAACATATTATCATATGTAAAATAGATAACCAATGGGAATCTGCTGTAAGAATAAGGGAGCTCAAACAGGAGCTCTGTAACAACCTAGAGGGTGGGAAGAGGGAGACAGGAGGGAACTCCAGGAGGGAGGGAATATATATTTATATATATATATATATGTACCTATGGCTGATTCATGTTGATGTTTGGCAGTAAACAACAAAACTCTGTAAAAAAATAAAATAAAATAAAAACTAGACTCAAAAAAAACTAAAAATCTGGGTCCTTCTCTATGTGGCATTAAAACAAATTCTTGAAAGGCAAAAAAAAAATACTTGAGTGGGTTGCCATGTCCTCCTCTAGGGGCATCTTCCCAACCCAGGGATGGAACCCAGGTCTCCTGAATTGCAGGCAGATTTCTTGTGACTGAGCCACCAAGAAAACCATGTGTGTGTGTATGTATATATATATATACACACACACACAAACATTTGAGACTCCATGGCTCACTAGGCTTCCCTGTCCATGGAATTTTCCAGGCAAGAATACTGAAGTGGGTTGCCATTTCCTTCTCCATATAAGTGTTTATATATCTGAAATCTATTACTGAGATTATCTTAGACAAGCTATTGTGTAAATTGCTTCTTTATTCACCAAAATGGTATGGACATCTTTCTCTATCAATTCACATTGCTTTATAACAAGCTCTTTAACGGCTGGAATGTATTCCTTTGTATAGATGTCACATAAATTATTTAACAAATCCCAGATCTTTTTCTGCTACCAGTAACATCCTTGAAAGGAGCACTATCTTACATGTATGTATGTGTTCGAAAATTTGCCCAATTAACTTCCTGATAAATTTCTAGAAATAAAACTGTTGAGGTGAAAGTTTTGATACATATTTTCAAGCTGCATTCTATAAAAAGTAAAGAGTTGTGCTAATTTTCCCTCCCACAAATATTGTCTGAGAGTATCTGTCTCCCTACACCCTTTCTGAGCATTGTCAGTCATGTTCATTTTTGCCAATCTGATGAACTTGATGTATCATTCTTGTTAAATTTGACAGTTTAATAGTCTAAGAAAAGCCCTATCTAAGGAGATGAACTGACTATACATCTTGCCAAGGCCATGAAGAATTCCAAAAGCCCCTAGATGTAAGGGTGGAGGGAAGCTTACTGAGACATTTCTGGAAGAAACCACCCATGACAAGACAGTTGGTTCCCTGAAGGAAGAGGCTATTAACCCAAACCATCAAATCCAGGAGGTATAGTCAGATGTAATCTGGCTCATGTAATATCATATCCAGGAGATCTTGGGTGGGTTTTCTGGATGGAAACATTTCCTGACATCTGACCAGAATCTAAGCTATTAATCTGAAAGGGCCATCTGAGTAAGTGTGAAGGCTAGCAGAAATATTACAGAGTTCAGAGAAATGGTAGATATAGAATGTGAAAGACACAGCTAGAAGGGTTTGAACAGCCAGATCCAAAGTAAAAATCAGGAACCAGGGAGCTGGACAGAGGACAGTTAGAGTCAAGGTGCAGGCTAGTGAAGCTGCAGTCTGGTGCTACGCTGGGCACCCACAGAGCTAAACACCCTGTGCAATGGGTACATGGTTGTATGAACAGCACGATTTGCAGAGTGAAGGTCTCCTGATGGCCTTCCAGGCTGAGTCTGCACTAACTCAAGGGCTAAGAGGCTGGGGGAGGAAAAGCAGATCTGGACTCTACTCTTGAGAGCCGGATTTCCAAACAAGGAACAAGGACATAGCTTCCCCCAGAAAACATGCAGATGAACCCTTCTAGTCAATTCTTTCTCCAGTCTGGAGGTGGGAATTGAGAGTGGGTACAACAGTGCTCTCCGCACAGACCAAAGATGAGTCATCCAGATTCTAAAAGGAACGAATTTGAGCTAATGCCATTCCCACACAGATTGGCATGAAGCCCAAGCCCTGTTCCCCAAGTTATCAGTGACCAGAGGAAAGCTCAGTGAAATTCAGCGAGGGTGGCAGAGTGGAGCAGTGTGTGACCTGCTGCAGCCAGGTCAGTCCAAGGGTTCTAGCCAAGCATGTGGATGCGTGATGCTGTATCCAGAAGGTGATTCCAAAACCACATCCATGAATCAAATCAAATTAAGACCCAGCATTTCTTACATCTAAGAAGTGAATGTGGAGTCTGGAAACTGAAGTCAAAAGGCCAGGAGCTAAGTAAACAAAGATGCAGATCAAGAAGCAAGAAATAATTGATGACTTAACATCAGTGGGTTAAGCATGTTTGCTTTCAACAAGACCAGGATGACTAGGGCACCCCATTAAAAGTGTCATGGGGCATGAAAGTATGGGCTGGCCTAAGTTAAAGACTCAGAGTCAGTCAGTTTTTTGTTGTTGTCATTCAGTCACTAAGTCATGTCCAATTCTTCAATCTCATGGACTATAGCATGTCAGACTCCTCGTTCCCCCTTGGGTGGGTTTTCTGGATGGAAACATTTCCTGACATCTGACCAGAATCTAAGCTATTAATCTGAAAGGGCCATCTGAGTAAGTGTGAAGGCTAGCAGAAATATTACAGAGTTCAGAGAAATGGTAGATATAGAATGTGAAAGACACAGCTAGAAGGGTTTGAACAGCCAGATCCAAAGTAAAAATCAGGAACCAGGGAGCTGGACAGAGGACAGTTAGAGTCAAGGTGCAGGCTAGTGAAGCTGCAGTCTGGTGCTACGCTGGGCACCCACAGAGCTAAACACCCTGTGCAATGGGTACATGGTTGTATGAACAGCACGATTTGCAGAGTGAAGGTCTCCTGATGGCCTTCCAGGCTGAGTCTGCACTAACTCAAGGGCTAAGAGGCTGGGGGAGGAAAAGCAGATCTGGACTCTACTCTTGAGAGCCGGATTTCCAAACAAGGAACAAGGACATAGCTTCCCCCAGAAAACATGCAGATGAACCCTTCTAGTCAATTCTTTCTCCAGTCTGGAGGTGGGAATTGAGAGTGGGTACAACAGTGCTCTCCGCACAGACCAAAGATGAGTCATCCAGATTCTAAAAGGAACGAATTTGAGCTAATGCCATTCCCACACAGATTGGCATGAAGCCCAAGCCCTGTTCCCCAAGTTATCAGTGACCAGAGGAAAGCTCAGTGAAATTCAGCGAGGGTGGCAGAGTGGAGCAGTGTGTGACCTGCTGCAGCCAGGTCAGTCCAAGGGTTCTAGCCAAGCATGTGGATGCGTGATGCTGTATCCAGAAGGTGATTCCAAAACCACATCCATGAATCAAATCAAATTAAGACCCAGCATTTCTTACATCTAAGAAGTGAATGTGGAGTCTGGAAACTGAAGTCAAAAGGCCAGGAGCTAAGTAAACAAAGATGCAGATCAAGAAGCAAGAAATAATTGATGACTTAACATCAGTGGGTTAAGCATGTTTGCTTTCAACAAGACCAGGATGACTAGGGCACCCCATTAAAAGTGTCATGGGGCATGAAAGTATGGGCTGGCCTAAGTTAAAGACTCAGAGTCAGTCAGTTTTTTGTTGTTGTCATTCAGTCACTAAGTCATGTCCAATTCTTCAATCTCATGGACTATAGCATGTCAGACTCCTGCGTCCTCCCCAATCTTCTGGAATTTTCTCAAACTCATGTCCATTGAGTTGGTGATGCCATTCAATCATCTCATACTCTCTTGCCCCTTCTCATCTGGCCCTCAACCTTTCCCAACATCAGGCTCTTTTTCAATGAGTTGGCTCTTAGCATCAGTGGCCAAAGTATTGGAGCTTCAGCTTCAGCATCAGTCCTTCAAATGAATAGTCTGAGTTGATTTCCTTTAGGATTCACTGGTCAGAAGTTTCCTTTCATGCTTGTCACCAATAGCTGGGGCTCCAAAAGGATGGTCGACTTCTGGTATAACAAGGTGAGAAATAGCTCCATTGGCTGGGATATCTCCTGCAGTATTAGCAGCTCTCCCCTTTCGCTACAGATGCCAAAACCACCATGGGGTTGCTGGCATGACAATGTTCTCACCTGTCTTAGGAAAAAGCAGTGAGGTACTTCCCAGAGAAGTTTTCTCCTTACTACCTTTGTGTGCAGATGTGGACAAAATAAACACAGGATTTTCAGACTGGAATCTCAGAGTAATGCCTTCCAAAAGGCATCTGGTCTACCTGGAGCATAAGGCCCAGAGCTCCTGAATGAAGAAGAAATGAAGAGACATCCTCCACTTTAGCAAATCTACCTTACCTCCCACCTGGGCTCACATGTCACTTGAATTGATTAGAAGTGGAATCCCACAGATTTTGCATCTTACTCTTGCCAAGCCCCTCCCTCCAAAATTTTTTTATTTTATATTCAAATTGATATTGAATCCAGATTATTCCCCAGATTTTCTTTCAGTCCAATAAACTAGACTTGGCTTAACATCCATAGACACATAGCTTTCAACCTCACCACTACCCTGACTAACACTGGCTAACAACTGAGTTGACAGACAGAATAGCACAATGGTTAACAGCATGGATATTTTCATTTGAGCTGCCAGGGCTCAAATCCTGGCTCTGCCACCTATCTGGCTACAGAACAAGCCCACCTGCAATCATTAAAAGTGTCATGGGGCATGAAAGTATGGGCTGGCCTAAGTTAAAGACTCAGAGTCAGTCAGTTTTTTGTTGTTGTCATTCAGTCACTAAGTCATGTCCAATTCTTCAATCTCATGGACTATAGCATGTCAGACTCCTGCGTCCTCCCCAATCTTCTGGAATTTTCTCAAACTCATGTCCATTGAGTTGGTGATGCCATTCAATCATCTCATACTCTCTTGCCCCTTCTCATCTGGCCCTCAACCTTTCCCAACATCAGGCTCTTTTTCAATGAGTTGGCTCTTAGCATCAGTGGCCAAAGTATTGGAGCTTCAGCTTCAGCATCAGTCCTTCAAATGAATAGTCTGAGTTGATTTCCTTTAGGATTCACTGGTCAGAAGTTTCCTTTCATGCTTGTCACCAATAGCTGGGGCTCCAAAAGGATGGTCGACTTCTGGTATAACAAGGTGAGAAATAGCTCCATTGGCTGGGATATCTCCTGCAGTATTAGCAGCTCTCCCCTTTCGCTACAGATGCCAAAACCACCATGGGGTTGCTGGCATGACAATGTTCTCACCTGTCTTAGGAAAAAGCAGTGAGGTACTTCCCAGAGAAGTTTTCTCCTTACTACCTTTGTGTGCAGATGTGGACAAAATAAACACAGGATTTTCAGACTGGAATCTCAGAGTAATGCCTTCCAAAAGGCATCTGGTCTACCTGGAGCATAAGGCCCAGAGCTCCTGAATGAAGAAGAAATGAAGAGACATCCTCCACTTTAGCAAATCTACCTTACCTCCCACCTGGGCTCACATGTCACTTGAATTGATTAGAAGTGGAATCCCACAGATTTTGCATCTTACTCTTGCCAAGCCCCTCCCTCCAAAATTTTTTTATTTTATATTCAAATTGATATTGAATCCAGATTATTCCCCAGATTTTCTTTCAGTCCAATAAACTAGACTTGGCTTAACATCCATAGACACATAGCTTTCAACCTCACCACTACCCTGACTAACACTGGCTAACAACTGAGTTGACAGACAGAATAGCACAATGGTTAACAGCATGGATATTTTCATTTGAGCTGCCAGGGCTCAAATCCTGGCTCTGCCACCTATCTGGCTACAGACAAGCCACCTGTCTAGCTTTCTTCCGTGTGATTCCACTTGCTTAAATTCTATCATCTTTTAGACAGTGCCTCACACAGGAAATGCCACACAGCTGTTAGCATCAGCTAGTATTTTAGTTCTCTAACATCACCAAGCCAAGGACTATGAACCAGACTGAGTAACTAGGAAAAAGCAGCAGACATTGGGATGTATCCAAGTTATCTACTTTTTTTTTTTTTGGCCACTTCTATTGGTCTTTCATTTGTATCTTTGTTCCTTGGCCTGTGTGGGCCTCCCATTGCAGTGGCTTCTATTTCTGTAGAGCACTGGCTCTGGGCACATGCACTCCAGAGCTCCGGAGCCTTAGTTGGATACATAGGTTCAGCTGCTCTGCGGCACGTGGGATCTTCCCAGGCCAAGAATCAAACTGGCACCCCTTGCACTGCAAGGCAGTGTCCTTACAGACTGGACCACCAGGAAAGCCCATAAGTTATCTACTTTGATGAAAAATCTTTTATTCACTTTTGTGTTCTGTTAATGGTAGAAGCTGCAATCTGTAGAATGTCTTCCATGTGCCAAGTGCTCTATAATCCCATTTAATCCCCATAACAACCATGAGAAATCTATGTTATTACCTTCACCTCAGAGATGCATACTCTGAGGCTCTGAGAGGTTAACCAATTGGCCTGAAGTCACACAGCCATAAGGCAAGGAATTCAGGTTTCAACTCATGTCTGGCTGACTCTGAATTTGTACACACTTTTGTTCTTTCAGGTAACAACAGTTCAACACAATATGAAAAGAATACAAGCAAAAAGCTAACTCTAGTTTGAGCTTATTTCAACATTGTAGTAGCTTCTATATTGTTTTTTAAGATTTTCTTGAGGTAAACCATTTTTAAACTCTTTATTGAATGTATTACAATATTGCTTCTGTTTTATGTTTTGGTTTTCTGGCTCTGAGGCATGTGGTATCTTAGCTCCCCCACAGGAGTGAACCCACAACCTCTGCATTGGAGGGTGAGGTCTTAACCACTGGACCACCAAGAAAGTCCCAATTCTTTGTTTATAATTGTTTCCTCCCTGTCCTTGTCAAGCTTCCCTGTAGGCAGCCCTACTTCTTCTTTGACTTTAGACTGAGTCATGTGACTTGCTTTGTCCACTAATGGGCCAGCAGGTCTGATTAATCCCACATCTCAGTAGAAACTTTCTATGGGCTTGCTGGTTCACTTCTTCCTCCCTTGAGCTTCTGTCATGGGCCATGAAAGCAGCATGTTGCAGATAGAGGCTGCCCCCTCATCCAGGGTCCCAGAGTAAGAGGAGACCCCTGAGACTGAGGGCTTCACAGGTGGCATAGTGGTAAAGAACCCACTGGCCAATGCAGGAGACACAAGAAATGTGAGCTCAATCACTAGGTGAAGAGTCCCTTGGAGTAGGAAATGGCAACCCACTGCAGTGTCCTTGCCTGGAAAATTCCATTGACAGAAGAGTTTGGCGGGCTATAGTCCATAGCATCACAAAGAATCAGACTTGACAGACCCTGCATGCACCAGATGGAGCTGAGCCAAGCCCAGCAGAACCCCTAAGAATCCAGCATAGCCGTCATTGACCAGCAGCACTCATGTAATGTGAGCAAGAAATGAATGTTTGCTCATATAAGACACTAAGATTTGGCAAGAGGGAGTGAAGGCTATTGCCACAGCAAGAATTGGTTAATTCAGACCTGGTTCCTAGGGTAGAAGGATAGACTAGGTAAGATCCAGTCTGATGGATAGGCAAAGGAGAGGAAATTCCAAGCTCCCTACTTAGAAATATTAATCCACTTGGTTGTAAAGATGGGTTATATACCGGCCAGTTGCATTTTTGCATGTAACTGGTGATTTAAATATGTTCTCTAAATTAAGATCAAAATAAGAAAGCCACAGAGGACTCGGGGCATAAGGGAAGAGCAAGAAAGTGAGCAAGGTCTTTTGAATTTCCCTTGGGAAAAGATGGCTCCAGCAGATGCAGAGAACAATCCCTGTAGGAGAGGGGGTCCACAGAAAGGGGTTGCCTGTGGTATCTTAGCTCCCACAAGTACCAACCTCTGCATTGGAGGGTGAGGTCTTAACCACTGGACCACCAAGAAAGTCCCAATTCTTTGTTTATAATTGTTTCCTCCCTGTCCTTGTCAAGCTTCCCTGTAGGCAGCCCTACTTCTTCTTTGACTTTAGACTGAGTCATGTGACTTGCTTTGTCCACTAATGGGCCAGCAGGTCTGATTAATCCCACATCTCAGTAGAAACTTTCTATGGGCTTGCTGGTTCACTTCTTCCTCCCTTGAGCTTCTGTCATGGGCCATGAAAGCAGCATGTTGCAGATAGAGGCTGCCCCCTCATCCAGGGTCCCAGAGTAAGAGGAGACCCCTGAGACTGAGGGCTTCACAGGTGGCATAGTGGTAAAGAACCCACTGGCCAATGCAGGAGACACAAGAAATGTGAGCTCAATCACTAGGTGAAGAGTCCCTTGGAGTAGGAAATGGCAACCCACTGCAGTGTCCTTGCCTGGAAAATTCCATTGACAGAAGAGTTTGGCGGGCTATAGTCCATAGCATCACAAAGAATCAGACTTGACAGACCCTGCATGCACCAGATGGAGCTGAGCCAAGCCCAGCAGAACCCCTAAGAATCCAGCATAGCCGTCATTGACCAGCAGCACTCATGTAATGTGAGCAAGAAATGAATGTTTGCTCATATAAGACACTAAGATTTGGCAAGAGGGAGTGAAGGCTATTGCCACAGCAAGAATTGGTTAATTCAGACCTGGTTCCTAGGGTAGAAGGATAGACTAGGTAAGATCCAGTCTGATGGATAGGCAAAGGAGAGGAAATTCCAAGCTCCCTACTTAGAAATATTAATCCACTTGGTTGTAAAGATGGGTTATATACCGGCCAGTTGCATTTTTGCATGTAACTGGTGATTTAAATATGTTCTCTAAATTAAGATCAAAATAAGAAAGCCACAGAGGACTCGGGGCATAAGGGAAGAGCAAGAAAGTGAGCAAGGTCTTTTGAATTTCCCTTGGGAAAAGATGGCTCCAGCAGATGCAGAGAACAATCCCTGTAGGAGAGGGGGTCCACAGAAAGGGCTTGCCTGCAGGGAGCTTAGAGGAGGAGCCAGAGAACCCCATAGTCCCATGGCTTCCATGGTGTCCTGGAGGCTCTTAAGTGAATAGGACTCTCCACATGACAGGTACAGCATGAAGCTCCCAGTTACCCAGGAAGACTAGGAGCAAGCATGGCTTGCCTAAATTCTGGCTGGGACCTCATTCACCAAGATAAAGTGCTCAGCAAAGGAAACTTTTGATCTGGGGGCTATCCCAAGGCAAATTTATGAAGAATCCTGTGCAGATTTGGGTACAGGGGTAACATTTTTTTTCCTGTATTGTACCTGAAGGTGTTCAGTGGACTGGAGAGTGGGGTTGTGGTATTAGTGAAAGTGACTGTTGCCTGGCCCCACTCTCCAGCCTTCCCCCGAGTTCTTGCTAACCCTCCACGTTCCTGCCCTCAGCCTTTTCCAGGGACAGCTGACTAGGGCCTTTGAGGAGGCGGGGGGTTCTTAGGTCTCTATATGAGGAGATGAAGGAAATCCTGGGGCCACTCCATCAGGCCTCTCCTATTGGTCCTAGGCCAGCTGAGAGCCAGGAAAAGGCTGCAGCAAGGCTGAGGTGTTCCCATGGCAACAACAGGCAGCTCTGCTCTTTAGGCATCAAGTTGGAGGAAGAGGAGGTGGAGACGGAGGAGGAGGAGAAATGAAAGAGGAGAGGAAGCAGTAGGAAGTGAGCAGGGAGAGATCATGAGGGGACAGGAAGGGGAGACAGAACACAAGAAGAGAGGAAAGGACAAGTCAGAGGAGGTTAAAAAGGGAAGGAGAGGAGGAAAAGGAACTGGAAGAAAGAAGAAGAGGCTGGTAGAGAGGAAGAGAAAGAAGGAAGGGGCAAGAGGAAGAAGAGGCAGAATGAATGAAAGAAAGACCAAAACTGCTTGTGCAGCATTCCCTGCTTCATGCCCTGGAGGCATGGCTGCCCACCAACTCGGACACCATGAACCCCTCCCTCACACATGCCCTGCTCATCCCATAAGACATGATGTCGAAGAACAGAACACAGCCCCCAAAGCTTGGACTTGAGCCTAATTTTTCCCTCCAAGAGTTGTGAGGTGGGACAGTGAGAAGTTTCCAGAACAAGTTTTAGCATCTCGTAAACCCTGCCTCTGATCCCTTGAGCTTGAGGCAAATTATTTACAAATTTCTCTAAATTTCAGTCTTTACATCTTAAAAGAAATGGAGATAATAGCTACCTCGTGAATTTGTGAAAACTGAGTAAGAGCCTTAAGACAGTGCCTGGTACATGGTAGGTATTTAATGCATGTTATTATTTTTATGTGTGACTTGGTCATCATTTAACATGTTTGCACCTTCATTTGCTCATTCGTAAAAGAAAAATCGTGACCACTTAATGGGCTTTTTAAGTGTATTATTGTAAAGGTTCAGTAAATGCTATCTACTAAAATTATCTTCTTAATAACAAGAGCAAGCATTATGTAATGCCTGTTTCTTTTTTTTTAAAAGCACCATCTCCATTGTCATTTCATCCAACACTTGAAAAGACTGTGCGCTGTAGACAGGGCAATAGCATGTCCATTTTTGTACCTGCAGCTTCTCTGTAAGCACTGTGGAAAGTGCCTTACAGCTATCACCTCATCAAATTCTAAAAACAACCCTTCAACATAAGTACCATCCTCATTTTACAGTTGAGAACACCAAGGCACCAAAGGGTAAAGGAATTTGCCTTCTACTTACTAGTCAGTGTTAGAACTTGGACTTAAATGCAGAATGGCAGGTAGAAGTAACACCACTAATCCGAAACACCCTATTTAACTCAGCATTTTTGCCCCAAACCAACTTCTAAATTGTGCTGTGACTCTACAGAATAGAGTAGAGGTAACAAATGTTAGATCTTAAGGTGTCTTATCTAACATGAGAAAACTCCTGGGACAGACCCAGCAGGACACCGACACTGAGAGGCTCCTCTGGAATGTCTGACAGCTTGGTCCAGAGCCTGGAACGGAGTGAGACTCCCAGAAAAGCAGGCACCAAAGTCACCAAACAAGGCCATGCAAGAGGTCTACTGGCCCTCAAAGGGTCTCACCCAAGACCACAAGAGAGGGAAACAAGGATTCTCCACCTTGTTTTACTTTTTATTTTTATATATATATATCCTCTTTTTAATTATTTTGGCCTCCTTTTATTAATTTTTATTTATTTATTTTTGTTATTATTTTTAAATTTTGGCCTCTTTTATTGGTCTCTCATTTACTTATTTTCATCCATCTTTATTCATTGGTCTGTGTGGGCCTCCCATTGTAGTGGCCTCTCTTGTTGCAGAGCACCGGCTCTGGGCTCATGCGCTCCAGAGCACTGGCTCAGTAATTGGACACACGGGTCCAACCATTCCACAGCATGTGGGATCTTCCCAGATGGGGGATCAAACCCATGCCCCTTGCACTACAAGATAGACTCTTTACCCACTAGACCACCAGGGAAGCTCCCTGTTTTATTTTTAAGAGGGGGAAGATTAAGGGTATTTCACTTCCATTCTGATAAAATTCAAAATATTTTTGTGTTTGCTTCAAGAAGCTGTGTGTGTGTGTGATTTAGAGAGGGAAGAGAGGAGGGGAGAAAAGGAAAAGAAAGAGGAGGATAAACAGAAGTAGACAAATAAACCATAGAAAGAGACAGAAAGACAGATGTCAAGAGACATGACAAGAGAAGAAAACAATGCCAGAGCAAGAGAGAGAGAAGCAGAAAGGGGGTGACAAGCAGATAAACACACTGTGACAAAAAGGCACCCAAAAGATATAAGTTGGGACCAGAGATACACAGAGGTAAGGAAGAGAAAAAGTCAAAAGACCACCTTTCTTAATGTGCTGGACTTAAATGCAGAATGGCAGGTAGAAGTTACACCACTAATCCGAAACACCCTATTTAACTCAGCATTTTTGCCCCAAACCAACTTCTAAATTGTGCTGTGACTCTACAGAATAGAGTAGAGGTAACAAATGTTAGATCTTAAGGTGTCTTATCTAACATGAGAAAACTCCTGGGACAGACCCAGCAGGACACCGACACTGAGAGGCTCCTCTGGAATGTCTGACAGCTTGGTCCAGAGCCTGGAACGGAGTGAGACTCCCAGAAAAGCAGGCACCAAAGTCACCAAACAAGGCCATGCAAGAGGTCTACTGGCCCTCAAAGGGTCTCACCCAAGACCACAAGAGAGGGAAACAAGGATTCTCCACCTTGTTTTACTTTTTATTTTTATATATATATATCCTCTTTTTAATTATTTTGGCCTCCTTTTATTAATTTTTATTTATTTATTTTTGTTATTATTTTTAAATTTTGGCCTCTTTTATTGGTCTCTCATTTACTTATTTTCATCCATCTTTATTCATTGGTCTGTGTGGGCCTCCCATTGTAGTGGCCTCTCTTGTTGCAGAGCACCGGCTCTGGGCTCATGCGCCCAGAGCACTGGCTCAGTAATTGGACACACGGGTCCAACCATTCCACAGCATGTGGGATCTTCCCAGATGGGGGATCAAACCCATGCCCCTTGCACTACAAGATAGACTCTTTACCCACTAGACCACCAGGGAAGCTCCCTGTTTTATTTTTAAGAGGGGGAAGATTAAGGGTATTTCACTTCCATTCTGATAAAATTCAAAATATTTTTGTGTTTGCTTCAAGAAGCTGTGTGTGTGTGTGATTTAGAGAGGGAAGAGAGGAGGGGAGAAAAGGAAAAGAAAGAGGAGGATAAACAGAAGTAGACAAATAAACCATAGAAAGAGACAGAAAGACAGATGTCAAGAGACATGACAAGAGAAGAAAACAATGCCAGAGCAAGAGAGAGAGAAGCAGAAAGGGGGTGACAAGCAGATAAACACACTGTGACAAAAAGGCACCCAAAAGATATAAGTTGGGACCAGAGATACACAGAGGTAAGGAAAGAGAACAAGTCAGAGAAGAAATCTGCCTTTCTTTCTTGTCAAAAGAGAAACGTATGTGCTCCATTATGTACATATGGTATATGGTTATGAAAATACACTGCTTTTTGCAAAGCTAAGAAAAAGAAACCTCTCTCTCTCTCTCTCTCTCCCTCTCCCTCCTCCTCTCCTCTACCCTCCTCTATTTCCCCCTCTCTCTCTCTGTGCCTCTTGGTCCCCTGCATGTGTACCTCTTTGCCTCTGTCTCTCTCCTCTCTCTCACTTATCTACTCCTATTAGGGAGGGAGGGCTGAATCAGCTCTCCACATTCTGAAAAGGCTATGCTCAGCTAGAATTTGTGATAAAGGTGCTTTAAATCAGAGCTAAAATTTGGCAGTACAAATGCTCTTGAATTCCTCATCTCATTGTGAAAATAAAGAAACCTTAATTTCATATTCAGAGAATTAGGATCATCCCACCTCATCTCTCAAAGAAATAGATTCTTTATTGTCACAAATCATCCCTATTGTCACTAACCCTTTAAAATATTGGTGTAGTTTTATTCTGATGGTCCTGCTTCTGGTATGGCCTCAGTGTTTGTTCCATAAACATTAGTTATGTGCCTACTAGGTGCAGAACCAATGCCCTGGGTAAATGGTAAGTCTTGTGTTAGCTACGTGCTATATATTAATAATTGTACTGCAGACAAGAGTTGGATCAATACTCCAGTACGTCCAGATAATTCACACCAAGGTGACTTTGCTTGTGTTCCCCAACTGTCCCCAAGGTCATCCTGAGAAGTGAGCTTCCCCTGAGTAGGGTGAAGCTTGGACTCAGGGCACCTTTATACCTGCCCATACGTCTTGATGCCTTTTCTTAGCAAAAGCAGGCATCCTCTGAAGCCTTGGTATAAGCTCTGAAACTGGGCCGAGTTCTGCCAGGAATAATGAAACCATGGGAAGTCGGGAGGGGACAGCATTTGTGGAAGTAGCTTTTCTCTGCATTGGCAGTGCACAGAGAGCTTTCAGTGAGCACAGTGAGCACAGAGAGCTTTTCAGTGGTGATCACTGAAGGAGTCTCACCCACAGTGAAGGCAACCTGCAGACAGTTCCTTTACACACAGCTTCCTACACCTTTCTGCCTAAGGATGTTCTCTGGAGACTGGAAAGTGAGTGCTTAAGAGGTGACATTCCAGAAGTGATCTTCAAACAAGGAGGCATTTGGTGAATAAACAACCCAACTTCATCGACCTTCAGTTGGAAAATTCTAAGGTACCTTCTACTGAGCTTAAGCTATTTACAGTGGTAACCCACTCAAGATTATTCACCTCTCACTGGTTTTACTCACTTTATTATCTCACTCTCCCAATTCCTTCATTATTTTATTAATAATCAAGATCAATGATCAATTACATTTCTTGTGTCTAAATCTTTGCTTTGGAGATGTTCAAACTAAGACATTCTTGTCTTGGGTAATGTAGCTCTCACAACAACCATGTAGATGTAAGCATCATTACTCCCAGTACTAGAATTCATTCCTCAAATACCTACTTTTTGCCAAAGACTATGCTAGGCACTGGGAGTGCATGGTCCCTGCCCTCATGGAAGTTGTGCTCTAGACTGGGAAAAAAAAAATTGCATGTCACTAATTAAATATTGGTGTAGTTTTATTCTGATGGTCCTGCTTCTGGTATGGCCTCAGTGTTTGTTCCATAAACATTAGTTATGTGCCTACTAGGTGCAGAACCAATGCCCTGGGTAAATGGTAAGTCTTGTGTTAGCTACGTGCTATATATTAATAATTGTACTGCAGACAAGAGTTGGATCAATACTCCAGTACGTCCAGATAATTCACACCAAGGTGACTTTGCTTGTGTTCCCCAACTGTCCCCAAGGTCATCCTGAGAAGTGAGCTTCCCCTGAGTAGGGTGAAGCTTGGACTCAGGGCACCTTTATACCTGCCCATACGTCTTGATGCCTTTTCTTAGCAAAAGCAGGCATCCTCTGAAGCCTTGGTATAAGCTCTGAAACTGGGCCGAGTTCTGCCAGGAATAATGAAACCATGGGAAGTCGGGAGGGGACAGCATTTGTGGAAGTAGCTTTTCTCTGCATTGGCAGTGCACAGAGAGCTTTCAGTGAGCACAGTGAGCACAGAGAGCTTTTCAGTGGTGATCACTGAAGGAGTCTCACCCACAGTGAAGGCAACCTGCAGACAGTTCCTTTACACACAGCTTCCTACACCTTTCTGCCTAAGGATGTTCTCTGGAGACTGGAAAGTGAGTGCTTAAGAGGTGACATTCCAGAAGTGATCTTCAAACAAGGAGGCATTTGGTGAATAAACAACCCAACTTCATCGACCTTCAGTTGGAAAATTCTAAGGTACCTTCTACTGAGCTTAAGCTATTTACAGTGGTAACCCACTCAAGATTATTCACCTCTCACTGGTTTTACTCACTTTATTATCTCACTCTCCCAATTCCTTCATTATTTTATTAATAATCAAGATCAATGATCAATTACATTTCTTGTGTCTAAATCTTTGCTTTGGAGATGTTCAAACTAAGACATTCTTGTCTTGGGTAATGTAGCTCTCACAACAACCATGTAGATGTAAGCATCATTACTCCCAGTACTAGAATTCATTCCTCAAATACCTACTTTTTGCCAAAGACTATGCTAGGCACTGGGAGTGCATGGTCCCTGCCCTCATGGAAGTTGTGCTCTAGACTGGAAGAAATTGCTAAACAAATAATCATACAAATAAATGGAAAGTTGTGGCTGTGACAAGTGCCTGGGCTCTGAGAATGTAAAATAGTCATATTGGACCTGGTCGAGGAAGTCATCCCTGTGGAAGTGACCTTTCAGTCGAGATCAGAAGGAGGAACAGAACTGAACTATGGAAGATGGGAAGGAAAAATACTTAGAGCAATAAGAACAACGTGAATGAATGATGAAGCTGAAGCAAACAAAAGTTGAGGTCACACACATATGAAGTGGTTGGCAGAGGGCTTGGTTTTAGTCCTGACCCCAGCGTTAGAGTCAGCAGTTGGAATGGAATTGGGTGTGTAGGAGCAAGGGATGACTTGTTACTCTCATTATTCATATTATTAAAGAATTAACTACAAGCTTCCTTTAAATAGAAAACTCCCATAGGGCATTTAACAATTAACTCAATCACAAAAGAGAGAATTATAAATTTATGCAAATGTTTCTGTTGGGTATAAAGGCGAAGTGTCTGAATGTGTACAAAGTCAATGTTCTAAAATCAGTGAGAGATTAGGTATCTTTCCAAGTCAATTTCATAGCCTCTAGCGCCAAGACAGCAGAAGTCTGCAGGAAGACCTGGGAAGAGGAGTGTGGTTTTCCTGAGTGACTAATAGATGCGAAGGAAGTGATCCCTAGGTATCCAGGGTCATAAGCTTCCTTTCCATCTCTAAGCAGACAGTCCAAGAGTGTAGTACCGAGGAAAAATAGCACTCTAGTGGGGCAAAAGGATCTATAGCTCCATGGTAACAAGGGAAAAAATGAACAAAAATAAACATGAAGATTATTCACCTCTCACTTTTACTTAATCATCCCAATTCCTTCATTATTTTATTAATAATCAAGATCAATGATCAATTACATTTCTTGTGTCTAAATCTTTGCTTTGGAGATGTTCAAACTAAGACATTCTTGTCTTGGGTAATGTAGCTCTCACAACAACCATGTAGATGTAAGCATCATTACTCCCAGTACTAGAATTCATTCCTCAAATACCTACTTTTTGCCAAAGACTATGCTAGGCACTGGGAGTGCATGGTCCCTGCCCTCATGGAAGTTGTGCTCTAGACTGGAAGAAATTGCTAAACAAATAATCATACAAATAAATGGAAAGTTGTGGCTGTGACAAGTGCCTGGGCTCTGAGAATGTAAAATAGTCATATTGGACCTGGTCGAGGAAGTCATCCCTGTGGAAGTGACCTTTCAGTCGAGATCAGAAGGAGGAACAGAACTGAACTATGGAAGA
This sequence comes from Tragulus kanchil, assembly GCA_022376925.1. Taxonomy (NCBI): domain Eukaryota; kingdom Metazoa; phylum Chordata; class Mammalia; order Artiodactyla; family Tragulidae; genus Tragulus; species Tragulus kanchil. The sequence continues at coordinate 129,166,201 of JAIOJX010000032.1, read as the reverse complement.
TGGGAAGGAAAAATACTTAGAGCAATAAGAACAACGTGAATGAATGATGAAGCTGAAGCAAACAAAAGTTGAGGTCACACACATATGAAGTGGTTGGCAGAGGGCTTGGTTTTAGTCCTGACCCCAGCGTTAGAGTCAGCAGTTGGAATGGAATTGGGTGTGTAGGAGCAAGGGATGACTTGTTACTCTCATTATTCATATTATTAAAGAATTAACTACAAGCTTCCTTTAAATAGAAAACTCCCATAGGGCATTTAACAATTAACTCAATCACAAAAGAGAGAATTATAAATTTATGCAAATGTTTCTGTTGGGTATAAAGGCGAAGTGTCTGAATGTGTACAAAGTCAATGTTCTAAAATCAGTGAGAGATTAGGTATCTTTCCAAGTCAATTTCATAGCCTCTAGCGCCAAGACAGCAGAAGTCTGCAGGAAGACCTGGGAAGAGGAGTGTGGTTTTCCTGAGTGACTAATAGATGCGAAGGAAGTGATCCCTAGGTATCCAGGGTCATAAGCTTCCTTTCCATCTCTAAGCAGACAGTCCAAGAGTGTAGTACCGAGGAAAAATAGCACTCTAGAATGAGGGAGGTCATTTTTATTTCTGGCTAGTATGTAAATGCATGTAAAAGATCTATAGCTCCATGGTAACAAGGGAAAAATGAACAAAAAATAAACTATGAAACTATCAAAGAGCAGTAGATGCAAAGAAGCCTTGATGCACTGAATTCCAGAGAAGAGTGAGCCCTGCATAGGTAAACAGAAAGTAATGGTGGTTTCCATATCTGAAGGCAAGGACCCTGTCTTAATGCAAGTAGATAGAAAATCAAGTGTTCCAGAGATGGAGAGAATTTTCAGGGATGAATACAAATTAGCCTAGTGTAATATGGCAGAAATTACTGGGGAGAACCCCAGACATGAATTACTTGGTCCCACTTGGGAATTTTGCTGAGTAGCCAGCACAAGAAACATAGCTGGAAAATAGAGAAGCATTTGTAGCCTTGTGGTCCTTAAACTTTGAGAGCTTGTTGGAATTTAATCCAAAAGTGATTCAAACAGATTTGAAGTTGAACCCCAACTCTCTCTCCAATGAAATTCTGAAATATCAAATGTATCAGGTCCTTGAGAGGTCAAGGAAACAGATAAAAGGCAAATATATAGATCCACAGGCTCATTTGAAACAAGAAGTGAACTCAAGCTAATTAAAGTTGTATCCCAGCCCTAGCTCAACTCCATTCTTGGTGAAATCTGAGTTTTACCTGACAGAGAGAAAAACTTGCACACTCTACAATAAATACATACAAACATGTACATATACATATGTATAAAATTGTACTTCAATATCTCTGCTTTTGTGTGCACTGTTTGGCACGGAATTCTAAAAATTATAAGACATGAAAAAGGAGGAATTATAATAAATATTGCTAAAAAAAAAATCTCTTTCTTTACAAAGTCAATGTTCTAAAATCAGTGAGAGATTAGGTATCTTTCCAAGTCAATTTCATAGCCTCTAGCGCCAAGACAGCAGAAGTCTGCAGGAAGACCTGGGAAGAGGAGTGTGGTTTTCCTGAGTGACTAATAGATGCGAAGGAAGTGATCCCTAGGTATCCAGGGTCATAAGCTTCCTTTCCATCTCTAAGCAGACAGTCCAAGAGTGTAGTACCGAGGAAAAATAGCACTCTAGAATGAGGGAGGTCATTTTTATTTCTGGCTAGTATGTAAATGCATGTAAAAGATCTATAGCTCCATGGTAACAAGGGAAAAAATGAACAAAAAATAAACTATGAAACTATCAAAGAGCAGTAGATGCAAAGAAGCCTTGATGCACTGAATTCCAGAGAAGAGTGAGCCCTGCATAGGTAAACAGAAAGTAATGGTGGTTTCCATATCTGAAGGCAAGGACCCTGTCTTAATGCAAGTAGATAGAAAATCAAGTGTTCCAGAGATGGAGAGAATTTTCAGGGATGAATACAAATTAGCCTAGTGTAATATGGCAGAAATTACTGGGGAGAACCCCAGACATGAATTACTTGGTCCCACTTGGGAATTTTGCTGAGTAGCCAGCACAAGAAACATAGCTGGAAAATAGAGAAGCATTTGTAGCCTTGTGGTCCTTAAACTTTGAGAGCTTGTTGGAATTTAATCCAAAAGTGATTCAAACAGATTTGAAGTTGAACCCCAACTCTCTCTCCAATGAAATTCTGAAATATCAAATGTATCAGGTCCTTGAGAGGTCAAGGAAACAGATAAAAGGCAAATATATAGATCCACAGGCTCATTTGAAACAAGAAGTGAACTCAAGCTAATTAAAGTTGTATCCCAGCCCTAGCTCAACTCCATTCTTGGTGAAATCTGAGTTTTACCTGACAGAGAGAAAAACTTGCACACTCTACAATAAATACATACAAACATGTACATATACATATGTATAAAATTGTACTTCAATATCTCTGCTTTTGTGTGCACTGTTTGGCACGGAATTCTAAAAATTATAAGACATGAAAAAGGAGGAATTATAATAAATATTGCTAATATTTTATAATAATTATAAATAGAATATAACCTCTAAATTTATGAATCACTATATTATACATCTGTAACATATAATGTTGTACATCAACTATACTTTAATTTAAAAAAAAATTATAGATACACAATCAAATCAGTAGCAATTACCCAAATGGAACCATAGCATGAAGTAGAATTAACTGAATATCAGTCACCCATAGATTAATATAAAATGATTCAGCATACATGTAAATGGAGTCTAGAAAGAGAGGTGAGAAGAGATAAAATAAATATGCAAATACACAATGACTAAACTTTCTTTCAGATTTGATTTAAAGCAGTCAATCCAAAGATCCAAAAATCTCAACAAACTTCAAATAGGATGACTATTTTAAAAAATACATATGCATACCACATATATATCACAAACCAAAAAGAAAAAAAAATCTTTAAAATAGCCAGAGAAAAGACACACACACACACACACACACACACACACACACACACACACACTCATGCATATGCCCACAGGACTTCCACTCAGCCAGACTGAAATATTTAAAATTACCCTAAAACTACCCTTGTACCAGCTTCCCCAAGTTCACCAAGTCTTTGAATATGCTACCCTCTGTGTTTACCATGCCCTATCAAAATCTTGACACACTTCTAAACTTCCTGTGAAACTCAGTCAAAAGATCATACTACAATAGAGGTGTGTCATTATTTGGGCTGACTAGGTCTTTGAACATCTCTCTTATGTTTGGAGAGTTATTCACCTTCTAAATCCCCTAAAGAAGCCATATTTCTCTCAGCCTTCCTTTCAGCTAGGATGCAAGGACGTGACCTTGGCTTCACCAATCAGACTCACCTGCACTGAGCATTGAGTAAGAAACTTGAGACGTGTAGAAGAGGGTACTGTGGGACCTAGTGGCAGCAGTAACATCTGGTTTCCAAAGAGGTCAGCAGCAGGGAGTCTCATGGTAGTGTCTAATGCCCTGCATCCACAGAGTTGGTCTTGGGCTGCCCTGTCCCTGCCCAGGGAGGCAGTCATGATGTCACTACTGAACTAGCCCTGCAGTAGGATTTGGGGTATTGTTCCTGAATGCATAGTCTCTAGGTAGCCCCATGGAAGTTCTCCAAGCTTTCTAACATCCCCTCTTGGACTTCTTTTATGTGTAGCTAGCCAGGATTGGTTTTTGTTGTTTGCAATGAAGAGCTCTGACTGACACACCTGGCCTGCCCTGAAATCTCCAAAACTTCTTTTTGTTATCTCCCACAAACCATGCCATCTATACTCCTGCAAGCAGAAAAGCTGCTCCCAGATCTTAGCTCCCATAACAGCCTGAACCGTACCACCTCTAGTGACCTCGTCCAATCTCTACTATCTGGCTCTGATTCATTAGGAAAGGTTTTTCTAAGCCTGTACCAAAGAAAGGAAACCAGAGGCCCTAAGTAGTTGAAAGATTTGTCCAGGGTCATTCTGCTCACAGCCAACAATGCTGGAAAAAATAAAACTCATGGTCAAAACTGGGGCATGCCTACCACATTTCAGGCACTGTGATCAGTATTTTGCACGCTTCATTTCATGCTCACTACAATTCTGTGAAATAGGTTCTATATGACTTTCTTTTTTATTTATTTGGTTGCACCAGGTCTTAGTTGTGGCATGCAGGATCTTTAGTTGCAACATGTGAGATCCGGTTCCCAACTGGGGAGCAAATTCCTTTTTTTTTCTAGTTGATGACAATAATAATAATAAATCCAGAGGCATGCAACCCAGGAGTACTGAAGTCAGGATGCAAACTTAGGAGATCTAACTGCAAGCCCGTGCTCTTAACCGTTTTCCCTGTATGCCTCAGGTTCTCTGACTTTGCACCATACTATTGCCTCTGTCCGTTTTGAACTAAGACTGAAGTACTTTCTTATTTCCACAATCCTTAACTTCACTCTGTGTCTATTGGACCACTCCATGTCTTTCACTCCATGTCTTTTGCTAAAAGCCTATTAGGACCACGTTTCTTCAGTTTTCAAATTACCAGGAGATAATTTGTTCCCAACCGTCACAATCCATTAACAAAGACCACCACTTTCAAAGAGATCAGAACTAGGATCCACAACCATCAGGCAAGTTGCTCTCTTCACAGAACTGGACACTATAACCAATGATATGTATTCATTATTGGAGTTCCTTAATTTATTGATTGATTCATTCAATATTCATGAAGAATTCGTCATGTGCCAGACATGGCATGGCATTTCTAGGACTGTATCATCTATTCTACTCTATCAGAGCAGTTTCCAGGACCTGTGAGTTTTTCAAGCAATCATGGAAATATTTGAGACCTGAAAATAATTAATATCATCTCCATAATACAAAGATTGCAAAGTTAAATCAACAAGCATCTACTTGAAAATCTACAAAGTATAACCTTATGTATACCTGTCAAATGTCTTTCAACACAATCCTTATATGGTTATAAAAAATTGTACTTAATGTGGCAGTGGCATTATAATGTACTTGACTTTAAATAAAGTAGGCCTCTAAAACGGACAGTATCTTAAACCTACGAAGGTCAGGAAACAACTTAGAGGTGCTAGGAAACAAAGATGGTAGGACTTTAGGTCACTACAAATGCTAACTCATGGTCAAAACTGGGGCATGCCTACCACATTTCAGGCACTGTGATCAGTATTTTGCACGCTTCATTTCATGCTCACTACAATTCTGTGAAATAGGTTCTATATGACTTTCTTTTTTATTTATTTGGTTGCACCAGGTCTTAGTTGTGGCATGCAAGATCTTTAGTTGCAACATGTGAGATCCGGTTCCCAACTGGGGAGCAAATTCCTTTTTTTCTAGTTGATGACAATAATAATAATAAATCCAGAGGCATGCAACCCAGGAGTACTGAAGTCAGGATGCAAACTTAGGAGATCTAACTGCAAGCCCGTGCTCTTAACCGTTTTCCCTGTATGCCTCAGGTTCTCTGACTTTGCACCATACTATTGCCTCTGTCCGTTTTGAACTAAGACTGAAGTACTTTCTTATTTCCACAATCCTTAACTTCACTCTGTGTCTATTGGACCACTCCATGTCTTTCACTCCATGTCTTTTGCTAAAAGCCTATTAGGACCACGTTTCTTCAGTTTTCAAATTACCAGGAGATAATTTGTTCCCAACCGTCACAATCCATTAACAAAGACCACCACTTTCAAAGAGATCAGAACTAGGATCCACAACCATCAGGCAAGTTGCTCTCTTCACAGAACTGGACACTATAACCAATGATATGTATTCATTATTGGAGTTCCTTAATTTATTGATTGATTCATTCAATATTCATGAAGAATTCGTCATGTGCCAGACATGGCATGGCATTTCTAGGACTGTATCATCTATTCTACTCTATCAGAGCAGTTTCCAGGACCTGTGAGTTTTTCAAGCAATCATGGAAATATTTGAGACCTGAAAATAATTAATATCATCTCCATAATACAAAGATTGCAAAGTTAAATCAACAAGCATCTACTTGAAAATCTACAAAGTATAACCTTATGTATACCTGTCAAATGTCTTTCAACACAATCCTTATATGGTTATAAAAAATTGTACTTAATGTGGCAGTGGCATTATAATGTACTTGACTTTAAATAAAGTAGGCCTCTAAAACGGACAGTATCTTAAACCTACGAAGGTCAGGAAACAACTTAGAGGTGCTAGGAAACAAAGATGCGTAGGACTTTAATTTCTGGATTTAAGCCTAATTTTACCTTTTGTTTGTTTACTTTTCTATTTTTGTGTTCTAATCATGAGTTCCCTGAAAGCAAGGATTTTGTCCTCTGCTTTCTTGTTGAACTTTATATTCTCTGAACCTACCAATGGGCTACATTTAGAATAGTGTCTAACATATTAATTAGATAAATACAATCAGGTTAAGGTGTGATCTATACTCTAAATTTTCAGCAACCCACAAAGACATAAAAGTTATTTTCTTGCATCCTCTTGCAAGCACACACAAATACACACACACAAACCTTCCACTAACCTTCATGAATGAAAGGAAAGAAGAAAATCAACATTATTAAGTAGCTACAAAGCACCAGCTATCCAGCCACTGTGCTGGGTACTTTTATACATCAAATATGCAGCATGTAAATATTTCCCCTGCAGTGGGCACTGCAGATACCTGAGAATTTGCAAGCAGTTTTTCTTGAACTAGCTACGCTTTTTCCCAACTCCTGTTTGTAATCCCTTTTATATATCCTTTTGCATGCCAAGTACAAGATGCATGATCGTAAAGGAGAGTGACAATTTCAGACAGATTATAAAACAAGCAGGAAGTAGTCCCCAGAAGAGGGGCTACATTTCTTGAAATTCATCCCGGTGCTCACATAAATGAAATATTTATCTCTTCCACACTTACCATCAGTTCATTCGTATTTTTGGACCAATCTTGTCACTTCAGGCAGCTTTAATGGCTTTCATTTATGCGAGCTCAAGTCTGCTACTTCTGAACTGGCTGTCCACCACCGGGCACCCTTAGCCTTCCTCATTCTCACAGAGCCAAAACATTTCCATGGTCCAGAGAAATCACACAGTGGGGAGATGCATTCCTCTGGTGTCAGCATTCCACGGACTGAAAAGTGATTATTTCAGAGGGATGAACTTAAAGCTGCTCAATACCAAGGAGAAGATACAGAGGAATGTGAGGGTCTCGGGGACATGGAAAAATGGTCTACAAGGCCTAAGTCCACCTGGACAGCTCCAGATTTGACCCACATAACACCACAGAATTAGCTCGAGTAATGTGATTTTAGGAAACAGTCGCTTAGCATTACATAAACATAAATTTAAGTGTACTATTGAGGGCTTTGGCTTCCTTGACTTGAAGGTTAATTTTTAAAATTTAGCACTTGTTGTTGCTCATTACAGTAGCAGGCACTGTGTTCAGAGATTTTTGCTCATTATCTCAATGGAACCCATCAACATACCTATGCCAAAGGTATGAATATCCCCATTTACAAATTAGGAAACAAAAGCTCAGGAAAGTGAGGTGACTTGACCAAAGTCACACATCTTATAAATAAGTGTCTTTTTCCAAAGACTTGCTTTTGACACATAACAAATATTATTGAGCCCCTTTGTAGGGTCAGAGGGAACAATAGACATGTAAATTCACGTGTTCCAGAGAGTATATTTAACTCCTATAGAAGAACTATAAAGAGGGTTCTGAGAGAGGACAACAGGAGATGGAGAGAAAGGACAGAGGGACTTCACAGAGGAGGTGGTAATTAATCTGGGCTTAATGCCGGGGTTTGAGTTTCCCAGGTGCAGAAAAGGAGAATGGCATTAAAGGAAGAAGGAAGATAATGTACAGTCAAGCTGAACGTGGGAAAAGGAGATGGGATGTCTGGAGAAGGGACGAGGTTGCTCAGGAGGATGGCTAGATCCAAGGTAAGGGAGGAAGTCTCATAAGAAGGCTGGAGAGCTAAACAGAGGAGCAGTTTGGAAATCACAGTGATTTAGCATAAGCAGAGCTGGTGGAGGCGCGGACCGTGACTGTAGAGGAGAGAGGACGAGAGAGGAGCAGCAAGGAGGCAAGAGTCCTGGCAACAAAGGATAAGTCCTGTGCTAAAGCACTGTGGCAGCTCCCATGGAGATGGAAGGAGGCAACAACTTTGGAAAGTGACACTTAAATGTCAGAGTATATTACTTCACGGACTGAAAAGTGATTATTTCAGAGGGATGAACTTAAAGCTGCTCAATACCAAGGAGAAGATACAGAGGAATGTGAGGGTCTCGGGGACATGGAAAAATGGTCTACAAGGCCTAAGTCCACCTGGACAGCTCCAGATTTGACCCACATAACACCACAGAATTAGCTCGAGTAATGTGATTTTAGGAAACAGTCGCTTAGCATTACATAAACATAAATTTAAGTGTACTATTGAGGGCTTTGGCTTCCTTGACTTGAAGGTTAATTTTAAAATTTAGCACTTGTTGTTGCTCATTACAGTAGCAGGCACTGTGTTCAGAGATTTTTGCTCATTATCTCAATGGAACCCATCAACATACCTATGCCAAAGGTATGAATATCCCCATTTACAAATTAGGAAACAAAAGCTCAGGAAAGTGAGGTGACTTGACCAAAGTCACACATCTTATAAATAAGTGTCTTTTTCCAAAGACTTGCTTTTGACACATAACAAATATTATTGAGCCCCTTTGTAGGGTCAGAGGGAACAATAGACATGTAAATTCACGTGTTCCAGAGAGTATATTTAACTCCTATAGAAGAACTATAAAGAGGGTTCTGAGAGAGGACAACAGGAGATGGAGAGAAAGGACAGAGGGACTTCACAGAGGAGGTGGTAATTAATCTGGGCTTAATGCCGGGGTTTGAGTTTCCCAGGTGCAGAAAAGGAGAATGGCATTAAAGGAAGAAGGAAGATAATGTACAGTCAAGCTGAACGTGGGAAAAGGAGATGGGATGTCTGGAGAAGGGACGAGGTTGCTCAGGAGGATGGCTAGATCCAAGGTAAGGGAGGAAGTCTCATAAGAAGGCTGGAGAGCTAAACAGAGGAGCAGTTTGGAAATCACAGTGATTTAGCATAAGCAGAGCTGGTGGAGGCGCGGACCGTGACTGTAGAGGAGAGAGGACGAGAGAGGAGCAGCAAGGAGGCAAGAGTCCTGGCAACAAAGGATAAGTCCTGTGCTAAAGCACTGTGGCAGCTCCCATGGAGATGGAAGGAGGCAACAACTTTGGAAAGTGACACTTAAATGTCAGAGTATATTATTTTTTATTGCCTGGGAACTGATCTAAAATGACAGATTCTGAGACCCACCGCAATATAAGAGAGTTCCCTATGTCTGAAATTTTAAAACTTGCATTTTAACAAGAATTCCAGGAGATTCAGGTGCAAGTGTGTACAGGTAACTCCTTGTGAGGTACCTCGAGACGAGCATGGCGATGGATTGGGTACGAGGGTGATGGGAAGGAAAGAGTTGAGTTCCTGTCACCCTTCCCTGATATTGTTCCCACCACTCCTGACAACTGCCTGATTTTGCTCGATCAAGTGTCCTTTCCCTGTCTGTCCATGTGGTTTGTGTAGAGCCCCATGGTACCAGGCCTGGGATATAGGCAGGTGATCCAGTCAGAGTCAGTTCTGCAACTACTGGGAAAAGAAGCAAGTAATCTGCCTCAATGGCCTTGAACCTGGCAGATAAGATGCTGCAGCTGTTTCACCCAGGTAGTGCCTGAGAATAAAGCCAAGAGAAGGCAGATGCAAGAAACAGGAAAAAAAGTTCTATTGTCGTTGTTTGGGTCCTGAATTCAGCCATGTCTAAAGCCATTATGCTCCTAAACTTTTCATGACACATGCCAATAATGTATTTGCTGTCGCTGTATCCCACTCACACCATCCTGTGTTAGGTTTTCTATCATGAACTAAAGAAAAACACTGCTGATCACTTTAAGAAAATCTGATATATAAAAATCTTACCTTACAAATCAGATAAATAAAGAGCTGATTACTTCTATTAAAAAGGGATTCACTCACAGCTTCTTTTGAAGAGAGCCTCCCCAAGGTATGAAGTATAGAATTTGATTTATTAAATTTGATTTACACATGACCTTTTCAGGAGGACAATCTTAAATGCAAAGTAAGAACAGTTCTACCAGGATAATTGCTCTCAAAGCCACTCCAGTGTGACTTTCAGGGGCCAGCCAGGGTAACTCCCCCAAGCACCAGCTTTCTGCCCTACCTTTAGTGTCCAAATTTGATTTCACACCTTCATGGTTCCCACAATTGCAAAATCCAACCCACCTGTAGTGGGGCCTGATCCAACTGTCACACAAGTTCAATCTGATATACAAGTTTTCCTGACTATACCTTGATGTTATTTGTATTGTTCGTCTTAGGTTCCCAGTAGAAAAGCTCAAAACATGGTTCCTTAATGTATTAATTAATATATTCATTATTCTTCATCAGCAGCACCGATAGAGCAGCTTCCTGTTAAGGCATGTGTTCCTCATGTTGACAGTGAATGCACCTCTGGGGTTTCTAATTCTATAAGCAGATGATCCCCTGCCGTCAGGGAGAAAAGAAATTCTACACAGCCCCAGATCAGTGTTCAGAGCAAAGTAAAGGATGTTTTCAGCATTTACAGGCACCCCTTCTTAAACCAGGGATTGGCCTCACTCTTCTCTGCACCCTCACTGCCCAGCACACGGTAGAGACTCATTGCACAGCTCTTTATTGGATGATTCGATGATCAGATCACTATCTGGAGATGTCTGGAAAGGAGATGGAATCAGTTTCTAATGAGGAAACATCATTCCTCTTCTGAAAACTCCTTTGTTCTAAAACCCAGTGGTAGGATGTACAACCCACCCCTCACGTGGGGTAGCAGCAACATTATTTTGTTTACATTTTCGTGATATACTTTCTGAGATTATCAGGGCAACTACATTTGGGGGAAATGAAGCTCCAATGTGGGACTTAGTGATGTCTTTACTAGAAATCAATAAGCTAGAAATTCAGTTCAGTCTATGTCCCAATGCAATCTTGAGTAGGAAGCTGAGGTCTGGGGAGCATGAGGAGATAGAAGGTTCCATCCCTAGACCAGTGGTTCTCAACTCTTGGTTGTACATTAGAATTGCCTGAGGAGTGTTTAAGAAACACTGATGCTCATACTCTTTACAATGGACAAAACATGGAAGCAACCTAAATGTCCATCAGTAGATGAATGTGTAAAGAAGATGGTGCATATGTACACAATTGAGCAATATGCAACCATAAAAGGGAATGATGAAATTATGTCATTTGCAGCAACATGGGTGGATCTAGAGATCAGGATATTAAGTAAAGTAAATTGGTTCCCACAATTGATTTCACAAATTGCAAAATCCAACCCACCTGTAGTGGGGCCTGATCCAACTGTCACACAAGTTCAATCTGATATACAAGTTTTCCTGACTATACCTTGATGTTATTTGTATTGTTCGTCTTAGGTTCCCAGTAGAAAAGCTCAAAACATGGTTCCTTAATGTATTAATTAATATATTCATTATTCTTCATCAGCAGCACCGATAGAGCAGCTTCCTGTTAAGGCATGTGTTCCTCATGTTGACAGTGAATGCACCTCTGGGGTTTCTAATTCTATAAGCAGATGATCCCCTGCCGTCAGGGAGAAAAGAAATTCTACACAGCCCCAGATCAGTGTTCAGAGCAAAGTAAAGGATGTTTTCAGCATTTACAGGCACCCCTTCTTAAACCAGGGATTGGCCTCACTCTTCTCTGCACCCTCACTGCCCAGCACACGGTAGAGACTCATTGCACAGCTCTTTATTGGATGATTCGATGATCAGATCACTATCTGGAGATGTCTGGAAAGGAGATGGAATCAGTTTCTAATGAGGAAACATCATTCCTCTTCTGAAAACTCCTTTGTTCTAAAACCCAGTGGTAGGATGTACAACCCACCCCTCACGTGGGGTAGCAGCAACATTATTTTGTTTACATTTTCGTGATATACTTTCTGAGATTATCAGGGCAACTACATTTGGGGGAAATGAAGCTCCAATGTGGGACTTAGTGATGTCTTTACTAGAAATCAATAAGCTAGAAATTCAGTTCAGTCTATGTCCCAATGCAATCTTGAGTAGGAAGCTGAGGTCTGGGGAGCATGAGGAGATAGAAGGTTCCATCCCTAGACCAGTGGTTCTCAACTCTTGGTTGTACATTAGAATTGCCTGAGGAGTGTTTAAGAAACACTGATGCTCATACTCTTTACAATGGACAAAACATGGAAGCAACCTAAATGTCCATCAGTAGATGAATGTGTAAAGAAGATGGTGCATATGTACACAATTGAGCAATATGCAACCATAAAAGGGAATGATGAAATTATGTCATTTGCAGCAACATGGGTGGATCTAGAGATCATGATATTAAGTAAAGTAAATCAGAAAGAAAAGGACAAATGCCATATGATATCACTAACCTAAAATATTCTACAATTGCTTATTTACAAAACAGAAAGAAATTCAGACATAGAAAACAAACGTATGGCTACCAAAGGGGAAAGAGGGTGGAGGAGGGAAAAATTAGGAGTTTGAGATTAGCAGGTGAAAACTACTATATATAAAATCAACAAGGTCTTAGTGTATAACATTATTATATTCAGTATCTTGTAATAGGCCATAAAGGAAAAAATATGAGAAAGAACATATATATGTATATATTCTATATATATACATATTGCTGAACCACTTTGCTGTATACCAGAAACTAGCACAACATTGTAAATCAACTACACTTCAATGAATTTTTTTTAATTTTTTAATTTTTTTTTAAAATTTCAACTAATTTTTTGAACTGATTTTAAAAATTTTTAAAGAAATACTATTATTGATGCCTCACTCAAGACCAATTAAATCATTTTCTCTGGGGCGGGACCTTGCATAGGTGTTTTAAGATGCATCCAGGCCTGACAATCACCCTGAACCCTTAGGCCAAGCTCAGAAGGAGGAGCATTTGTTTTTTATCACTGTGCACATGGGTGTGACGACTTAGACACCTGGTGCCAAAGAGGAAGCCCTGGAGGTAAAATATATAAAGACAAGACAAGAAAGGTGGCTGTGACTGCTACTATCCGCCACTAACAAGAACGATAACCCAACAGGAACCTGACATCCTGAGCTCTCAGCCTAGAGGGAACCGAATTACAAAGAATATTTCAATTTGTGCCTAATAATTAGAAACTCAAAACTTCCAAATGATGGAATAATTACAGAAATATGTGAAGCCCTAAGGCCATTAACAAGACTGCTACGGATCATTACCCAGGCCTACTGAGTGCCCAGCTGACAAATCTGGTCCCCTGGTGCCCTGTCCATGGTGCTGAAGTCCACCATGTTGATTGCCGGCTTCCCTGTCTGCGGGAAGCAGATTCCCAGGAGCACCCAGCACTGAACCAGCTCGCCCCCTGCAGAGTCACTTTCCCTCTGCAGTCTGTAGGCAAATCCCTTACCACGCTGATGTTCTCAAGCCACCAAAGAAGCTTAATCTCCAAACTAGCAGCAATGATGCTGACCCTGAAAATGACTCTCCCCTCCAAGTCTGATTTGTTTTCCTTCCAAATATACTTCAAAATAATCAGTGTCCGGGCTTCCCCTGGTGGTCCAGTGGGTAAGGACACCGCCTTGCAGTGCAAGGGGCGCCGGTTCAATCCCTGGCCTGGGAAGATCCCACGTGCCGCGGAGCGGCTGGACCGATGTGTCCAATCACCGAGCCGGAGCTCTGGAGCGCATGCGCCCAGAGCCAGTGCTCTTCAACGACAGACGCCACCGCGATGGGAGGCCCACAGGAGCCAAAGAACAAAGACGGATGAAAATAGAGAAATGAAAGACCAATAGAAGTGGCCCGTCCGCTCCCCTCCTTCCCCAACTTGACCCCCGCCCAAAAATAAATAAATAAATAAAAATAAATAAATAATCAGTGTCCAATGATAAAAAATGACTCTATTACAAGGAGAAGAATATTTTAGAAGAGAGATTATTAGCATTAATTTTGTATCTACTATTAGCAATACAAAGTGCTAGGGAATTTATACCTTTTATCATGTTTAAACTTTACAAAAGCTCTAATAATCTCTATATTACGTATATAGTAGCAAAAGCTCACAGAGGTTAAGTGACTTATCCAAGGCAAATTATCTAAGAAAGAGGCATAGAAATCATTTAAACCATATTTTCTCTGGTTCCAAATCCCCAAACTCATTCTACATTGAGGAACATATAACTTGTTTCCAATTTTTTGCCCTGATGTCATAGCTTCTCTTGTGTCCCTTGAGTGGATCCTGCAGTTTTTGTTATTCAGTATATTCTTCTTGGTACCTAATCTAAATCCTTCCTAGGATAATTCCAACATCCTGGGAAAGTGGAAAGGGTCGGATGAGCATTGTATCTATGAACTGGCCAATTCAATTGAGAAGAGAAACCTTGGTCTATTATAGATTGATCAAAAGAGTGCATTCCACTGGTTTGGGCTATAAAAGCTCATTCATTGAAGGCAGGCCTCCCTAGGATGAGGAAATGTCTGGCTACATGTCAAGGTGAAGCTGTGCATCCCACCATGATCAAAGAAGACGTGGTTTTTCTCCATGACCCCTCATGACCCCATGCTGCTGCCTGAATTTCAACAAAGAAGAAATTTCAAGGGAAGAGTCATTTGTGATTCTTTAAGTCAGTAGTTCTTCAAGTGGCCCTGGTTCAGCAGCATCAACACCACCTGGGAATTTATTAACTATGCAAATTTCCAGGTCACCTTCAGGCCTACTGAACCAAAATCTCTGGATGTTGGTCCCTTTAATCTGTGTTTTAACAAATCACACACACACACAGGTTTGGGAAAAAAAGCTTGCTTTTAAAACTGCTGTTCAATAAACAAATATTAAGTGTGAATGTGTACATCTGTTTTAGCTGTGGAAATTCAGGGTATTAGTCTCTTTGTCTGATCAGAGCCATCTAAAGACAAATAGAAAGCACTCTATCTTTGCATTACATTTCTGCTTGAAAACCCCACGTGGTTAGCCATGTCCCACTGTACTTAACCTGAATGTTTTGGCCTTGTTTTTCAAGTGACTTTATGTGGCTGTATACCATCTATCTAGCTTTAACCCCTTCTCTTTCCCCTCAGGTACTGTGTGCTCTAGACTGAGATGTGACAATCTGGAGTTGGGGGACATTGACAGGGAGAAGTGAAACCAAAATATTATTTTTCTGAAGATTTTTTGTTTGTCAAGAAATAACACATTTCCTCCCAATTTTTTTACTTCTTTATAAGCTCTTACATCCCTCAACATACAAAACATGATCATTTTCTGAGCAGACCCAATCATACATAATGCATTTTTATAGGCACCTTGAATAAAGATACGGCAGACATGAATATCAAATGTTCAGATGAAAAGGCTGAGGAGAGAACTCACGATGGGTGAATAGGGAGTAAGAGAGCACCTGGCTGCTCTTGTAATGCCAAAAAAATTCAGCTGGAGGAACTGCACCCCACAGTCTTGGGAAGAGGTGCAGATGCAGTCCACTGGTTTGGGCTATAAAAGCTCATTCATTGAAGGCAGGCCTCCCTAGGATGAGGAAATGTCTGGCTACATGTCAAGGTGAAGCTGTGCATCCCACCATGATCAAAGAAGACGTGGTTTTTCTCCATGACCCCTCATGACCCCATGCTGCTGCCTGAATTTCAACAAAGAAGAAATTTCAAGGGAAGAGTCATTTGTGATTCTTTAAGTCAGTAGTTCTTCAAGTGGCCCTGGTTCAGCAGCATCAACACCACCTGGGAATTTATTAACTATGCAAATTTCCAGGTCACCTTCAGGCCTACTGAACCAAAATCTCTGGATGTTGGTCCCTTTAATCTGTGTTTTAACAAATCACACACACACACAGGTTTGGGAAAAAAAGCTTGCTTTTAAAACTGCTGTTCAATAAACAAATATTAAGTGTGAATGTGTACATCTGTTTTAGCTGTGGAAATTCAGGGTATTAGTCTCTTTGTCTGATCAGAGCCATCTAAAGACAAATAGAAAGCACTCTATCTTTGCATTACATTTCTGCTTGAAAACCCCACGTGGTTAGCCATGTCCCACTGTACTTAACCTGAATGTTTTGGCCTTGTTTTTCAAGTGACTTTATGTGGCTGTATACCATCTATCTAGCTTTAACCCCTTCTCTTTCCCCTCAGGTACTGTGTGCTCTAGACTGAGATGTGACAATCTGGAGTTGGGGGACATTGACAGGGAGAAGTGAAACCAAAATATTATTTTTCTGAAGATTTTTTGTTTGTCAAGAAATAACACATTTCCTCCCAATTTTTTTACTTCTTTATAAGCTCTTACATCCCTCAACATACAAAACATGATCATTTTCTGAGCAGACCCAATCATACATAATGCATTTTTATAGGCACCTTGAATAAAGATACGGCAGACATGAATATCAAATGTTCAGATGAAAAGGCTGAGGAGAGAACTCACGATGGGTGAATAGGGAGTAAGAGAGCACCTGGCTGCTCTTGTAATGCCAAAAAAATTCAGCTGGAGGAACTGCACCCCACAGTCTTGGGAAGAGGTGCAGATGCAGTCACTAAACCGCTCTTTCTATGAGACATCAAGAAGAATAGGCGAGATGCTGATGAGTGCAGGTGGAAAAAGGCAGTTGATTTAGAAAAGGAGGAAAAGGTGAATTCTTTAAATGATCAACTAGCTGGAAGTTTTGAGAATATTTTGGAAATACATCAAAAAGCCTAGGATTTACTAAACAAAGGAACCAGTGATGTTTGACTTGAAAGGGACTCTGTATATAAGTAGGTCCTTATACACTTGTAGATCTGTTATATGAAGAAAAGCTGTATTCTGTGTGTCTATCCAGGATGGAAAATATTGAAGCTACTGTGACCTCAGAGATCACTAAGTCTTTTCCTTCACCCATAGGTAGACATCAAAGCTGAGAGAGACAATGTGGTTTCAAAACTAAGATGAGTTTTCCTGACTCCTGTCTCTCTTCATCATACTGAGCCACTCATAAAGAGGAGGTCATGAAGGATGAAACTCATTTCCTATTTTGCCAGGATCCCTAAACTGGCCAATGCTCTATAACCTGTAAATTTTATATAAGTTATTATTATCATTCACAATAACAGGTTGCATGCTTGACTTCTTCCCACTCAGCACCTTTATAAAATGTCTGAAGAATCGCATTGATTTTCTGACAGTAAGTCATTGGGGAAGACGATGAGTGTATTTGGATGGCTTAAAAAATGAAGCATATCACCTAATATGATGAAATCAAACCAAATCAAGGTTAAGTCAGGTACTTAACACAGAAAACTAATGGACTAGCATCCAAACCTATGAGAAAGTGGGCTAAGTTTTCTTAGAAGTTAATCTAAGTCAAGAGCTGCCAAAGATTAGTCTTCAGTTGTACTATTATGAAAATAGTATCCACTGAACAAGTGAGGCAATTTCTCACTGCTGAGCCCAGGACCCCCGTGCTTCACCGTGGTATCATCTGTGCTAGATAGTACCCTTCATCTAATGGGCATTTCTGCTCCAGTGAGGAGCAGCTGAAGAAACTAGAGCCACTGACTTCAATAAGAGAAGCCTGCAAAGCGCTTGCACTATTACTTGAGGTATACAAAGAGCGTGTCTTAATCAGCTCAGTTGCCATAAAAAAAAAAAAAAACACCATAGGCTGAGTGGCCTAAACAACAAAAATTTATTTTCTCACAGTTTTGGAGTCCAGAAAAGGGCTTCCCAAGTGGCACTAGTGGTAAAGAACCCACATGCGAATGCAGGAGACATAAGAGACATGGGTTTGATGCCTGGACTGGGAAGATCCCCTGGAGGAAGGCATGGCAACCACTCCAGTATTATTGCCTGGAGAATCCCATGGACAGAGGATCCTGGAAGACTACAGTCCATAGGGTCACAAAGAGTTGGACACGACTGAAGTGACTTAGGGCAGGTGGACTGGTGTCTAGAAGTCCAAGACCAAGGTACCGGCAGGTTTGGTGTCTCCTCTCCTTGGTTTGTGGGTAGTCATCTTCTTGCTGTGTCCTCATGGTATTTTTCTCTGTACCTGCATTCCTGGTTTCTCTTCCTGTCTTCATAAGGAGACAAATCCTATCTGATTAGACTTCTACTCTTATGATCATAAAGAGGAGGTCATGAAGGATGAAACTCATTTCCTATTTTGCCAGGATCCCTAAACTGGCCAATGCTCTATAACCTGTAAATTTTATATAAGTTATTATTATCATTCACAATAACAGGTTGCATGCTTGACTTCTTCCCACTCAGCACCTTTATAAAATGTCTGAAGAATCGCATTGATTTTCTGACAGTAAGTCATTGGGGAAGACGATGAGTGTATTTGGATGGCTTAAAAAATGAAGCATATCACCTAATATGATGAAATCAAACCAAATCAAGGTTAAGTCAGGTACTTAACACAGAAAACTAATGGACTAGCATCCAAACCTATGAGAAAGTGGGCTAAGTTTTCTTAGAAGTTAATCTAAGTCAAGAGCTGCCAAAGATTAGTCTTCAGTTGTACTATTATGAAAATAGTATCCACTGAACAAGTGAGGCAATTTCTCACTGCTGAGCCCAGGACCCCCGTGCTTCACCGTGGTATCATCTGTGCTAGATAGTACCCTTCATCTAATGGGCATTTCTGCTCCAGTGAGGAGCAGCTGAAGAAACTAGAGCCACTGACTTCAATAAGAGAAGCCTGCAAAGCGCTTGCACTATTACTTGAGGTATACAAAGAGCGTGTCTTAATCAGCTCAGTTGCCATAAAAAAAAAAAAAAAAAAAAACACCATAGGCTGAGTGGCCTAAACAACAAAAATTTATTTTCTCACAGTTTTGGAGTCCAGAAAAGGGCTTCCCAAGTGGCACTAGTGGTAAAGAACCCACATGCGAATGCAGGAGACATAAGAGACATGGGTTTGATGCCTGGACTGGGAAGATCCCCTGGAGGAAGGCATGGCAACCACTCCAGTATTATTGCCTGGAGAATCCCATGGACAGAGGATCCTGGAAGACTACAGTCCATAGGGTCACAAAGAGTTGGACACGACTGAAGTGACTTAGGGCAGGTGGACTGGTGTCTAGAAGTCCAAGACCAAGGTACCGGCAGGTTTGGTGTCTCCTCTCCTTGGTTTGTGGGTAGTCATCTTCTTGCTGTGTCCTCATGGTATTTTTCTCTGTACCTGCATTCCTGGTTTCTCTTCCTGTCTTCATAAGGAGACAAATCCTATCTGATTAGACTTCTACTCTTATGATCTTATTTAATGTTAAGAATCTCCTTAAAGATCCTATTGCCAAGTGTGCTCGTGTTGGGATAAGGGTTCAACATATGAATATGGGGAGGGAACATTAGTCAGTTCATTACTGACTGATTTTCAGATGGGAAAGAAAGAGTTTTAGGCTCACTCTGTGATGCCCCAGAGAATGGAACAAGACCCATTAAATATCCAGTACAGGGCAATTTGTGCTCAGTATAAGGAATATATTTCTAGCAATTAATCTTCTAAAATTAAATGGCCTTCCTTGTGCGAGAGTGAGTTCTCAATCATTCAGTATTTCAGAAGCCACCTTTCAGCTCCATGGATCCCTTAAATAAATAATAATATGAAAAGGAAGCTGTTTTAGATTTTTAGAAGCTGTTAAGAAGTATTGCACATAGCTCAATAAGACCACACATTCCTAAATCCTGCACAGAAAACTTTTAACAACTGATTGAGTGCTCACAAGTATTCCAGGAGTTTTCTCACTCTCCCACAGAAATGCTCTACTTTTCCCATTGCCACAGCTTTCTCAGGACTCTTCTGGCTTGCATCCATCTCTCCTAATCCTACGATGGCCCAGCTACAGTCCATGAAAACTGCAAGCAAGGTTAGTATCTCCCTTCTCTGCTTAGCCACTGCTCTTCCAACACTATTAATGTAGTTAATTCTAACAGAAGTGAGTAATCTCAGAGATTAGACTGTGAGGACAAAGAACCAGGATCTCTAAACCTTGCTGACTCTGCCATATTGTTATTAGAATGAAGCTCCAAATCTTCCAACAGGGACCTAGTGCTGCCATAGGTTGATGAGGAAGGCAAACAAAGGTCAGATATCACCAAAATTGTATACCCTGAGGAAATCAAAATTGAAAAAAAAACATGTACCCTATGTTCACTGCAGCACTGTTTCCAGTAGCTGGAACATGGAAACAATCTAGATGTCTATCAACAGATGAATGGATAAGGAAGCTATGGTACATATATACAATGGAATACTTCTCAGTCATAAAAAGAAATGCATTTGAGTCAGTCCTAATGAGGTAGATGAACCTAAGCAGAGTGAAGTAAGTCAGAAAGAGAGAACAAAATATTGTATACAAACACATGTGTGTGGAATCTAGAAAGATGTTACTAATAAATGTATATGCAGAGCAGCAGTGGAGAAACAGACATAGAGAACAGACTTATGGACACTGAGGGGAGGGAGTAATGGGCAAAATGTATGGAAAGAGTAACATAGAAACATACATTACTGTATGTAAAATAGACAACCAATGTGAATCTGCTGTAAGACTAAGGGAACTTACACAGGGACTCTGTAACAACCTAGAGAGGTGGGATGGGGAAGGGGATGGGAGGGAAGTTCAAGTGGGAGGTATCATGTGTATATCTGTGGCTGATTTGGGTTTATTGATGGCAGTAAGCAACAAAACCCTGTAAAAGTAAAATAAAAATAAATTTTTAAAAATAAAAGAAATTACCTAAATAATGGTCTTTGTTAATGACTCTGGACCTCCTTATAACCTTCTGATATGTTTCATTGGACCAAGGTCTGCTATAAGAAGCCATTTTTCTTATGTAGGAGTAGATTTGGGGCATCTTTACTAAAACACATGAATGGTCTGATTTCACTAATAGACTCAGCGGACAATTACTGTACCACGAGTGACCCTAAGTACTGAGGGTATAGCAGTGATCCTGGGAGATAACATCCCCACTCTCAAGCTTACAATCCAATAGGAAGAAGACTGGGGGGGTATAAATGTAGTTAATTCTAACAGAAGTGAGTAATCTCAGAGATTAGACTGTGAGGACAAAGAACCAGGATCTCTAAACCTTGCTGACTCTGCCATATTGTTATTAGAATGAAGCTCCAAATCTTCCAACAGGGACCTAGTGCTGCCATAGGTTGATGAGGAAGGCAAACAAAGGTCAGATATCACCAAAATTGTATACCCTGAGGAAATCAAAATTGAAAAAAAAACATGTACCCTATGTTCACTGCAGCACTGTTTCCAGTAGCTGGAACATGGAAACAATCTAGATGTCTATCAACAGATGAATGGATAAGGAAGCTATGGTACATATATACAATGGAATACTTCTCAGTCATAAAAAGAAATGCATTTGAGTCAGTCCTAATGAGGTAGATGAACCTAAGCAGAGTGAAGTAAGTCAGAAAGAGAGAACAAAATATTGTATACAAACACATGTGTGTGGAATCTAGAAAGATGTTACTAATAAATGTATATGCAGAGCAGCAGTGGAGAAACAGACATAGAGAACAGACTTATGGACACTGAGGGGAGGGAGTAATGGGCAAAATGTATGGAAAGAGTAACATAGAAACATACATTACTGTATGTAAAATAGACAACCAATGTGAATCTGCTGTAAGACTAAGGGAACTTACACAGGGACTCTGTAACAACCTAGAGAGGTGGGATGGGGAAGGGGATGGGAGGGAAGTTCAAGTGGGAGGTATCATGTGTATATCTGTGGCTGATTTGGGTTTATTGATGGCAGTAAGCAACAAAACCCTGTAAAAGTAAAATAAAAATAAATTTTTAAAAATAAAAGAAATTACCTAAATAATGGTCTTTGTTAATGACTCTGGACCTCCTTATAACCTTCTGATATGTTTCATTGGACCAAGGTCTGCTATAAGAAGCCATTTTTCTTATGTAGGAGTAGATTTGGGGCATCTTTACTAAAACACATGAATGGTCTGATTTCACTAATAGACTCAGCGGACAATTACTGTACCACGAGTGACCCTAAGTACTGAGGGTATAGCAGTGATCCTGGGAGATAACATCCCCACTCTCAAGCTTACAATCCAATAGGAAGAAGACAATCAGGAAGAAAAAAGAGCAAGATATATATCAGATAGTAAACAAGATGCTATGTAGAAAGGTAAAATAGAGTGATGAGATAGAAACCAGATACCTAACTACATTTGATGGATCTCTCTAAGCTGCTGACATTTACACTAAAGTCAGAATGGAAGATGGAACATGTCAGGATAAGATTGGGGTGAAATCTTTTCAGGCAGAAGGAAGAGATGATACAAATGCCCCAGAGTGGGAACCAGTTTGTCAAGGTTGAGGAACAGAAATCAGACCAGTATGGTGAAAGCACAATGGACAGGGAGAGAAGCAAGTCATGTGAGGTACACTCAAAAAAAGCAACGGTCAAGTCACAGGAAATTTTGAAACCAAGATAAAATGTCAAATGTTGTTCTCATGCCATTGGAAGGTATACAGTTTTTTTTTTTTTTTTTTTTTAAAGATTTATTTATTTATTTATTTTGGGGTTGGGGAGGGAGGGGAGCGGGCGGGCCACTTCTATTGGTCTTTCATTTCTCTATTTTCATTCGTCTTTGTTCTTTGGCTCCTGTGGGCCTTCCATCGCGGTGGTGTCTGTTATTACAGAGCCCTGGCTCTGGGCGCATGCGCTCCAGAGCTCCGGCTCGGTAACTGGACACATCGGTCCAGCCGCTCCGCAGCACGTGGGTTCTTCCCAGGCCAGGGCTCGAACCGGCGCTCCTTGCACTGCAAGGCGGTGTCCTTACCCACTGGATCACCAGGGGAAGCCCAGGTATACAGTTTTTAAAAGAGGGACACATATGATCAAGTGCATGCTTTAAAGACTAATTCTGACTACCATGGAGACGAAGTTATGAGACGCTTGCAGAATCCAGGCAAGAAATTATAGAGGCTTGCAACAATGGGAGATACTGGAGACACAGAGAAATACTTGAATGATAAAGTCTGCAGAACCTGTTTATCAGTTGGACTAGACTAGACTTACTGCGTGACTAAGTTCTGGCCATCAAATGTTAATAGAAGTAAAATAGGCAATGTCTGAGTTCTGCTCATAAAAGATTTTTTTCACTGTAGTACTTATGCTTGTTTTGTATAGAAATTGCCTTCTCACCATAACAAACTAGAAAAACAGAAAAAATACATGAGACAATTTTTATAAGACATTTGACAACAGATACCACAGGATTGTAATCTCTGAGAGAAGGGAGATAAGCAAGGTTAGCATAATGGTGGCATTTACTTACTGCCTGGAAGCATTTGCAAGGATATAGCACAGGAAGGAGGAATCAAAATGAGCCCAGTGGTCCTGCTGAGTTGAGGCAATAGAACAGAGACTGGGAAAGCTGAACCAGCCAAAATTTTTAAGGCAGAGTACCAGAAAAAATGTTTGGCTTCCCTGGGGGCTCAGCGGTAAAGAATCCACCTGCATTGCAGGGGACACAGTTCCATCTCCAGGTCGGGAAGGCTCCCTAATGAAGAAAATGACCACCCACTCCAGTATTCTTGCCTAGGAAATCCCACAGACAGAGAAGCCTGGCAGGCTACAGTCCATGAGTTCACAAAAGATTCAGGCACGACTTAGTGACTAAACAACAACATCCAGAAAGGAGGAAGCTGCACTCAAACCTCCAGACATCAGCCAAAGGCTCCTTTTCAGTTTGGGTCTAAGTATTAATCTAGGAATCTATGGGATAAGACTCTTCAAGGCTAGGAAAAATCGCACTTGTGAGCAACAGGCCCACAAATGCTTAGAACTCACATAGGTTTGAGAATAGTTCACATTTCCAAAAGCCAGAGTGGAAGAACCATGGGTAGAATCCTCAGAAGTTTCAGGTCTTCACTGTGAGGTTAAATTAGTTCTAGAGTAAAGCTATTTCTGGGCTTTCAATAAGAACGCTTAAAGGCAACCCTCAAAAAAATCAAACAGATCCTCAATAACTTAAATTTACATCAGACAAAAAATCTAAAAGTTTTTAAAGGAAAATAACAAAATCTAGCACTCAAGAGTCTTATAGTCAACCTCCAGAATCCAGTCAAAAATTACAAGGCATGTAAATAACAAATAAATGTAACTCATAACAATTATTATAAATTATAAAGCTTACAACAACATGAATTCAGAAATGTCAAGGGGAAGATGCACATAAAAAGAGAAACAGAAGATATAAAAGAAATTCAAATAGAGCTTCCACAGATGAAAGTTTAATATTTGAAATTAAAACATGAATAGGATGAAAAGCAAATTAAACTGCAGAAGAAAAAAATCACTGAAGTTGAAGATACCAGTAAAATCTATTTCAAAAGAAGCAAAGAACGAAAAAAAAAAAAAAAAAAAAAAACACCCTTAGGTTAGTAACTTGAGGCAACAGCAAACAGTTTAGCCTTCTAGACTCAATAAAATAAAAATGAGGAGGGGCAGAAAATATATGAGAAAATAATAGCCTTTTTTTCTAAATTTGACAAAAATAAAAAGCCCTATAGAGCAAGAAGATCAATGAGCACCAAGAAACATAAATAAAATAATAACAAAATATATAAAATGAAATCACTTGCAACCAGTGAGAAAGAAAAAAGTCTTAAACTTAGCTACAGGAGGATAAAAGGATACTCTGTGTGTCGAACCAAAGATAAGAATAACAACCACCTTCTCAACAGAAAGATACATGCTACAAGACAGTGGAACAACATCTTTAACATACTGAATCAATATGTTGCTATATTCAGTGAAAATAGCTTCCAAAAATGAAGGAAAAACAAAATACTTTTTCAGGCATGTTGTTATTGTTTAGTGACTAAGCCATGCCTAACTTTTTTGTGACCCCATGGACTATAGCCCACCATGCTCCTCTGCCTGTGAGATTTCTCAGGCAAGAATAGTTCACATTTCCAAAAGCCAGAGTGGAAGAACCATGGGTAGAATCCTCAGAAGTTTCAGGTCTTCACTGTGAGGTTAAATTAGTTCTAGAGTAAAGCTATTTCTGGGCTTTCAATAAGAACGCTTAAAGGCAACCCTCAAAAAAATCAAACAGATCCTCAATAACTTAAATTTACATCAGACAAAAAATCTAAAAGTTTTTAAAGGAAAATAACAAAATCTAGCACTCAAGAGTCTTATAGTCAACCTCCAGAATCCAGTCAAAAATTACAAGGCATGTAAATAACAAATAAATGTAACTCATAACAATTATTATAAATTATAAAGCTTACAACAACATGAATTCAGAAATGTCAAGGGGAAGATGCACATAAAAAGAGAAACAGAAGATATAAAAGAAATTCAAATAGAGCTTCCACAGATGAAAGTTTAATATTTGAAATTAAAACATGAATAGGATGAAAAGCAAATTAAACTGCAGAAGAAAAAAATCACTGAAGTTGAAGATACCAGTAAAATCTATTTCAAAAGAAGCAAAGAACGAAAAAAAAAAAAAAAAAAAAAAACACCCTTAGGTTAGTAACTTGAGGCAACAGCAAACAGTTTAGCCTTCTAGACTCAATAAAATAAAAATGAGGAGGGGCAGAAAATATATGAGAAAATAATAGCCTTTTTTTCTAAATTTGACAAAAATAAAAAGCCCTATAGAGCAAGAAGATCAATGAGCACCAAGAAACATAAATAAAATAATAACAAAATATATAAAATGAAATCACTTGCAACCAGTGAGAAAGAAAAAAGTCTTAAACTTAGCTACAGGAGGATAAAAGGATACTCTGTGTGTCGAACCAAAGATAAGAATAACAACCACCTTCTCAACAGAAAGATACATGCTACAAGACAGTGGAACAACATCTTTAACATACTGAATCAATATGTTGCTATATTCAGTGAAAATAGCTTCCAAAAATGAAGGAAAAACAAAATACTTTTTCAGGCATGTTGTTATTGTTTAGTGACTAAGCCATGCCTAACTTTTTTGTGACCCCATGGACTATAGCCCACCATGCTCCTCTGCCTGTGAGATTTCTCAGGCAAGAATACTGGAGTGGGTTGCCATTTCCTTCTCCAAGGGATCTTCCAGACCCAGGGACTGACCTGCGTCTCCTGAACTGCAGGCAGATTCTTTACCACTGAGCCACCAGGGAAGCCTTTTCAAGCAAACACAGCATAAAAATTCATCAACTTGTGAGCACTACAAAAAAATACTAAAGAAAGTGCTTCAGACACAGAAGGAAAGTAACTTTAGTAAGTCTGGATCTACACAAAGGAATAGAAAGCCCAGAAATGGAAAGTATATAGTTAAGAATAAAATGCTTATTTTATTATTTAACATTTTTACTTTCTAGTCACTTTAAAAGATAATTGACTGTTCAGATCAAAAAAATAAAAATGAGTTTCTGGTTTATATCACACATAGAATATGTAACAACTGTGTCACAAAAGCCAAGAATTCTTATATTATATGAGAAGTGACATAATATCTTAAGTTAGCTTGTAATAAATAAATATATATTATTAAAACACTTGGTCAAACAAATAAAACATAGACATATACTTGTAAGTCAAAATTGGAAATAAAATAGAATTCTAAAAAATATTTAATCTAAGAAACAAACAGGGGGCCTTCCCTGGGGCTTCCCTGGTGGTCCAGTGGGTAAGGACACCACCTCGCAGTGCAAGGGGTGCTGGTTCGATCCCTGGCTTGGGAAGATCCCATGTGCCACAGAGCAACTGGACCGATGTGTCCAACTACCAAGCTGGAGCTCTGGAGCATGTGTGCCGAGAGCCAGTGCTCTGCAGCGAGAGAGGCCACAGCGATGGGAGGCCCACACAGGCCAAAAGAACAAAGATGGGTGAAAATGAATAAATGAAAGACCAATAGAAGTGGCCAAAAAAAAAAAAATTGTTAACAAAACTAAAAACAAGCAGGAAAAGAATAATGGAGAACAAAAAAAAAATAGATGGGATATATAGAAAACAAATAGCAAAATAGCAGGTTTAAGTCCCACTATATTGACAATTACATTTCATTTAAATGGCCTAAACACTGCAATTAAAAGCAGAGATTGTCAGCTTAAGTGAAAATGTAAGACCCAATGAGATGCTGTTTAAGACAACCTCACTTAAACTATAAAGACACAGATTGGTTGGAAATTAAAGATGGAGAAAAATTTACACCCTGAAAACTTTAATCAGGAGAAACGTGGGTGGCTATACTAATAGAAGATAGAAATAATTCAGAGTAATGAATATTCCAGGAACAAAATGTGACAATTCATAGTAGTAAAGCGACCAATTCATTAAGACAACATAATAAGAAGGAATGTTCATGTACCTATTTGTGGTACTTCAAAATACAAGGTGCAAACAGAGAAAACCAAAAGAAAGACAAATCCATAGTTACAGTCAGAGATTTCCATACACCAGTCAGAGTCACTGAAAGAATAAGTAGACCGCATAAAAAGCATAAAGATTTTAACCTCACCATCAGCAATTTTATTCTGTTGATGTTTATAAAACACTCAAATAGCGGCATACACATTCTTTTCAAATGAACAATGAATATTCAAAATATGGACCACAGACTTCTACTTAAGTGTTCACAGCAGCTTTGTTCATCACAGACAGAAATTGGAAATGGCCCAAATGATTATCAACTGGTCAAAGGAAAATAACTTACAGTAAATGTTCACAATGAACTATTGCTCAGCCGTAAAAAGAGGCAAACAGTGGATGATACATGCAGTAATATGGCTGAGTCTCAAAAGCATTACGTAAAATCAAGAAGCCAAACAAAAAGAATACATATTATGCGATTCCACTTCTATGAAATTCTGGAAAATGCAGAACTATAGTTACAGAGAATGTTGTTGTTGTTTCATCGCTAAGTCATGTCCAATTCTTTTGCGACCCCATGGACTGTAGCCTGCCGGGCTCCTCTATCCATGGGACAGAGAATAGGCTGGTGTTACTCAGGACTGTGGTTAGGGAAGGGGATTGACTGTAAAGAATGGAAATGTTCTAAATCTGGATTGTAACGGTCGTTATATGGCAGTGTACATTTGTCAAATCTTAGATTTCATTTAAATGGCCTAAACACTGCAATTAAAAGCAGAGATTGTCAGCTTAAGTGAAAATGTAAGACCCAATGAGATGCTGTTTAAGACAACCTCACTTAAACTATAAAGACACAGATTGGTTGGAAATTAAAGATGGAGAAAAATTTACACCCTGAAAACTTTAATCAGGAGAAACGTGGGTGGCTATACTAATAGAAGATAGAAATAATTCAGAGTAATGAATATTCCAGGAACAAAATGTGACAATTCATAGTAGTAAAGCGACCAATTCATTAAGACAACATAATAAGAAGGAATGTTCATGTACCTATTTGTGGTACTTCAAAATACAAGGTGCAAACAGAGAAAACCAAAAGAAAGACAAATCCATAGTTACAGTCAGAGATTTCCATACACCAGTCAGAGTCACTGAAAGAATAAGTAGACCGCATAAAAAGCATAAAGATTTTAACCTCACCATCAGCAATTTTATTCTGTTGATGTTTATAAAACACTCAAATAGCGGCATACACATTCTTTTCAAATGAACAATGAATATTCAAAATATGGACCACAGACTTCTACTTAAGTGTTCACAGCAGCTTTGTTCATCACAGACAGAAATTGGAAATGGCCCAAATGATTATCAACTGGTCAAAGGAAAATAACTTACAGTAAATGTTCACAATGAACTATTGCTCAGCCGTAAAAAGAGGCAAACAGTGGATGATACATGCAGTAATATGGCTGAGTCTCAAAAGCATTACGTAAAATCAAGAAGCCAAACAAAAAGAATACATATTATGCGATTCCACTTCTATGAAATTCTGGAAAATGCAGAACTATAGTTACAGAGAATGTTGTTGTTGTTTCATCGCTAAGTCATGTCCAATTCTTTTGCGACCCCATGGACTGTAGCCTGCCGGGCTCCTCTATCCATGGGACAGAGAATAGGCTGGTGTTACTCAGGACTGTGGTTAGGGAAGGGGATTGACTGTAAAGAATGGAAATGTTCTAAATCTGGATTGTAACGGTCGTTATATGGCAGTGTACATTTGTCAAATCTTAGATTTGTATACTTTAAACAAATTAATTTTATTGGGTGTAAATTATACTTCAATAAAGCTAATTAAACGCTTTGAGAAGTCCCTCTGCTCCTTTTCTTTCTCCAACCAGAAGACAAATACTGGGACAGCAGCCTTGGACCTCGGGAGAGAAACAAGGAATTGTGGGTGACAGAGCCATCCTGTCATCCCTGGGTCACTCATCTCCCAGCTACGACCTGAGAAGGGAATGTATTTTGTTGACACCATTGCATATGTCTGCCTCTTTATTATAGCAGCTTACCCTGCATACTAATGAATATGCCCGCTCAGGTTCAACATAGCCGGTTTCAGAGGCCAAACAATGCCGGGACTTGAGCTTGGTCTCCAGTCTGACTCTGATCCTCCCTATGCATTGGCTCTTTTCTCAGGCTCCATCTGGAGGCAGACTGCTCACACAGCCCCAGATTCCCATTCCCTCGTGATTCACCAATCATCAGTCCAGTGCCCCCTTCTGAGAGCGCCATCCAAACCTCCTTACATCTCATTGGCTCTGCCTGGGTCACATGACCATCCTCCGGCCACTCTCAGTGGCCAGTGAACAGTGTTCCAATTAGCCAGTCTGAGTCAAACCCTCTATCCAGAGTGCCAGGGATAAAGCACCACAGAGAGTGCCATATGGGGAGGGAGGACTTGAGTCCCCAGAGAAATCTGGGGTGTAGTTATGAAGGAAAGGTAGCCACTGGAGAGCCAAAGTAACAGATGGCCCTGTCAGAGAGCGAGTGAATGAACAAATGACTTACCCACTGTCACCCAGCAAGAAAGGGACAGGTGTTTGAGGTTTGCCTCCTGCAGCAGGTCGTAAACAAAGGCTACGTTTTTGTTTCCTTTATATCACACCTCAGTACCTGGCACAGAGCAGGCCCACAGCAGCCATGGCATCAGTGACTCCCGACTTGACTTTTAGTCCTGATTTGTTTGTCCTCAGTTGGAGTCAAAAGCACCATGGCTAAGGAGAGATTATCAAAGAAAGCACATGATAGAAGGAAAGATCAGCACTTGATGGTGGCTGTGTCTGTGGAGGAAGAAAGCTGCCATGCATGTTAGGAACGACCTTTTACAAACTACCAAAAGCTGAGACTTTACTCAGGCTTCACCTGTTTAATACAAATCAGAGTCTTATTCCTCCAAATTACCATCCTGCTCCAGCAGTTCAAAGCTGTGGGGCCTTGGACAAGAAACTTAACCTCCAAGTCTCAGATCTGTCACCTATAAAATGTGAACAGGGACTTCCCTGGCAGTCCAGGGATTAAAACTCTGCCCTCCCAATGCAGGGGGCATGGGTGTGATCCTTGGTCGGGGAGCTAAGATCCTGTATGCCATGCAATGCAGCCAAAAATTAATTTTAAAAAAGAAGTAAAAAAGTGAACAATGCTACCTTCAAGGATTGTTGGGAGACTAAAATTTGATGATGTATGTGAAAGCACTTTATAAGCTACCACTACAGCTTGAGGAACAATTGCTGCCCAGCTGCTCCCATGGGCACATACCACCCGTCTCTTTCCACCACATCCCCCACTCCACACTCTCCATCTGGGATTCTCAAAGTCGCCTCAGCTTCGATCTCCAATGCTCCAGTGGATCTATAGAATGGAGAAAGTGCTCCTTTTTGGAAAACAGATGGTCTGTTTTCTGTGCCCAGCCTGTTCGCAACATGCTAAAACAGTATAAGCACATCACAAAAAGTTGCAGAGCAAGAGAGTGCTGATGGAGGGCTGGGACCGGGTTCAGCTTCCGGCGACCAGGTTCAGGGGGAATCAGACCATGTTACCCTGTTCACGGAGATCACCACCTGAGAGGTGAGGCGTGCATCCTTCCAGCACGTGCTGTGCACAGCAGCTTCCCAGGCTGGAAGCCCTGGGGGCGAGCTGCTGAGAGCACTCTGGCCAAGTGAAGGGCTGAAATTCAGCTGCACAACCATGGGGCTGGGATATAAGAAACGTGTGGCCTATCTGTCAGGATCTTTTGCTGAAAGGCCTTGTTGTTTGGGCATCATTGAAATTGCGCCCAGGAGGCTTGGTCGTAAAACACCAGGCTTTGCAAACAAGAGCTGGAGAGACAACCTTGAGTCTGTTTAACCGGAGGCATTCATTGAGATACAGAGGCACAGAGAGTCAGAACACTCTCCTGCTCACTCCCACCATTGCACACACACGTCAGCTCACACCTGGGCAGCTCACACGCATGCTCCCATAGACCCTTTCACTGCACACACATGTGCTCCCCCTCCCAAAAGCATGTGCTTTTACTCTACCCAACTAGTCACTCCTGATATACACTCACCTGCACTCATGAAAGCATCCTCAGCACATGCTCAAACAGCCCCATGCACAGACTCATACTCCAAAACCATTTACCTACTCAGAGGCTCACCATAAGCCTGAGACCTCACACACCTCACAATATGCAAGTCGTCATACAATGCACTCCTGGTCACACAGACATATTCCAACACATGCAGTCAAGCATGCATTGCACACACTTAGACACACATGCCCTGGAGACTGAAGGCTCTTCTGTGTCTATCTCAGCCCTCGGTTCTTTGCTGACTGATGTTTTCAGTTGAAATCTTGGTTCAAAATGGGTCCCCACTGAGCATGTTATCTGAGGGTTCCCAGCCATATGCTAGCTACAAAAATTCTGCCCATGTGTCAGATTCCAGCATAAATGAAACGCAGCCCACACATGTGTATACATTACAGCAAGAGCCAGAATGTAGTTCTCGCTGTGGGATGGATGGGAACCTCTGAGAGAGCCCTGGCACCTGGCCAGGAAGGGCATTCTGGTTGGGCAGAGTTTCCAGAAGCCCTCCCAAGGCTGTCCTCTGCGCTTTGCCTGTTGGGAGATCCAACATTCAGGCAGAGCTAGAGTTCCCTCTGCTACATGTGGGAAGGACTCAGCCAGGACCACTGCAGCTTGACCCCCTGCCTCTGGGAATGGCCCCCCCAAAAGTTTCCTTCAGGTCGGAGGGGAGACAATTAGAATGGAGCACAGGAAGGTCAAGGCTTTGGCTTGGACAATTTGTCCCCCGGGGGAGGAGACAATTGAATAGTTGGCTTGCGCGCAAGGGGTTTTCATTGAAATTGCGCCCAGGAGGCTTGGTCGTAAAACACCAGGCTTTGCAAACAAGAGCTGGAGAGACAACCTTGAGTCTGTTTAACCGGAGGCATTCATTGAGATACAGAGGCACAGAGAGTCAGAACACTCTCCTGCTCACTCCCACCATTGCACACACACGTCAGCTCACACCTGGGCAGCTCACACGCATGCTCCCATAGACCCTTTCACTGCACACACATGTGCTCCCCCTCCCAAAAGCATGTGCTTTTACTCTACCCAACTAGTCACTCCTGATATACACTCACCTGCACTCATGAAAGCATCCTCAGCACATGCTCAAACAGCCCCATGCACAGACTCATACTCCAAAACCATTTACCTACTCAGAGGCTCACCATAAGCCTGAGACCTCACACACCTCACAATATGCAAGTCGTCATACAATGCACTCCTGGTCACACAGACATATTCCAACACATGCAGTCAAGCATGCATTGCACACTTAGACACACCTGCCCTGGAGACTGAAGGCTCTTCTGTGTCTATCTCAGCCCTCGGTTCTTTGCTGACTGATGTTTTCAGTTGAAATCTTGGTTCAAAATGGGTCCCCACTGAGCATGTTATCTGAGGGTTCCCAGCCATATGCTAGCTACAAAAATTCTGCCCATGTGTCAGATTCCAGCATAAATGAAACGCAGCCCACACATGTGTATACATTACAGCAAGAGCCAGAATGTAGTTCTCGCTGTGGGATGGATGGGAACCTCTGAGAGAGCCCTGGCACCTGGCCAGGAAGGGCATTCTGGTTGGGCAGAGTTTCCAGAAGCCCTCCCAAGGCTGTCCTCTGCGCTTTGCCTGTTGGGAGATCCAACATTCAGGCAGAGCTAGAGTTCCCTCTGCTACATGTGGGAAGGACTCAGCCAGGACCACTGCAGCTTGACCCCCTGCCTCTGGGAATGGCCCCCCCAAAAGTTTCCTTCAGGTCGGAGGGGAGACAATTAGAATGGAGCACAGGAAGGTCAAGGCTTTGGCTTGGACAATTTGTCCCCAGCAACAGGCAGAGGTTTCCTGATAGAATAAAACAGCCGCAAGGAAGCTTCAAAGTTTTGCTAAGAATAGAGAAGGGTCAGAGACGTAACGTGTGCAATAGCAGTCCTCATACGATAAAGAGTGAGTCCAGCCATGTGAGATAAAGGTTATATCCAGAGAGCAAATCCAGACTCTACCGCTCATTTGCTGTATGATCTTGGGAAAGTGACTTAACCTCTCTGTGCTTGCTTATTCTCGTTTGTTGAAAGGGGTTAGTAACTGTGCTCACAGAATAGGGTTGTTGTGAGGATTAAATAAGTGATAAGAAATAATGGATAACTTTCTATAGGTAAGGCACTTTGAACAGAGCCTGGCACCTAGCAAGTGCTTATATTAATTTCCCGTTGCTTCTGTAACAAATGGTCACACTTTAAAACAACAGTTTAAAACAACAGAAATTTATTCTTTTGCTGTTACAGAGATGTGAAGTATGAAATGAGTCTTATCAGGCTAAGATCGAAGTGTTGCCTGTGCATCTTCATCCTGGAGGCTCCAGGAAGAATCCATGCCATCCTTACCAGTTTCTAGAAGCTGCTTTCACTTCTTGCCTCATGCCTCATCACTCCAGTTTCTGTTTCTATTGTTACATAACCTTCTCCTCTCTTGGATGCTCTGCCTGCTTCTTTTAAGGACTTTCATGAGTAAATTGCACCCACCCAAATAATCTCTGCACTCAAGATCCTAAAATTATTCACATCCACCAAATCCCTTTTGCCGTAATGAGGTAACATATTCATGGGTTTTGGGGAATAGCACACAAACAACTCTGCTGATGAAGTGGGCATTGATTGACCTACCATAGTGCTCAATAGATGCAAGTAATTATGATAAAGTTCCCCCAGCTACCCTGCCCAAAGTCGCACGAATGGGGAGTACCAAGGCTGGGAGCCCAAATCTCCCTGAGCCCAAGGTCATTTCCCTTAAGCCACTGGGCTTCAAACTTGAGCATCATCAGAATCCCCCAGAAGGCATGGTTGCTGGGCCCACCCCCAAAGTGTCTGATTCTGTTTTTGGGGTGGTGCCTGAGAATTTGCATATCTAACAGGTCTCCAGGTGAGCTTGAAGCTGCCATACAAGGTTGCATGTTCCATCCTTTGAAAAGGGCAGCACTCAGCATGCTGCCCGCTGGGGGGAGTGAGTTCCCCGTCTTTGCAAACATTCAAGTACAAGTAACAAAGGTGGTATATGGGCAGAGTCCATGAAACGCTCTCTACAGAGCCTTTCCAACAAGAGACTCCCAGAGTCTGGGCGCTCAGTGCGAAGGGTACCCAGGATCTTATTGGGACAGATGGGCTAGCTCACCTATTCATGGAATGCCCATTGGAGGTCAGGTCTCTACCTCCTTTGGAGGCAACCTGATTTAAAAAAAGAAAACTTAGGCCCTTTCCCCTTGAAAGAAAGCAATGGTGTGTCTGGCTATATCTTAGTGAAGAAGACCCCACATCTAGCAGAGCAGTGGATGTGGAACACCGGAGAAAGAATATAGCAAGGCTGCCAAAAGGGACAAGGACAGAGGAAGCCCCAAATCCTAGGAAGCAGAGAACACTAAGCTGGCAGGGCATTCAGAATTGAAGGTGATGGTGTCTGAATGGAAGGGATCCCCCTAGCCTTTGGTGGCACCTTCAAATTCTTTTCAGTTGACACATTCAAGTAGATCTAACCCAAGGACTTCACCCTGGGTTTCTCCTCCTTCCTCCACTTGGGATGGTGGATTGGAGCTGTTATTTATTATGAACAGGGTACTGTGTGCCAGCCTCCATGCTAGATGCTTTACATGTGCTCTCATGTAAATCACTCCCCCAACTAGGAACGGGGATGCTTCAGTTGGCTCAGAAAGTCTCATCTCCCTTCCCTCCCTGTTCCAGGGACACCTGCTCATCCCAACAGCCTTTAACCTTCCAGATGCAGGGCCCTGGAACAAGCCTCCTCAGCTTCCTTCTTTTGTGCCCATCTCTCCATGTGCTGCATTTTGTACTGGGGTTCTTACAGGACTGCAGGAAGCTGGGTGTTGGTGATGGTGGTAGGGAGGGTGGAGAGATGTTATTGAGTCAATAGTCATTCATCAACTGTCTTCAAAGAGCTGTCTCCCCTTTTCCTGCTTCTTATTATGATGATTTTCCAGGCTGCATTGCCCTCAATTGTTATTGCCTCCAACTCCAGAGGGCCACATCCGCTGCCACTGACTTTTATTCCTGCAAATAAAAATGTAAGCTCCACAATGAGAAAACCGCGGGCTAAAGAGACAAAGCCCATAAACTCGAATTTTAAATGTGGAAAGATGATGATAGTGATTCCACGGGTGCCATCTCCCACATCCCTCTGCACCCATTGCACTGTGCATGAGTCTCCTCCAAAGAGAGTCCCTCTGAGCTCAGAAGGGACCCTCAGTCAGTGAGTGGGAAGGGTGGCAAGCTAGGGAGATTGAAAACCCACAAGAGGTACACCTGATTTCATAATAAGGGGGAAAACTTAAAAAGGCCCTTTCCCCTTGAAAGAAAGCAATGGTGTGTCTGGCTATATCTTAGTGAAGAAGACCCCACATCTAGCAGAGCAGTGGATGTGGAACACCGGAGAAAGAATATAGCAAGGCTGCCAAAAGGGACAAGGACAGAGGAAGCCCCAAATCCTAGGAAGCAGAGAACACTAAGCTGGCAGGGCATTCAGAATTGAAGGTGATGGTGTCTGAATGGAAGGGATCCCCCTAGCCTTTGGTGGCACCTTCAAATTCTTTTCAGTTGACACATTCAAGTAGATCTAACCCAAGGACTTCACCCTGGGTTTCTCCTCCTTCCTCCACTTGGGATGGTGGATTGGAGCTGTTATTTATTATGAACAGGGTACTGTGTGCCAGCCTCCATGCTAGATGCTTTACATGTGCTCTCATGTAAATCACTCCCCCAACTAGGAACGGGGATGCTTCAGTTGGCTCAGAAAGTCTCATCTCCCTTCCCTCCCTGTTCCAGGGACACCTGCTCATCCCAACAGCCTTTAACCTTCCAGATGCAGGGCCCTGGAACAAGCCTCCTCAGCTTCCTTCTTTTGTGCCCATCTCTCCATGTGCTGCATTTTGTACTGGGGTTCTTACAGGACTGCAGGAAGCTGGGTGTTGGTGATGGTGGTAGGGAGGGTGGAGAGATGTTATTGAGTCAATAGTCATTCATCAACTGTCTTCAAAGAGCTGTCTCCCCTTTTCCTGCTTCTTATTATGATGATTTTCCAGGCTGCATTGCCCTCAATTGTTATTGCCTCCAACTCCAGAGGGCCACATCCGCTGCCACTGACTTTTATTCCTGCAAATAAAAATGTAAGCTCCACAATGAGAAAACCGCGGGCTAAAGAGACAAAGCCCATAAACTCGAATTTTAAATGTGGAAAGATGATGATAGTGATTCCACGGGTGCCATCTCCCACATCCCCTCTGCACCCATTGCACTGTGCATGAGTCTCCTCCAAAGAGAGTCCCTCTGAGCTCAGAAGGGACCCTCAGTCAGTGAGTGGGAAGGGTGGCAAATTGGAAACAATTAGGGTGACTTTGCAGTGGTTTGCACAGCCTCACCCCCCAACCCAATATACACAGACCTAAGTAAACCTCCTTCTGGTACCAAAAAAAAAAGTCCAATAAAAACTATCTTGCTTTCTGGATATTATGTCTTTGTGCCTTTTTTTGTGTGTATAGATGTTTTCAACTAATTTCCTATTTATTGTCCTCAGTGGGGAGCCTGATCCCTTCCTAAACCAGGATGAGTTTTTCCGGCGACTGGAGGTGAGAGGAGCAGCATCAGGTCGAGAGTGGGGGCTGGAGAGGCAGAGACCACCTCCAAGCAGAAGGTGCCGTCCCTGAAGACAATGCCTAATGATTTCCCCTCTGTATCTTTTAATCCTGCATCCAGTTCCTCCCATTACCTAATGTAATTCTCACTGTAACCTTTACCACCATAACAATATCTTGAATTTCTGCTGCCTGTCTCCTCTGCTAGAGTATA
This sequence comes from Tragulus kanchil, assembly GCA_022376925.1. Classification (NCBI taxonomy): domain Eukaryota; kingdom Metazoa; phylum Chordata; class Mammalia; order Artiodactyla; family Tragulidae; genus Tragulus; species Tragulus kanchil. Next base: position 129,128,763 of record JAIOJX010000032.1, on the reverse strand, counting down.
AGCTCCATAAAGGCAAAGCCCTTGCTTGACTTACTTAGCCTTGATGTTCTTGGCATATAATTGGTACTGTTAAGCATTGTTGTTGTTTTTGGGCTTCCCTCATGCCTCAAACGGTAAAGAATCTACCGCCAAAGCAAGAGACCTGGTTCAATCCCTGGGTCAAAAAGATCCCCTGGAGAAGGGAATGGCTATCCACTCCAGCATTCTTGCCTGCAGGACCCGATGGACAGAGGAGTCTGGTTGGCTATAGTCCATGGGGTCACAAACAGTCAGGCACCCGTGATGGTGGTAGGGAGGGTGGAGAGATGTTATTGAGTCAATAGTCATTCATCAACTGTCTTCAAAGAGCTGTCTCCCCTTTTCCTGCTTCTTATTATGATGATTTTCCAGGCTGCATTGCCCTCAATTGTTATTGCCTCCAACTCCAGAGGGCCACATCCGCTGCCACTGACTTTTATTCCTGCAAATAAAAATGTAAGCTCCACAATGAGAAAACCGCGGGCTAAAGAGACAAAGCCCATAAACTCGAATTTTAAATGTGGAAAGATGATGATAGTGATTCCACGGGTGCCATCTCCCACATCCCCTCTGCACCCATTGCACTGTGCATGAGTCTCCTCCAAAGAGAGTCCCTCTGAGCTCAGAAGGGACCCTCAGTCAGTGAGTGGGAAGGGTGGCAAATTGGAAACAATTAGGGTGACTTTGCAGTGGTTTGCACAGCCTCACCCCCCAACCCAATATACACAGACCTAAGTAAACCTCCTTCTGGTACCAAAAAAAAAAGTCCAATAAAAACTATCTTGCTTTCTGGATATTATGTCTTTGTGCCTTTTTTTGTGTGTATAGATGTTTTCAACTAATTTCCTATTTATTGTCCTCAGTGGGGAGCCTGATCCCTTCCTAAACCAGGATGAGTTTTTCCGGCGACTGGAGGTGAGAGGAGCAGCATCAGGTCGAGAGTGGGGGCTGGAGAGGCAGAGACCACCTCCAAGCAGAAGGTGCCGTCCCTGAAGACAATGCCTAATGTTTTCCCCTCTGTATCTTTTAATCCTGCATCCAGTTCCTCCCATTACCTAATGTAATTCTCACTGTAACCTTTACCACCATAACAATATCTTGAATTTCTGCTGCCTGTCTCCTCTGCTAGAGTATAAGCTCCATAAAGGCAAAGCCCTTGCTTGACTTACTTAGCCTTGATGTTCTTGGCATATAATTGGTACTGTTAAGCATTGTTGTTGTTTTTGGGCTTCCCTCATGCCTCAAACGGTAAAGAATCTACCGCCAAAGCAAGAGACCTGGTTCAATCCCTGGGTCAAAAAGATCCCCTGGAGAAGGGAATGGCTATCCACTCCAGCATTCTTGCCTGCAGGACCCCATGGACAGAGGAGTCTGGTTGGCTATAGTCCATGGGGTCACAAACAGTCAGGCACCCATGAGTGACCACTAATATTTGTTGTTAGCAGTAATAGTAGTATATCCACCTGTCTCTACAGCTAGAGCACTGCCCTGCCTATAGCAGGTCCTGAAGAAGTACTACTTGAACACTGGAATAAACAGAGAAGGAAGGCCCCCTGAGGTTTACTGGAGGATGGGGTTAAGCACTGGCATCTCTCCAAGGCCATAGAAGGAACCAAGGTCCCTAGAGGAGGAAGAAAAACTCACTGACTTTACCCTTCAGCATGGGAGGACCCAAGTCTCTTCCAAACTCTCATTCCTGAGTCCAAGAACCACAGTGATTTAGAAACTGGAAGGACCTCTAAGTATAATTGAGTCAGACTTCCCCACCTGAGTCTAACACCCCACCAGTGGATCCCGATTCACAGCTGCCCAATTTCCACTTGTGTGTTTCAGGATGGGGAGATCCCCCTCACACAGAACCATCCAATCATCTGCTGAAGGTCCTAATCCCAGTGCTGAAACCTGGTCTAGCCCTGGGGGCACCGAGATGAAACTAGTCACCCTGTTCTTTCTGAGCTTACTCTGAGACCCCCACCACCACCACACCACTGGAACAATAAAATGGAAAGGTCTCTCAAAGAGCCCTCTTGAGTCCTAATGTGTGTCTTCTGCCCAGGTTAAATATTTCAATGCAGGGCTTCCCTGGTAGCTCAGATGTGAAGAGTTCACTGGCCAATGCAGGAGACACAGGTTCGATCCCTGATCCGGGAAAATCCCACATACTGCGGAGCAACTAAGCCTGTGAACCACAACTATTAAGCCTGTGCTCTAGAACCTTGGAGTCACAACTACTGAGCCCATGTGCAACAACTGTTGAAGCCCCTGTGCCCTAGAGTCCAAGTTCCACAACAAGAAAAGTCACTGCAACAAGAAGCCTGCTCACCTCAACTAGAAAGTAGCTTCCACTCCCTGCAACTAGAGAAGAGCCTGTGGCAGCAGTGAAAACCCAGAACAGCCAAAAACAAATAAATAATCAATGTAAAAAATATTTCCATGCACGCACACTCACCCAGTCCTATTTAACTTTTTATGACCCTGTGGACTATAGCCCAAGGGGTCCTCAATCCATGGGATTCTCCAGGCAAGAATGCTGGAGTGAGTTGCCATGCCCTCCTCCAGGGGTCTACAGGAATATCACCTCCCTCTATCTATTCACCAGGTCTTTTAATGTTTCTGTGAGACTAATTGAAATCATCAAAGGAGAGTGATGAGATGAAGAAAATAAAAGAGCAGCCCTTTGAAAAATCCCTTCATTATAGAATGGGCTCACCAAGAAGAGCCAGAGAAGGAACTGAGAAGAAGTAGTCAGAAGGTGGGTGGAGAGCACATTTTCCCAGATACACGAAGGATGGGGGGAACATCCCAAAGCTGCGGGTGGTGGATAATCACACAGACACAGGGAAGCCAAGAGAATGGGATAAGATCACAGGCTTCGGCTAAGGATTCTGCTCATCGTAACCTTCAAGGGAGATTTTCCATGATGTGGAAAGGTCAGGGAAGGACTACAAGGTGCAGAGGAGAAAATAAAGAAGGTATAGACAATAACTCCAAAATCTCAGGGCAGGACATGGCTGCTGGGAGCAGGTGGGCCAGGGACTAAAGTAAGAGCTCAGACACTGTGGTACACATCATGGTTTGTGTGTCCAGAGTTCCTTCTTCTGAGAACTACATTCCCCAGTTTCTGCTCAGCCAATCAGAGCCCTTCTCTGGGATTTCTCAAGTTAGAACCAAGGGAATAGAGGCTTTTTCCTCTCTACTGTTGAAACCTGGATTTGTGAGTCCAAGAGAAGGCAATGGCTCTTGTGGTGGCCCAGCCTGCTGAAGAAAGCCTGCGTGGGCCAATTCAGTTGATGTGTAGAGAAACAGAAGTCCTGTCCTGAAACATGTGAGTGCCAGACATTCAACTCTGCCCCTGCCTGCTTGGCCTGTTGTTTTTCAACTTGAGTCAATAGAGTCCACTGGATTCTAGACTAAATCAAATTGGGTTTCTGTCACTTTCTACCAAAAAAATTCTCATCTCATGACTGTAGACCAAAGGGCAGGTTCACCATGAGGCTGGTACCCAAGATGCCTGAAGCTAAAGTCATTCACACACAGAGCCAGGACAGCCCTTGGGGGCCACTTGTCCCTTTTGAGCCTCATGAACCTAGGCTGGAAACTAGATCTGGTTATGCCTAGCATCTGTCCCCCCTGTGATAATGGAGCCAGCCTGGCTGCCTCTGGAGGTTATTTATTTGCTTCATAAGCAGGAGGGCCTGAGGCACATCATGGCAGGGCCTGAGCGTGCCTTTCTTTCCTGTTTCACATTATATTTCACCCTGGCAAGAGTGATTCTTCTTGGTCAGGAAATTGATTTTAAATCACCCTTCTTGCTGCTGTCAGCCCATGAAATCCTCCCTTCCTGGGACCTTTGCCCTCTCTCCCTCCCTGAAAAGCCTACTGCTCAGCCCCATCCTCCAGCACCCGCTCTACACAAGCACACCATACACACGTGCACACACACACACACACACACACACACACACACAGCTCTTCTCCATGCTGGGGATTTTATTTGTCCCTAATTCCATTTAGTGATGCACTTTTATAACCAACTCCATCTGTGGCACGGAGAGCAGTCTGGAGTGAAGGGGCCCTGGGAGAGGAAGCCAGGAAGCCGGCTGGAGGAAATGCAAACTTTCGTTCTTGGCACCTGCCTAGAGAGAGCAAGCTGGCATTGGGCAAAAGGAGGCAGACTGGTTCTTGCAGAAGAAATTTGAGAAGGGAATGGAGACTCTGATGCCAAGGCCGTGAGCTCTATAGGCCAACAACCTCCGCTAAGACCAGACAGCAGGTGGAGAGGAGAAAACACAGAGCAGAGCTGAAGGAAGAAGATGCAGTGCCTCTGACAGTGCTCTCCTGGGGCCCTTAGCACCGCCCCTCGTGTGTACATCACCACTGTGTGTTGTCTGTCCCAGCACCTGGCTGCAGGGGACATGCCTTGGAAATGGTCACGTGGGGTGCCAGCTTTTCAACTTGAGTCAATAGAGTCCACTGGATTCTAGACTAAATCAAATTGGGTTTCTGTCACTTTCTACCAAAAAAATTCTCATCTCATGACTGTAGACCAAAGGGCAGGTTCACCATGAGGCTGGTACCCAAGATGCCTGAAGCTAAAGTCATTCACACACAGAGCCAGGACAGCCCTTGGGGGCCACTTGTCCCTTTTGAGCCTCATGAACCTAGGCTGGAAACTAGATCTGGTTATGCCTAGCATCTGTCCCCCCTGTGATAATGGAGCCAGCCTGGCTGCCTCTGGAGGTTATTTATTTGCTTCATAAGCAGGAGGGCCTGAGGCACATCATGGCAGGGCCTGAGCGTGCCTTTCTTTCCTGTTTCACATTATATTTCACCCTGGCAAGAGTGATTCTTCTTGGTCAGGAAATTGATTTTAAATCACCCTTCTTGCTGCTGTCAGCCCATGAAATCCTCCCTTCCTGGGACCTTTGCCCTCTCTCCCTCCCTGAAAAGCCTACTGCTCAGCCCCATCCTCCAGCACCCGCTCTACACAAGCACACCATACACACGTGCACACACACACACACACACACACACACACACACAGCTCTTCTCCATGCTGGGGATTTTATTTGTCCCTAATTCCATTTAGTGATGCACTTTTATAACCAACTCCATCTGTGGCACGGAGAGCAGTCTGGAGTGAAGGGGCCCTGGGAGAGGAAGCCAGGAAGCCGGCTGGAGGAAATGCAAACTTTCGTTCTTGGCACCTGCCTAGAGAGAGCAAGCTGGCATTGGGCAAAAGGAGGCAGACTGGTTCTTGCAGAAGAAATTTGAGAAGGGAATGGAGACTCTGATGCCAAGGCCGTGAGCTCTATAGGCCAACAACCTCCGCTAAGACCAGACAGCAGGTGGAGAGGAGAAAACACAGAGCAGAGCTGAAGGAAGAAGATGCAGTGCCTCTGACAGTGCTCTCCTGGGGCCCTTAGCACCGCCCCTCGTGTGTACATCACCACTGTGTGTTGTCTGTCCCAGCACCTGGCTGCAGGGGACATGCCTTGGAAATGGGTGCACGAGCTCTGCCACTTAATAGCTGTATGGGCTTATCAGATGGGGGTCTGCCAGCCTTTTCTTACAGAGTCGGATGGTGCTATCATTATTTTAGGGTTCACAAGCGATGAGGTCTCTCACAGGTACTCAGTTTTGCCATTGTAGAACCAGAACTGCTGGAGACAATTTGTGAATGAATGGGTGTGGCTGTGTCCTAATAAAACTTTATTTATAAAAACAGGCAGCCTGCCTTCAGAGCATGATCAGCCCCTCCCTCCCTTTGGCTTTCCCATCCAGGTGCATCTCACAAAATTTTGATTACATCCACCAGCTCTCAGCCCAGTTTCTCAAAGGAAAACTACAAAATTGCCAAAAAAGCAAGGCTCTCTGCTGTTCTCTTAGCACACATGCTACAGCCAAGTGGTCAAAGCCAGGGCTAGGTTCAAGCCTGGCTTTGTCACCTATAGTCTTAGGAAAGTTGCTTTCCTATTCTGTGTCTCAACATCATCACCTGTAAAATGAAGGTACTAAACAGGGGGTGAGTGTGAGGACTTGATTCTTCACTTCATGTGCTAAAATTGTGTCTGGAAGGTGATATGAGCCTTATTATCAAGGAGTCTGGTAAGACTGCAAGGTGAGTAACAGAAAGAGGCTTCCATGCGATGGCAGGGGAAGGCCTCTTAATCTAATCTTAGGAGGGCTCCCCAGAGGAGGTGATGCTGAAGGAGAGGCACTGACCACAAGCAGGAGTCACTCAAGAGGAGAAGATGGAAGCATGTTTGATGATCTCATTGAAGGCAAGAAAAGGTAAGTCTTAAAGATTCATTTTATTTATTTATTGGGCAGGGGTCGGGTTGGGGAGGGAGGGGAGTAGGCAGGCTACTTCTATTGGTCTTTCATTTGTCTATTTTCATCCATCTTTGTTCTTTGGCCCTTGTGGGCCTCCCATCGCAGTAGCCTCTGTTGTCGCAGAGCACCGGCTCTGGGCGCATGCACTCCAGAGCTCCCGCTCGGTAACTGGACACATCGGTCCAGCCACTCCATGGCACGTGGGATCTTCCCAGGCCAGGGATCGAACCGGCGCCCCTTGCACTGCAAGGCGGTGTCCTTACCCACTGGACCACCAGGGAAGCCCAAAGGTATGTCTTATTTAAGGACTCACGAGGAGGCTTGGAATTTCCAAGATCTGCTGCAAAGCAACCAGGGAGAGACCATGCTGAAGAGATAAGTAGGGGCAGATTGTACAAGACTGCGTATGGTGTGCAGCAGAATGCAGGTTTTATCTTTCTGACATCGGGAGTTGTGGAAAGGTTTTGGAGGAGATTTCTATCTAGATGTGTTCTCACTCGCTCTTGCCGCAGTCTAGAGGATGCATTACAGAGGACGAGGGTAGAGGCACAGGGACCACCAGGAAGCCCTTACAGAGATGAGGGCAGGGAGGAGGTGGCTGTCCTATGGCTGGAGCCCTGGGAGGAAAGGAGAGGCACGAGACGGAGATGTTAAGGAGAGAGAAGCAGCCAGAACTGGATCCTGTTGGACGTGGGAGATGGTAAAGGGGGAGGAGGCTAGAGTGACTCCAGGTTTTGACCCAACTAACATGACCAGTAGAATCAGACGTCACCACTGCTTTTTCAGTTCTGACACAGCAGAGCTTTATCCCAGAATGATTTGGAGCCAGAACTCAAAAACTATCATACAACTATCTCCTCAATATCCCAATTTCAATCCTTACCCAGAATTGGGATTGCTGAATCATAGAGTACTTCTATTGTTTTTAATTGGAAGAAACCTCCATTTTCATAGCTTTTATACCATTCTGCATTCCCACCAACAGCGCACAAGTGTTCTAAATTCTCCACAACCTTGCCAACACTTGTTACATTTTGATTATTTTTTAAATAGTCATCCTAACAATTGTGAGTGATATCTCACTGTGGTTTTGAGCTGAACATTTCTTTGGTGATTAGTGATATTCATCACCTTTTCATGTACCTGAAGTTCATTTGAATGATTTCCTCCTGTTCAATGCAGCAATATACACAATAGCCAAGGTGTGAAAACATCCAAAACATCCATCACCAGACAAATGGCTAAAGAAAACATACATCCAATGGAATATTAACATTAAAGAAAGAAAAATCCTATCACTTGTGACAACATAAATGGACCTTGCAAACACTGTGTTAAGTATAATAAATCAATCCCAGAAAGAAAATATTATATAATTCCATGGGCATGGTGAATTTAAAGTAGCCAAACTCATAGAAGCAGAAAATAAATTGGTGGTTGCCAGAGGGCTGGGGGAGGGAGAAATGGGAAGTCATTCAATGAGTATATTGTTTCAGTTACACAAGATGAAGACGTTCTAGAGCTTTTCTAGATAATGCAGTGCCCATAGCTAAAAATAAGATATTGTACACTTAAAAAGTAAGGAAGGGGCTTCCCTGGTGGCCCAGTGGGCAAAGAATCTGCCTTGCAGTGCAAGGGCCACCAGTCCTATCCCTGGCCCGGGAAGATCCCACATTCCGCGGAGCTGCTGGGCTGGTATGTCCAATTAGGAGCCAGTGCTCTGCAGCGAGAGGGGCCCCTGCAATGGGAAGCCCATACATGCCAAAGAATAAAGATGGATGCAAATAATAAAAACTAAGAAAGAGTTTGTGACATGAAGTTAAAAAAAAAATTAAAGAAGAAAAAGTAAGGAGGGGTGATCTCACATTAATTGTTCTCATCACACAAAAAAGCAAAAGGGAACAAGGAAACTTTTGGAGATGATGAGTGTGACTGTTACCTTGATTATGACTTTTGTATCATAGATATAGGCTACAGGCATATGTCCAAATTTATCAAATTGTATTACATTAAATATATGCAGTTTTATATATCAATTATACTTCAGTAAAGTTGTTTAAAAACTTGAGGGAGTTCTCTCATTGTCCTTTTATACCATTCTGCATTCCCACCAACAGCGCACAAGTGTTCTAAATTCTCCACAACCTTGCCAACACTTGTTACATTTTGATTATTTTTTAAATAGTCATCCTAACAATTGTGAGTGATATCTCACTGTGGTTTTGAGCTGAACATTTCTTTGGTGATTAGTGATATTCATCACCTTTTCATGTACCTGAAGTTCATTTGAATGATTTCCTCCTGTTCAATGCAGCAATATACACAATAGCCAAGGTGTGAAAACATCCAAAACATCCATCACCAGACAAATGGCTAAAGAAAACATACATCCAATGGAATATTAACATTAAAGAAAGAAAAATCCTATCACTTGTGACAACATAAATGGACCTTGCAAACACTGTGTTAAGTATAATAAATCAATCCCAGAAAGAAAATATTATATAATTCCATGGGCATGGTGAATTTAAAGTAGCCAAACTCATAGAAGCAGAAAATAAATTGGTGGTTGCCAGAGGGCTGGGGGAGGGAGAAATGGGAAGTCATTCAATGAGTATATTGTTTCAGTTACACAAGATGAAGACGTTCTAGAGCTTTTCTAGATAATGCAGTGCCCATAGCTAAAAATAAGATATTGTACACTTAAAAAGTAAGGAAGGGGCTTCCCTGGTGGCCCAGTGGGCAAAGAATCTGCCTTGCAGTGCAAGGGCCACCAGTCCTATCCCTGGCCCGGGAAGATCCCACATTCCGCGGAGCTGCTGGGCTGGTATGTCCAATTAGGAGCCAGTGCTCTGCAGCGAGAGGGGCCCCTGCAATGGGAAGCCCATACATGCCAAAGAATAAAGATGGATGCAAATAATAAAAACTAAGAAAGAGTTTGTGACATGAAGTTAAAAAAAAAATTAAAGAAGAAAAAGTAAGGAGGGGTGATCTCACATTAATTGTTCTCATCACACAAAAAAGCAAAAGGGAACAAGGAAACTTTTGGAGATGATGAGTGTGACTGTTACCTTGATTATGACTTTTGTATCATAGATATAGGCTACAGGCATATGTCCAAATTTATCAAATTGTATTACATTAAATATATGCAGTTTTATATATCAATTATACTTCAGTAAAGTTGTTTAAAAACTTGAGGGAGTTCTCTCATTGTCCAGTGGTTAAGAATCCACCTGCTGATTCAGGGCACATGGGTTCGACTCTTGGTCAGGGAAGATTCCACACACTGCAGGGCAGCTAAACCCATCTGCCTCAACTTCTTAGCCCACTTGCTCTTGAGTCCATACTCTGTGACAACAGAAGGTACCTCAATGAGAAGCATGCATATCACAACTGGAGAGGAGCCCCCACTCCCTGCAACTAGAGAAAGCCTGCGCCGAAGAGTCCACATGCAACAGCAAAGACCCAGCACAGCCATAAAGTAAATAAATACATAAATGAAATTGTTTAAAAAAAAAAGTTGAGGTAGTAAGGAGCCTATCAGGGGTCATTTCATCCAGACCTCTGCCTCTGGACCCATCTGTATTCAACCCATCTAAACAGTCAGCCATGAGTGCAATGATGGGCAGGTGCTCTATGAGCACACAGGTCAGTTCTGCTCTCAAGAAGGAAGCTGCTCCCACGTGGAGGTGAAGGTCCTGAGAACCTGGAGAGTCAGAGCTTTTAACTGTTAGGCAGACTGGCCCCCTGCTTCCTTTTTTTTCTTTTAAAATTAGCCAGCCAGGTCAGTGCCTTTACTGCAGCAGGAGGGAGGATCTGGCAGAGAGCCACCCCAGCTACATCACAGTTAAAGCTCCACGGCCCCAGCCATGACAGACGACAGATGCAATTTATCTACAGCCAAGGCAAAGAGGCAAAGAAATGCCGTTTCTTCCCTTCCTTGCTGTTACAGGCCATTCATCACCTTCATTATTTTTATAGCAGTGTGGAGTGCTGGCTCTCTCCTCTGCCCCCCAGGAAATGTGAACAAATGGGAAATCTGGAATCCATGTTATCAAAGAAGGCATCAAAGCCCAGAGGGGTAATTAAGAATGAGATGTCAAGTACCCACCCTCTTGCCCTCTCTTGTTCTTGTTTTAACTTCCTCCCATGTCTCATGGTTCCCCAGGTAGGACCTGAGACTTTATCTGAGTTGTGGACCAGAATAGAATAGTTGCTCTAAAACACCTGGAGCATCAGTAAACTTTTGAAAAGGGAGATAGTCACAGTGCTCATGCCAGGTGACCTCTGATTTAAGCCAACAGAGAAAGCAAGACTGACTCAATGAGGAAGTTGATGTGAGGTCTGTGTAGGACTTCAAGTGGAGAGATTCTATTTGCCTTACTACAATGGGGAAGGACCATCTCTTGGTCAGGAAGATTCCACACACTGCAGGGCAGCTAAACCCAAACTTCTTAGCCCACTTGCTCTTGAGTCCATACTCTGTGACAACAGAAGGTACCTCAATGAGAAGCATGCATATCACAACTGGAGAGGAGCCCCACTCCTGCAACTAGAGAAAGCCTGCGCCGAAGAGTCCACATGCAACAGCAAAGACCCAGCACAGCCATAAAGTAAATAAATAAATAAATAAATCTTTAAAAAAAAAAGTTGAGGTAGTAAGGAGCCTATCAGGGGTCATTTCATCCAGACCTCTGCCTCTGGACCCATCTGTATTCAACCCATCTAAACAGTCAGCCATGAGTGCAATGATGGGCAGGTGCTCTATGAGCACACAGGTCAGTTCTGCTCTCAAGAAGGAAGCTGCTCCCACGTGGAGGTGAAGGTCCTGAGAACCTGGAGAGTCAGAGCTTTTAACTGTTAGGCAGACTGGCCCCCTGCTTCCTTTTTTTTCTTTTAAAATTAGCCAGCCAGGTCAGTGCCTTTACTGCAGCAGGAGGGAGGATCTGGCAGAGAGCCACCCCAGCTACATCACAGTTAAAGCTCCACGGCCCCAGCCATGACAGACGACAGATGCAATTTATCTACAGCCAAGGCAAAGAGGCAAAGAAATGCCGTTTCTTCCCTTCCTTGCTGTTACAGGCCATTCATCACCTTCATTATTTTTATAGCAGTGTGGAGTGCTGGCTCTCTCCTCTGCCCCCCAGGAAATGTGAACAAATGGGAAATCTGGAATCCATGTTATCAAAGAAGGCATCAAAGCCCAGAGGGGTAATTAAGAATGAGATGTCAAGTACCCACCCTCTTGCCCTCTCTTGTTCTTGTTTTAACTTCCTCCCATGTCTCATGGTTCCCCAGGTAGGACCTGAGACTTTATCTGAGTTGTGGACCAGAATAGAATAGTTGCTCTAAAACACCTGGAGCATCAGTAAACTTTTGAAAAGGGAGATAGTCACAGTGCTCATGCCAGGTGACCTCTGATTTAAGCCAACAGAGAAAGCAAGACTGACTCAATGAGGAAGTTGATGTGAGGTCTGTGTAGGACTTCAAGTGGAGAGATTCTATTTGCCTTACTACAATGGGGAAGGTGTGTACAGTGGAGTTGTGATATTAAGTGAAACTGAATCACTACTTTTCCAGTACCTCTGGAATTTATAAATTGGAATTAATTACATTTACCTCATATGGTTGTTATTTTTTTCCAATTAAATACCAGCATTATTTTTCACTGCTCAAACTGTTGCAGTTTTAGCTACTAGGAGCTTCAACTGGTTGGATCCTGTCTTCTTTCACAAGCCTCCAAACAGTTTAAGCTCATCTTGTATATTTCTATCCCTCACTCCTGGAATCAACCACTTATTCTGGGACACTTAGTTCCTTTAAAAGGAAAGAGGTGCCAAGATCTAAGCATTCCATGTGTTCATGTCATTGAAGCTTCATTGCTTCTAGGCCCTCTTATCAGGGCACGTTCAGGGTGGTATGGCCATAGACAAAGCCCTCCAATCAGAGTTAGGAAACATACATTCACCAACCCATGCATATATACACATTGATATTTCTGTATCAATCTATACCATGGTTTTGCAAGAAGAAAATGAGGTGAAACACTTAAGAGAATGTTTTATCTTTGAGACTTTACTGTTTACTCAAGATTAAAGGCTTTTTAAGTATATAAAGAATCTAGACTGTAATAGGCATGCAATAACTTCCAATTCCCTTTTCCATCCCTCCACTCCCTGAACGTGACTGCTCTTTCTCTTTTTTTTTTAATATAAATTACCTTTTTTTGGCTATTCTGGGTTTTCACTGCTGCTGCAGGCTCTTCTCTAGTTGCAGGGAGTGAGGGCTAGTCTCTAGTGGCAGTGAACAGAGTTCTTGTTGCGGTGACTTCTCTTGTTTTTGGTGACTTCTCTTGTTGTGGAACTCAGGCTCTAGGGCACACGGGCTTCAGTAGTTGTGGTATATGGGCTCCATAGTTGGGGATCCAAGGCTCTAGAGCACAGGTTCAATAGTTGTGATTCACAGGCCCAGTTGCTCCACAGTATGTGGGATCTTCCTGGATCAGGGATTGAACCTGTGTCTCCTGCATTGGCAGGTGAACTGTTTACCACTGAGCTACCCACGAAGCCCGTGACTGCTCTTTCTACCTCAAGTATTTGTATGTGTAATAAAAATAACTGCACCACAGGATTGTTGCAAAACATACCGATGTCTGTCAGGATGTGAAACTTAAATGTGCCCTATCACAGCTGATTAGTAGCAGGAACTACCTGACCAAGCTCTTTGAGCAATTAGCTGACTCTATCCAAAGTTTGAAGCAGAGTCTTTTATATTGTGGAGGCAATATGGTTTAGGTTCCCCTAGAAGCAGACCCTGAGACAGGATTCAAGTGCTAATAATTTATTTGGGAGCACCAGGAATGCTATATGGAAATAGAAAATGATCCAGTGGGAAGAAGGCAGCCAAAATTCATGCATTAATAAGCCAGCTTCCCCAGTGAAGGACTGTAGCATAATCCCATAAGAAAACTCCAGGAAATGCTGTAAAACACATGCCTCAGATTTATCCATGCACATGCAGCAAAGTAGCTGAGGGATCTTACATAGGAACCCACATTCATCATTGGTGGAAGGCTGCTCCCAGGGTTTTGCTTCCCCCGCGTATGCAATGCAGCCTCCGGGTTCTAAAGAAAGCCCCAGTGCTGCAGATACTGTACACGGGTCTTAGCTGTGTCCCGACACCAGCGGCCATGCCAGTCCTAAATTCAGTCTGCTTGTCTCCATTTCCCCAGCTTCTCCAGTTCACCTGAACTTCCTTGAGAGAACCATATAACAGGAGAGAATTATGACCTCTCTCGAGCTTTGGGCTTAGAAGGAGAAAATTTGTCAAGGAAGAGCCAGTTTCATCTAACCAAATATTCATTAAACTCTGACAAGGTAGCCAGGCCTACAAATTTCCTCAAAGTGATTTAAAAAAATGTATTTATATTTAGAACTAAGTGGCATTTCCCTATATATGAATATGTTAATTCCTGGTTTGTAAGTCTATGTGGTTGAAAATGAGAATGAGATACTGAGTACAGAGCCATGAATTTATAAAAGTGTTTTAAAGGCACTCTTCCCAACCTTTTGGTGTGTTATGTTATTAAGGTACAGTAGACTTGCAAAGTATCTCGTAAATTTAAAAGTTTAATGCGTCATTTGCAGAAGTTTTCCACTGAGTTGGCTGGGAAAAAAAAGGCAGGGATGGTAAAGAAATGGCATCTCAACCTTCCCCCTCGAGAAGAGCTGTGTGCTTGGCTTCCCCAGCCAGAGTCAGCATCCTTCCATGCATCCTGAGGACACAGAACTTCTTGCTTGGGCAGGCTCACCACGTACAGAGGCAGGTTGTATGCAGTGCAAGCAATTAGCTGACTCTATCCAAAGTTTGAAGCAGAGTCTTTTATATTGTGGAGGCAATATGGTTTAGGTTCCCCTAGAAGCAGACCCTGAGACAGGATTCAAGTGCTAATAATTTATTTGGGAGCACCAGGAATGCTATATGGAAATAGAAAATGATCCAGTGGGAAGAAGGCAGCCAAAATTCATGCATTAATAAGCCAGCTTCCCCAGTGAAGGACTGTAGCATAATCCCATAAGAAAACTCCAGGAAATGCTGTAAAACACATGCCTCAGATTTATCCATGCACATGCAGCAAAGTAGCTGAGGGATCTTACATAGGAACCCACATTCATCATTGGTGGAAGGCTGCTCCCAGGGTTTTTGCTTCCCCAGCGTATGCAATGCAGCCTCCGGGTTCTAAAGAAAGCCCCAGTGCTGCAGATACTGTACACGGGTCTTAGCTGTGTCCCGACACCAGCGGCCATGCCAGTCCTAAATTCAGTCTGCTTGTCTCCATTTCCCCAGCTTCTCCAGTTCACCTGAACTTCCTTGAGAGAACCATATAACAGGAAGAGAATTATGACCTCTCTCGAGCTTTGGGCTTAGAAGGAGAAAATTTGTCAAGGAAGAGCCAGTTTCATCTAACCAAATATTCATTAAACTCTGACAAGGTAGCCAGGCCTACAAATTTCCTCAAAGTGATTTAAAAAAATGTATTTATATTTAGAACTAAGTGGCATTTCCCTATATATGAATATGTTAATTCCTGGTTTGTAAGTCTATGTGGTTGAAAATGAGAATGAGATACTGAGTACAGAGCCATGAATTTATAAAAGTGTTTTAAAGGCACTCTTCCCAACCTTTTGGTGTGTTATGTTATTAAGGTACAGTAGACTTGCAAAGTATCTCGTAAATTTAAAAGTTTAATGCGTCATTTGCAGAAGTTTTCCACTGAGTTGGCTGGGAAAAAAAAGGCAGGGATGGTAAAGAAATGGCATCTCAACCTTCCCCCTCGAGAAGAGCTGTGTGCTTGGCTTCCCCAGCCAGAGTCAGCATCCTTCCATGCATCCTGAGGACACAGAACTTCTTGCTTGGGCAGGCTCACCACGTACAGAGGCAGGTTGTATGCAGTGCAAGCACACCCAGCGTAGGGATGGAGCACTGAAATCCCACCCACGCCACCCTCACCAAGTCAAGTACCCTGATGAAAGACTGCATATGCCAAGAAGAAGAGGTATCTTTCATTAATCTGCACAAAAGCACCATGTGGTTATTAGCGTTCATCTGTGCAACATGCATGATATGCAGGCACTAATGACAAGGAGTTATCAACTTAAGCATCACAAGACCAGGATACAGACAGAAGAAAGACTTATCCAGGGTTTATTAGTTTGCCAGGGTTTCCATAGCAAAGTGTCACAGACAGGGTGCCTTCAACAACATTCATTTATTTTCTCACACTTCTGGAGGCTTGAAGGTCAAGATCAAAATGTTGGGAGGGTCAGTTCCTTCTGAGTTTTTCTTGTGAGCTTATATACGGCCATCCTCCCCCCGGGTCTTCATATGGTCATCTTTCTGTACGTGCCTGTGTCTAGGTCTCCTCTTCGTATAAGGACATCAGTCAAATGTACTTGGGCCCATACTGATGACCTCATTTTAACTTATTCACCCCTTTAAAGACACTATCTCCAAGTGTAGTCACATTCTCAGGTCCTGGGGAATTTGGACTTCAACATAAGGATTTCAGTGGGGGAGGGGAGGACACGCTTCAGCCAATAACACAGAGCAGCATAGGAAGTCATCAATGATGCCAGAAAAAAGAGTTTGATATTTGCTGACTTCCTTTCTATGAAGTTCTGGGGCTTATTCCAAAGTCACCATGTCCCTGTCAACCCTCGTTTTTGACAGAGGTGTAAATGGAATTGCAGACACTAAGAAGAAAAAAAAGCAGTTCTGCCTCAATGCTGTTTCTGCTTAGCGAGTCATGTTGCCTTCCCAAAATGGAGCCAGAATCTCCTGAGACACCCACATAATACACGCCTCTTCTGGTTCCATCAGCAGAAGGGAATGTCATTCCAGAGCCAAGAGCTCACAGGTGCCTGTTAGACACCCACTCCCCTCTGCTGAGCAGCCACCTCCCACCTGATCTACACACAGAATGGGTTTCCACAAACCTAGCTTCCAGGCACATTTGGCTCATTTCTGCATGATGAAGACATCATTACAGTGAGACCCTTTCCATATCAAACTTCTGCAGGAAAGAGGTTGTGCTCACCTCCACTAAGGGTTCTGGATAATCTATGTAGATGGAACCTACTAAAAGTGTGCAGTGCACAACCAGGTAAGTAGGGGAGCCCTGCCACCGTAAATTTTCAATAAGAAGAAGAGGTATCTTTCATTAATCTGCACAAAAGCACCATGTGGTTATTAGCGTTCATCTGTGCAACATGCATGATATGCAGGCACTAATGACAAGGAGTTATCAACTTAAGCATCACAAGACCAGGATACAGACAGAAGAAAGACTTATCCAGGGTTTATTAGTTTGCCAGGGTTTCCATAGCAAAGTGTCACAGACAGGGTGCCTTCAACAACATTCATTTATTTTCTCACACTTCTGGAGGCTTGAAGGTCAAGATCAAAATGTTGGGAGGGTCAGTTCCTTCTGAGTTTTTCTTGTGAGCTTATATACGGCCATCCTCCCCCCGGGTCTTCATATGGTCATCTTTCTGTACGTGCCTGTGTCTAGGTCTCCTCTTCGTATAAGGACATCAGTCAAATGTACTTGGGCCCATACTGATGACCTCATTTTAACTTATTCACCCCTTTAAAGACACTATCTCCAAGTGTAGTCACATTCTCAGGTCCTGGGGAATTTGGACTTCAACATAAGGATTTCAGTGGGGGAGGGGAGGACACGCTTCAGCCAATAACACAGAGCAGCATAGGAAGTCATCAATGATGCCAGAAAAAAGAGTTTGATATTTGCTGACTTCCTTTCTATGAAGTTCTGGGGCTTATTCCAAAGTCACCATGTCCCTGTCAACCCTCGTTTTTGACAGAGGTGTAAATGGAATTGCAGACACTAAGAAGAAAAAAAAGCAGTTCTGCCTCAATGCTGTTTCTGCTTAGCGAGTCATGTTGCCTTCCCAAAATGGAGCCAGAATCTCCTGAGACACCCACATAATACACGCCTCTTCTGGTTCCATCAGCAGAAGGGAATGTCATTCCAGAGCCAAGAGCTCACAGGTGCCTGTTAGACACCCACTCCCCTCTGCTGAGCAGCCACCTCCCACCTGATCTACACACAGAATGGGTTTCCACAAACCTAGCTTCCAGGCACATTTGGCTCATTTCTGCATGATGAAGACATCATTACAGTGAGACCCTTTCCATATCAAACTTCTGCAGGAAAGAGGTTGTGCTCACCTCCACTAAGGGTTCTGGATAATCTATGTAGATGGAACCTACTAAAAGTGTGCAGTGCACAACCAGGGTAACTGTACTGGGCAGCCCTGCCACCGTATCCAATACCCCTTACTCAACATAAGCTATTTCCATCTGTTCCCTCATTTTCACCACTTCTCAACTTCTTGCCCCTTCTCAGTACTTTGTTATGTTAAAACTGCCTTTCCCTTAAAATTAGTCAGCCAAGGGACAACACTGTAGCCAATCTCCTAGATTGCCCCCAAATACCACCACATCCTGGTATTCACACCCTTGTACGTCACTTCCCACCTTGTATCAGGGTGTTTCATAGAATACTGCAGAAATGATGGCATGTCACTTTCAAGATAAGTTTATAAAGACCCTATGGCTTCTGTCTTGATCAGTTTCTCTCTCTTGCTCTCATGAATCTCTTGTTCTGGAGGAAACCATGTCATAAGAAATCTTTTGGTAAGATCCACTAGCAAGGAACTGAAACTTCCTGCCAACATATACATGAGTGAGCTCAGACACAGACATCCTCCCCCAGAGCCAAGCAATCTTCAGATGACTGCAGCCCTGGTTGACCCACAGCTAAGCTGCTCCTGTATTTCAGAAACAATAAGATAATCAAAGCTTGTTATTTGAAGCTGAGAAGTTTGGGGTCACTTGTTACACTGCAACAGATAACCGAAAGTAGGCAAACCACATTGGATCAGATCAAGTCAGCCCCTCACAAAATTAACTCCACTGATCTAGGTTTGGATGTTCTTTCCCAAATTTTATCAGAAGTCGTTATAAGGAACTGCCAAGTAGAATTTTACAGAGTACCTTGCAATTAAACCTATTGTCTACTGCTTCACTAACTTTGCGGTTCTCTTTGTAAGAGGTCATGTGAGAAATGCTTTAAGAGTTTAGAATAGAAGTTTCCTTTATTCACGTATTCATTGTTGGAAATCCTACAGCTATGATTTTATCCAGAGAAGCAAAAATCTCCACCTAGACTACTAATCCTCTCTCCTTAATATTCCTTCCACATTCACACGAGGGACCATGCCTTCCTTTCCTATCAACATCTTTGTTGCTCAACCTTTCCCTGGTTGACAGAGGATCAATACCCTTGGAATACAATACAAAGTGATTGAGTAGTTTAGCAATCTCATAATTGCAAATATTGCAGAGGAAGGGGGCAGAATTTCATAAAGTCTATGAGAAGGAGGTTGAGAAACCACTGGCTTCATGTGCAAAGGCCTTGAGGAATGCATATTGGAGCCTTAGAGCAGTTAACAGCTGAAGAGGGGGAAACAAGGACGAAGATACCATGAAGACTTTGAAAGGATCTGTTTGAATATCAAAGGAACAAGAGAGGCTCTTGAGAAAATTGATAAAGTCCTCAAAGAGTTTTGCAAAAACTAACACTTTTATGATCATTCTGCAAAAGTCAAACATGAATTTGAGAATGTTATTTCATTCTACCATATTCTGTTGTTGGGAAAATTCCACCAAGAGTCAGTCCTTGGTTTACTCTGCCTTTCATGAATCTCTTGTTCTGGAGGAAACCATGTCATAAGAAATCTTTTGGTAAGATCCACTAGCAAGGAACTGAAACTTCCTGCCAACATATACATGAGTGAGCTCAGACACAGACATCCTCCCCCAGAGCCAAGCAATCTTCAGATGACTGCAGCCCTGGTTGACCCACAGCTAAGCTGCTCCTGTATTTCAGAAACAATAAGATAATCAAAGCTTGTTATTTGAAGCTGAGAAGTTTGGGGTCACTTGTTACACTGCAACAGATAACCGAAAGTAGGCAAACCACATTGGATCAGATCAAGTCAGCCCCTCACAAAATTAACTCCACTGATCTAGGTTTGGATGTTCTTTCCCAAATTTTATCAGAAGTCGTTATAAGGAACTGCCAAGTAGAATTTTACAGAGTACCTTGCAATTAAACCTATTGTCTACTGCTTCACTAACTTTGCGGTTCTCTTTGTAAGAGGTCATGTGAGAAATGCTTTAAGAGTTTAGAATAGAAGTTTCCTTTATTCACGTATTCATTGTTGGAAATCCTACAGCTATGATTTTATCCAGAGAAGCAAAAATCTCCACCTAGACTACTAATCCTCTCTCCTTAATATTCCTTCCACATTCACACGAGGGACCATGCCTTCCTTTCCTATCAACATCTTTGTTGCTCAACCTTTCCCTGGTTGACAGAGGATCAATACCCTTGGAATACAATACAAAGTGATTGAGTAGTTTAGCAATCTCATAATTGCAAATATTGCAGAGGAAGGGGGCAGAATTTCATAAAGTCTATGAGAAGGAGGTTGAGAAACCACTGGCTTCATGTGCAAAGGCCTTGAGGAATGCATATTGGAGAGCCTTAGAGCAGTTAACAGCTGAAGAGGGGGAAACAAGGACGAAGATACCATGAAGACTTTGAAAGGATCTGTTTGAATATCAAAGGAACAAGAGAGGCTCTTGAGAAAATTGATAAAGTCCTCAAAGAGTTTTTGCAAAAAACTAACACTTTTATGATCATTCTGCAAAAGTCAAACATGAATTTGAGAATGTTATTTCATTCTACCATATTCTGTTGTTGGGAAAATTCCACCAAGAGTCAGTCCTTGGTTTACTCTGCTCTTTCAATGAGGAGCCACGTGCGAGTTCAATTTTGTTATGTGTACAATAAAATAAACTTATTTTACATCATTTTTGGTTCTGCAATTCAAATAGCAGTGTAACAAAGTTCTATTACAAATATTAACTGTGACATGTTTGTCGCATCTTAAAAGCCAACTTAAAGAAGCCCTTTCCCACTTCGAAGTATACCAAGGTATCAAAGGCTAAAGCTAGCAGAGGGGAAAAAAAATTCTTGCCTTAAGGAACTGGACTGTGGCCTCCTCTCTGGTATCTGGGCTTTGTAACTTCCATATTTGACTTTTTGCCTAAACTTCTGGGAAGCTAAGTATGGTTTTGCTCCCAATTCCAGTGTGTGGGCTTTCTCACACCACCAAGCCATTCTGGGACACCAGCTGTCTGCCCTACAATTTTATTCAGTTCTGGCACTAGCTATCAACTGGTAGCAGCAGATCCCCCAGGTTAAGGCCTCAGTCTTACAAAACTGCCCTTTACCCTGATGCCAGTCACAAGTCCAGGTTGTTACCTCTGCTTTCAACTGACAAACTACAAGTCGGGGGGTTCAGTGACCCTCTTGCTGCATGTGTGGTAAGTCACTTCCATCATATCCAACTCAGCAACCCCATAGACTGTAGTCCACCAGGCCCCTTTGTCCATGGGATTCTTCAGGCAAGAATACTGGAGTCGGCTGCAATACCCTTCTCCAGGAGATTTTCCCAACCCAGGGAACAGACCTGAGTCTCTTGCATCTCCTGCATTGGAAGGCGGGTTCTTTACCACTAGTGCCACCTGGAAAGCCCGACCCCACCACTGGGTTCAATCAATTCACTAGAGTGGCTCATAGATCTCAGAGAAACATTTTGCTTACTAAGTTACTGATTTATTATAAAAGGCTACTAGTCGGAAACAGTCAGATGGAAGAGGTTCACAGGGCAAAGTACATGGGAAGGAGTGGAGAGTTTCCATGCCCTCTCTGAGCACTCCACTCTCTGAGCATCAACACAATTCACAAAGCTGGAAGCTCTCCAAACCCTGCCCTTTGCATTTTTACAGAGATTTCATTACATTGGCATAATCGATTATAGCAATTGATGCCACCCCGAGTCTCTCTCCTCTTCCAGAGGTCAGGAGACTAAAATTTCCAGCCTTCTAATCACTTTGTTGATTCTCTAAGCAACCAGTGACCTGAATCCTTAGATACAATCCAACTCACCATACTAACATAACAAAAGAGCACATTTGTCTCTCTCTTCACTTAGGAAATTCCAAAGGTTTCAGGAGTGCTTTGCCAGAAATGCAGACAAAAGCCAAATATATGTATTTCTTGCTATAAATCACAATATGAACTAAGTCACACTTTGCTGCTATCATGTTTTGTTGTTGTTCAGTTGCTAAATTGTGTCCAACTCTTTGAGACCCTATCGACTTTAGCCCACCCAATTCCTCTGTCCACAGCAAGAATACCAGAGTGGGTTGCCATGCCCTCCTCCAGGGAATTTTCCTGACCCAGGGCTCAAACCCCAGTTTCCTGAATTGCGGGCAAATTCTTTACCACTGAGCCACCAGGGAAGTCCCATCTAGAAAGCTATGATGGTCCAAAAGCCATATTGTCCAAATCGACAAAGTTTATCTTAAGACCATTCTAGAGTTACTTATTCTGACACCCACTCTGTCAGCTCAACCAGACACACACTCATTACATTTTTTAGCCTGTTAAGAAATATTTAAAGTACACAAAAGGTGTAAAGAATAATGCAATGAATACTTGTGTGTCCCATCTAACTTAAGCAATAAAACGTGGCTATAGAGGTAACGCTTCTACCTCCAATTCATTTTCATTAATTAAAAGAAACAGGCAGAAGGGCTGTATTTGAGGGCAGCCTGGGAATTGCAGCAATTACGAATGAACATGGGGACCATAATTTCTGGCTTACACGTTCTCCCACAGGTGTTTAATCTTCCCTACACTCTGATGAGGTCTCTATTGTTCTTCACATTTAGGGATGCATAAAAAGGTGAACAGATCATCCGATGTGATAGATGCGTGGGAAGACATGGACCACAAAGCAGATGCTTGGGTTTGAGTCCTGACTCCAATATGTGCTAACAAGGCAATACAGGCCCAATTACTTAAGTGTTCTATGACTCTAGATTTCTTGTCTATGAAATGGGGGTAATAATATTACTTACTTCATGAGGATTTCCTAAAGATTCAATCTAGGCTTAGGAGAGCCTGGCACATTATAAGTGGTATATAGGTGCTGCTGCTGTCACAGCCACTATTGTTACTATGATTAGTAGTATCACCTGAATTGCCAAGTAAAGAGAGCTGTATTCTCCCACATAATCCTCTATCCCCAAGAGTTGCAAATGCCTACAGCTAGAGCCAATCAGCTTCCACCAAAGATTTAGCTACACCCCGGGCTCAGGACCCAGTCATCCGGTACTTAGGAGAATTTAAGTAGCCCATAGCCAGCTGGTCAAAATTCATCTTGTCAGTCCTGGTGCTTGGCTCCATTCTAATCTTGTGCCATGTGGACACTGGGGATCTGTCCTATGCCTCAGCATCCATTTTCCCACAGCTACTAAGAATGGAGATGCAGGGGATGTCTTTCAACCAGATCTTCCTAAAGCAAACCACCTGCTGAGACCACTCCATATGGCACATCCTTGCCTGGCTGGTGTGACACCCTAAGCTTCTGATCATACCACCATCAAGTGAATCCCCTTGCCCAGTGAACATGCCAGGCCTCTGGATCTGAGACTTCCCTCACTTGTTATCAGGCCACCAATAACTAGGTCTTCTTCTAACAAGAGGCAGTCAGTTTGGGAATGCCACTTCTTCAATTCTACTGACTTCCACTTTCCCTTTTAACTACATAATTTGATTTTTTAAATCAATGGCCTCTTGCTAATCAATCTCCTGCCTTGGCATTTGCCCACTGAGCTTAAAAGCAATCCAAAGCACTGGGCTAGATTAGGCCTTTGCACAAATGCAATTGCATTTTTATTGCTGCCATAATTTTGAGTTGCTGAGTAATGAGATTGATTTCTCAGACACGTGAAAGGCAAATATGTAGCCACTCAGGAGCCAACTTCTATTTCTTCATGACTTGGTGCTGCCAAGGGCTATGTCTTATTTTTCCCCCTTTCTGGTCATGGCAACTTCAACAGTCAAAAATTGCTGGGTAGGGTTCTACCCAAGCAAGTTATGTCTGGTCCTATTTATTGTTTTAAAAATTTGCATGAAGAAATAAAAATCTTTACATGAAGGGGCAAGACTTCCTGAAATGTGTAGAAGGAATTTAGCAGACTCTCTTTCCAGCAAAACAAGTATTTAATTTGTGAAAATCATTTTTTAAAATTATTTTACATTTCTAGAAATTATCCTAAGGGCACACACAGTAGGAGAAACATGCATTCAAGAAAATCTACTAAACCTCAGTAAGAACAGTGAGAATCTATGGCATTTGAGCCACAACTCCCTCCCTTACCCCTACCCCCAGCCCCACATTACAAAATCTGTGTCCCCAAGTCACTATGACCAAGAAGAGAACTCCCTCTCCTCCCAGTTACCAGTGGAATTCTGTTTCATCTTCTCAGGGACAGGCTACTGGTTTTTCTCATCCTCCTCCCAGGCACTCTATTCTGGTTGATGCTGCAGAGGGGGCTGGTCTCCCGTCCCTCACTCAGCCCCTACTCATAGAGGAGCACTTCTACTCTAGGCACAACAGCTGAGATGACTGAGAGCCCAATCTTCTATCCTCACTTACCTATAGGGAAGAGGTTTTGTGTTACCAGAGATAAAGAGATGCATTTTGTAATGGTAAAAAGTCAATCCATTAGCAAGATATAAACATATATATAAACATATGACAAAGATAAACATATACTTATCTAACAACCCAGACTTGAAATGCATGAAGCAAAAGTTGACAGGATTGAAGGGAAAAATAGACAATTTGCCAGTAATAATATTGAATAATTTCTATATTCCTCCTTTAATAATGGATAGAATAACTAGACAGAAGCTCAACAAGAAAATAGAAGACTTGGATAATACCATAAACCAACTAGGCCTAAAAGATATTTACAAACCACTCCACACAATGGCAGCAGAATACACATTCTTTTCACATATACACAGAATATTCTCTAGGATAGACATTATTCTAGGTACAAAACAAGCCTCAATAAGGAGTTAAATTAGAAATCAATAATAGAAGGAGATATAGGAACTTTATAAATAGTTGGAAATTAAACAAAATTCTACTATTTAACCAATGAGGCAAAGAAGGAATTTTAAGGAAAACTAGAAAATATTTTGAAACGAATGAAAACAAATACACAACATACCAAAATTTATGGTATGTGAAAATAGTGCCAAGGGGAATTTATAGCTTTAAGCACATATTTTTTTAAAAATTAGGAAGAGCTGAAATCAGCAACCTAGCCTTTCAACTAGGAAAATAAGAGTAAACTAAATCCCTAAAAAAAGCACGAAATAATAAAGAGTAAGACAGAAGAAAATGAAATAGAGAATAGAAAAACAGTAAAGAATATAAATACCAAAATTTGGTTCTTTAAAAAGACTAGCAAAGTTGGCAGACCTTTAGCTAGAGTGACCAAGAAAAAGGAGAGAGAGAATACTTAATACTAAAATGAGAACCTTACTAATGACCTAACAGAATTTAGAAGAGTTATAGAAGAATCCTATGAATAACTGTATGCCAATAAATCAGGTAAAATAGATGAGATAGGAAGTTCTTAGAAAAACACAAATTACCAAAACTGACCCAAGAAGAAATAGAAAATCTAAATATACCTGTAACAAGTAAAGAAATGAATAAGTAATTTTAAAACTTCCCACAAGGTAAATCCTAGGCCCAAATAAGTTCAATGGTCAATTCTACCAAATCTCAAAGAAGAATCAATATCAAGTCTTCATAATATCTTCCAAAAAAATAGAAGAAATATGCATCTCAATTTGTTCTATAATTATGTCATTACTACTCTGATAACAAAACAAAAATCTCATGAGAAAAGTATATACCAATATCACTTTTGAATATATTTGCACAAATAGTTACTAAAATACTAGCAAATGCATTCCAGCAACATGTGAAAAGGATTATATACCACAACCAAGTGAGATTTATCCCAGGAATGCAAATTGCTTTAAAATCTGAAAATAATTCATATTGATTTGAATAATATACTATATTAATAGAATAAATGACAAAAAAGATCATTTCAAATGATACAGAAAAATCATTTGAAAGAATTCAATACCTTTTCATAATAAAAGAAAAAAAATCAAGAAACCATAAATAGAAGGAAACTTTCAACTTGCTAAAGAAATTGAAGAATACCCACAGCATCATACTTAGTGGTGAAAGTCTGAGTGCTTTTCTCCTAATATCAGAACCAAGACAAGGATGTCCACTCTTGTCACTTCTATTCAGTATTGCGTGGCAGGGAATGGATAGTGGAAGATAGCGGACAGTTCCTAAGGTTTCAGTCAGTATAATTAAGCAAGAAAGAGAAATAAAAAGCATCCATATTGGAAAGGAAGAAGTCAAAACATCTCTTTTTTAGAAGACATGGTTTTATACATAGAAATTCTCAAGAACCCACAAAAAAAATACCATAAAAATAAATAACTGAGCTCAGCAAAGATGCAACACGCATGATTGATTTATAAAAATGCTTTATTTATATACATTGGCAATAAACATTATGAAAACATGTAACAACCCTCAATTCCATTTACAATAACATGCTGTTTCATGCTACAGTTGCACAAAAAAAGAACAAAATATTTAGGGAAAAAAAGTACAAGACTTACTTGTACACTTAAAACTACAAAACACAGTTGAAAGAAACTTGAAATGAATAGAAAGATATTCTATGTTCATGGATCAGAAGGATTAATATTAAGATAGCAATATCCACAAAGCTCATCAATAGATTTGATGCAACCCCTATCAAAATAATAACTTCCTTTTTTGCAGAAATAGAAAAGCTGGTCTTAAAATTCACATGGAAATTAAGGAGACTCAGAACAGCCAAGAATCTTGTTAAAAAAATAAAAGTTAGGAAACATACTCTGCAACTTCAAAGTTTGCTGCAAGATTGCACTGTAATCAACACTGTTGTACAGACATAAGGACAGATAACAGAACTGAATTGAGAATCTAGAAACAAACCTTTAATTATTGAAGAAAATTATATACCACAACCAAGTGAGTTTTGGCAAATTGCTTTAAAATCTGAAAATAATTCATATTGATTTGAATAATATACTATATTAATAGAATAAATGACAAAAAAGATCATTTCAAATGATACAGAAAAATCATTTGAAAGAATTCAATACCTTTTCATAATAAAAGAAAAAAAATCAAGAAACCATAAATAGAAGGAAACTTTCAACTTGCTAAAGAAATTGAAGAATACCCACAGCATCATACTTAGTGGTGAAAGTCTGAGTGCTTTTCTCCTAATATCAGAACCAAGACAAGGATGTCCACTCTTGTCACTTCTATTCAGTATTGCGTGGCAGGGAATGGATAGTGGAAGATAGCGGACAGTTCCTAAGGTTTCAGTCAGTATAATTAAGCAAGAAAGAGAAATAAAAAGCATCCATATTGGAAAGGAAGAAGTCAAAACATCTCTTTTTTAGAAGACATGGTTTTATACATAGAAATTCTCAAGAACCCACAAAAAAAATACCATAAAAATAAATAACTGAGCTCAGCAAAGATGCAACACGCATGATTGATTTATAAAAATGCTTTATTTATATACATTGGCAATAAACATTATGAAAACATGTAACAACCCTCAATTCCATTTACAATAACATGCTGTTTCATGCTACAGTTGCACAAAAAAAGAACAAAATATTTAGGGAAAAAAAGTACAAGACTTACTTGTACACTTAAAACTACAAAACACAGTTGAAAGAAACTTGAAATGAATAGAAAGATATTCTATGTTCATGGATCAGAAGGATTAATATTAAGATAGCAATATCCACAAAGCTCATCAATAGATTTGATGCAACCCCTATCAAAATAATAACTTCCTTTTTTGCAGAAATAGAAAAGCTGGTCTTAAAATTCACATGGAAATTAAGGAGACTCAGAACAGCCAAGAATCTTGTTAAAAAAATAAAAGTTAGGAAACATACTCTGCAACTTCAAAGTTTGCTGCAAGATTGCACTGTAATCAACACTGTTGTACAGACATAAGGACAGATAACAGAACTGAATTGAGAATCTAGAAACAAACCTTTAATTTATAGTCAGCTGATTGTCACTAAGAGTGGCAATACAATTCAATAGAGAAAGAACACTCTTTGAACAAATTGAGCTGAGACAACTGGAAACTCACGGTGTATGTCACCAATTGATGCACTCACAGATACTTGATTCTTGAGAGTTGGTGTTTGTTCTTATCTCTTTTCATAAGGAAACAAGTAAATTATAAAATAATAATAATGATTTGTCACATAGTATTTGGTATATCCAGAAGAATACATGTAATCTACATGTGAGCTATATGGCATAAATATCCACTTAAAGATTAGGATATCATCAGTATTGCTACATCCACCTACATGCTCTTCCTACCATCAAAGGGAATGACAGTTTTCCTGAGTTCTGTTTACCACTCCTCTGCATCCTGTGAAACTATTTGGTATTAGACAGGCAGCTCTGGAACGTCACTGCCTAGATTACTGCCAGGGTGATAGGCAGCTTCTAAATGATTGCCAATGACTCCAGCCAGCTGGCATACTTACTCCTTTGTGTATTCTCCTTTCCTTGAGCAAAGACTGGACTTAAAGGTTTGCTTCTCTTCTGAGGAGATGGCAGCCAAGAACTTCCAGATGTAAAAGCTGAATTTAGAAAAGGAAGAGGAACCAGAGATCAAAATGCCAGCATCTGTTGGATCATAGAAAAAGCAAGGGAATTCCAGAAAAACATCTGCTTCTGCTTCATTGACTATGCTAAAGGCTTTGACTGCATGAATCACAACAAAATGTGGAAAATTCTTACAGAAATAGAAATACCAGACCACCTTACCTGCCTCCTGCAGAACATGTACTCAGGTCAAGAAGCAGTAGCTAGAACTGGACATGAGACAATGAACTACTTCCAAATTGGGAAAGGAGTACGTCATGGCTGTATATTGTCACACTGCTTATTTAACTTATATACAGAGCAC
This sequence comes from Tragulus kanchil, assembly GCA_022376925.1. Taxonomy (NCBI): domain Eukaryota; kingdom Metazoa; phylum Chordata; class Mammalia; order Artiodactyla; family Tragulidae; genus Tragulus; species Tragulus kanchil. Next base: position 129,100,284 of record JAIOJX010000032.1, on the reverse strand, counting down.
ATCATGTGCAATGCTGAGCTGGATGAAGTTCAAGCTAGAATCAAGATTGGCTGAAGAAATATCAATAACCTGAGATATGTTGATGACAGCATCCTCATAGAAAAAAGCAAGAGAAACTAAACAGCCTCTTGAAGGTGAAAGAGGAGAGTGAAAAGGCTGGCCTAAAACTCAGCCTTCAAAAAACTAAGATCATTTCCAATTGTATACCCACTGAGGTAACCACTGGTCATGGTCAATAATAATGTAGACATCTATGTTCACATAAGCATATTGACACACTCTTTCCATGCACTTCTCTTATTGTTTTGATCAATCATTTTTTTTATCTCTTTTCATAAGGAAACAAGTAAATTATAAAATAATAATAATGATTTGTCACATAGTATTTGGTATATCCAGAAGAATACATGTAATCTACATGTGAGCTATATGGCATAAATATCCACTTAAAGATTAGGATATCATCAGTATTGCTACATCCACCTACATGCTCTTCCTACCATCAAAGGGAATGACAGTTTTCCTGAGTTCTGTTTACCACTCCTCTGCATCCTGTGAAACTATTTGGTATTAGACAGGCAGCTCTGGAACGTCACTGCCTAGATTACTGCCAGGGTGATAGGCAGCTTCTAAATGATTGCCAATGACTCCAGCCAGCTGGCATACTTACTCCTTTGTGTATTCTCCTTTCCTTGAGCAAAGACTGGACTTAAAGGTTTGCTTCTCTTCTGAGGAGATGGCAGCCAAGAACTTCCAGATGTAAAAGCTGAATTTAGAAAAGGAAGAGGAACCAGAGATCAAAATGCCAGCATCTGTTGGATCATAGAAAAAGCAAGGGAATTCCAGAAAAACATCTGCTTCTGCTTCATTGACTATGCTAAAGGCTTTGACTGCATGAATCACAACAAAATGTGGAAAATTCTTACAGAAATAGAAATACCAGACCACCTTACCTGCCTCCTGCAGAACATGTACTCAGGTCAAGAAGCAGTAGCTAGAACTGGACATGAGACAATGAACTACTTCCAAATTGGGAAAGGAGTACGTCATGGCTGTATATTGTCACACTGCTTATTTAACTTATATACAGAGCACATCATGTGCAATGCTGAGCTGGATGAAGTTCAAGCTAGAATCAAGATTGGCTGAAGAAATATCAATAACCTGAGATATGTTGATGACAGCATCCTCATAGAAAAAAGCAAGAGAAACTAAACAGCCTCTTGAAGGTGAAAGAGGAGAGTGAAAAGGCTGGCCTAAAACTCAGCCTTCAAAAAACTAAGATCATTTCCAATTGTATACCCACTGAGGTAACCACTGGTCATGGTCAATAATAATGTAGACATCTATGTTCACATAAGCATATTGACACACTCTTTCCATGCACTTCTCTTATTTAATAAAAAACCGAACTGTGTAATACTAAAAAAAAAAAAGCTAAGATCATAGCATCCAGTCCCATCACTTCACAGCAAATAGATGGGCAAACAATGGAAACAGTGACAGACCTTATTTTCTTGGGCTCCAAAATCACTGCAGACAATGACTGCAGCCATGAAATTAAAAGATGCTTGCTCTTTGCAAGAAAAGCTAAGACAAACCTTCACCATTCATTAAAATGCAGAGACATCACTTTGTTGACAAAGGTCTGCATAGTCAAAACTATGGTTTTCCCAGTAGTCATGTGAGAACTGGACAATAAAGAAGGCTGAGCACCAAAGAACTGATGCCTTTGAACTGTGGTGCTGGAGAAGACTCTTGAGTCCCAAGGACAGCAAGGGAATCAAACCAGTCAATCCTAAAGGAAACCAACCCTGAATGTTCATTGGAAGGACTGATGCTGAAACTGAAGCTCCAATACTTGGGTCACCTGATGCCAAGAGACAATTCATTGGAAAAGACCCTGATGTTGGAAAGATTGAGGGAAGGAGGAGATGGGGATGACAAAGGATGAGATGGTCAGATGGCGTCACTGACTCAATGGACATGAGCTTGAGTAAACTCCAGAAAATAGTGAAGGACAGGGAGGTCTGGCATGTTGCAGTCCATGGAGTCATAAAAAGTAGAACATGACTGAGCAAGTGAACAACAACAATGGCAACCACGATGAGGTGTCTTTTACAAGACTGGGTTACATAAAGATTTCTAGAAGGCATCTTGTTCACTCTCACTTGCTTTTTCTTTTGCTGGCCTTGATAGAATCAAGTGCCATGTTTTGCGTTGCGCTATGGTAAGGCTAACATACCATCAGTCCAACAAGCCCCAAGGACCTGAATCCTGCCAACAGTCACATGAGTGAACTTGAAAACAGATCCACCTCTAGTTGAACCTTGAGATGACTGGGTTCAAGGTGAGTGGGCATCTTGTCTTCAGCCTTCTGAGAAACCCTGAGCAAGAGGACCCCGCAAAACCATGTCTAGACCTCTGACCCACAGAAATTGTGAAATATTTTTGTTGTCTTAAGCTGCTAGATTTGGGAATACAGTAGTCTGCCCTTATCCACGGGGGATACATCCCAAGACTCACAGTGGTTGCCTAAAACCATGGATGGCACCAAACCATATATGCACTGTTTTTTCCTGTATATAATATCTAGGATAAAATTTAATATATAAATCAAGCACAGTAAGAAACGAACAATAGTCAATAATAATAAAGTAGAAAAATTTGCCAGACAAACAGATGATTCATGTCCTGGGCAGAACAGACAGAACAGTGAGAGATTTCATCAGACTACTCAGGATGACGTGAAACTTGCAACTTATGAATTGTTTATTTCTGGAACTTTCCATTTAATATTTCTGAACCACAGTTGACCAAGAACTGTTTGAACTGTGGTGCTGGAGAAGACTCTTGAGTCCCAAGGACAGCAAGGGAATCAAACCAGTCAATCCTAAAGGAAACCAACCCTGAATGTTCATTGGAAGGACTGATGCTGAAACTGAAGCTCCAATACTTGGGTCACCTGATGCCAAGAGACAATTCATTGGAAAAGACCCTGATGTTGGAAAGATTGAGGGAAGGAGGAGATGGGGATGACAAAGGATGAGATGGTCAGATGGCGTCACTGACTCAATGGACATGAGCTTGAGTAAACTCCAGAAAATAGTGAAGGACAGGGAGGTCTGGCATGTTGCAGTCCATGGAGTCATAAAAAGTAGAACATGACTGAGCAAGTGAACAACAACAATGGCAACCACGATGAGGTGTCTTTTACAAGACTGGGTTACATAAAGATTTCTAGAAGGCATCTTGTTCACTCTCACTTGCTTTTTCTTTTGCTGGCCTTGATAGAATCAAGTGCCATGTTTTGCGTTGCGCTATGGTAAGGCTAACATACCATCAGTCCAACAAGCCCCAAGGACCTGAATCCTGCCAACAGTCACATGAGTGAACTTGAAAACAGATCCACCTCTAGTTGAACCTTGAGATGACTGGGTTCAAGGTGAGTGGGCATCTTGTCTTCAGCCTTCTGAGAAACCCTGAGCAAGAGGACCCCGCAAAACCATGTCTAGACCTCTGACCCACAGAAATTGTGAAATATTTTTGTTGTCTTAAGCTGCTAGATTTGGGAATACAGTAGTCTGCCCTTATCCACGGGGGATACATCCCAAGACTCACAGTGGTTGCCTAAAACCATGGATGGCACCAAACCATATATGCACTGTTTTTTCCTGTATATAATATCTAGGATAAAATTTAATATATAAATCAAGCACAGTAAGAAACGAACAATAGTCAATAATAATAAAGTAGAAAAATTTGCCAGACAAACAGATGATTCATGTCCTGGGCAGAACAGACAGAACAGTGAGAGATTTCATCAGACTACTCAGGATGACGTGAAACTTGCAACTTATGAATTGTTTATTTCTGGAACTTTCCATTTAATATTTCTGAACCACAGTTGACCATGGGTACCTGAAGTCACAGAAAGTGAAACTGCAAATAAAGGGGGTGTATGCATGCTGAGTCACTACAGTTGTGTCCAAATCTTTGTGATCCCATGGACTGTAGCCCTCCAGGCTCCTCTGTCCATGGAATTCTCCAGGCAAGAACACTGAAGTGGGTTGCCATTTCCTCCTCCAGGTTTAAATGACCCTATGAGGTAGATACTGTTATGCTTCTCATTGATTGAACCTGCATCTCCTGCATTGCAAGCAGATTCTTTACCACTGAGCCACCAGGGGAGTCCGTTTAAGGGGCTACTACTGGTAATTTTTTATGCAGCAAAAGATAACTAATATGGGCATTTTCAGTAGTGATCTGGGACAAATAGCAATTTCTGTGCCTCAGTTTCATAGCTATAAAATAAGGTTATCTTCTCATGGTGTCTAGAAAAGATAGCATAAGTTAATATATAAAAGGCTTAAAATAGCTTGTGGGGCAATAATAAGTGCTCAGTAAATGTTAGCTATCTGTTTGCATTCCATGATATATATATATATATATATATATATATATGAATTCTTCACTGAAGGTGCAGCCAACATGTAACCTCTCCTCTCTTAAACTTAAGCATACTCTGCTTATGATAGGATATTGGAGAAGTGGTGCAGGTCCACAACACCAATGGCTCTTACAGGAACACTTCCTTATTTTTTTGAGGTAGTGGACTAGTTTCAGAAACTGATCCCCCACTAATAAGATACAATTTATTGAAGTTTGTCTAAATTGACTGTTCAATGTACAGGGGGCTTCCTTGTGTAGAAGTTGGTGGGTTCCCACTGAAGACACTGGTGCTGCAAAGGGAGAAAACACATCTTTGTTCCAACCTAAGTTTCCCAAAAGGACATGCACAGACCTCTGCAGCTTCTCTTCGTGGTTTACATCTGCCATTCATCCTCAGCCTTTCTAAAACACCTCAGACCAAAGATGATAGACACAATACATTGGGACCCAGGTATGGACACACGGAAGTTAAACAGATACTAAGATGTATATTTCCAAAATTTAGTGATTGTTTCATCAGACTACTCAGGATGACGTGAAACTTGCAACTTATGAATTGTTTATTTCTGGAACTTTCCATTTAATATTTCTGAACCACAGTTGACCATGGGTACCTGAAGTCACAGAAAGTGAAACTGCAAATAAAGGGGGTGTATGCATGCTGAGTCACTACAGTTGTGTCCAAATCTTTGTGATCCCATGGACTGTAGCCCTCCAGGCTCCTCTGTCCATGGAATTCTCCAGGCAAGAACACTGAAGTGGGTTGCCATTTCCTCCTCCAGGTTTAAATGACCCTATGAGGTAGATACTGTTATGCTTCTCATTGATTGAACCTGCATCTCCTGCATTGCAAGCAGATTCTTTACCACTGAGCCACCAGGGGAGTCCGTTTAAGGGGCTACTACTGGTAATTTTTTATGCAGCAAAAGATAACTAATATGGGCATTTTCAGTAGTGATCTGGGACAAATAGCAATTTCTGTGCCTCAGTTTCATAGCTATAAAATAAGGTTATCTTCTCATGGTGTCTAGAAAAGATAGCATAAGTTAATATATAAAAGGCTTAAAATAGCTTGTGGGGCAATAATAAGTGCTCAGTAAATGTTAGCTATCTGTTTGCATTCCATGATATATATATATATATATATATATATATATGAATTCTTCACTGAAGGTGCAGCCAACATGTAACCTCTCCTCTCTTAAACTTAAGCATACTCTGCTTATGATAGGATATTGGAGAAGTGGTGCAGGTCCACAACACCAATGGCTCTTACAGGAACACTTCCTTATTTTTTTGAGGTAGTGGACTAGTTTCAGAAACTGATCCCCCACTAATAAGATACAATTTATTGAAGTTTGTCTAAATTGACTGTTCAATGTACAGGGGGCTTCCTTGTGTAGAAGTTGGTGGGTTCCCACTGAAGACACTGGTGCTGCAAAGGGAGAAAACACATCTTTGTTCCAACCTAAGTTTCCCAAAAGGACATGCACAGACCTCTGCAGCTTCTCTTCGTGGTTTACATCTGCCATTCATCCTCAGCCTTTCTAAAACACCTCAGACCAAAGATGATAGACACAATACATTGGGACCCAGGTATGGACACACGGAAGTTAAACAGATACTAAGATGTATATTTCCAAAATTTAGTGATTTGCTTATGCTTCAGTCACTGATTTATCCCCACTACAAGACAGGCACTCTGCTTATTCATGGGGTTTAGCACCAAATAAGTTAAGGGGCTTTGGTTTGGATTTGAGGATTCATGCAGACCCCTCATCTAAGTGTAAGGGTCTGTAGTCCTGTCTGCCTGAGTTCATCCTAAAACTAGAGTCTGTTAGTCTATCATTCTGCATTTCTTCCTCTGTTAAGCAGGGATTCCTAGAAATGATCCTCCTTAAAGCAGTGTCTCCAACTTGCTGTTCAGTCACTCAGTCATGTCCGACTCTTTGTGACCTCATGGACTGCACCATGCCAGGCTTCCCTGTCTTTCACCAGCTCCCAGAGCTTGCTCAATTTAATGTCCACTGAGTCAGTGATGTCATCCAACTATCTTGTCCTCTGTCATCAACTTCTCCTCTTTCACTCAATCTTTCCCAGAATCAGAGTCTTTTCCAATAAGTTGTCTCTTCACAGCAGGTGACCAAAGTATTAGAGCTTCAACTTCAGCATCAGTCCTTCCAATGAATATCAGGGTTGATTTCCTTTAGAATTGACTGGTTTGATCTCCTTGCTGTCCAAAGGACTCTAGGCTAATGGCATTAATCCCAGGAGTGTTTAGTAAGTAGAGAGTCCCAGTCCAGTCACTCCAGACCTCTTGAATCCCAATCTCCTGGGAAAAGAGTCTGATAGTGGTGGTCCACCACTGAAACATTTTTTGGTAGTGGACTAGTTTCAGAAACTGATCCCCCACTAATAAGATACAATTTATTGAAGTTTGTCTAAATTGACTGTTCAATGTACAGGGGGCTTCCTTGTGTAGAAGTTGGTGGGTTCCCACTGAAGACACTGGTGCTGCAAAGGGAGAAAACACATCTTTGTTCCAACCTAAGTTTCCCAAAAGGACATGCACAGACCTCTGCAGCTTCTCTTCGTGGTTTACATCTGCCATTCATCCTCAGCCTTTCTAAAACACCTCAGACCAAAGATGATAGACACAATACATTGGGACCCAGGTATGGACACACGGAAGTTAAACAGATACTAAGATGTATATTTCCAAAATTTAGTGATTTGCTTATGCTTCAGTCACTGATTTATCCCCACTACAAGACAGGCACTCTGCTTATTCATGGGGTTTAGCACCAAATAAGTTAAGGGGCTTTGGTTTGGATTTGAGGATTCATGCAGACCCCTCATCTAAGTGTAAGGGTCTGTAGTCCTGTCTGCCTGAGTTCATCCTAAAACTAGAGTCTGTTAGTCTATCATTCTGCATTTCTTCCTCTGTTAAGCAGGGATTCCTAGAAATGATCCTCCTTAAAGCAGTGTCTCCAACTTGCTGTTCAGTCACTCAGTCATGTCCGACTCTTTGTGACCTCATGGACTGCACCATGCCAGGCTTCCCTGTCTTTCACCAGCTCCCAGAGCTTGCTCAATTTAATGTCCACTGAGTCAGTGATGTCATCCAACTATCTTGTCCTCTGTCATCAACTTCTCCTCTTTCACTCAATCTTTCCCAGAATCAGAGTCTTTTCCAATAAGTTGTCTCTTCACAGCAGGTGACCAAAGTATTAGAGCTTCAACTTCAGCATCAGTCCTTCCAATGAATATCAGGGTTGATTTCCTTTAGAATTGACTGGTTTGATCTCCTTGCTGTCCAAAGGACTCTAGGCTAATGGCATTAATCCCAGGAGTGTTTAGTAAGTAGAGAGTCCCAGTCCTCACTCCAGACCTCTTGAATCCCAATCTCCTGGGGAAGAGTCTGGAATCTATTTTTAACAAGCAACACCAGGTAATTCTTATCATCAACAAACTTTGAGAAACTCTGTCTTAGAACATTTTACTTTCATCTTTCCTCTGGTTCTGGGCTGGTAAATAACTGCCTGTGGCAGACATCACTAATTGATCACAGGACTCTTTCATATCCAACCTGGTCAAGACCTCAGAACCCATAACGAGCACTCTGGGCAGCCTCTACTCTTTGGGTGGAGCTACACTGGAGATGCCCTGGTTAATGTGTATTCATATGATGCTGACAGATTCCTGATCTGCTGATAATGGATATGCAAGAAGTCCAGGTGTAGAGATTCTAAGAGAACACAACTCCATCTGGGACTTCATGCTCACAGTTGATTGACACTTCTATGGACAGATATCTTCCAAGAGAGGTCAAAGATCCTCACAGTGGGCCTCATTCTGTTTCTCCAGATAATAATTCCACTCTGACAATGAGGGTGTGGTAGATAAATAATGAGGTGAGTATGTTTGCCCGCCATCCTAAAAGGATGTTAGGAAAGTTTGGGGTGGGAGATTTTGTAAGCTTTTGAAAGTTAAAGTTTTTATAAGTCTGAGTCAAATGCAGCCCTTTGAATTGGGCTTAGATGCCTGTGGTGGCAACAAGTCCATAAAACTTCCCTGATTTCTGGGGAGTGTCTTTATTTTATTTATATTATCCCAAGATGCCAAGGTAAAGAAACTGGCTAAACCAGACAGGATCAGGTAAAAATAAGAGAACATCTATCCTTGAAAGACATTGAGGCTAGTGGAGGAGATAAACAAGCAAGAAATCATGGTATTGCAGCAATGGATTTCCACTGGGAGCTATTAGGGTAAAAGTCAGGGAAAGGGTAACTCAATCCTGGAATGGGGAGCAGAGGAAGAGTACCGAGACAAAAAAGGCAACTCTAACAGACTCTACTAGGTAAGTAAGGGTTTGCTCCATGGAGGAGTTAGGGAGTACAAAAAGGCATTCCAAACAAACACTTCCACAGAGAAGATCTGAGGGCTAGTGGGGAACACCAGTATGACTGGAGAATAGGGTGTGTGCTCAGGTAGGGGAAGGAATGGGAAGATCTGGATATGACTGATCATGGGGCTGGAGAGGGCTGCAAATGATTGATCCAGAAGAGACCTTACAGTATTGATATTTATGAGTTCTTAATTGAGCAACTGATTCCCACTTGATCATCCTAGGAGAAGTCACTAGAACATAAACCTATACTCATAGAACTTCCCTTGAACATATTTGTGTCTCTTTTAAATATGAAGGGCAGTTAAGCTCATGTTTGAGGAACCACTCTGTCATGAAAGAAAAACTAACATAAACAAATATGGAAAAAAACTCAGAGAAAACAGAAACAATATAAAGAGAGAATAAACACTACATATAACTAATATCCTCTAGATATAGGGGAAGATACTATATCTTTAAAATAAGAAAACATAGTTATTAAAGAAGAATATTAAAAGAGTGCTTGAAAATTAAAAACATAACAAGTGAACAAGTCATTAGAATGGTTTTAAGAATAAGTTAAGGGAACCTCCAAAGAGAAGCACAGAATGTCACGGAAACAGAAAATAAGAGAAAGTATAAGAAGATTATAACACCAGTGAGGAAACCCAATATTTGACTAACATAACTCCAGAAAGAGAGGAACCAAGAGGAGAAATTGTTGAAGCAATAAACCAGGACATGAACTTCCAGATTCAAAAGGCCACCAAGAACCAGAACAAAGGATGGGCAACATCACCCACCCACTGATATTCAAAAATATCAGAAACAAGAATAGTGTCAGATGTCTCAACATCAACATTCGTGCAAGCTAGAAACAATGGAGAAATATCTTGAAAATTCTGACAGACAGGGAGAGATGACTTCCATTCTATAATTTTATATTCTGTCAAACTATAAATCAAGTGTGAGTATATAATGGAAAGTCACCTCATACATGCAAGATCTCAGAAATATTGCCTCCCATGAACCTTTCTTCAGAAAATTGCTAAAGGTTGGTCTCCACCAAGATGAGAGGTAAAATCAAAAAAAGAAAAGCCAGGATCCAGAAAGCATCAAATATAGGAGAGTCATGGGAATTCCCAATTTGATGATGAAGGGAAGTTCCAGGATGACAGATGAGTGAGAGACCACGATGCAGTAGGAGGACCAAAAAAGAATTAAACCAATACATAATTTTTAATACCTAAGTTTTACGTGTCAACATATTTAAGAAAAAAATTATAATTCTGCCAGGGACCTTGCAGATAAAATAGTGATGGGTACATAAAGAACCAAGCAAATGACAAATCAGGGCAATTATAACCCAAGGAAAACAACAAAGTAGCACAGGAAAAGAGACACAATCATGATATAGTATGTAACTCAAGCTGAGATTAATATAATGGTAATAATATAAACATTGAATACTAATATTACCAAAAATGATAACATAATCATATTAAGAGGATAGACAGAAATGTGTTTGGGGGATAAGAGAGATAAATCCTCTTCTTACAGAAAAAGAAGTTAATAAATGGTAAGTAGATCTTTAAAATAAAAAACAATTTTTCAAATAAAAAAGTGAACAAGTCATTAGAATGGTTTTAAGAATAAGTTAAGGGAACCTCCAAAGAGAAGCACAGAATGTCACGGAAACAGAAAATAAGAGAAAGTATAAGAAGATTATAACACCAGTGAGGAAACCCAATATTTGACTAACATAACTCCAGAAAGAGAGGAACCAAGAGGAGAAATTGTTGAAGCAATAAACCAGGACATGAACTTCCAGATTCAAAAGGCCACCAAGAACCAGAACAAAGGATGGGCAACATCACCCACCCACTGATATTCAAAAATATCAGAAACAAGAATAGTGTCAGATGTCTCAACATCAACATTCGTGCAAGCTAGAAACAATGGAGAAATATCTTGAAAATTCTGACAGACAGGGAGAGATGACTTCCATTCTATAATTTTATATTCTGTCAAACTATAAATCAAGTGTGAGTATATAATGGAAAGTCACCTCATACATGCAAGATCTCAGAAATATTGCCTCCCATGAACCTTTCTTCAGAAAATTGCTAAAGGTTGGTCTCCACCAAGATGAGAGGTAAAATCAAAAAAAGAAAAGCCAGGATCCAGAAAGCATCAAATATAGGAGAGTCATGGGAATTCCCAATTTGATGATGAAGGGAAGTTCCAGGATGACAGATGAGTGAGAGACCACGATGCAGTAGGAGGACCAAAAAAGAATTAAACCAATACATAATTTTTAATACCTAAGTTTTACGTGTCAACATATTTAAGAAAAAAATTATAATTCTGCCAGGGACCTTGCAGATAAAATAGTGATGGGTACATAAAGAACCAAGCAAATGACAAATCAGGGCAATTATAACCCAAGGAAAACAACAAAGTAGCACAGGAAAAGAGACACAATCATGATATAGTATGTAACTCAAGCTGAGATTAATATAATGGTAATAATATAAACATTGAATACTAATATTACCAAAAATGATAACATAATCATATTAAGAGGATAGACAGAAATGTGTTTGGGGGATAAGAGAGATAAATCCTCTTCTTACAGAAAAAGAAGTTAATAAATGGTAAGTAGATCTTTAAAAAACAGTAAGGATGTTATTTAGAAATAAGGAATTAATACTGGAAGAAGACAACTAAAAGACTTGGAAATGGTTGCCTTGAGGGAGAAAAATCAGGAGAAAGGAAAAGTGCTGCCTTCTCTTCAAAGACTTATATATATATCTATTCTTTTAAACTAAGTCCATGAAATTTAAACATGGACTGTGTATTAGATGATAGCATTGAATTAACATTAAATTTCCCAGTTATTATAATGATACTATTTGTATATAGGAGGATTCCTTTTATTCTTAGGAGACACATTATGGAGATATAGGTGTAAAACAACACAATGTAGTGTATTTTAAAGTATCCAGCAAAGAAATAATAAGATAGATGATAGATACTAGGTGCATGCTAAGTTGCTTCAATCATGTCCGACTCTTCGCGACCATATGGACTATAGCTTGCCAGGCTCCTTTGTCCATGGGATTCTCCAGGCAAGGGCACTGGAGTGGGGTACTATTTCTTTCTCCAAATACTAGGTAGGTGGATGATAGACAGATAGATATAGGACAATATATCAATAGATAAATTGATAACAGATGGATGATAGAGACAAGAGAACAAAGAAATGTGACAAAATGTAATTGATGAGACTAGATAAAGAGTATATGGATGTTCAACTTTTTAATCATCATTTGAATTTTTCAAAATAAAATGTTTGGGTGAAAACCAGGTACATTGTTACTCTGATAAAATAGAACCCTTGGCCCAATGCCTGATTATATGTACTATCTATAATATATAATAAGCATGCTAGCTATCATTAATATTTTCATCATTATCATAATCATTATTTCTCACCAAGTGGTCCTATATAACAGATATGATAGTGATAGATGACTGATGGTTACACCTGAATAATAAGAAGACATTGTAACCAAAGACAATTTTTACTTCATCATTTACCCACTCACCCATCTACCCAGAGTCTCAGGCCTAAGTGTGCAGTGCTGGAAATGTAAGCAAATATGCTCTTACCTTCTACATAACACTCATGGGCCACACCTGAGTGATACTGAGTGATAATTGTGGTCATCTCTGGTTTATGATGGTCCAGAGAATGACGAAGGACCTGGTTAAAGACATATTGATGAAGTAGAATGACAAATCTTCAAAGTAAAGGTAGTTTAAGGTCCTTCTCAGGTGTTCCACTTGGTGGATCTGGATGAATGACAGGATGTCACCTAGAATGAGAACAGCCACCTTGACCTTTCCAGTCTCTTGCTCAGAGCTGCTTCAGCGCCTACACTGACTTCCAACCCCAAGAGTCATCCTGAGACCTGAAGCCTGTTGCATACTCTCACTAATTTCTAAATGCATTGCATTCACACACAGCCCTATTTCATGTTACTGTTGTCTGTCCACTTGAGAAGAAGTGTAAAATCTTCCCAGAGTCTAGCCTAACAATTTAATGACTCTTGTCCTAACAAGCTCAGCAGAACTGCAGATTTAAAAGCTCTGGCATGCACCTCCCAACCCTGGTCACTTATAGCTGGTTAGAAATCCATTCCAATAATGAGACAACTTAAAAGGAATTCATTTTCACGTGTTTCTGTTACAAAGCATCAAGTCATTTCACATTGGTGTTTCTGCCTCTAGGTTGAGTCCCTAGCCTTGAGTAACATGTCATTTCTGTGTGTGTGTGTGTGTGTGTGTGTGTGTGTGTGTGTGTGAGTGAGTGTATATGTGTGTGTGAGACTTATAGACACACAAATATATATTGTTGATTCTCGGTATTCACAGATTTCATGTTCGTGAATTCGCCTGCTTGGTAAAATTTATTTATAACACCAGATCAATACTTTCACAGTCATTTATGGACATGCCCAGAGCAGCCAAAAAAAATAAAATCAAATGGCCTGATGTGCACATTCCCAGCTGAGGCTGAACAAGGTGACACTCTTGTCTCAGCTATCATACAATAAATAAGTGCCTCATCTGAAGTACGTTAATGCCTTGCTCTGTTTTTCTTTTCTTTCTTTCTTTTTTGCATTTCTGTGCTTTTTCTGGTGATTTTTCTATTTTAAAATGGACCCCGATCATAGTTCTGGCTGGTGTTTCCAAGCCCAAGAAGGTTGTGAAAGGCCTTGAGGAGAAAATACATGTTAGATCAGCTTCAATCAGGCGTGAGGTACAGTGCTGTTGGCTATGTTCACTTGTTTGGAAATCGAAGGACCTGGTAAAAATATTGATGAAGTAGAATGACAAATCTTCAAAGTAAAGGTAGTTTAAGGTCCTTCTCAGGTGTTCCACTTGGTGGATCTGGATGAATGACAGGATGTCACCTAGAATGAGAACAGCCACCTTGACCTTTCCAGTCTCTTGCTCAGAGCTGCTTCAGCGCCTACACTGACTTCCAACCCCAAGAGTCATCCTGAGACCTGAAGCCTGTTGCATACTCTCACTAATTTCTAAATGCATTGCATTCACACACAGCCCTATTTCATGTTACTGTTGTCTGTCCACTTGAGAAGAAGTGTAAAATCTTCCCAGAGTCTAGCCTAACAATTTAATGACTCTTGTCCTAACAAGCTCAGCAGAACTGCAGATTTAAAAGCTCTGGCATGCACCTCCCAACCCTGGTCACTTATAGCTGGTTAGAAATCCATTCCAATAATGAGACAACTTAAAAGGAATTCATTTTCACGTGTTTCTGTTACAAAGCATCAAGTCATTTCCAATTGGTGTTTCTGCCTCTAGGTTGAGTCCCTAGCCTTGAGTAACATGTCATTTCTGTGTGTGTGTGTGTGTGTGTGTGTGTGTGTGTGTGTGTGAGTGAGTGTATATGTGTGTGTGAGACTTATAGACACACAAATATATATTGTTGATTCTCGGTATTCACAGATTTCATGTTCGTGAATTCGCCTGCTTGGTAAAATTTATTTATAACACCAGATCAATACTTTCACAGTCATTTATGGACATGCCCAGAGCAGCCAAAAAAAATAAAATCAAATGGCCTGATGTGCACATTCCCAGCTGAGGCTGAACAAGGTGACACTCTTGTCTCAGCTATCATACAATAAATAAGTGCCTCATCTGAAGTACGTTAATGCCTTGCTCTGTTTTTCTTTTCTTTCTTTCTTTTTTGCATTTCTGTGCTTTTTCTGGTGATTTTTCTATTTTAAAATGGACCCCGATCATAGTTCTGGCTGGTGTTTCCAAGCCCAAGAAGGTTGTGAAAGGCCTTGAGGAGAAAATACATGTTAGATCAGCTTCAATCAGGCGTGAGGTACAGTGCTGTTGGCTATGAGTTCAATGTTAGTGAATCAACAATATATATTAGATAAGGTGTCTTTAAAGATAAACACATAAAACAAGGTTATGTATTGATTGGCTGACAGAAATGTTACAACCCAAGGCTTGTAGGAGCCTAACCCTGTATTTCCCCTAGAAGCAGTGATTCAGTACCTACTAAATTAGTGCTGAGGCAACTTTGTAGACCACAACCACCATAAATAATAAGAATCGACTATGCAATATGTGTTTAAGCATCTATAGGTTTATGTATGTATATATGTATGTGTACATCTTTCCAATGGCTCTTTGAAAAATAATAGGAACAGGTCTTCCTTTGTAGATTGTTTCCAAAACAACCACCAAATACGCTTTCCCCAGGGTCACATGGTAAAATTCTAGGATGTAGCTGATGGGGGCAGGAATGAAATGATATGACTGACAAGGATTTACTCTCCAAATATACAAACAACATATCAAAAAAAAACAAGCAACCCAATCAAAAAAACGGGCAGAGGGCTTCCCCTGGTGGTCCAGTGGATAAGGACACTGCCTTGCAGTGCAAGGGGCGCCAGTTCGATCCCTGGCCTAGGAAGATCCCACGTGCCGCAGAGTGGCTGGACTGATGTGTCCAATCACCAAGCCGGAGCTCTGGAGCGCATGCACCCAGAGCCGGTGCTCTGCGACAACAGAGGCCACCGCATTGGGAGGCCCACATGGGCCAAAGAACAAAGATGGATGAAAATAGACATATGGAAAGACCCCCCCCCCAACCCAGCCAAATTTTTTTAACACAAGATCAATACTTTCACAGTCATTTATGGACATGCCCAGAGCAGCCAAAAAAAATAAAATCAAATGGCCTGATGTGCACATTCCCAGCTGAGGCTGAACAAGGTGACACTCTTGTCTCAGCTATCATACAATAAATAAGTGCCTCATCTGAAGTACGTTAATGCCTTGCTCTGTTTTTCTTTTCTTTCTTTCTTTTTTGCATTTCTGTGCTTTTTCTGGTGATTTTTCTATTTTAAAATGGACCCCGATCATAGTTCTGGCTGGTGTTTCCAAGCCCAAGAAGGTTGTGAAAGGCCTTGAGGAGAAAATACATGTTAGATCAGCTTCAATCAGGCGTGAGGTACAGTGCTGTTGGCTATGAGTTCAATGTTAGTGAATCAACAATATATATTAGATAAGGTGTCTTTAAAGATAAACACATAAAACAAGGTTATGTATTGATTGGCTGACAGAAATGTTACAACCCAAGGCTTGTAGGAGCCTAACCCTGTATTTCCCCTAGAAGCAGTGATTCAGTACCTACTAAATTAGTGCTGAGGCAACTTTGTAGACCACAACCACCATAAATAATAAGAATCGACTATGCAATATGTGTTTAAGCATCTATAGGTTTATGTATGTATATATGTATGTGTACATCTTTCCAATGGCTCTTTGAAAAATAATAGGAACAGGTCTTCCTTTGTAGATTGTTTCCAAAACAACCACCAAATACGCTTTCCCCAGGGTCACATGGTAAAATTCTAGGATGTAGCTGATGGGGGCAGGAATGAAATGATATGACTGACAAGGATTTACTCTCCAAATATACAAACAACATATCAAAAAAAAACAAGCAACCCAATCAAAAAAACGGGCAGAGGGCTTCCCCTGGTGGTCCAGTGGATAAGGACACTGCCTTGCAGTGCAAGGGGCGCCAGTTCGATCCCTGGCCTAGGAAGATCCCACGTGCCGCAGAGTGGCTGGACTGATGTGTCCAATCACCAAGCCGGAGCTCTGGAGCGCATGCACCCAGAGCCGGTGCTCTGCGACAACAGAGGCCGCCGCGATGGGAGGCCCACACGGGCCAAAGAGCAAAGATGGATGAAAATAGAGAAATGAAAGACCAACAGAAGTGGCCCGCCCGCTCCCCTCCCTCCCCAACCCGACCCTCGCCCAAAATAAATGAATGAATAAATCTTTAAAAAAAAAAAACGGGCAGAAGTCTAAAAGAGACAATTCTCCAAAGACACACAGATGGCCAATAGTCACATCAAAAAATGCTTATCATAACTAATGATTAGAAAAATGCAAATCAAAACTACAGGCTGTATCACCTCATACCATCAGAGTGACCATCATCAAAAGGTCTACAAATAAAAAATGCTAGAGAAAGTGTGGAGAAAAAGGAATTCTCTTACACTGTTGATAGGAATTCTTTAAAAACCTTAAATAGAGCTACTATATAATTCCGCAACCCCACTCCTGGGGATGTATTGAAAGAAAAACATAGTTCATAAAGACACATGCACCCAATGTTCATTGTGGCACTATTAACAATAGCCAAGACACCTAAGTGTCCATCAATAGATGAATGGATAAAGAAGATGCAATGTATACACACACACATATATATATGTGTGTATAGTGGAGTATTACTAAGCCATAAAAGAGAATGAAATAATGCTTTTGTAGTAACATGAATGGATTATTCATCCATGTTACATTACCATGGATAATAGAGATTTTCTGGCTTACTTAGTAGAGATTATCATAGTAAATAAGTCAGATAAATATATATATACATTGTAGTTCTTATATGTGGAATCTTTAAAAAGGATACAAATGAACTTATTTACAAAGCAGAAATAGACTCACAGACATAGAAAACAAACTTATAGTTACCAAAGGGGAGGCAGAAAGACAGATAAATTAGGAGTTTGTGAATAAAATATACACACTACTATATATAAAATAGACAACCGACAAGAAACCTACTATATAACACAGAGAACTATACTCAGTATCTTTTAATATAATGAAAGAGAATGTAAAAGAAGAATACATGTATTTGCGTGTGTGTGCCACTCAATCATGTCTGACTCTTTGCAACACTATGGACTATAGCCTCCCAGTCTCCTCTGTCCCTGGGATTCTCCAGGCAAGAATACTGGAGTGAGTAGCCATTTCCTTCTCCAAAGTATCTTCCCAACCCAAGGTTTGAACCTGAATCTCCTAAATTGCAAGCAGATTCTTTACCTTCTGAGCCAATGCATAACTTATTCACTTTACTTTACACTTGGAAGTAATATGGCATTGTAAAACAACTATATTTCAACTTAAACAAAAATATTAAGTGGGCAGGAATGATACAGGAAAAGTGTGGAAATGATCAAGTTGACCAGCTAGTTAAGTCAGAAAAAATACTCTAGAGTGGGTTGCCATGCCCTCCTCCAGGGGATTTTCCCAACCCAGGAATCAAGCCCATGTCTCTTACATCTTCTGGCATTGGCAGGCTGATTCTTTATCACTAGCGCCATCTGAGAAGTCCAGGCATTCATCAAACTTGAACAAATAAACCTCTTAGCATAAATATTCTTTCCCTTTAAAATATAACTCCAAAAGTTCTGGCCCATTCCTAATGATAATTTTATTATTCTTGAGGACATTTTCTTTTCTTTGCGTCAGAGAAATACATCTCCAGTTCTGCAACAAAAGTCACTGGGTAAAGACAGCTTGATTCAATGACCTTGATTTATTGAAATTGCTTGAGGAGAGAATCAGTGCCATAAACAGCAGCAAACACAGTAAGAGAGCAGCCAAGATGCCATCCAGTTTCAGTTTGACCTGTGATGGCATCCCTCTTCTCACAGCTGAACCCTGGTCCACACAGCTGGCTGGCATCCCACTCCACATAGTGAGCATCTAGTTTACACGGTTGGCTGGTAATCCTGTCCACACCTCTGGCACCTCAATGCACAGAGCTGGTACTCAAGTCCATGTGACTGGCTGGCACTTGAATTCTCACAGTTGACACTCTAGTCCACTCAGATCTTGACCCAGTCCACACACTTGACTGGAATCCACTCCCTCCTAGTAGGCACTCACTCCACACAATTGGTGCCCCAGAATAGCTGTTGCACTCCTGGGAAGCTTCCCCTTACTGTTCCTTGCCCTTGACAACAGGGTCTGTAGCAGCCTCTGAACACATCCCAGGTGATGAAAGAGACATCACTTTGCTGACAAAGGTCCATATAGTCAAAGCTATGTTTTTTCCAGTAGTCATGTACGTATCTGAGAGCTACACCATAAAGAAGCTCAGCACTGAAGAACTGATGCCTTCAAACCGTGGTGCTGGAGAAGACTCTTGAGAGTCCCTTGGACAGCAAGGAGATCAAACCAGTTAGTTTCAAAGGATATCAACCCTGATATTCATTGGGAGGGCTGATGCTGAAGCTGAAGCTCCAATACTTTGGCCACCTGATGCAAAGAGCCACCTCACTGGAAAAGATCCTGATGCTGGGAAAGATTGAGAGAAAGAGGAAAAGGGGGTGACAGAGGATGAGATGATTGGATGGCGTCATTGACTCAAAGGACATGAACTTGAGCAAATTATGGGAGATAGTGAAGGACAGGGAAGCCTGGCATGCTGCAGTCTATGAGATCGCAAAGAGTCGGACACCACTGAGTGACTGAACAATAACTGGTGACTACTCTGTTCTCACTAAACAAAATAATTTCAATGACATTGAAAGGAGGTTAGGTAAGACACTTGGTAGAGCGTCCCTGTCAGCAGAGTTTAAGACACAACCACAGTCTCATTTTTTTGAGGAGTCCCAGAAAGGAAAGCATTTCCAGGTTTCTCAAATGGCATGCAGGGGCCTCTTGGAGTCCCTTTGACCTGAGCTGGAACTGGCATCCAAAACCCTCCAAGATGCCATCCAGTTTCAGTTTGACCTGTGATGGCATCCTCTCTCACAGCTGAACCCTGGTCCACACAGCTGGCTGGCATCCCACTCCACATAGTGAGCATCTAGTTTACACGGTTGGCTGGTAATCCTGTCCACACCTCTGGCACCTCAATGCACAGAGCTGGTACTCAAGTCCATGTGACTGGCTGGCACTTGAATTCTCACAGTTGACACTCTAGTCCACTCAGATCTTGACCCAGTCCACACACTTGACTGGAATCCACTCCCTCCTAGTAGGCACTCACTCCACACAATTGGTGCCCCAGAATAGCTGTTGCACTCCTGGGAAGCTTCCCCTTACTGTTCCTTGCCCTTGACAACAGGGTCTGTAGCAGCCTCTGAACACATCCCAGGTGATGAAAGAGACATCACTTTGCTGACAAAGGTCCATATAGTCAAAGCTATGTTTTTTCCAGTAGTCATGTACGTATCTGAGAGCTACACCATAAAGAAGCTCAGCACTGAAGAACTGATGCCTTCAAACCGTGGTGCTGGAGAAGACTCTTGAGAGTCCCTTGGACAGCAAGGAGATCAAACCAGTTAGTTTCAAAGGATATCAACCCTGATATTCAATTGGAAGGCTGAAGCTGAAGCTGAAGCTCCAATACTTTGGCCACCTGATGCAAAGAGCCACCTCACTGGAAAAGATCCTGATGCTGGGAAAGATTGAGAGAAAGAGGAAAAGGGGGTGACAGAGGATGAGATGATTGGATGGCGTCATTGACTCAAAGGACATGAACTTGAGCAAATTATGGGAGATAGTGAAGGACAGGGAAGCCTGGCATGCTGCAGTCTATGAGATCGCAAAGAGTCGGACACCACTGAGTGACTGAACAATAACTGGTGACTACTCTGTTCTCACTAAACAAAATAATTTCAATGACATTGAAAGGAGGTTAGGTAAGACACTTGGTAGAGCGTCCCTGTCAGCAGAGTTTAAGACACAACCACAGTCTCATTTTTTTGAGGAGTCCCAGAAAGGAAAGCATTTCCAGGTTTCTCAAATGGCATGCAGGGGCCTCTTGGAGTCCCTTTGACCTGAGCTGGGAATGAGGTTGTTTTCTTGAAGTTGTCCATGCTCCACCAGGCACAGAAAAGTTAAAAGCACTGCTCAGGCCTGCATCAAAGCAAAGGCTCTGTGAAGTCAGGCCCTGACCCTCGTGGAGGCATAGTGACCATGGTTTGAGGACTCCATGCTGTCCAAAATCCCAAAGGCAAGCCTAGCACAGATAGACACTGGAGTCAGATGGCAGGCAGAGAAGAGCATCATGGGAGTCTGGGAGGCTGAACCAGACCATGCACATTGGGCCTGTAAAGTTCTTAGATGGAACATACTTTGGGTTTTCTGGTTTGTTTGTTTTTAAGTGTAAATTTTTTTTAAGATTTATTTATTTATTTATTTGAGGAGGGTGGGGTGGGGAGGGAGGGGAGCAAGCAGGCCACTTCCATTGGCCTTTCATTTGTCCATTTTCATCCATCTTTGTTCTTCGGCCCGTGTGGGCCTCCCATCGCGGCGGCCTCTGTTGTCGCAGAGCACCGGCTCTGAGGGCATGCGCCTCAGAGCTCCGGCTCGGTAATTGGACACATGGGTCCAGCCGCTCCACAGCACATGGGATCTTCCCAGGCCAGGGATCGAACTGGCGCCCCTTGCACTGCAAGGCGGTGTCCTTACCCACTGGACCACCAGGGAAGCCCTTAAGTGTAAATTTTTTATTGAAATATCATTGATTGACAATACCATATTAGATTTAAGTGATGGCAGTGATTCAATATTTTTATAGATTATACTCCTCTTAAAGTTATTATAGAGTATTACTTATAGTTCCCCATACTGTACATTACATCCTTGCAGTTTACCTATTTTATACATAGTGGTTTGTACCTCTTAATCATATACCCCTATCTTGCCCCTCCTCCCCTTTCTCTCCCCACTGTTGACCACTAGTTTGTTCTTTATATCTGTGAGTCTTTCTGTTTTTAATTACAGTCATTCATTTTATTTTCATTTGATTCTACATGTACGTGATAACATATAATGTTTGTCTTTCTTTGACTTCTTCCACTAAGCATGATACCATCCAAGTCCATCCATGTTGTTGCAAATGACAAAAGATTTCATTCTTTTTTGTGGTTGACTGATATCCCATTATAGATATATACATCTTTACCCATTCATTAGATAGACTATACTTCCAAGGGCACATGCACAACCATACCTAACTCTTTATGATCTTTAAAGGGACAGGACCTGGAGGAATACACATGAAGAGGAAATCACAGAAAGTGCATCCTTAAGACTAAGGAAGGAATATCGCTGAGAGAACATCCAGCGAGGGCAGCTCCCTGGAGCTCACTGCCACTGCCACTCCCCATCTGTGTCACCTGGGCCTGCACCCTCCCCTCTATCCATCTTGGTTTGTTCAACTTGGGCATGAGAATCATGGTGTCCATCTCTCAGAAGTTCCTTCTGCCTTTACTTCAGTCTAAGCTGATCCATTTAGATTTTCCTTCTTGGGCATTTGGAAGGGAGATGAAGAGACCACCACATTGAAGTGGATAAGTGTAAATTAGCCATGGATATCCTCCACTTGAGCCTCCAGATCCATTCTCCATCCTTCTTTCCCCTACTGTGTGTCCTGGGAGGCTGACCTCTGTCTGTATTGTATCTACTGGCCTCCCTGACCTCCTGGATTCTAGTCTGCTCTGGCCAACACAACAAACAGGAGATAGAAGATTGGACGGGGATAAGGGTAGGGGAGTTATAATCTTTCCACAGTTCTTTCTCTTCCAGACTATGGTTTGGCAGTGATGGAATTCCTCCACCAAAGGCCATGACTCTCTTCAGGCAGCCCTTTTCCCGTTGCCACAGACTTTGCCAGGTTCAAGAGCACAGTCCCTCCCTTTGGCCCTTCTGATCTATTGGAGGAAATTTGCCAGAGCACATTGCCAACCACAAGGTGCTTCAGAGTCCCTGCTTGGTTTTCCTGAACCCTGCACTGGGAAATAATCTCTGCCCTAAGCTCTCTTTGACCACCTCTTTCAAGCAGGCCATCTGTGTCCTGCTGGACCCCTGACAGTATAGGGAGCCAAGCTGGAATGGCTTAAATATTTAACAACCTGAGGTCACAACTTGGGGGCAGCTCTGATGGCCCCAGTAGAAGCAGGATCATGTAACTATAGAGAGCATCCAAGGGGCAGATGGCTGGCTGGTGACATTCCAGAACCCACAGGGCCTGACTGTGCAGCCCACTCTTCAGAGTCCCTTCCAACAACCTCTGTGGCCAAGTTAGCTTGAATGAGCTTCTGAGTCTTGTGCTTATGCATTTGTGATTGAAACATAGGCTTGTCTTTCTCCCCTCTAGGAGACCCACCTGCTTTTTCTCACTAGGACTAGAATTTCTATTGATGAAAAGCTCTGTCTCCTCTTCAACACCAAGTGCTGAATGGGTAGGTTCTACATCTGCTCTTGAACAGGCTGCATGATCAGTACCTAGCCTAGCAGCTGGAAGAATAGGAACTCAATAATGTATCATATTGAATGAATAAAAAATAATCTCCAAGCTAAAGCATTTGTTGAGTGCACAACATTTAAGAGAAGTCAAGAAGGACTGCTAGACATTCTGCTAATTGACTGAATACACACTGGAGTCCACTTTTCTCTTCTACCCAAACCACCTCTGATTTACCAATGTTCTAAAAAAAAAAAGTCAGAGGGTATGGATGACCAGGAATGCCTTCCCAGGAGTAAATGGAGTAAATGGACCCTTGAGGAGGAGAAGCTTGCCACCAGATACACAAGAACTAAGCACGTTGCTTTCTGGTCTTCAAAAGTGAAAAGAAACAACAAAGGGTTGAAGGAAGAAGTTTTGGCTGAATGTAGAAGATGAACAATCTAGGAATCTGGGTTCTTAGACTTGGGAGGAAATATTCAAGGCTGGCAAGTCCAATCTTCCACAAATGGTAAGATAGCTCTCAGTCAAGTCCAGGAGCCCCACTTGACTTGTGTCATACTTGACCAGCTCAGAGAGGTGCTGTCCTTCTTCACAGAACTCTGCTGCACAGAGTCCTGTGTCTCCCAGCAAATGCCTGGCATTTCAAAGAAGGCAGGCAAGGGGTGCCCAAGGCTCACTTGCAGGTATGGATGGTGGGCTGATGGTGTACTCACTGTGGGTTCCACAGGACACAGGCACACAGGGAAGTGACCAGGACAGGGTCAGGGATGACTCACAGTCACGCTCTGTCCATGCCTCCAGTGCAGTGGGTCTCACAGTGCAGGGCTTTGGTCAAGCAGGGCCAGTCACAGATGCCCATGCCACACTAGGCAGGTCCTCTTCGTGGAACTCAAGTGCTCATCAAACGTTGCCATGTCTCTGTCTATCTGCTTGCAGTGAGCAAATACAGCCTCCACCACCCTCAGGATCCTGGACTAGAGCTGCTGCCAACAAGAACATACCACCCCCTCCAGGTTGAGCCAGCAGTGGCAGTCCATCTCACAAAAGATTCTCAGAAATGCTCTATCATGGCCTTCCCTGGTGGTCCAGTGGGTAAGGACACCGCCTTGCAGTGCAAGGGGCGCCGGTTCAATCCCTGGCCTGGGAAGATCCCACGTGCTGTGGAGCGGCTGGACCCATGTGTCCAATTGCCAAGCCGGAGCTCTGGAGCGCATGTGCCCAGAGCTGGCGCTCTGTGACAACAGAGGCCACCATGATGGGAGGCCCACGTGGGCCAAAGAACAAAGATGGATGAAAATGGACAAATGAAAGACCAATAGAAGTAGCCCGCCTGCTCCCCTCCTCCCCCACCCCACTCCCACCAAAATAAATAAATAAATCTTTAAAAAAAAAAAAAAAGAAATGCTCTATCATAAGTATATAGCCTATTCATACTGTATCATATTGTATTGTATCACATTACATCATATTGTGTCATCATATCATATATCATATTGTATGGTATCATATATTATTACATCATGTCATATTGTACCACATTGTGTCATATATCATATCATATTGTATGGCACTATATCATGTGTTGTTGTTCTTTAGTCACTAAGTCATGTCTGACTCTGCGACCCCATGGACTGCAGCACATCAGGATTCCTTGTCCTCCACCATCTTCTGGAGCTTGCTCAAACTCATGTCCATTGAGTCTGTGATGCCGTCCAACCATCTTATCCTCTGTCAACCCCTTCTCCTTCTGCCCTCAATCTTTCCCAGCATCAGGGTCTTTTCCAATGAGCCGAGTTTTTTCCAGTGAGTCAACTCTTTGCATCAGCTAGTCAAAGTATTGGAGCTTCAGATTCAGCATGAGTCATTCTAATGAATATTGAGGGTCGATTTCTCTTAGGATTGACTGGTTTGATCTCCTCACAGTCCAAGGGACTCTCAAGAGTATTCTCTAGCACCACAATTCAAAATCATCAAATCCTTTGTGCTCACCCTTCTTTGTGGTCCAACTCTTGTATCTATACATGACTACTGGAAAAACCATAGCTTTGACTATAGAGACGTTTATCAGCAAAGTAATGTCTCTGTGTTTTAATATGTTGTCTAGGTTTGTCATAGCTTTCCTTCCAAGGAGCAACCAACTTTTAATTTCATGGCTGCAGTCACCATCCACAGTGATTTTGAAGCCCAAGAAAATAAAATCTGTCACTGTTTCCACTTTTGCCCCTTCTATTTACCATGAAGTGATGGGATTGGATGTCACGATCTTAGTTTCCTGAATGCTGAGTTTTAAACCAGATTTTTCACTCTCCTCTTTCACCCTCATCAAGAGCGTGAAATATAATATTTTATTATCATTCCTACTTTATAGAGAAAGAAACTGAAGCCTAGAGGGATGAAGTCACTTGTCAATGATTAGGAAGAGAGGAAGCAAGGATGTAAATCAAGTTGGGCTCAGAAGATATGATCTTTCAAGAGTGACTGGTGTTTGATGGAAGTTTCAGTGAAGAAGGAGCAGGGCAGGAAGGATCAAAACCTTCCTGGAGAACAGGAGAGGCTTGGAGGAAAACACAGGCCAAGATATCAAGGTCAGGTAGGGGTTCTCCTGGTGTCAGAGAAAAGGCATTCCAGTCAAGGCACAGGAGAGGCCTGTTCAGAAGTCCCAGGTATCCTGTTGAGTTAGGGAAACTGAAGACACTTAGTAAATGCCAACCTCTACAATAACAGCACCCACTTTGCACAGGACCCTGTGGCAGACATTATAAGTCTATTCAACAAATGTTGATTGAGTAACCTCCTGGGTGCCAGCCTCTGTTCTGGGAGTTAGAATACAGCCTTCAACAAGATAGGCGGATGGCTGGGGACTTTGGGAAATTCATGTATACACTGAAAAGTTTAAAATGGATAACCAACAAAAATCTAGTTTATTGCACATGGAACTCTGCTCAATGCTATGTACTAGCCTGGTTTGGGGGAGAATGGATACTTGTATATGTGTGGCCAAGCCCCTTCGCTGTTCACCTAAAACTATTCACAAAGTTGTTAATTGGCTGTACCCCGATACAAAATGTTTTTGATGTTAAATAATAAAAAAAAAAAAAAAGAATTCCTTGCCCTGGGAAAACACACTCTGGTAAAAAAGACAGACAACAACAAAACAATAATAATTAACTTTGAGTTAGGTTATAATGCAATGCAGAAAATTTTAGCAGGGAGGGAGTTAAGGAAGGAGTTCTGGAAGAATAAGATGTTGTCTAGGTTTGTCATAGCTTTCCTTCCAAGGAGCAACCAACTTTTAATTTCATGGCTGCAGTCACCATCCACAGTGATTTTGAAGCCCAAGAAAATAAAATCTGTCACTGTTTCCACTTTTGCCCCTTCTATTTACCATGAAGTGATGGGATTGGATGTCACGATCTTAGTTTCCTGAATGCTGAGTTTTAAACCAGATTTTTCACTCTCCTCTTTCACCCTCATCAAGAGCGTGAAATATAATATTTTATTATCATTCCTACTTTATAGAGAAAGAAACTGAAGCCTAGAGGGATGAAGTCACTTGTCAATGATTAGGAAGAGAGGAAGCAAGGATGTAAATCAAGTTGGGCTCAGAAGATATGATCTTTCAAGAGTGACTGGTGTTTGATGGAAGTTTCAGTGAAGAAGGAGCAGGGCAGGAAGGATCAAAACCTTCCTGGAGAACAGGAGAGGCTTGGAGGAAAACACAGGCCAAGATATCAAGGTCAGGTAGGGGTTCTCCTGGTGTCAGAGAAAAGGCATTCCAGTCAAGGCACAGGAGAGGCCTGTTCAGAAGTCCCAGGTATCCTGTTGAGTTAGGGAAACTGAAGACACTTAGTAAATGCCAACCTCTACAATAACAGCACCCACTTTGCACAGGACCCTGTGGCAGACATTATAAGTCTATTCAACAAATGTTGATTGAGTAACCTCCTGGGTGCCAGCCTCTGTTCTGGGAGTTAGAATACAGCCTTCAACAAGATAGGCGGATGGCTGGGGACTTTGGGAAATTCATGTATACACTGAAAAGTTTAAAATGGATAACCAACAAAAATCTAGTTTATTGCACATGGAACTCTGCTCAATGCTATGTACTAGCCTGGTTTGGGGGAGAATGGATACTTGTATATGTGTGGCCAAGCCCCTTCGCTGTTCACCTAAAACTATTCACAAAGTTGTTAATTGGCTGTACCCCGATACAAAATGTTTTTGATGTTAAATAATAAAAAAAAAAAAAAAGAATTCCTTGCCCTGGGAAAACACACTCTGGTAAAAAAGACAGACAACAACAAAACAATAATAATTAACTTTGAGTTAGGTTATAATGCAATGCAGAAAATTTTAGCAGGGAGAGGGAGTTAAGGAAGGAGTTCTGGAAGAATAAGATGGTCAGAGAAAGCTTCAATATCCATTTGAGCACATACTTGAAGCATTAAGAACAAGTCTTTCAGGTATGTAAGGGAAGGTCATTCCAAGCAGAGGAAACAGCAAGTGCAAAGGCCCGGAGGCAGAGGCACTTGAGGTATTTGTGGAGCAACAAGGGTAGAGTGGAAAGAGTAGGAAGGAAGTAATTGGACTGAATGGACACTAGCATCACCCATTGGGGAACCTTTCTGTGCCTCAGTCTCTTCATCTGTATATGGGATACACCTCCCCAGGCTTCCAGGAACAAGAATGATCCATGACTATGGTTTCTACTACCCTCTCCCCTGGGGTCTAAGTCATTTTCTGTCTCAGTAAAAAGAATTTCAAGCAAAAGTCAAGGGGAAACTGGCTGGGAAGCCAGATCAGGCATCACAAAGAAGGGATAGGACAGATGGGAAAATGAGGAGGTGTACTCTGAGGAGAGAGGAATACAGTTCCCACATCCTCTGGACAGGACTACTGAGGCAGGAGGACGGGGTGGGAAAGTGAGTAGAAAGGAGCCTGAGTCAGCCTCTTCAGTCAGCTTGCCTGGGGCAGGAGCCCAACTAGGAAGCCAGTGTCTGTAAGGGGTTCTCCTGGAAACTGAGCAGTCCTCCCCTCCCCAGGCCAAGCCAGAAGGAGAGAGGATGGTTCATCAAAGAAGGAAGTTCAAGAGGAAGGGAACGTATGTATACCTATGGTTGATTCATGTTGATGTTTGACAGAAGAAAAAAAAATTCTGTAAAGCAATTATCCTTCAATTACAAAATAAACCAATTAAAGGAGGGAAGAAAAAGAAAAAACATAGGTCCACCAAAGGAATGAATCAGAGATTCTCACCAAGTTCCAAACTCGACAGATGCCCCTTGCCTTTGCCCATGACTTCGTCCATCCCTTGCCTGTTCATGGGGACTGCAGCTTCTAAAAACCACTAACCATGGGATCAGTGAGAGAGCTGACATTTCCAGCAACCAGGCCTTCTGACTTTTAGAAATGGCCAAGGGCCATGGCAAAAGGAGGGTTTCCCAACAAAAATCAGGGATGCATAGCTTGTATTATGTCACCCAACTCCCTCCTGCCCTTAGCTCTCCAGTAGAGAACAGAGACCTGTGTCCTACACAGAGTCAAGACACAGAGAGAAACAGCAAGTGCAAAGGCCCGGAGGCAGAGGCACTTGAGGTATTTGTGGAGCAACAAGGGTAGAGTGGAAAGAGTAGGAAGGAAGTAATTGGACTGAATGGACACTAGCATCACCCATTGGGGAACCTTTCTGTGCCTCAGTCTCTTCATCTGTATATGGGATACACCTCCCCAGGCTTCCAGGAACAAGAATGATCCATGACTATGGTTTCTACTACCCTC
The DNA here is from genome assembly GCA_022376925.1 of Tragulus kanchil. Lineage (NCBI taxonomy): Eukaryota > Metazoa > Chordata > Mammalia > Artiodactyla > Tragulidae > Tragulus > Tragulus kanchil. The sequence continues at coordinate 129,071,533 of JAIOJX010000032.1, read as the reverse complement.
TCCCCTGGGGTCTAAGTCATTTTCTGTCTCAGTAAAAAGAATTTCAAGCAAAAGTCAAGGGGAAACTGGCTGGGAAGCCAGATCAGGCATCACAAAGAAGGGATAGGACAGATGGGAAAATGAGGAGGTGTACTCTGAGGAGAGAGGAATACAGTTCCCACATCCTCTGGACAGGACTACTGAGGCAGGAGGACGGGGTGGGAAAGTGAGTAGAAAGGAGCCTGAGTCAGCCTCTTCAGTCAGCTTGCCTGGGGCAGGAGCCCAACTAGGAAGCCAGTGTCTGTAAGGGGTTCTCCTGGAAACTGAGCAGTCCTCCCCTCCCCAGGCCAAGCCAGAAGGAGAGAGGATGGTTCATCAAAGAAGGAAGTTCAAGAGGAAGGGAACGTATGTATACCTATGGTTGATTCATGTTGATGTTTGACAGAAGAAAAAAAAATTCTGTAAAGCAATTATCCTTCAATTACAAAATAAACCAATTAAAGGAGGGAAGAAAAGAAAAAGCATAGGTCCACCAAAGGAATGAATCAGAGATTCTCACCAAGTTCCAAACTCGACAGATGCCCCTTGCCTTTGCCCATGACTTCGTCCATCCCTTGCCTGTTCATGGGGACTGCAGCTTCTAAAAACCACTAACCATGGGATCAGTGAGAGAGCTGACATTTCCAGCAACCAGGCCTTCTGACTTTTAGAAATGGCCAAGGGCCATGGCAAAAGGAGGGTTTCCCAACAAAAATCAGGGATGCATAGCTTGTATTATGTCACCCAACTCCCCTCCCTGCCCTTAGCTCTCCAGTAGAGAAACAGAGACCTGTGTCCTACACAGAGTCAAGACACAGAGAGAAACTAGAGAAACAGGAAAGACAGAGCAGAGAGGTTGAGAACTAGCATGACAGAGACAGAGAGAGGCAGCAAAGGAGAGAGAGAAGCAGAGACTTAGAAAGATGGGAAACAGAGAGATGGCCAGACAGACAGAAATAGAGGGGAGAACAGACAAAAGTGTGGAGGGAAGCAATGAGACAGAGGCAGAGACTGAAAAGAAACAGGCAAGTTCTGGGCTTCAGCAGGAAAACCAATGATGACTGTCCCTGCCACGGGAGGCCCCTCAACTCTTTGCAGAGACCACAGAAGACATAGGATAAAGGCCGCCCCTACCTAAGACTCCCAGTAAGGCCTCTTAGAGGAGAGTTCTCACCCCAAACAACCTCTGTGTCCCTCCAAGTCCAGGCAGATCCCACCACCTGCGCTCTCCCAAAACCAGTGGGCTTTGGGCTCACTCCCCCTGCCAGTGGGAACCTGGGGCAGAGAGGTGACGGAGGTCCACTCCAGGGCACACAATACAGGCATGTGTTGTCTGTGCCAGTCATAAAGCCAAGTACAAGTCTCTCTCTTTTTTCTTTTTTTTTTTTCTTTAATTTTGGCCTCTTTTTTATTGATTTTTAAATTTATTTATTTTTCATCCATCTTTATTCTTTGGCCGGTGTGGGCCTCCCATTGCAGTGGCCTGTCTCATTGCAGAGCACTGGCTCTGGGCACGTGTGCTCCAGAGTGCTGGCTCATAATTGGACACACTGGTCCAGCCGCTCTGCAGCACGTGAGATCCTCCCAGGCCAGGGATCAAACCATTGCTCCTTGCACTGCAAGGTGGACTCTTTACCCTCTGGACCACCAGGGAAGCCCAAGTCTGTCTCTTTTTATGGTCAACAGGAACTGACAATTCTAAACACTGCGGTGATAAAAAATACTCTTCCCCCCAAAGTTCTTTTGTCGGTAAAATGCTAACAACTGCTGAGATTACGGTTGAGTTTTCACATATGCATTTAGTGTAGATACAATATATATTCAGATTATCTCTTTGTACTACTCATCCTTTAATGAGTATTGTCTTCTTTGCGGATGGTAATCCACAGCCTTGGCCTCCACACATGCGGCCTTGGCCACACATGTTTATTTCCAGAGTGTTTCCACATTCAGAATCACTCAAGCCCACTTCAGGTGCACTTTATGTCTCTAACTCCCGTGATACTACATATTCCTGTGTTTAAACAGAAGCTTCTAAATAAACAATTATAGTCCAGGGAAGGTAAAGATAGTCTTTGTAAAACAAAGAAACTGAACTTGAGTTACTTCCACTTTGTCTTTCTATATGACCACATGGAATTTTTATTCCTGTATAAATTTTTTAAAGCACTAAAGCAGAATGCAAATTTCAAGGGTACTATCTTTGGTTGGGAAAGTACAAATTTTAGCTCAGGAACTACTTTACTGGATTTGGTTCATATCTTCAACACTGAAGTGAGTTCTTTTTAAATTGTTGCCTCTTTTAAAATGAAAGGTGAATCCTCTGTGTCCCTCCAAGTCCAGGCAGATCCCACCACCTGCGCCTCCCAACACCAATGGGCTTTGGGCTCCCCACCCCTCCCAGTGGGAACCTGGGGCAGAGAGGTGACGGAGGTCCACTCCAGGGCACACAATACAGGCATGTGTTGTCTGTGCCAGTCATAAAGCCAAGTACAAGTCTCTCTCTTTTTTTTTTTTTTTCTTTAATTTTGGCCTCTTTTTTATTGATTTTTAAATTTATTTATTTTTCATCCATCTTTATTCTTTGGCCGGTGTGGGCCTCCCATTGCAGTGGCCTGTCTCATTGCAGAGCACTGGCTCTGGGCACGTGTGCTCCAGAGTGCTGGCTCATAATTGGACACACTGGTCCAGCCGCTCTGCAGCACGTGAGATCCTCCCAGGCCAGGGATCAAACCATTGCTCCTTGCACTGCAAGGTGGACTCTTTACCCTCTGGACCACCAGGGAAGCCCAAGTCTGTCTCTTTTTATGGTCAACAGGAACTGACAATTCTAAACACTGCGGTGATAAAAAATACTCTTCCCCCCAAAGTTCTTTTGTCGGTAAAATGCTAACAACTGCTGAGATTACGGTTGAGTTTTCACATATGCATTTAGTGTAGATACAATATATATTCAGATTATCTCTTTGTACTACTCATCCTTTAATGAGTATTGTCTTCTTTGCGGATGGTAATCCACAGCCTTGGCCTCCACACATGCGGCCTTGGCCACACATGTTTATTTCCAGAGTGTTTCCACATTCAGAATCACTCAAGCCCACTTCAGGTGCACTTTATGTCTCTAACTCCCGTGATACTACATATTCCTGTGTTTAAACAGAAGCTTCTAAATAAACAATTATAGTCCAGGGAAGGTAAAGATAGTCTTTGTAAAACAAAGAAACTGAACTTGAGTTACTTCCACTTTGTCTTTCTATATGACCACATGGAATTTTTATTCCTGTATAAATTTTTTAAAGCACTAAAGCAGAATGCAAATTTCAAGGGTACTATCTTTGGTTGGGAAAGTACAAATTTTAGCTCAGGAACTACTTTACTGGATTTGGTTCATATCTTCAACACTGAAGTGAGTTCTTTTTTAAATTGTTGCCTCTTTTAAAATGAAAGGTGAATCCAGAAAACAGAAACTGTAGTGTTACCATTTGTTATTGCCACACACCAATAAGTATGTCTAAAGCTCTGCCTTTTTTTTCCAAATATATATTAGTATAATTTAAAAGTATTATTCCATTACTTCTTAAAGTGTTTGTACTGTAATATTTGATTTATTTTATTTTTATACTGGGACTGATGGTGAAGCTGAAGTTCCAATACTCTGGCCACCTGAAGCAAAGAGTCAATGCATTGGAAAAGACCCTGATGCTGGGAAAGATAGAAGGCAGAAGGAGAAGGGGACAACAGAGGAACAGATTGTTGGATGGTATCACTGACTCAATGGACATGGGTTTGATCAAGCTCCAAGAGATGGTGAAGGACAGGGAAGACTGGCATGCTGCAGACCATGGAGTCACAAAGAGTCAGACATAACTGAGTGACTGAACAGCAGCAACAATGATATGTATGAAGGTCAATACAAGATACTATGTACTGAGTTTTTTCCTAGCCATTGTTACTATTGGTTTTATTTCATTATTAGCACTCAGAATAATTTTATTGAATAAAAGAGGACAACTACTTGAAAGATTGATCTGCCCCAGATTTTGAGATGCCCCTTGCTCCTGACCAAACTTCAGTGGACTGGGTGGACCCCCATCTTGCACACCTCACTCCTGCATCCTCTCCCCTCCTTGATCCCCAACCACATCCTGGGAGAGATGAGATCCACTCTGCTCCAGGTATCATTTTCTTAAGCCCCAAGGGCATCAAGGTAGAGGAGTAGGCAATTTGGGAGGAAGTCTCCACCCTCCTCACCGTGATTACCATCTCCTATAGGAATGCCTTCTTGTGGGCTCAGCATCTCCATCTCCTCCTCACTACGTGCCACACCTGACCTCCCAGTCACATCTCCACCTCCCTGGAGGACTCTGGCCCTGGCTCTTCTCTGCTCTGCCTCAGCCAGGCTGACCTCACTCTCCATGTGGGCCCCCCTTCCCATGCATCTCCATCTCCTCCTCACTCGCCACACCTCTTTTAACAAATTTAGTCGACTTTATGGATTTTTCAGATCTTCAACACGGAAGTGAGTTCTTTTTTAAATTGTTGCCTCTTTTAAAATGAAAGGTGAATCCAGAAAACAGAAACTGTAGTGTTACCATTTGTTATTGCCACACACCAATAAGTATGTCTAAAGCTCTGCCTTTTTTTTCCAAATATATATTAGTATAATTTAAAAGTATTATTCCATTACTTCTTAAAGTGTTTGTACTGTAATATTTGATTTATTTTATTTTTATACTGGGACTGATGGTGAAGCTGAAGTTCCAATACTCTGGCCACCTGAAGCAAAGAGTCAATGCATTGGAAAAGACCCTGATGCTGGGAAAGATAGAAGGCAGAAGGAGAAGGGGACAACAGAGGAACAGATTGTTGGATGGTATCACTGACTCAATGGACATGGGTTTGATCAAGCTCCAAGAGATGGTGAAGGACAGGGAAGACTGGCATGCTGCAGACCATGGAGTCACAAAGAGTCAGACATAACTGAGTGACTGAACAGCAGCAACAATGATATGTATGAAGGTCAATACAAGATACTATGTACTGAGTTTTTTCCTAGCCATTGTTACTATTGGTTTTATTTCATTATTAGCACTCAGAATAATTTTATTGAATAAAAGAGGACAACTACTTGAAAGATTGATCTGCCCCAGATTTTGAGATGCCCCTTGCTCCTGACCAAACTTCAGTGGACTGGGTGGACCCCCATCTTGCACACCTCACTCCTGCATCCTCTCCCCTCCTTGATCCCCAACCACATCCTGGGAGAGATGAGATCCACTCTGCTCCAGGTATCATTTTCTTAAGCCCCAAGGGCATCAAGGTAGAGGAGTAGGCAATTTGGGAGGAAGTCTCCACCCTCCTCACCGTGATTACCATCTCCTATAGGAATGCCTTCTTGTGGGCTCAGCATCTCCATCTCCTCCTCACTACGTGCCACACCTGACCTCCCAGTCACATCTCCACCTCCCTGGAGGACTCTGGCCCTGGCTCTTCTCTGCTCTGCCTCAGCCAGGCTGACCTCACTCTCCATGTGGGCTCAACCATCCCTATGCCTTAACACCAACTTGACTATCTCAAACCCAATACAGGTCTGCATCCCACATAGTCCATCTCAGTTAATGGCATGCACATTCACCCAAACACTCAAGACAAAATCCACCTTCACTCCCACACCTCACCCAGCAGAAAGTCCTGGCAGCTCTGCCTTGGTCTTGGCCATCCTCTGGAACTGCCCAGTATCTTCAAATCTTAAGTCTTAGTATCTCAGGATCTGGCTTTAGGATCTCATCAGCTCTGACCTTTCCAGCCCTCTCCCACCCTCTCCTGCCTTTTCACACACACCTTCAAAATTCTACTTTCAATCAATAGACCACCATCCATTAATTTCAAAAGTCGGAAATGGGAATGCTCCTTGACCTCTTTCCCCTTCAAACCTTTATGGCATGTGTGCTCAGTCATGTCTGATTCTTTGTGACCCCGTGGACTGTAGCCCACCAGGCTTCTCTGTCCATGGAATTTTCCAGACAAGAATACTGGAATGGGTTGCCATTTCCTCCTCCAGGGGATCTTCCTACCTCCTATGTCCAAATCCATTTCCATATCCTGCCAAGTCCACCTCATGCACATCATTTGAATTCATCTATTTCTCTCCACTGTCACCACCCCAGTTCAAGGCACTTTATCTCCAGCCTGGAATACTGTAGCCTCCTCGCGGGTCTCCTCTCCTCTGCATTCCCCCACCCTCAAGCTACTCAGACCATAGCACCCAGAAAATTCTTTCAAAATAGAAATTTTATCACAATACTGCCACTCTTCAAAACCTCCTGTGCTTTCCATTATCCACAGAAGGAAGATGAAATGCTTGAACAGAGTCCATATTATCCAACGGCACCCTGGCCTCCACCTTCCTGCCTTATCTTTTCTCTCACCATCCACCATCTCACTCTTTAAAACCGAGCCACACTTTACTCCCTTTTATTCCTAGATGTACCTTGCTCCTTTTAATTCAATCATTATATTCACTGACGCAAACTATATATTGGTCACTGAGGTAGATATACAGTGGTGAGCAAGAGGTGAAAATTGTTACCCTCATGAAACTTATATTCTAGTGATGAAAGACAGGTCAAAGACAAACTTCTATACAATATGAAAGAATGAGAGCTTCCCTGGTGGTCCAGTGGTTAAAAATTCACCTTGCAATTCAGGGAACATGAGTCCTATCCTTGGTCAGAGAACTAAGATCCCATGTCCAGCAGAGTACCCAAGCTCTCACACTGGAACTAGAGAGTCCCTACACTGAAACAAACAAACAAAAAGGATCCCACGTGTCACAAGTAAGACCTGATGCAGTCAAAATTAATTCATTAATTTTAAAAATGAGATGAATAAATGTGATGAAGAAACCCAAAGCAGGGAAAAGGAATAACAAATGTCCTGGGATGTTATGCTAGTAAGAGAGCCAGGAAAGGCATTGCTGAAGACATGAACTTTTTTAAAATTTTTATTTATTTGTAATTGGAGGATAATTGCTTTACAATGCTGTGTTGGTTTCTGCCATACATCAACATGAATCAGCCTTAAATACAAACATTCCTCCCTCTTGAATTTCCCTCCCACTTCCCACCTCCCATCCCATCCCACCCATTTAGGCTGTCACAGAGCACCAGGTTGAGCCCCCTGTGCTATACAACAACATCTCGTTATCTATATTATGTATGGCAGTGCATCTATCTCAATGCTATTCTCTCAATTCATTCTACCCTCTCCTACCCCTGCTGTGGAAGACATGATCTTTGAGCAAAGAGGGAGCCATCAGATTATCTGAAGAGAAAGCTTCCTAGGCAAAAAGAACAGCAAAGACCTAAAGCAGAAAAGTAATGAACACATATACCTAAAGAACAGCAAGAAATGCCAGGGCATTTGCAAGGGTCTGGAACACATTTCCCAGACCCTGCTTTTCCTATTTAAACTTCCAAATGGTCCTTAGATGCTCAATCAAAGGTCACTTCTTCAGGTAGCTTTTTCTGACCCCCTCATCCAGATCAAATCTACTTTCCAAATGCCGACCTCTCCCTTAGAGCTAAGCACATTTACTTATGGTAGAACTAATTAAGCTCTGTCACTTGGCTAGATCAACACTTAACGTGGTGAGCAAGAGGTGAAAATTGTTACCCTCATGAAACTTATATTCTAGTGATGAAAGACAGGTCAAAGACAAACTTCTATACAATATGAAAGAATGAGAGCTTCCCTGGTGGTCCAGTGGTTAAAAATTCACCTTGCAATTCAGGGAACATGAGTCCTATCCTTGGTCAGAGAACTAAGATCCCATGTCCAGCAGAGTACCCAAGCTCTCACACTGGAACTAGAGAGTCCCTACACTGAAACAAACAAACAAAAAGGATCCCACGTGTCACAAGTAAGACCTGATGCAGTCAAAATTAATTCATTAATTTTAAAAATGAGATGAATAAATGTGATGAAGAAACCCAAAGCAGGGAAAAGGAATAACAAATGTCCTGGGATGTTATGCTAGTAAGAGAGCCAGGAAAGGCATTGCTGAAGACATGAACTTTTTTAAAATTTTTATTTATTTGTAATTGGAGGATAATTGCTTTACAATGCTGTGTTGGTTTCTGCCATACATCAACATGAATCAGCCTTAAATACAAACATTCCTCCCTCTTGAATTTCCCTCCCACTTCCCACCTCCCATCCCATCCCACCCATTTAGGCTGTCACAGAGCACCAGGTTGAGCCCCCTGTGCTATACAACAACATCTCGTTATCTATATTATGTATGGCAGTGCATCTATCTCAATGCTATTCTCTCAATTCATTCTACCCTCTCCTACCCCTGCTGTGGAAGACATGATCTTTGAGCAAAGAGGGAGCCATCAGATTATCTGAAGAGAAAGCTTCCTAGGCAAAAAGAACAGCAAAGACCTAAAGCAGAAAAGTAATGAACACATATACCTAAAGAACAGCAAGAAATGCCAGGGCATTTGCAAGGGTCTGGAACACATTTCCCAGACCCTGCTTTTCCTATTTAAACTTCCAAATGGTCCTTAGATGCTCAATCAAAGGTCACTTCTTCAGGTAGCTTTTTCTGACCCCCTCATCCAGATCAAATCTACTTTTCCCAAGCTCCCAGGTGTTCCTGACCTCTCCCTTAGTAGCCTTAAGCACCATTTAGCTTATGTGTGTGAGAAACTAATTAAGCTCTGTCTACTTGGCTAGACTCTGGCTAACACTTAACATCATGTAGCCCTGTGCATTGGCCTCTCTCCGCTGGCCAGGGTGAACGAAAGTCTGTCACTTCTTGCTCTCTGATTAACCACTTGCTATCTCATACCTGCTAGTTAAAATGTTCTATTTTCAAACATAGTTCAATATAATTGATCAGGCTACAGTTTGCTTCATCACAATCACATCTTCCTAGGATTACTGGCTCCTTGATCAGACTCGGATGTTTTGTCATCACTCAAGATGGGTCTCTACCATCTCAAGATCCTGAGATAGCCCATCAAATGTTGAGTCTTCATAGTCTCACTCTTGGATATTGTACTGAATTTAGCAGTCTCCTTATTTTCCCACCCATACTCCCTTCTAAAGGAGAAGCCCTCCATATCCCAGCTAACCAACTCCCATATTTTATTTTACCAGATCACTTTCTTGACCTGCTATATTCAAGTGGGTCAGAGAGTGAACACACGACCAAAAGCCACAGTCATCTTAGATTCAGAAGTAACCACTCCTTCCAAGCTTTGTAGAGCCAAGTCCACTATCCCTTCTATGTTTGGATAAGCTTGAGAGTTCCCATCTCTGTATTTATTCTTAAAATCTATGGGCTAGTCAGAGACTGTGTGACCTGAATTTAAAAACAAAGCAAAATGCTGGATCAATTTAATCCTTTCTTGAGACTTTGGCCCAAGGGGAAAAAAGGAAGAAATTTCAGTTAGTGGCTAAGAAAGAATTTGCCTTGAGTTGGGACAATGGCAAACCAAGACCAAATGCAATGGAAAATTACAAGGAAAGAAAAAAAAACAGACAATGGCTGGAGGTAGCTGATAAATATTAATGACAGAACAGGGGAGGGATTTGGCTGCTAGAAGAATCTAGAACCACATGAAATCCAACAGCAGCCATAACATTCCACCCTTATGTTATGGAAAATAAAAGAAGACATCAAGGTCAAGGTCGGTTTCATAGGGGGTTTGACTTGAATAGCAGATAACTGATCTCCAAAGACATCAATTTTGAGGTTTGACCTGTTTGGAAATAGTTGCCTTCTAATCAGTTGCCTTCTATACAAGGCTCCCTGCCTGGACAGTTTCTATGCTGACTGAAGGGCTCTAATCAACCTTGGTAACGGGTGGGGTGTGCATGCCAAGGCCATGGGCTGTTCCCTTTTCCATCACTGCCTTCCCAGCTGGGCTCTGAGAATGTCAGCCTTCCCAAAGTGACCTGAAAACACTTGGAGTAAGCTCTGCAGTACACTTACAGCCTGAGCTGACCTCATCCTTCATTACCTTCTGTGATCAGGGGAGAGGAACTCTGCTCAAAAGACGTGCAATTGACAAAGAGAAGTAAGACAGAGGCATTGTTATCTGGGGAGAGGAATAATTGTATTACTTCATAGCTCTACTAGCAGCCCAGGGTGAAGGCAGAGAGAGGGTGAGAAGCAGCAAACACAATCTAAACTAATCTCTGAAGGATTGACAAAACAAAGGACCAGCCTGGAAATTTTTCAGCAAATATTTGCAGTTGGTGAAAGCATTTGGCAGCGGCTCTTCCACAGATCCAGGGAAAGGGAAACGGAAGCAGACACAGAATCGGACTCTTTAGATGTACCAAGCTGTGGGTCTTCACTATGCTGGGTGCTCTGTCATTTATTAATAATTTCTACCAAAGGTATTAAAACCCTCATCTTATTGATGTGGCTCCTAAGTGAAGTGTTGTCAATAATTGGTCGTGTTTATTGAGAATTTAGAACATGCAGATTCCAGGCTATTGCCTTGTGCTATTTCATTAACCCACATAGCAATTTCTGATCCACAGTATAGATGAGGAAATGAGACTTTGGCCCGGGGAAAATTAGTAGGCTAAGAAAGAATTTGCCTTGAGTTGGACATGAACCAAGACCAAATGCAATGGAAAATTACAAGGAAAGAAAAAAACAGACAATGGCTGGAGGTAGCTGATAAATATTAATGACAGAACAGGGAGGGATTTGGCTGCTAGAAGAATCTAGAACCACATGAAATCCAACAGCAGCCATAACATTCCACCCTTATGTTATGGAAAATAAAAGAAGACATCAAGGTCAAGGTCGGTTTCATAGGGGGTTTGACTTGAATAGCAGATAACTGATCTCCAAAGACATCAATTTTGAGGTTTGACCTGTTTGGAAATAGTTGCCTTCTAATCAGTTGCCTTCTATACAAGGCTCCCTGCCTGGACAGTTTCTATGCTGACTGAAGGGCTCTAATCAACCTTGGTAACGGGTGGGGTGTGCATGCCAAGGCCATGGGCTGTTCCCTTTTCCATCACTGCCTTCCCAGCTGGGCTCTGAGAATGTCAGCCTTCCCAAAGTGACCTGAAAACACTTGGAGTAAGCTCTGCAGTACACTTACAGCCTGAGCTGACCTCATCCTTCATTACCTTCTGTGATCAGGGGAGAGGAACTCTGCTCAAAAGACGTGCAATTGACAAAGAGAAGTAAGACAGAGGCATTGTTATCTGGGGAGAGGAATAATTGTATTACTTCATAGCTCTACTAGCAGCCCAGGGTGAAGGCAGAGAGAGGGTGAGAAGCAGCAAACACAATCTAAACTAATCTCTGAAGGATTGACAAAACAAAGGACCAGCCTGGAAATTTTTCAGCAAATATTTGCAGTTGGTGAAAGCATTTGGCAGCGGCTCTTCCACAGATCCAGGGAAAGGGAAACGGAAGCAGACACAGAATCGGACTCTTTAGATGTACCAAGCTGTGGGTCTTCACTATGCTGGGTGCTCTGTCATTTATTAATAATTTCTACCAAAGGTATTAAAACCCTCATCTTATTGATGTGGCTCCTAAGTGAAGTGTTGTCAATAATTGGTCGTGTTTATTGAGAATTTAGAACATGCAGATTCCAGGCTATTGCCTTGTGCTATTTCATTAACCCACATAGCAATTCTGCCTGTTAAGCACTGTGAACTCCACAGTATAGATGAGGAAATGGAGACACAATAAAGTTTGCCCTAGGTTACATGGGGAAAGAAGATGCTTTCAGGTGACTTGGGATAGTGCAAAGTCTCCATGGCTCCTCAAGAGCAGAGTCTGGGGACTTCCCTGAGGGTCCAATGGCTGAGACTCTGCTCTCCCAATGTGGGGAGCCTGGGTTCGATCCCTGATCAGGGAACGACATCCCACAAGGGGCAACTATAAGATACGGTGTGCCGCAACTAAAATCCAGCACAACCAAATAAATACAATAAAATTATTAAAAAAAAAAAAAAAAAGAGTAGAGTCTGGATTTAAACCCAGAGAGATCTGACTCTGGAACTCATCCCCTTTCACTCAATGGGACTTTCTCCTGACATCTGTTCCTGCCCACCTGTATTTTCTCAAGAGGTTGTGTGATGACTATGTGAGCCTATGGACATCAGAACTCAGGACTGCTGCTTCCTGCAGCCGAGACCATCCCTGCAGGGTTCCAGGAGGGTGCAGGAGGCTGGGGCAGTCCCCAGAGCTGGAGGTTCCCCTCCCTGTCTGCCAGCACAGGGATGCCCAGCCTTCTGCAACTGCCCTTGTCTTGGCTCCAGTGTGTCATCCACAAGCAGGACCCAGGGCCTGAGATGACTCACCTTGGCAAGAACAGTGTCTCTTGAGTTTTGTGAAACAACCTAGCAGAAGAAACTTGAGTTGCCACCCAATAAATGGGGGGAAAAAAGCCACAGTTGTACCACTCACTTGGTGTTCTTGGAAAAACTGTTTCACCTCTGAGGTTAGCATCTTTATCTTAAAATGACAATCATAGTCCTCCTCTCGGTCTTAGTGCCATCTTTTGAGAAGCCTCCATGCAATGAGAGCAAAGTGGAGCAAGAAGCAATGCGCAGGCTGAAGCACAAAAGAAGAAAGATGAGGCAGAGGTCCAAGTAACCTTGTACACCCATGGAAGCCACAGAAGCAGAAACAAGGGAACCCAGAGGCCAGGGACGCTGGTACGAATTGTTAGACTGCATGCTCACCGTCTAGAACTTGTCTCAATGGATCTGGAACATCTATGGTCATTCTGACCACCTCAACCACATTTTCTTTTCTTTTTTTTTTTTAATTTTTATTTTACTTTTAACTTTTACAGAGTTTGGTTGTTTACAGATATGCATGTTCCCAGATTAGTCATATGTATATCCCATCCCACCTCTCCAGACTGCTCAACCACCTTTGAGAGACCCACCTTGCTCATAACAAAGTGGTGCCTTTTGATCCTTTGCCCTGGACCTGTGATACTGTGGACTAGTTCTCATCTCAATTGTGGTTGAATGTAACATGTACAATAAATCATCTCTTTTTGCTGTCTTAGCTGAAGGGGAAAAAAAAGATCATAGTCCTATCTCCTGGATGATCAGATGGATTAACCACCCCCCAACTCTGCATCTGGAATGCAAAAGGGATTCTACCATGTCAATGTCTGCCTCTTCCTCTTCCCACTTCTCTCTAAAGTGAGACTCTTTTTTTCCTTTTTTTTTTTTTTTTTTTTTTTTGCATGCCTTATAAGGCTGCTGTGAGCTTGAAGCGACATAATCCAGCCTGGCCAATTTTAGGCACTCGGGAAATGTTAATTAAAACTGAATATTCTAAAATGATTGACTTGAGGCTGTCCCCAGGAAGCCTCGGTGTTTGCATAGGGAGTTGGAGTGGCTGGAAGGAGCGTCCAACCCGTTTTGCCTGGGCCTGTGATCCTGGCTGCACTTTGCTGTCTTTCAACATCACCACAGAGGCTCTGAACAGGCTCTGGCTCTAAGGAAAGGGCTCAGCATGCACAGCGGAGCCAGAATGATCTTCCTGGAAGGCAAAATGAAGCATGCCCCGCCCTAGAGCTAAAACTCTTCAATGACTCCCTGTGGCCCTCAGGATCAAGTCTTAGTGCCATCTTTTGAGAAGCCTCCATGCAATGAGAGCAAAGTGGAGCAAGAAGCAATGCGCAGGCTGAAGCACAAAAGAAGAAAGATGAGGCAGAGGTCCAAGTAACCTTGTACACCCATGGAAGCCACAGAAGCAGAAACAAGGGAACCCAGAGGCCAGGGACGCTGGTACGAATTGTTAGACTGCATGCTCACCGTCTAGAACTTGTCTCAATGGATCTGGAACATCTATGGTCATTCTGACCACCTCAACCACATTTTCTTTTCTTTTTTTTTTTTAATTTTTATTTTACTTTTAACTTTTACAGAGTTTGGTTGTTTACAGATATGCATGTTCCCAGATTAGTCATATGTATATCCCATCCCACCTCTCCAGACTGCTCAACCACCTTTGAGAGACCCACCTTGCTCATAACAAAGTGGTGCCTTTTGATCCTTTGCCCTGGACCTGTGATACTGTGGACTAGTTCTCATCTCAATTGTGGTTGAATGTAACATGTACAATAAATCATCTCTTTTTGCTGTCTTAGCTGAAGGGGAAAAAAAAGATCATAGTCCTATCTCCTGGATGATCAGATGGATTAACCACCCCCCAACTCTGCATCTGGAATGCAAAAGGGATTCTACCATGTCAATGTCTGCCTCTTCCTCTTCCCACTTCTCTCTAAAGTGAGACTCTTTTTTTCCTTTTTTTTTTTTTTTTTTTTTTTTGCATGCCTTATAAGGCTGCTGTGAGCTTGAAGCGACATAATCCAGCCTGGCCAATTTTAGGCACTCGGGAAATGTTAATTAAAACTGAATATTCTAAAATGATTGACTTGAGGCTGTCCCCAGGAAGCCTCGGTGTTTGCATAGGGAGTTGGAGTGGCTGGAAGGAGCGTCCAACCCGTTTTGCCTGGGCCTGTGATCCTGGCTGCACTTTGCTGTCTTTCAACATCACCACAGAGGCTCTGAACAGGCTCTGGCTCTAAGGAAAGGGCTCAGCATGCACAGCGGAGCCAGAATGATCTTCCTGGAAGGCAAAATGAAGCATGCCCCGCCCTAGAGCTAAAAACTCTTCAATGACTCCCTGTGGCCCTCAGGATCAAGTTCAAACCCTTGAACCTATTTTCAAGCCCTGTGTGATCTGGTCTGTGTCCATTTCCAGCCTGATCTTCTGTTACTTCCTCCTTCTTTACAGCTCCGAACACTTTGAGTTTCTTTCAGGTCCTTCGAGGGCTAGGTTCCTATCTATCTATACACTCCCAGAACATCCCAAATGTCCCCTTTCACAACATGCATACCATGTACTGAGCATGTTTTATGTCTGTCAACACCATAAGCACATCAGGTGTATGAGGACAGAAGAGTCGGGTCCATGCCTGCTCTGCTAATAGTTATACTCCCAGGGCCTGGCCCAGACTCCAGCCGCACAGTAAAGACTGAGCATGTTACTTTTATGAATAGAAACACATGTTTTTATTCAGGTGATTGAGAAATGTCACCTTGCTCTGTGTACCCCACCATCCTGCTCAGTCTGGTAAGCTAATGCAGCTTTCTAAGCTCCAATTCGTTTTGGTTGTTTTTTTTTTTTTTTTTTGGCCACTTCCATTGATCTTTCATTTATTTACCTTTGTTCTTTGGCCTCTGTGGGCCTCCCATTGCTGTGGCCTCTCTCGTCTCAGAGCACTGGCTCTGAGCACATGCACTTCAGAGCTCCGGCTCAGTAGTTAGACACACATCCGTCCAGCCTCTCCACAGCATGTGGGATCTTCCCAGGCCAGGGATCAAACCGGCGTCCCTTACACTGCAAGGCAGTGTCCTTACCCACTGGACCACCAGGGAAGCCCCTGAGCTCCACATCTGCCAACAGAGCAATGCTGATCCCATCAGAGTCTCACAGTATGGGGGGAGTTGTGGCGAGAGATTAATGCAGACTATGTCTGACTCTGGAACTCATCCCCTTTCACTAAACGGCACTTTTTCCTAACATCTGTCCCTGCCCATCTGTATTTTCTCAAGAGGTCGTGTGATGACTATGTGAGCCTGTGAACACCAGAGCTCACTGCTGCTTCCTGCAGCCGAGACCATCCCAGGTGGCTCAGTGCTAAAGAATCCACCTTCTGGGAACATACATGTCAGTAAACAAAACTCACAGCGGAGCCAGAATGATCTTCCTGGAAGGCAAAATGAAGCATGCCCCGCCCTAGAGCTAAAAACTCTTCAATGACTCCCTGTGGCCCTCAGGATCAAGTTCAAACCCTTGAACCTATTTTCAAGCCCTGTGTGATCTGGTCTGTGTCCATTTCCAGCCTGATCTTCTGTTACTTCCTCCTTCTTTACAGCTCCGAACACTTTGAGTTTCTTTCAGGTCCTTCGAGGGCTAGGTTCCTATCTATCTATACACTCCCAGAACATCCCAA